>OW445488.1:7623619-8823619 GCA_918226075.1 Microctonus brassicae
AGAAACATGGTTTTAAAACTGAAGCAGAGATAATGTACAGTGAATTACCTGATGATATTAGACCTGCATTACCTCATCGTTCTTTAAAGCTCATGGCAATGATTTTGAATTAAAATGCACAAAAATAATTTAATCTTTGTCGTTTATCAACGACTAAATAAATTACATTGCTGTAGTTAATGAAATGTAAGTGTCGCAACAGAATAAGTCCGACAATAATAGCTCTCTAATATAAAATTGGTATAATAATTAACGTATAAATCAAATAAAAGAAAAAAAAGAGCTGAAATATTATAATTATATTAAAATTTATCGGTAGCTGTAATTTAATCTGATGAATCAAATAACCTGATACATTTTTAAAATGTTAAAGCACAATATACATTGGGGGGAAAAAAAAAAACAGAGAAAGTATTCGGCCGGTCCGAAAATAAAAAGAAAAAGACCAAAAAAATATTTATCGTCCACAGACAGCAACGATATTGAAGATTATTTATATAAATTGAAATATAATGGGTCCATGCGTATTATTAAAAATAAAACAGTTAAGAAAAATTATACAAAATTAATTGATTTCATTTGTTTATCCCATGAAAGATGAAATAAATGTTATTTTGTAAATAAAAAACGATGAAAATAATCAAAGGTAAATTGTCCAATAAATAAATAATCAAAATTTAATGAATTTCGTTGGAGTTTTCTTTATATAAATACAACAAAAATCTAGAAATTAACTTGCTGCCGGAAATAACGTTGAAATTTATTTGCTTTAAATTGCAATTGAGTTGAATATTTAGCTTGAATTCTTTGCATATATTTTATGTCCCTTGCTTTCTTTATTACTGCTTCTTTTTCCGCTGCAGTCCAACCAATAGCACGATATTGACACAATACACGACGTAATTTTTCATTTTTCGGAATTGCTACAGCACGATTTGGATCCAAACTCTGTTTATAATATCTCATTAATGATCGATGACCAATAACATTACCAGAAGGTAAAACTAATTGATAATCAGTGTCGTCTAATTCTGGAATAATAACTTCAGAATCTGGATCAGCGTCAGCAGCATCCGGATAACTTGATGAATAATCATAAAAATCAGCGTATTCTGCAAGTGTTTCACCCTCATGTAACATTTTACAATGACTTTTATCAATCATATGCGCTCTTGCAGCATCAGAACTGTGAAAAGCTTTTCCACTATTATTACACCATAGACACATAAATCCAGCAAATACTTTTTCACCTAAATATTCAAGTAATCCTTTAATATTTATACAATATTCTGGATCAGGAATAAAAAATGAATGTGCCTCAGTCATGTGTTTTAAATTTTTCACAACAGATTTACTATGATGATTGCAAAATAGACAATCATTATTTGTAACTGGATTTTCAGTGTCATCTGCCCATTCATCAGAATCAACGGATTCTACATCAGAACCAACATCCATATCAGCTGATTCAACTGATGGTTGACTTTCGCTAGTTGCAGAAGAGTGAGAATCAATTTTTTCGGGATTTGTCATATTCTTCAAATATTTTTCTTTATGTTTTTTCGACATTAAATGATTTTCATATTGATTTTGTGTATTAAAATTTTTTTTACACACTTTGCAATTGGTTGCCTGACCATTTTTTACTGTATCGGTTTCATTGCGTTGTTGAAGAAGTCGCTTTTGGAATTCTTCTGCTGAAACTACTGGAAGCTCTACGACTTTTCTCTTTAAATTATATCTGTGCCAATCAGATTTATAATGTTCACGTTGAATTTCTAAATCTCTGAATGCAACTCTGCATGTAATGCAAGTGAATGGTGCAGAGATATTTGTATTATTTTCCATTATTATTCGAGTTCAGTTGACAAACTTCATCTAGAAATAACGTACAATAAAAGACAATGAATAAAATAAAATGGAGAATTGAAACAATACAAAAATAATTGAAATATGTATAAATATATATTGTACTCACCCAATAGCGCAATAAATAAATGTTCAGCTGGAAAAAATTCAAGTATACAATCACGTGTGTAAAACTAACATGCGTATATATCTCTCTGATATTTAGAGGTTATGGTAGTCTGATAAAAATAATTTTCTTCAGATCTCCTTTTCGACCAATCCTATGCTTGATTAGCCGTCACATTGGCACCCAAAAAATATCTTAAGAACCAATGAAAAATCCAATATAAAATTATAAAATAAATGCGCATTCAATATTTTTTTAGCACGTGCGCATGCGTTGTAAAATGGCTTCATGAAAACTATATACAAATTAAAAAAATCCCGACAATTTCTATTAAAAAACAAATCTTATTAAAACATAACCTACTAAAACCCCCAAAATTCATACAAACAATCCTATTTAATTATAATATACCCAAAACAATGAAAAAACAAATAAAAAATAGATACAAAAATTCAAATAACCAAACAAAACCGCGCGCGTTAACTCAGCCATTATTTTTTTTTTTTTATTTAACTTATCCGAATATTGCCTGACTTCAGAGTTTAGTTGTTTGCTGCAGATTCGTAGTTGCGTTCAGAGTATTAAGGCAATCGCCGTCTTACAGAGCACAAGCATTGGTTTGCCATCAGATTACGTGTACGGAAAAACCACGTTCTTTACTTGAATTAAAAGCGCAAAAGCAAATTAATTTCCAACACACTTGAACAATCATTGTGTAATCAGGTAAGTGATTAAATAAAAAAGGAAAATAATAATGTAATAAACCTACTACAATTTATTTTAATATATTCATATACATATACATATAACCAACATATGCGCATAATTATTTCAGTCGAATTAAACGACAGAATTGCTAAAGCAATATCAGGGTGCTCTTGCGAGGGCCATCCATCTGTCCCAATTCTCCACCCATAGCGGGTCACCACTGAATTTTTTCACGCTAAAAGGCGGCCGTCCAGCAGGGCGTTACCATTTTATATGACTTTTCTTCGACGTCAAGGTGAGTTATCCTCTTTGCCATCTTTATTACTAATCGTTTAAACATTTATTCTTATATATTATATATTCATTTAAATGAATTTAATCCACATATTCCTTCACTTTATGATTAATCACACGAGACCAACAGCCATTTTGAACGATGGCCGCGTGTACAATTTGCAATGTAATATATATACAGAGTTGTCTTTTATTTATTTCTTCATTTTATATATTTCTCAATTAATTTTAATTCCATTTCGTAATTTGAGGTTATCTTGTGAATAAAATTAAATAGTATCATAAAAGTAAATTTTTGTTTGTTACAATGCTTGATAAATATTTATTTAATTTTATTTAAGGATAATATTTAATGACAATACTGACATTCAATAATGTTTATTCATAAATTATGGATTTATTATTCTTTATTTAAATCTAATCTAATCTGATTATCATAAGAATTTGTTGCTTGGATGTCGACATTGAATGAGGAAATGAACCAGAATGACACAAGATTTTATTTTCTTCATGTCTTTCACATGTATATAATTTTATTTTCTTATAAATATTATTCTTTCAAGCATTAGTATTATATTTATGTTACTGTATATGCGCTGGGATGATTATATACACTATGGCTTGATAACGCCTGCAGTAAATAAGAATAATTATCAGAAATTTTATTTTACGAAGCGTGAGTTATCTTATGTGTATAAATGTATATATAAATGTAACTCATTCAACTCGGTGGTATTCACGACGAGACTGCAGACGTTAAAATATATTTCCGGACACGGAAGGACAGCGGCCTCATTTGAACCTTCTAATTTCGAAAGAGAAAGAATAAAAAACTAAAAAGAAAAAAATAAATAAAACAAGAAGATTGGCATAACTCTAGCTCGGTTATCTTTTGCGAAACTCAAGTGCTGTCACGCAGTAAATGAAGAAAAAAAAAAAAGATACGACCTTTTGCTACGTTTTTTAAATTGTTGACCACTTTCACTATAAAATATTCATTTATCTACTTTAAATAGCAATGGTCTCATGATATATATTACATTAATTACGTTGGTATCAATTAAACAGAGAATTATTTGTTTATAAAGTTATCATAATATAAAAATACATTTCTTTATATAAATTATGAGCTTTGTGTGTAATTAACTGAATTTCAAAGTGCAAATTAAGATAATTATTTGCGTGTTTTTGATTTAAAATAAATTGAATGAAAGAATTTAGAATTAATTTAACATTTGTCACCATCATTTCTTCATCAATCAATCAATCAATCAATCAATCAATCAATCAATTAATTAATTAATCAACTGTCACTTAATCAATTTATTACTTGAATTGAACAAAATAATAGCCATGACCTGTGCTACGATCGTAAACCCTTATCCAAGGTCCAGTCAGACCAATTCATTGCCTATTCCAATCTCTAGACATCTCAATATGTTCCATGAACATTCTCCCAATTCATCTGTTAAAACATTGGTCAGAAAAATAAAGTCAGGTGTGTGTCTATGTATGAATATATAAGGGAGGTTGGTGCACTGCGCATTCGCGATCAATAAACGAGGGGCGAAACCAAATTGTACCATGTCATTTTACCCCTTCTACCGTTCATTTCGCTTCATCATGGTTAATACGCCTGCGCAATAGTGTGCAAATGAAAGAAAAAATGAAAAAAAAACACACACACACACACACAAGAAAGAGAGTGAGTTTAGCGGCAACGGCGGCTTTCTCGCCAACACGATCTGGGATTGGAACCCAACCGGGTTTGACTACCAGTGTTCACCTTTCAGTATCGTGTCACGCCTCTCTCTCTCTCTCTCTCTCTCTCTCTGTTGTACATTCAATTTTTTTTTTTTCATCTGCATTCACTCTTGTCTTTTAAGACACTTAGGACAGTTGATACAGTCGTTAGCTTGTGTCATATCAGAGCGCAATCTTCAAGGGTGAAAGATAAAAGTATAATAATAAAAGAGTAGAGTAGAGAGTTTTGGATAAAAGTACAGCGGAAGCTGAGGGTAAGAGGACCATTTGGTCCTTGAATAGAATTTTCTTCATCAGCAGGGACAGCCGTCATCAGAGCAAATCACGACTTATGCGTCAACGCCGAGCAGGTAAAATCGGTTTTGTTTTGTATTGCGTTATACAATTATTGTATGATGATGATGATGATGAATATGTTGCAGGTGTAATTTATTATGAGAGTGGATATATATGTAGGTGTATAGAGTTACATATAATGAGCAAGAGATATAGGGGATAGTGAAATTTATTTTATTGTTAATGAGGAAATTTAGAAAATGAATTTCAGAAAATGCTCTTTTATTATATTTTATTTTTTTACCCTGGTTTTATTGAATATACTCTTGTGTCTTTGATAGAAAAAAATAGATTGTCAGGTAATTGGTCATGTGTAAATCAATATAAGTAGTGGGAACACTACCCTAAGAGTTGCTTTTATAATTCAAACGTCGTGTTGGCGATGTGTGTAATCGTTTAATTTTCCGCTTCATTCGTTTAATACAATTAATTTTACACAAGACATTTATGTAGGATTTATTCTAGTTTTGAAGTATGTGTAATGTGTATGTTGGATAAACAAATATCAATTTAAGTAAGTAAATATAATGTGTGTGTTTTTTATGGTGACAGGAAATTGTGGAAATATGGGAATAAAATTTTTGTATAGGAAAATAATTCAATTGAAATAATTGAAATTTATAATTTACTTTGGAAGGTGCCAATCGTCGCTAGGTACCCGTTTGTTCTGATGTAACTCACCTTATCGATCGTTCTTGTGCATCGGAATTCAAGGTGTACATGCTAGGCGGCAGTAAATTCAATGGTTGGTCATTAAAGTTAAATACAATTGATTTTCATTGCGATGAAGAGTATATTGTTGTTGTTGCAGTAATAGTAACATAAGTTGTGTGAACTGTATAGTTGGTTGATATGTGTTCATTATATGAAATCAATTTTCTACTTTATTTTCTTCATGTTTGATCGTAAAATTTATAAATAATTCCACAGGAAGATGATAAAGAAAAGGGGAAAAAAAATAAATGCAATAGAAAATTCATTAAGAAAATTAATATATCAACAATATTGTCAATGAATTTGGTATTACATTATTTTATTTGGCTTCTTATTTCACCAAGTATCATACAATCCTATTTACAACTATTTTCATTGGTTTGTGACGGTGTTGTATAACCGAGAAATGCCAGTGTGTTAATTGCATAACGTCGCATGAAGATTAAAAGAAAAGTTGAATAAAGTCTAATATTAGTTGACAATATTCTTCAATTACATAAGATTTGTGTAGTAGAAAAAAGATGAAATAAAAAGTTCATATCTTTTTTTCTTTCTCTATTCTATCGATGTAGTAATTAATATCAGCTGAGAAAACAAAAGAAATTAAAAACACAGCTGTTAACCTATGTCTGTTTCATTGGCAATTAAATTGACAGATTAATTATAGTTACACGATAATTACTGGAAATAATTTTCAACAGTTTATAGAGAAAGATGATAATAATTCGTAGTTATCATGAGCTTGGATCTGATGAATTTTCGCGTGAGGCGTTTAAATTCTCTTTACGGCATACCAATGTCAAATGTGGATAATCATATTGCACATCAACGTTAAAATTCTCTGTGAATGTATTCTTTTATCATCGAAAGCCAAATTAAAAAGAAAATTACACAGTACATGTACAAATAATAAAATAAGTTATTAATTATTATCTTAAAGCAAAAGAAAAAAAAATATATATAATCAAGAGTTTTTCTTTAATAAAATATATTATTGAATTTTATCAATTGCAGAAACATTCAGGATATTATCCAGAGGGAAAGGATCTGTTTGCAGCAAAGGCGGCGGTGACAGGACATTGTCCCGACATCATAGAAACAACAACAGCATCATCATCACCACTTACGCTCGGTGTAATCGGTCGTTACGTTGGTGTGACGGGTCGAGGTTATCGACGTGGTGTTCAGAAATTATTGAAGACACAAGATACGGACCAGCAGCGTGTATGATCATTGAAAACTATCCCCCTCTGCCCACAAGATCGAGGCATAATATAAATCAAGATACCACCCAACATTTCTTGAATCATCTTGTGTTACCAAAGCACAGAACTTCAAAATTTTCAAGTAATAGACATCGAAAGCTGCAGCCATTCAGAGAAACGTGACTGTCATTATTGGGTAGTGCGGCAGACCATACCGCAAATTACGAGTACCACCCTGACTCGATACGAATTAAAATACCGCCATCGGGTTATATCACCCAGGCGCGATCGTTGTATTACGATCAAACTGACGACGCTTACACGCAACATTGCTAGAACACGTACTAAAACGTTATTACCAACTTGAAAAATATAACGTGTGCCTGTTATTAATTAACGGGGGGTTGTTGTAAACGTAAGTGGAAATTGAGCGTTACGAGAAAATAATAATAAAGACGAGGGATCGTGGGCCATTTTGGCTGGTGTTTCAATATAATTTATCAACAACGTCGTCGTTACGGGATATTAGATTATTTCAACAGATACCTCATAATTATTGGACAAAAATAAAAGATAAACCGCCATTATCATCATGGGTAGCTTAAATGTTAATCGAAATGTTAGCGATGCATTTTATCGATATAAAATGCCGAGAATTCAGGCAAAAGTTGAAGGCAAAGGTAATGGTATTAAAACAGTAATTGTTAATATGGTTGAAGTGGCAAAAGCAATTGGTAGACCTGCCACATATCCAACGAAATATTTTGGTTGTGAGCTTGGTGCTCAAACACAATTTGATTTTAAAAATGAACGATTTATTGTTAATGGATCGCATGAGGCAACTAAATTACAAGATTTATTGGATGGTTTTATAAGGAAATATGTTTTATGTCCGGCATGCGATAATCCAGAGACTGAATTGCTTGTAAGCGCTAAAAAAGGTACAATATCGCAGGGTTGTAAGGCTTGCGGTCATCATGGATTACTTGAGAGCAATCATAAGCTCAATACTTATATATTGAAAAATCCACCGAGCTTAAATCCAGCGGCGCAAGGCAGTTCATTGACCGAGGGCAAACGTGGTAAACGTTCGAAAAAAGCTAACGGTGATACTAATGGCGAGGGTTCTGGTTCACCTGATAATGACACAAGTACTACTGATATTGTTGTGGAGGCACCTGAAATAATTGCCAAAGACGATGATGATGATGCTAAATGGGCTGTTGATGTATCGGAGGAAGCAGTTAGAGCACGTTTACAAGATTTAACTGAAGGCGCTAAAGGTATGACTATCAGCGAGGATTTGGATAAAAGTGAAAAAGAACGTATGGATATATTTTACAAGCTTGTTAAGTGTCGTCGTGACGCTGGCCAACTTGATAATCATAAAGAAATTGTTAGTGAAGCAGAGCGTTTGGAAATTAAGACAAAAGCACCGCTTGTACTTGCTGAATTGCTTTTTGATCAAGGAATCGCAGTTCAAACAAAGAAATATCGTGTTCTTTTATTACGTTTCACTCATGATGATATTAAAGCTCAGAAGTATTTGATTCGTGGTATTGAACAAGTTATTGCTTTGCATAAAGATTCTCTTATGGCCAAGGTCCCTGGTATTCTCAAGGTAATTTATTTATTTTTTATTTTTTTTTATTATAATGTTTGTGAGGTTTGTTGTGAATGCGTATATAAAATTAATGATGGTTTTTTCGTTTGTTTTTACAGCTATTTTACGATTATGATATTCTTGAGGAGAAAGCTTTGTTCGAATGGGCGAGTAAAGTAACCAAGAAATATGTTGCAAAAGATATATCACAGGAGATTCATGATAAAGCCGCGCCATTTATTACGTGGTTGAAAGAAGCTGAAGAAGAAGAGTCAGAGTCTGAGGATGAGGACGATGACGATTTGGAGGTTAGAATGGACTTTTAAATTCATTATTAATTATTTCGAAATTATATTCAATAACTGAATGAAATTAAATTAATATTTATTTAATGATTATTAGATCGAGTATGATGACAGAGCTAAACAGCCGCTTAAACAGCAACAACAGCAGCAGCAAATCCAAACTATGAAAAAACCTGTGCAAAATGATTCTGACGAAGGCGATGACTTTGATATCGATGCTATTTAAAAAATTCATATGCAACCAAGAGCAATGTGGTGTTTTTTTTTTTCACTGGATATATTAATACCACTAAAAAGGGAAAAAAATGATGCAGAATTCACAATATTTGTCACAATTTCGATACACGATTTGGATTTTTTTTTTTTTTTTATCTCAAACCAAATTGTGATTAATTTGCGCAATGTCTTTCACAATCAAAAGTACTTCTACACCGTCACAACAAGTCATTGATATAAAATAAAGAAGAAAAAAAAATTATAATACAATTTTAGACATCAGATTTAGAAATTTTTATTAATTCTTTTATGTACCTATTTGTTTTATTTCTGTTTCGTGATGATAAATGCAATTATTGATATTTGAATATTTTTTGAAAAGTTATGTCTATATCTGCTTACATGCCGAAATTTTAATTGATATTAAAGATTATCATTTAATTTATAATGATTATTATTATTATCATCAAATCATTGTCATTTATTTTATTTTATTTTTTTTTCATTTATTTTGCTGTAATCTTTGATCTGTTGAAAAAAGAGAAAATAATATAATATTCTCTGCTGTGCTGATTCACAATTCTGATTCTAATTACATTAATAAATATGATTTCCTGCAATGTGAATTGTGTATAGTTTAATTTGTAAAACTTTCCCAAACAAATTTTTATCAATTATATCCACGTGTTTATTTACATAATTATAAAAATATCATGCATTATATATTCTAAATTAATATTTTATTCTTCATTTTTTTTTTATTTTTAAACACAGATGAAAGTTTAAATTTCCGCGGTTATTTAATTGTCGACTAAATAAATATATATATATATTTATATCTATCTATAGTTTCATAAAATTACAAAGGTGGCAGTGCGATCGCATAAGTTCCAGTCGTTGTTTTTACAATTGGGATGAAAAACTCTGGTGTGTTTGTGAATTCCACGATTAATCATTGCATTATTTAGTTGAAAAAAAGAAAGAAAAAACGTTTTATATATTTGTGATCGTATAATTAAATGTATTGTCGTGTTCTCAAATAAGGTAAATAATATTTTATGCTTAAATATTTATATTAAATAATTATTTGAAATAAATAAATATCCTTTACTGTGGCTTTCTTCCTTCCACAATGCTAACGCCATTTTATTCTGTCATATTTCTCTATAATTTGTGATCTCTATTTTTTTTTCTACACTACCACAGATACTTTCTAATTACCAATTACATAAAATATTATATTAATCATTCTCAAGATAAATTTATATCACCATTAATTCCATATTATTTAAATTTATAACACTCATTATTTCAAGATAACGCCAGGGAATTTTAATTGTTGCAAAGCAACCTCAAAAATTTACATTAAAAAAGAAAAATAACTATGTTTTATCATTAACAACAATTTCAATAAACAATTTAAATTAATAAAACAATAATTAATTATATAAAGTAATGAATTTTATCTATTTTTTCAGCGATTGGAATGATCAACTGATAATTTTCAAGGATTTCCCCTAGTTGGATTTTTTTTTCACCAGTGAGTATTTTTTATTTCATTTCTACATACAATATTTTTATATGTACATATACATTATATACATACTAGTACATACACAGAAAAATCTCTTATAACTTTCAATAACAGAAGTTTACAAAATAATATTTAAATTATTTAATCCAAAATTTTCTGTTCCATTTACTGAATGAATTTTGTTTTCAAGATAAATAATATACAACACCTAGATGTAATAATATGCCTTCTCACTATTTTCTCACCTGCCACGCCTTTCATAATATACACAAGCAGGTGTAGCCGGACGTTGATACTTTTAATCTACTTCCGTGATATATTATATTGCGAGAAGCGTGACGGAAAATCATCTGCCATGACCGTCTTTCTTCAATTCGCGAGACAAATCATTAAATAAAATCCAATTGTCTCAGATCAATAATTTTTATCTAGTGAAATAAATTTCATGTACACATTGATAATACTCTTTTCATCAATGAACATCAAGCTTGTATTTATACTCGTTTTACTATATTATTTTAGAGAAAATATTAATTACACTCAAAGTGTTTGATTGTAAATTTGTTGAGAGGGGGATATTTATTTAATTGAAAGTTAGAAGTTATTAATACTATCGTGTGTTCTCATTTCACTTCATTGTCAAATCGTTATGGCTTTGCACAACTGTATTATCTGACGTAGTATAAATAATATTAAATAGTACACAAAAATTATGTATTAGTGTAATATTAAATATTAAAATTATTAAAAAATTCACGAGTTATAAAATATTTTAAATCACTTTTAGGAATTATACAAAATTAATAATTCAATATAATTTGTGTATTTACTTAATATATAAGATAATTTTTTTCTTATTTAAATTTTGATACACTTTAAAAGAAGTTCAGGTATTTTCTAGGTAAAAATTATTTTCTATTTTTGTCTCCACGTGCGTTCATGTGAAAAGAAAGGCGCAGCATACCGGTATTTATTTTAATTCTTCTACATACACATATACCACAAAGAAAATTAGATATATATATTTATATAGTGGTACACGGTTGATTTGATCTTAGTGCAGTGTTCTTGGTCATGACGTCGTTGTTGCATGAATCATCAAACAACGCTGATATTGCCCACACTCTTTTAACTATTGGTGTATATACATAATAATAAATAAATTTACGTACGTTTATTAAATTATATACATCTAATATATACCAATTAAATTCACTAAATTCATATTCGATTATAATTATTTAAATTTATAATTTTTATATCGTTGTGAAAGTTCATTTAATTATTAATTTATAAAATGAATAAATGTTTAAATATAATTTTTATTTTTAAACTTAAAAATAAGATAATGCAATAATTGAATTTTTATTGTATTTTTATCCTTTCACAAAACTTTCTAATTTACAATACATATTATTGACAATAAAAATAATATTTTCTTTTGGCTATTATTGTTCATTTTGTATATTGCACTATTGATATATGTGTAATTTTATAATAGTTAATTAACTGAGTTATGTAATATTTATGTTTATTAAATAGTGTCCCGAAATTCACGCAAGAAATAACACGTTGATAACACTTTAAATCTTGCGTGAATTATGAGACATTTTATGTAAAAAATAATTTTTTTTTTAATTGTATTCTCCGTTTTGATATTTATTTTTTTTTTTTATACATGATGGATGTAATGTGTGTCTCCAGCTTTATTAGAATAGTCATACTGGCCTTGCATTTTTCATTGCGGAGCAGTTTTATAAAACAAATAAAATGAAAAAAAAAAAAAGAAAAAGCAAACTTAAATATGATCGAGGTCACAAGATATTGCGCAAACGCAAGCGCATACTCCCACCCTGGATTATTATATGGCGCACGAGGGGTGCGTGTTAATATGTCGAGCTACAGTGGCTTCAGTGAGGAATAATACCCCAAATTGTCGTGAATATATAATATAAAATTAATATGTATTGTAAATTGTTAAAAAAATATTCTTAGAGTATATATTTTTGTACCGCAATTGTTGAATTATTTTGTGCCAAGTGATTATGTTTTTTCTAAAAGAATAATTTATATTTTTTGTATATGAGATAAAATTTATGAACGAATGTATTGAACATCAGCGTCAAACTGACAATACAAATAATGTACAGATAACGTTGACGTTAAACGTAATATTCTGGCTAGACATTGTGTGAATAAAATACAAATCAATATTGTTATAATAGTTATTCATCGTTTTTATGGATTAAGCAGGTCTTTCAGATCGTGGCATTACCGATGGGTAGAACCGATATGTCTAAAACGCTGAATGCATATAGAATGTGAGTTTGATTGTGAGTAGTAAATTAAAATTCATTGACAGGATTTATTAATAAAATAAAGTGAGAATAAAATCAATTGTAAATATAAATATTTTATTATATTATTTTTAAATACATTCTATTGAATAGTTTTATTAATTTTATTGTATAATATATTTATTATTATTAAATTGTAAATAGGAATTGATTGTATATATTTTTTTTTGTTTTATATGTTGAAATATTTATGTTTAATATTGCTCTGAAATTAATTTATCATGTTGCAATGAAAGCACGTGGGTTAGGTTGAGCGAATGTGGAACGATGAGACAAAGAAAGTGACTGCAACGCGGTTTTATTGTTCAGTTCCGTTATTTTATGGGAATATTTCTAAAGTTATGATATAGTAGACTAAAAGTTTGTAAATAATTTAAAAATATTATCGTGTGGATGACATTAAATGTATGATTGTATATAAATTTATAACGATGGCCTTGTGTATGTTATACTTCTGGTTAAATATTTCTAACTGTCAGCTGTTGAAGCATTTTAAAATATTATTTTATCCCACGTTTGATGGTTATTTACCGTAAATTGGATGACGCATCTTTTGGATACATGACAGCGTTCTATCATGATTTTTTTTGTTGTTGTTATTTCTTTAGATGATGATGTTTGATGGCAGACAGTTGAGTAGGGTCTGCCCATAAAAATTTATCCATTAATTGATTGTTAATTAGATTTTTAATTTTTGAAATAATTTTTATTTGTGAATTAATATAAAATAATTTTTATTTTATTCGATTATGTCATCTGGAATAATTGCTTTTGAATGGATTTAAGTTGACAGATAATATTATTCTATAGGCAGATAGTGAGAGAGTAAAATAATAATACAGAAAGAGAGGGTGAAAGTTTGCTTTACGCAGTCGCGGAACTATTGAACGATTGATATTTCATGTTGAAATTTGCGCAGCCCTTAACATGGGGTAAGTCGTTGTTCGATATAATTTTCCAATTGAAATTAATTCTTTTTATGATATATAATGTTTGAGGTTTAATATCGAGACATTAAGTATCCTTCTTGTGACTTTCATTTTGACAAATTGGATATGTATGTATTTAATTTTTTATACCATATCTTGGTGGAATTTATTTGTGAGAAGGTCAGCATGTCTGTTGTGGCATTGATTCAAAGACTGGTTCTGGATGGAGTATGATTGCTGTGTGCAAGTGTATACAGATCAAATAAGTTAATGTGAAACCTTATAAACGATATTATAATTAATACGAATTTAAGGAGTGCTCTAGATATATAAATAAAATTTTACCTTGCTCATACCATTTTTTTTTGTTTCAATTGAATTTCATTGTAGAACTTGTGTATTTGCTTCATTTTTATTTTTATAAATTATTATGAGTGTTGTGAAAAAAACATTTCTCATTAATTTGAATTAATTAAAAATATTGTGGATTAATGAATTTATTTATTCGTTCATTTGTTCATTTTTCGATTGATTTGTTTATTTGTTAAACTAATTGGAGTTTGTTTGTATTTGTATTTTAGCAAGAAAATCGAGCACATTGGCAGAATGACAGCCATGACACAGGAGGAAATTGTGGCTGGGGCACGGACCGTTGCCCAGGGTCTTGATGCACTGCGTGTTGAGCATACGGGTATTCTTCAAGGATTACAGAGTCAAGATGCACCTGAAGCACGTGATAAAGTCAGTTTGATATGTAAAAATATTGAAATGATTGAGCTTGGTCTTGGTGAAGCGCAAGTGATGATGGCTTTAGCAAGTCAATTACAATTGGTTGAGGCAGAAAAGCAAAAATTACGAACACAAGTTAAAAGGCTCTGTCAAGAAAATGCATGGCTGAGAGATGAGCTTGCAGGCACTCAACAAAAATTACAAGCTAGTGAACAAGCTGTAAGTTTTGATGAAACCAGTATTTTTTTTTTTCTTTCCCATTTGTTTGAAGTGGAATAATGAATTTATAAATGTTAATTGTTGCTTTTTAGGTTGCACAATTGGAGGAAGACAAGAGACATCTTGATTTCATGCACAGTATGCGACAATATGATCCAGATCCTCCAGCTGATGATGAAAATGCTAAAGATCGACCAAAAGATGATCCAGTTGTTGATTTATTCCCAGATGACGATGCAGAAGAACGAAACAGTAAGTGTATGTAGAATGTTCCACATAATTTTTTTTTTTTCTTATTTTTATCACTGAATTAAAAAATAAAAATTGATGGATTAATTGTGGATTTAATTATTTATTCATTTTTTTTTTATAAATTACTATAAATTTTGAATATGAATTAATTATTAATTTACAGCAATGTCACCAACTCCACCGTCACAATTTGCTCAACAAGTCAATGCTGGTTATGAAATTCCTGCGCGTTTACGAACACTTCATAATTTGGTAATTCAATACGCAAGTCAAGGACGTTATGAAGTGGCAGTGCCGCTTTGTAAACAGGCATTAGAAGACCTTGAAAAGACATCGGGACATGATCATCCTGATGTGGCAACAATGCTTAATATATTAGCATTGGTTTATCGCGATCAAAATAAATATAAGGAAGCGGCAAATTTATTAAATGATGCATTGGCAATACGTGAAAAAACACTTGGTGAAAATCATCCGGCTGTGGCAGCAACGTTGAATAATCTCGCTGTACTTTATGGTAAACGTGGTAAATATAAAGAGGCTGAGCCATTGTGTAAACGTGCATTGGAGATACGTGAAAAAGTTCTTGGTCGCGATCATCCAGATGTTGCTAAGCAATTAAACAATCTTGCACTATTGTGTCAAAATCAAGGAAAATATGAAGAAGTCCAGAGATATTATCAACGTGCATTAGAAATTTATGAAGCTAAACTTGGACCCGATGATCCTAATGTAGCTAAAACAAAGAATAATCTTGCGTCGTGTTATTTAAAACAGGGAAAATACAAAGATGCTGAAGTACTTTATAAACAAGTCTTGACTCGGGCACATGAAAGAGAATTCGGCGCTATTGACGGTGATAATAAACCTATTTGGCAGGTACACAATCTAATTTTACTTATTAAAAAAAATTTGTTTACTATTTATTGATTATGTTATTAATTATTTGTTTTAATATTATTCGCTATTAGGTTGCCGAGGAGCGTGAAGAAAATAAACACAGAAATAAAGAGAATGCACCGTACGGTGAATATGGAGGTTGGCATAAAGCAGCTAAAGTTGATTCGCCAACGGTAACAACAACACTTAAAAATCTTGGTGCACTTTATCGACGGCAAGGAAAATATGAAGCTGCGGAAACACTTGAGGATTGCGCTATGAGATCACGAAAAGAGGTGAGACAATTACAAATAAATTAATAATTAAATAATTATATTTCCATCATTTCTTTTTCTCTCTCTATCTCTCGTCATTAAATATTCAATCTAGAAATAGTAACAACGCACAATTTTATCATTGCACGCAGCATTTGCAGCAGGTAAGTGGATGCTTTTGCGACTAATTCACATATATATCATCTATTAAATAATGATAAAATCAAAGAAAAATATTTTGAAAAATATTTCCAATTTAAAATTTATTTTTTTATACCAATTAAAATTTATTTTATTCATGTATAAATATATATTTCTTTTAGGCTTTGGATCTTGTTAAGCAAGCAAAGGTCGCACAAATTTTAGGGGACGAAAAAAGCACAACTAGACGCGCTTCACGTTCCAGCCTTGCAAACAGCGAGCACGAGCACGAGTCTGAGGTGAGTTTAATTAATGAATAATTATTCACGTACATAAATATAAATATGTGTTTATATACATTATCCATATACATACATATATATTTATTCCTTAACTTCCGAGAGAAAGAAACAGTATAGTCGCACCGCATGACTGTAGTTATCACCATTAGTCGTCTACTATTCCTTTTCTTCTTTCTTTTTTTTGTTCTTTTTTTCGTTGTCCCGGCCCGGTCTGACGATTCGACACGACACAATCACACAGGGCTCCATATCACTGGTACAGAGGGCACTTCAAGAGGGACAGTCCAGCCACCACGACGCTAGTCCTAATAAACCCGGTTTTAAAAATAAAATCTTTGGCGTATTCGGTATTCATTCGTCTTCCACGTAGTAGGGTGCAATTTTATTTTTTATCGTCACGATTAATTGTATTTTATTTTTAGATGTTGATTAATTAATTTGATTCCGGCGTGTATTGAAAAGATAATAATTTAATTCATTGTTTCGATCGTTTTGTATCTTTTTTTTCTTTTTTTTTTTTTTCATCAATAGTTATGATAAAATATTTTCTCAATTAATGCATTAATTTTTCTCATTTAAATGTGTAGATATTATTTTCTTGACTGACGAGGGATTTTTCTCAAGTAAATTGTCTTTGTAATTGTGCCGAATACATATTTTCTCATATTTGTTAATTTTTTATTATTATTAATTTGTTGACGCACATTCACATGGTGCCAGTGATAATAAAAATATATTCATTTTTTTTTTTCTATGTTTTTATACAATGCAGATTATGAGTTTTCGCGTATTCAACACATTTACCAAAGAATGATTATTTTTTTCTTCCTTTTTTCTCATAATTATGATAGGTGTGCTTAAAAGACGAAAGAATTTCGCGAGTTTAATAGCACAGATTTTGTTTAATTGATGAAAAAAAAATTATCAATTAAGAAAGTTATTAATAATTAGACAAACCACAATTGAATAATGTATTTTATTATCACGCAAATTCTCAAAAAATCTCAATTAATAATTCATTTTATTCAGAAAAAGAAAAATCAAGTGGCAGTAATACATAATTTTTTTCTTTTTTTATTCTATACAATGTGTATATTTAAATAATTAATTGTTTGATTTTGTAAAAATTCTATGAGTAATTTAGGGCGTGTTAATTAGCCACAAATTTTTGCTTCGCCCAAATATCACTCAGGTTTATATAATACATTTGAATTTAAACTGTGAAGACATTTTTTTCTTAATTGCATTTTGAGTATTTGAGTCTGTTTAATTATTATTTATTGAACAGTCCTGGTGTATATTTTCGTTCTTGATTGTGCTTTTTATTATAGCATTTAGTCAATTAGATATTCTTGTAATATTGCACTTTTTTTTTTATATTTTAGTAGAAAAAAAAAAACTATTTTATCCGATTGCAATAATTAAATGAGAGTAACATTTTTATAGATAATTAGCATTTAGATATGAATATATATTTTGATTTTTATTATTCAATTTTTCATAACATCGTTCGAGATTAATTCATTATACATTGTATTTATATTAGATTATAAATGATTTATACAAAAATTTAACTCACGATGTTTATTATCAATATATTTAATTACTCACTAGAATTTATCGCAAATTAAATATAATTGAGATTATTAGTGCCTTGATACTTCTATTAAATAATGAATAGTAATGAGAGAAATATATTATTATTCAAGAAGAAAGAAAAAAAATTATAAAAAAGCACCACACTGTTGTCAGTGAATCGTTATGAATTAATTAATAATTGAATAAATAAATAATTAATTAATCGAGTAATTAAGTCAATTATAAAAGGAGTCTTTAGGCGAATTAATAAATTAATAAATTAATAAATCTATAATTAAATTTCGTGACTGCTTTTACCTATTTAATCGTGCGTTTGTCTTTAACTCAAACGAAGAAAAAAAATCTCTCACTATTTTTTTTTTCATTGTTGTCGATTATTTTTTTCTTCTGCCTTGTCGTGAATTTTTTTTTTTTTTTATTCTTTATTCGCTTTTATTTGAGTAATCGCGGGCCCCGGGCTTAGGTACGGACAAAACACAGCGGGATGACTACAAACGACTGATGAAAATAATGGCTGTGATGGAAATCTCAAATATCGAATGAAATTGGCAGTGCAGGTGCGTATTTGTAGGAATTATTTTTCGAATTTTAAGTTTACTTAATTTTCTATTCCTTACCATAAATGCACTGTAGAGATATTTAATAATAAATTATTAAATTGAGTTTGTTGAAATAAATTAGATAATTATCTATTATTAGCAGAATTATAATTTAATATTTATATTTATTTATGTATTTTTCTTTTTTTAATTAATACATTGCTTGACAAACAGCTTTTTTGAGTGTTGATTGTTGTCAGTAGATAAATATTAAAGCACTTTGTTTATTGATGTGTATAATAATTAATATTTAGTGATTATTTGTTTACCAAATGCAAATTAGTATATAAATTTATTTATATTTAATGAAGGCTTTTTAATTGGCATTTTCGGCTGCTTATTTGTGTTATTTGGACATATCATACTTTTTATTATATAAAAGATAATTTTATATAAATATTATTATCTATCAATTTGATTGTTTGATTATTCAATTAAATAAATAACCAACTTGTGAAATTTATACAATTATTTTTCTCGATAGGTGGAGAAAGAAAAAGACTTTGTAATAATAGATTCGAAAAAAAAAAAAATAAATCTGGGAAAGATTTTTTAATAATGGTGCATAAATTTTTGTTTATTTTCTATTATTTATTTGTTCTAACTATTGTTTAAGAGTAATAACTCTAAACAAATTGAAATACCATTTGTATATTTATAAATTTCATCCTGTAAAATTATTTACTTTCACTCTAAAATTCATTAATTGTCTAAATTTTTTCGGATTTATTTTTTTTTGTCATCTATTTTCTTCAAAATTATTTAAAAAAAAAAATCTATTTTCTCTTCAATACATTTTTTCTCATCATCATAAAGTAAGATATGGCTCGAAGGCATATTGTGAATTTTTTTTTTTTGTTTAAATTTTTATTACTTTTTATTGTTATGTAAATGGCAATTTTTGGTAGAAGTCGCGAATTTCTTGTGTTGCAGGATCGAAAGCACGTGGTGCGCGCTCAGTAGAGATTCAACAAGACTTCAAGAACGTATAATTTTGATGAATATATTCGGGGAATATGCAAATGACGCCATTCAAATGAGCTATTGTGAAAACACACGAAAATATACAAATAATGAAATGAGGAAAAAACATATACGGATATATTATATGGGATGGCGCACCAGGACTCCAACAGCGTTTTTTTATATTATTTAATTATGGAGAAAAAGGAATTAAAAAAAAAAAAAAAAAAACGTTGCTTCGACGTCTATAAAACCTGCCTGGATTATTAATTTACATACGCAACACACATTCCAGCTTTGCTTTCAACGTGGCTCGTAATATTACGCGAGTTGTATGTGCAACAATTAATAGATCCGTATTTTAAAATAAAATAAAAAATAAAAAAAAAACACTGAAATAAATAAAAGAAATATGTCACGAATTTTTTTGGTAATTTACGAGGCTACGCGGTGAATTGATTAACTCTATTTCAACTGGTTATCTATTTTTTTTTTTATTTTTCTTTATTAATATATATAAAAAAATATTTCGTACTCATATACACATATCTGAAACGATTGAGATATAAAGCAATTTTTATTTTTTCTCAGTATTTCCATTCGATTATTAATCATGCGCGTCATGTAGAGCATGAATACATCAAGATTAATAATAAATTAAAAATAAAATAGTGAGAAAAGGAGTTTATCAATTCTTGCGATATTAAATTGATCAAAAAGTGGCCGAAATAAAATAACACGATGATGTTTGAAAAGAGAGAGAGGAAAAAAAAATCATGAAAAACAAAATAGTTTAATAGAACCATCAAGTGCTCTATTCACTTGTCGAATTGCGTTGATTTAGATTATAAGAATTAATTATACATTTTGTTGATGAATATAATTTATTTCTTTGCTTTAAATTGTATTAAAGGGAAAAATAATATTTGATGAAAGTAAAAACTGACGGGGTGAAAAAAAAAAAAAAGGAGACAGATAATGTTCGGGGCAAAACGTGGGTGTTAGGACTAGTCAGTCACCCGACGAAAACTGTCGCGGATTTTACTTTCAAATTTTTCTAATGATCTGAATATTTATATTATAATTTTCTCATTTTTTTCTTTTCTGATAATTAAATTAATAAAATTATATTCATTTAGCATTCAATTATTATTTAATTAATTATTACAATATCTTTGCAATGGATCTATCATTTATGTGATGCATAATTAATTAGTTTTTATTGTCATTAATTTATTTTGGCCATTGTCTTAAATAATTTAGAAAAAAAAAATTGTCAGTGGCATATTTGGATTTAAATTATTTTTACTCCAACGAATTTAGTATTTTATTTTATTTTTTTTTTTCGCTCAATATTAATTATTCACATCTCTCGTCAATATATTTGCTCTCAACTTTTTCATGTTTACACGCATTTAAGTGAAAATTAAATGTGCGCCTGAGAGTTTAAAGGCCTAGTATTTATCTTGTAACCGGCTGCAGAATTTATTTTTATCTTTATTCATTTATTCCAATTATTTTCAACTAAATGCATTTTAATAATAGTTTATATAAATTTAAAGAATACTGATGAGTAAAGATTGTGATATAATACATAAAACTACGTGTTTATTTCGTTAGTTGAAATGAAATAAAAATGTTTTTGATATATTTGCATACGTTTTAGAATTAAAATATTTTCAAATAATTTTCTTTTTCTCTTTTCTTTTATAAAGTAATTAATTTGTTAATGACAATGAGATAAATTGTATGCATGCATTAAGAAACTATGGCTGGCAATCGACATAAACAACAATAATGATATAAATTTAATTTATTATTCTTCATAATGTGAAGAAAAAAAAAAAATTGATTTTTCTTGTAGAATTTTTTTGTCTATGCTTATTTCCCTAGATGAGAGCAGTATTCTATCAATATTTTATACGCAGCAACATTCAGTGATAACATTAAAATATAAGAATCATAAAAAAAAAAAACAATAAAAAAATAAATAAATTGTGCATTACGAATTAATTTATTCAATAAATCATAATATGAATTAATCCATTCGTCAATAATATTTAATACAAACCTGCAGGTAAAATCGATGCTCTCAGGTGCATAAAAAAAAGTTGTTAATTAATGAAATGATAATGTGTAAGCTTTGATTTATAATAAACATTTCAACTTGTACAAAAAAAAAAAAAAAAAGAAAAAAGAAAAATACACAAACAATCATGAAATTATGAAAAATGATTATGAACTTTATCATTTAAAGCTTCCATCCATTAATAAAATTTTGTTTATTGAGTGGGTTTCAATAAGATAAATTACTCAACATCTTGTATTTATTTTATTCATCCTTGTTATTTATATCTAATCACATTTATTACACAATAGACGACAATATAATAATTTAATTCAAGTTGATTGTATAATTATTTATTCGCAGTGAAATGGCAATCGTAAACGACTTGAATTATTAATAATGTTATCATTAATATTATTTTTATAATTATCATTGTTATATATAACGATTAAAATTGGAGGTATAAATAAATAGCACAATTGTTTGTAGGACATCGCGGATTTTTATAGATTATAATAATACATATACGAGCAAATGTTATTTAATTAATCATTAATATTCAACAATGTTATAATTGCTGAGTATCAAGCATTATCAATTGAATTATTTTTATTTATTTATTCTTCTTTAATTCTGGGCACATAATTTAATATATTGAATTATTTGACGAGTCTATTGTTTAATTTATAATATCCATCATTAATAATCTTGTGGTATTTTTTTTTTTAATCGCAATATATAACGACACTCTACACTTTCCAATATAGTAACGTTTATACTGGATATATTTTTTGTTATATTATTTATTCTCCTTTAAATTTTTTTTTCCATCGTATTTTAATTAATAATTTTTAAACATTATTCTACTGATCTTTTGTTTGTCAGATTATTTATATTATTCTATACATACATGGTGATGATTGTTAATAATAATAAAAAAAAATAAGCCGAAGTTTTTATTTATTATCAAAGTGATTTTTTTTTTTTTTCAATAAAAATAATTATAGAAAATTTTTTTTTTTTTGCATAGTTTAAAAATGTTTTATATTGTTATTTGTTTAATGAATGATTATTTTTCTGTGTTATGGACTTTTGTTGTTTGAATACGGAGATGGGAAATAAAAATGAATAAAGTTAATTAATTTTGTTTTTGGATTAATTAAATTTATGGAGATAAAAATTCAGCTTTAAAGTTTTTCTTTCTATTCAAATTTTTGTTTTTTTCTTCATTATTTTTCTCTTTTGTTTATTATCTGCCTTTAAATTCTGTACAATTATTATTTTTTCATATTTGATAAAATTAATGAATTGAGTTTTGTGTATTAATTAAACTATATAAGTGAATCATGCATTATTCAATTAAATATGCTTGGTTCAATTAGCAGGCGTACACGCATTTATTAGGTCCCGCCTATTGCATCCAAATAATGATTTGTTTATTTTTTTTAAAATTCATTTATTTTTTAAATACCATTGAATTATCATATTATTATTTATTTATTTATTTATTTATTTATTCATTTATATAAATGTCTATTCAAACTTGATCATTTGAGTATTGATAATAATATATTTATTTATATATTTATTTTTATATTTATAATATAATCTAAAAAGCCGTGGTATTTTTTGTTTCATTATTTTTTTTTTTTTATAAAAAATGTACAAGAAAAATCTACAATATTTCATTTAACGAGCGCGTACATTGACAAATAATTCACGCTTCTAAAAAAAAAAGTTAAATAAATAAATAGAAGAAAAAAAAAATCAATTAATTGCTTAGCAAAATAAAAGAATTTTTTTCAAATTAAATTTCCAATTTAAAATAGTAAAATAAAAATCTATTACATTTTTCATTCTCTCATTACAATCTTTCCATTCAAACTCACAATAATAACACCCAAATAATTAAACACACCCCAAAAAAAAAAAAAAAGTTCTTTGCGTCGGTAAAAAAAAAAAAAAAGATTCAAAATTAAAATCTCCAAAAGATGGCGCACCAATATCAATATCAATCCAGACAATTGCGCAATTTATTCTTCACCATCGCAGACAAAATAACATTACAACTTAAAAAAAAGAAAAAAAATATATTGAAACTTCCAAACTCATTAAAAAATTTTTTTCCTTTCCATTAAAATATTAAATCCTTCATTTTGGCTCGTTACAACATTTATAACGCTGATAACCGACTAATCACCACTAAATTAATACCAAGCAGCATATATTGGCCGACAACTTTTATTCTACTCTCTTTCCTCCTTTCATTCTCTCTGGATCGGACATTCTGATAATCATTATTATGGTCTGTTACAAGCAAACGATAAATTGTAGGTCGCAAAAGGGCGTTTTGAATTGCGCGCGTAAGTCCGCACTGGCAAAAAGAGAGAAGCCAATTGGGCTTTTGATGATAATATACGACGGTTAAATATTCCCTTGTGTCTTGTGTGTAAAATCTCTCATGAAGAGAGAGAGAGTCTACTGCAGCAGCAACCTTCACATTGGGTTGGTTATATACACCTTTATTTTCCTTTTACTTTTATACATTTAACCAAACGTCGTTTCGCTTCTACTAAAACCCACACCCATTTGCTCATCCCGCATCTTCTTCTCCCTCATTATATTATATTTACCTCGCTTTATATACTTTCTTCATTTTCTTCTCTTTATTCTCTATTCATTTTGTTCTCTCTCACACACGGTCATTCCTCTTTCAATCTATCTTTCGCTTTTGGCCGCCCTGGAGGCACGTGAATTACGACGAGTTGGATCGCACTGAGGCTGCAGCAAGTAAATCAAAATTTGAAATGTAAAACGCATACTCGCGCAAAACACGTTCGTACATATGTCACGCTACTTGGTATATGTATTTCATTTATATATACACATAGATATATATATATAAATATATATTTATGTGTATATAATACGATGGGCACAATGTATTTTAGTAAACTTAAATATACAAATATAATTTTTACAGGGAGAAATATTAATAAAGTATGTCAAAATTAAATAAATAAATTTATGATTCATTTGTTTTGCTAAATATTATCAAGATGAAAAATATCCACATGGGTTTTCTTTGTTTCTATTTCTTTTACTTCATTTTATATTATGATTAATAAATTATTTTGCCATATCGATGCTACGCGAAATCGTATTTTTATATCGACTAGAGCGAATATATATTGATTGATATTTAATAATTATCATCGATATTAATATTCACACGCATTCAGGCATATAATTTTACACTTATTCATTTGAAGAATAAAAATAAAAACGAAGAAACTTTTTGATTATAATTATTAATAATCTTATTATCTAGATTATTTCGTATAAATACAAGATATGTTTTAATATAAACGCAGACGATTTTAAATATATAAAATAAAATAATATTAAATAATCTCCTTTTTCTTCTTCTTCGTTTAAACGATTTATCAATCGATTTTCCAGAGTACAAAGCGACCGATCAATTGAGAGAAAAATAAAAGAACAGCAGAATAAATATGTGTATGCAGTGCATGAAGAAAAATTGCACTGGTTAATTTTTTTTTCTCATACACAGAGGCTTTATTTTGGAAGAACGTTTGGATAATATAAAATAAAATAAAGAAGAGTGCATTGGGGAGAGAAAGAGGAGAAAAAATGAGATGAATTTTCGCGCGCGGGCAGGATGACGAGAGGTTAAAAAGATGTGGATGGAGATGAGAGTAAGAGATGGGGAAGAAAAAAAAAAACTGAAAGGGGGTTAAGCATCACTGAAGAGTTTTGAGTATAGACTCGCACGAATGTGCCAGTGATTTTCGTGCTCGCTTATTATCGATCGTGTCTCGAGTAAATCGAGAAAAAGGATGGCGAGGGAGCGGCAAACGTTTACTAACGTTTTTATATCTCTCTCACTCATGATATTATATCCCAACGATGGATCCTTCAGTGGCATGATCGTGCTCTACGTTGGAATCGACGCATTCTACGATGCCACTCATCCTTCCACTCAATCACGATGGATTTTGGTGTGACTGTAAGACCATTTTTTCCATTGCCATCAATCTCCTGACCCAGGAATAAGTAAGACCTTGAATAAAATCAAAAATATTATTTTAATATACACATGAAAAAATATTTATGTATAAAAATATTTTTCATTTGAAATTTTTATGGTATTTTAAAATTTATTTTTGGCATTTAGTGAGGTTTTTTTTAGGAGTAAGGAAAGTTGTTTAGAAATATTTTAATAGAAAATACAACTTCTTGAAGTAATTATATTATTTATAAAAAAAAATATTCTCGTTTGACAAAAAAATTCGATTTTTCATATAAATAACATGAGAAAAATTTTTTTTTGACTTCAACTCGATTTTTCGGTAATCAAAAATTTTTTTTGAACAAAATTAATATACAGCTTTGGTAGGGCATTAAATTTGCTACAAAAAAGTTCCTTATCGCAAACACTCTTTGACTAATTGTTTTCGAGTTGTAGAGCTGGAAAGGTGAAATTTGTTTATAATTGACAAAAAATTTTCTTTAAACTGGAATTTATTGATTTGACATTAATTATTATCTTACAATAAACGCTATAATACTGAATCAACAATGTAATAGCATAAAAAAAAAATTTTGATAACCGAAAAATCGAGTTGAAGTCGAAAAAAAAAAATATCGCCTAAAAATAAAATTAATTATTCAAAAAATATATTGACGATATATTATAAAACAAATATGTCGATTGTTAACATTATATTTTATTTATACTTAATATTATTTGGGGATTTATATAATTTATTATCATCATCCAATGTTGCAAATAAACAAAAGGAAATATGAGTATAAAATAGAAATATTAAAAATTATTTGCACAGTGGTAGAATAAAGAAAAAATAATTTTGTTGACTTTTTAACGAGAGCATTATGTGGTTGGAGATAATAAAAAAAAATTGGACCTTTGAGGAATGGATAGAAAATTGTATACTAGAAAATACTATAAGTAGAAGATATATAAAAAAAAAAAAAACAAAATAACATACATGTGTGTTGTGAAAAACCCACGCGATGAAAGAGGAAAAAATAAAATAAGAAAAAAAATAATAATAAAGAGAGCTTTGGCGAGCGTGTTTGCATCATCGTCGTCGTCGCCGTCGTCGTCGACGACGGGCAATGTGACCCCAAAGCGTGTACTACAGGATCTGGATATAATATAAAGACTGAATATTTCCGACAGCTGGAGGCGCAACGTTATACACCTTGGACACATATAATGCAATCTCCACTGTCGTCTCATCCATTATTACATTTATGTGCAGTATAGTTATAATATATTTATTTTACAGAATATATTTGTTTTGTATACATACATATATATATATATATATTACGTATACCTATGTATTATAATTTTCTATATGTGAATATAAATAAAGTTGGTTACAAGAGATATAGAGAATGCAACTTGCGTACAATTCTCGTCTCGAATTTGCGTGTAATGATACGCCAGAGAGTTTGTATTGCTGCACATATGACAAACATATTCACGGATTTACACACGCCGTGGGTTGTAATCAACGCGCAGGAGCAAATTGCTCATGAATAAATTTTAATAGAGAAAGATGTGTAATTAATTAAAATAATTAAAAATAACATGAATAATAAATAATAAACGACTTTTTTTCCTTTTATTTTATCAATGAAAAAAAAAAAAAAATTAAATGAATAAATATTAATGATATTTATAATTACCATCAGGTATATCATTATAAATATTAAAAAAAAATGATTAATGAATCTGATAATTATCAGTAAAAAATTAAAATAAAAAAATTAAAAAAAAATTTTTTTTCTCTTTAAATTAATTATATATATATATATATATAAATAAAATATTATTATATATATTTTGTACTCACTTATTTGGTTTGATCTTTGGGCATCTGCATGCTAAATCAGCAGTGTGTACAAATAATGAAATCGGTCCACGTTTGATCTTTGAATCCTGACCGCGTTTATATATTAAATCGACATTTAATGTGAAACGAGCAAAGGATATGCCAGCGGCATTGGTGCCCATTACTTCATTGCCCTTGTATCTACCAGTTACTCTGCCAAGAATTGCTGAAAATAACAAATTATATAATAATACAATTCATACAAATATCACCATCATTATTACTATTTAATAATTATTAAATGAGTATATGTAATAAATTTTAATTTTTTTTAAGCCTCATTATTTTTTATTGCATCATTAGTGTATATACACTGTGATATACATACACATATGTATATACTCGACACGAACAACATCATTTTAATGATTATTAAAAATAAAATAATGTCGAAATGAAGTGCGTGTCTGTACTTGTACAGACCTGTTGAAGATTTATTTGCGCGGGTTATATTGACGTTGTATTATATATTCTAACCGTTGCTTATATACATTATATTGCGTATGTACATATATAGTCAATGACTATATATATACTCTTGATCATCAGCTTATATATACACACGTATGTATAATCGTGTACACAATATACTTGTTGGGATATAGTTGCAGCAGCACAACGAAGACTCAAAAGCGTGGCGTTCTATTATTGAAGCACCACGTCGTCAAGCTCTTTTCACTCTATTTTTTTTTTTTTTTTTTCTTTCCCTGAGTACAAGCTCCCTGCAAATCCCTTCGCGACATGGACTATGTGACATGAGGTCCCATGGGTCAATTCGCGTGGTCTATACACCGATGTATATGACAGATTCCAAACGCGTGCACGCTCTAGTTATTTTAATTTTTATATACTATTTATTTCTGTATGTATGTATGTATGTATAGTATGTTTATTTGTGATTTTATATAGCACTTACCGTAATCTCTCTTGCAGTACTTGTTGAGATTCAGTCGACGTGTGCTTGCACGACACTTTCCACATTGGTCTGAAAATGAGAAAGATAATTTATATTATTTATTGATCGATGAAATGAATTTGTCGAAAATAAATGAGAAATATTTTCTTTTTTTTTTAGTTTTATGTGTAATTGAAGTTATATTGGAGGGGAGGAAATAGTTATTTGAGTTATTTATGTGGATATAATTCCGCATTTGACGACATGATATATTTTTTTTATTGATTTTTTTTATATATTAGTGGAAAAAATTAAAGGGTCGAAAAATTTTCCGAAATTTTTTCGTAGTTTTTGAAAGGCTGTATTTCGGTGAAAAATTGTCGTATCGAGTTTTCAAAAAAACCATTTTGAAGCTCTGAGATTCTAGTTTTCAGATCTTGTGATGAAAAAATTTCAAGAACCACAGTTAATTACGTAATCGTAAGAAATAGCACGAAGAAAAAATTTCGCTAATTTTTTTTTTATTACTTTTTCGAGTCCATGAACTTGGGAAATTTTTTTTCGGCTGATCCATTATACAAATTAGATAGCTTGTTTATTTAGCTTCAATTTCCTTTTTTAAAAATCTCGATACGACCATTTTTCACCGAAATACAGCCTGTCAAAAAATGCAGAAAAATTTCGAAAAAATGTTTTGACCCTTAAATTTTTTTCACTAGCGTATTATATAAATAATATTCATTGTATAATAAATAGCAACAATAAATATTCATTCTTATTCAATCAAAATCTAATTTAATTTTAATAATAATTGAAAAATTATATTTTAATTATTCATAACTGTCAGCGAAAAAAATAATTCTTAAAATCAAATAATAAATATCACTATGAAAATTAATTTTCTTTATGATTTTATCCATTATCAAAGTCTTATTATAGTATAAATATCAATTCAAATACACACATAACTATGACATCAATTAAAAAAAAAAAAAAAAATTTAATAAATTATTTTTTCTGCAGTGAGAAATTTTTTAAAAAATATTTTTCACAATTTCCACATGAATTTGTCTCATTGATTGACGCGTTAAATTTTGTTAGACACATTGAATGAAGGTAAATTGTACATAGATATATTTATTTGTACATAGATATATATATATATACATACATATATAAATTGTGGACGTAGATTTGGGCTTCGGTTTGGATATATACGAAGCGGATAACGCATTGCTTGGGGAATTAATCTAGTTGAGAGTGAACCTCTTGTATTCAGATAGTACATGGATGTTTCTATGTATACGTATGTTTTATATACATATATAGTCATGCACTGTTGAAGTAATAGATGGTGAAATAGATATATAGCTGTAGTTGTGAGTAATATAATGGCGTGGTTGCAGTGATGTCAAATTATATAGAGACGACAACCATATTCAAGTGACATATACGAAGCTCTTTCACACCTGCTCTTCATGTCTTTTAATTTATTTTAAGATGATAAATAATAGTAATGATTATTAAAATTATATATTTAAATAAAAGACATGAAAAAATTGAATTTATTTAAATAATTTAATTGATTGACGCGATATTTTATTTTATTGAGTAAATTATCATGAAGAATTGGAATTAAAAATTATATTCAGTTGAATAATTATTACAGATTAATAATTGGATAAATGATGAAAATATTTAGTATGATTTAAAAGAGTTTTGTGAAATTTAATATCGAGAATTATTAAATTTTATCGAATAAATATATTGGGGTATTTTTTATATGAATTGCGAAATTTAATGAGATTTTATTACAACAAAAAAATTGGAATTATAATTAATTATCAGGTGTGGTAATTTAAATATTTAAAGGAAAAAATTTACATGGTGATATAGAATAAGTTTGTGTAATAATGAAATATATTATGCAATTAATATGATTTCATTGAATAAATTTGTTGTTATATATTTTAATTATTTCACTTGATAATAATTAATTATTTTAATTTTTATATATTATCATTTTTTAATTTCAATTCAACAGGTTTAAAATTCATGGCATATAAAATATTAATTTAATTTACCTTTAGAAATATCATCTTTTATATTAACAAAATGTATAAACAAAATTTATTTGATAGTTTAAAAATTAATTTTATTTAATTGATTTAAAATATATAATAAAATAAAATATTTCTTTTTATTTTCCATTAGAATTATTTTTTATACGACATATTTTTCTACTATGATGGTAATGAGGTTTTTCCACCAGTATACCATTAACTTTGAATTACGTAGTAAATTCAACTCCCACATATTAAATCATATATACAAGTATATATGTGTTAATACATATACATTTTTCAGTGGGGAAAGTGTCGCGACGAATTTCAATATTTTTCCTGGTTTAAAAATGTGTACACGAAGAAGCGTGACAGAGGGGTGAAGGGTAGGAAGAGTAGCGGATTACTGGATGAAAAGGGGTGAGAAAAATAACGAAAAAAAAAAAATATAAAGAGAGAAAAATAAGAAAAAAAAAAAAAATTACTAGATGGTATATAAAAAGAAGTGACTGTGGAGTTTGGCCCTCGCTGCATAGTCAAGAGAGTCCTGGCAAGGACCTCACCACACGTCATTTCTCTCTCTTTCGCCCTTAGACACAGGGGCGGAAAAAAAGAAGAACGATCGTTACGTACTCCCCAAGTTTAATTTTTTATTTTCCATAGAAAAATAAAAAAAAAGGAAAATAATAAAAATAATAAACACAACAAGAAAAATGAAATTTTTTACAATGTATTTGTGGTGGTGGCTTTATATTATTCATGTAATAAAATTCTCATATGCTTTGTTAGAAAGTTGGGAAAAAATCCTTAAAAATTTTTCAATTTATATAAATCTATTTATTTTATAATTTTAAATTTCTTGATATTCAATTTTTTCTTTATTATTTACTTATTTCTTTTTTTCTTTGAGTTATTTCATTTTTTTTTTTCTTTTTTTTCTGATGAGAGAGTATATAAAAAAGACGAACAATTCATATGTGACCTCTGAAATCTGTGGAATTTTCCATCTGCCCGTTTTGTGAACGAAGATTTCGAAGGTGAATTGAAGGAAAATCGGAATTTTATTGCCATTGTCACAGTCCATTAAATCTAAATTACACCGGCATCGTATATATATTCCAAACGATATCTTATTCTGTTGGCAATGACTGTATATACATATTATATACATATATACATATGTACATTGAATGATACTACTTAAAATGAAACTATTTTAAAAGGGGTGCGTTATACTATATTCAAATACGATAAGTAAAAATACCACTATAAAATTTTTTATCTTCCAGACGCATTCTCGTCGCAAACGGAAAGAAAACGATAAAAATTCTCTGTATATATGTGTATATAATGCTGAATATTGTAAAATAAAAGTATATATTATATATAGATAATGTATTATAAGTTATATCTATAAGTATATTAGAGAAACTGAAGCCCGTCAATTTCTCTCACCGACTTATCCTTTTTACCTCGATCGTCTTGTTCATTTTTCTCTCCCAACATCCTCCTGCAGGAAGTGCCGCAGGAGATTGCCCTAAAATCGTTTTACGCTTGTCGTAATTCATCTCCGAGGTCCAACTGAAGGGTCAGAAATTCGTATGGACGCAAAAGAGTCTTTATTCATTTATTTTGCACAATAAAAAACGAAAGAAAAAAATATTTATAAATGTAATATACTAACAATAAATTTTCCGTAGAATTCTCTTCATTGAAATTAATTATTCCAGTTTTTTTTTTATTATATACATATAAAATTTGAATTGATGAAAAATATAAATAAAAATGAAATATTTTGTCAGTAAATAATAATTTATAATTATACAAATATTTATTATGATTTTTATCCTCTATTAAATGAACAAAATTTAAGATTGGATTTTCATGTATAGAAATATTATTGAAAAATAAATAAATAATAATAATGAATTTATTATTATTCAATATCATTATTTAAAAACAATAAGTAAAAAAAATAAATAAAAAAATTAAGATTGTATTTTAATGTAATGAGATATTATTAAAAAATAAATAAATAATAACAATTAATTTATTTATAAATTATTATTTATTATTATTATATAAATTATATATTATTATATTTTTTTTTACAATTTATATAATTTTATATAATTTATATAATAATGAATTTATTATTATTTATTATTATTATATAAAAAAGAAAAATTAAAATAATAATAATAATAATAATAAATAAATAAATTAATTATTATTATATAAAAACAATGAATAAAAAAAAAATTAATAATAATAAATTTATTAATCTATTATTGTTAATTATTATTATTATATTTATTTATTCATTATTCATCATTATTTATTATTATTATTTAAAAACAATAAATAAAAAAAATAATAATAATAAATTTTTAAATTAATTATTATTAATTATTATTATTATATTTATTTATTTATTATTCATCATTATTTATAATCATTATCATATAAAAACAATTGAATAAAATATAAATAAAAAAATGAAGATTATATTTTACATGTAAAGAGATATTATTAAAAAAAAAAATAAATAAATGATAATAAATTTATTTATTTATTTATTATTCATTATTTATTATTAATATTATATTTATCCATTCATTATTATATAAAAACCATAAATAAAATATAAATAAACAAATGAAGATTGTATTTTCATGTATATTGAGATATTATTAAAAAAACGAAAAAAAAAAATAGATAAAATTTTTTATATTCTCTTTTGTAACAATGATAAATTTTTCGAGATGATATCATATAAATTCTTTTGTTTTTCACCTAACAAAAACATTCGCCTGGAAAAAATTTCGTATAGTACAAAAATATATATAATGACCGATACCTCAATGCGAAACACAAAACGGATTCACGATCATAAAAATGTCCTTCTGTTTTTTTTTTCCTTCTATTTTATTTACCCGTAAAAAGTACATTCACAAGGGACGATAACGGATTTTTTTTTCTTTTATCACAGGTTCTCTACACACCAGTATAGTAACAACCCTGCAGATTCGCCATCATCATTCGTATATATATATTTATACATACATACATAGATAAATAAAATACATAAAAATAAAAAATAAAAATAAAAATGAACGATATTTGTATATATATTTTTTCATATATCTTTTATACATGTATATATTTTTATTCGATAACGTACTAAATATATGTACTCTCTTTCTCTCTGTACATTTACCCATTAACTATATGTATTGTATTCTCTATGTACTTGATGTACAAAAGTATATAAATATACAATATATACACATTCAATATAATATCCGACTATCATTGCTATTTTTCAAACAGTCGAGTAGAATATTTTCGCTCACGTTTTTTTTCCGTATTGTTGAAGCCGTGGGGCATCGATTGAATTTCAAACGAAATTCAAATTACGTTTAATTTGGTTAGCCACAGACAAGCATTGCCGCAGGCTTTGCATTGCATTTAATTTCTCTCTCTTTCATTTTATTCATACGTAATCTCTGTCTTTTTCACTATATTCTATTGGTATAGAGCACAACCCATAGAGGAAATGTTATATGAAATTATATTCTGTTGAGAGACGATCGAGAGAATAAAATATAGAAATTCAGTGAGGTAAAATGAGAGGAAATATTTATATATCTACAGTTCATTAAAACACTAATGGAATTTAGCAAACATAATTCTATTTATATATGAATATTATTTTTCGTTTGTTTTTACTTTTGATACAATATTGTTTTATTTATTTATTTATGGGTATTTGAATATATATTTGTTGGTATTGGAATACAATGCATCAAAAACCGCAGATGGAAATTAGATCTACTGGATTAATCTTGAGTGTAAAATTTATCTGGGATATTTAAATCAATTTTACCTTTACTGTGTATTAAATTTATTTTTAATTTTTATTATCTATGTAATTTAATAGTGAACCATTTTTATTTAATAATTGTTTATTATTTATGGATAATACACAACACAAGTATAATGAACGTAAAAAATAAATATTATATTTCTTTAAAATATTATGAAGAAAAAAAAAAAAATTCTTTTAATGAAAAAAACATTTTTTTTTCTGTTTAAAAAATTTTTTTTCAACAGTTTTTGTAATTTCTAAAATACTATATATAATATCGATAGGAAATCATATGAGCTTATCAGTAACTTACTCATAAAAAAAAATAAACTAAATTCCTTTAATACAAAAGTTTTGAAATTCTATAAAATAAAATAATTTTTATTCGTAATGAATTTTATTTACTCAAAGTTTCCAATTTTTATAATCTATCATCACTATTACAGAATAATTCCGCAATTGACTCAGCAGATTTAATAACAAATAATAACATAATTATTTCAAAATTATCAAAAAGTAATAAGTAATTTTTTCCTCTAATCTTTTTTACAAGTTAATAAAAAAACTTTCCACTTAAAGCTTTATATTTTCCTCAACGAGCATAAGGTCCATTAATGTTTTATCAACTTAACTAAAATACTATTATCCAATTATCGCATCTACGTTAACAATACAATTCACCAATAAACACGTTTAAACACGATAAACCTTGTGTTTATCTTCTGTAATATCAACTGAACTCATTTGCCACTCGGTCATTGAAAGGCGAACGTCGTGTCGCGCCTTTGGTTATGCCTCATTAAATTTATTCCGCACCTCAGGGCAGGATGAACATACACACATATTCATGAACATAATACAAAAAAACTGCGTATGATGTATATACATAAAGACATCGTCAATCAGTGACCACCGTCGTAGAAAACAAAACAACCATTTAACAAAAAATAAAAATAATTCTCCCTCATTATTATAATTCAATATTCAAAATAACATCAACCATACAAAAATATAATAATCCAACGAATATTATAAACTTGATTATATAATTATCTTTTAATATTTTATATTAGCCACTTTATGCCAACGTTAATTTATTCATCAATCACAAATCAACATCATGGCATCGTCTATCCACTTTATCGTCTACTAGTAAACAAATGTTTCATCGATCGAGTGTTCAACAAACTTTTGAAAGCTGCACGTCGACATCCCCTGGGAGATTAGCTTCATGTGTTCTGCATGGTGAGCCTATTGGCAGGATTATATGTATATATATTATATATATATACAGCGATTTAATCCTGGCTAGACTGTTGGACAATAAATATAATCTAGAAAATAAGGCCACGTAGATATAAATCAGTAAATTTATATATACAAAATATATAGTGGTGTTGTGGTAAAATATTTTACTTCTCTCTATTTTTATTTCAATTTATATATATCAAAACTATCATTTCTCTTATTTTCTTGTTTGTGCGTGTTATGTGTTCACTGTTCATGTAAGTATATACACACATTAGGACGTCAAATAAAAATGTTTTGCCGCGACGCCAAGGCGCCTTTTTATATGTATATATATTCTTTCCATTTTTATCTTTTGTGTTGGTAGTGATTTCTATGTATGTTTATAACATCATCTCTTGCATTAGTTCATTCGCTTTTTTATGAAAAAAAAAAAATTCTCATCGCTCAAAACTCTCAAACGCTTTATATTATTTCGTTCATGAAAGCCAATGTATTATATATTCTTGCACAAAATATTATATATACACTCATCACACTGGGAAGATGAGGTGAATCTATGTATGATTTTTTCCCTCGCGTGCATGTGCTTATGTTCACGTTTTTTTTTTACTTTTTATTTATACGCGCGACCGTGGCGGGGAAAGAAAAAAAAGTAAAATAAAATAAAAATGATAAAAGGGGATGAGAGAGTTTGGCGAGAGATTCACATTATGGCGATTGCCTTCCATTCACTTTTCATTTTTTATTTTTGTTTTATTTTTATAGCTTCAACATTGGCGGTTGTAATGTTGGAAATAAAAAAATGAATAAAAAAGAAATTAATAAACGATTAAAGTGCTTTTTTGTTTTTCACTTTCACAAATCTCTAATATTGATTTTATTTTACTTAAACATTAGATCAATTTCTTTTTATTTATTATTAAATCTATTCACCAGCAGTAAATTTTTAACGATTAAAATTTCAATCTCCATTCGTTGTTTAATGTATATATATATTAATCCAAACGTTTGTTAATTATTTGCATTATTAATTGCGAATTAAATAATTAAAAAAAAATTAACACATAAAAATATTTTTATTCATTAATAAAATTCACTTGACAATTACATAAAGTATAAACTTGCATTAATTTATAAATATAATAGTGTAAATTTATAATTGACGTGTGGTTACAACGTATACTTTAAAGACACCGGCGACATTGGTAAAATTCATAAAAGAACGATAAAAATCCTTCAAAAAAAAAAAAAATAAAATAAAACTGAAACAAAGAAAGAAATAAAAAAAAAAAAAGAATCTTTATATATTTTGCTTTAAAGTCATTTCTTCTCCCCATATCTTTCACACACATTTACACATACATATATATACATTCCACATTTACCCATGTCTGTTTACCTTTGATTACTTGCGCCTCTTCGTCACGCTCATCTACTACCACATACGCAATATATTTCTCGTTGGTCCATCTGCTCTCGTCTTCCTTTACCCCTTTCACTTCTTTTACCATCCAATTTTTTTTTTTTTTTTTTTTCATTCTATTGTTTCTTCAAGAACTTTCACGTTTTTCTCCCTCAGTAATTTTTTTTTTGTTCTTTATACATACATATACCTTCTATACTCCATCTGCCTTTTGTCCTTTCTTCTTTTCTCTCCTCTCTCCGTCTGCCTGTCACTCTTTCTCTTCATTTTACATCTCTATATAAATCGCATATATTCATCTCTGCGTGGGCTCCACTTATGCCTTCAAGTCCAACCATAAAGTTACGTCTTAATTACAAAATAACCGCGTGTTTTTGTATTTTTACAAAACATTATAACAACACACGCAATAATTGCTACTATTATATTATTAAAATGGCATATGTATATCAGTAATAAATAAAAAAAAAAATAAATAAATAAACAAAACATTGAATATTAATGTCAAGTAAATTCCGCGCGATAATAAAGATGAATTATTTCAAACTGTTCATTATGAATATATAATTTAAATATATAATAATATTTTATGAATTATGAGAAAATAATTATTTAACATTTGGTTGAGAACCATTGGACAAGGGTCATTAGCGTTGAATATGTTGGATGCACTCAGACACATATAAGAAAGTTGCATGTGTGTATATGTACATATATTATATTATATACATATGTGTCTTGTGGAAGAGACTGGTGGACCATAAGTGTTGCGGGATTCTCAGAGCCCGTTTGTTCATCTCTTTTTATATATTCCACGTCGAGTCTCTTTATTTTGCCGTGTTTTCAACGTATACCAAGACCAGATTAACGTCTCACAGAGGCTTATGTGAATGCTAAAGTAGCACTCGGAACCACCAACGTATACATACATGTGCACAAACCATCACCTTATATACATACAAACTCTTCCCTCTCGTGCCTCTGATGCTCTCTACATATACGTACATATATAAATACATATAATGTACATATACATAGAGCCTCCATTATAATATATATTCTGTATGTATACACTCAAGTGTGCGGCAATGATGATGTGTGTTGCAAGTGTAAATCAAAATATACGAGCGTCTTTGCGCGGGTTGTCTTTAAAATCGCTGGGGAAATGAGAAAAATTAAACAGTCAATTTTTATTTTACCATAACACGTCGGGAAATAAATTAATATATAAAGATATACATATATATTTATTTTTTGTTTATATTTTTATACCTATACTCTTTATTATTATTCCCATAATTTTTTTCCTTTGATTTTATTGCGAAAATGAGTAAAATAAAATTTACGAGAAGCTTCAGAACATTAAAGTCCGATCGATAAATCGATGGATCTTAATCGACATTAAACTATCGCACTTATTATATATAAAAATATCCTCGCATATATTCGTGAATATATATTTACAATAATTTATATATATATATATATATATATACAATTTCATATACTATAAATATAAATTTCTCTCTTACATATTGGCTTGAAAGTCCCTTGTATAATATAAACTTTGTTGAAACTTTCGTAATCCTAGACAAGAGTGAAGCTATATGAGTGTTTGTAAATGTTTGTGCTTGTGTGTATGTATATATAGGTTATGTACGCGCGCGCATGGTAGATCAATTAGTCTTGATTTAAATTAGCAACGGCGGGTGGTAATTAACTTTGGATATTAGAATCGTGTGAGACGCGGGTACAGCGGGGAGATATAGCCTTTCGACTTGCGTATACGCGAGGATAAAATATATATAATATATACATATATAGTATATATATATATATGTATATATATATGTATGTGGATGTAATGCTGCTCGATTTAATGCCCAACGTCGTTAATAATTACAATAATTAATATTACAAGCCAACTGCCAAATTCGTTGGACGTGTTTATAATGCGTTTGCATCAGCTCTGCATTAAATATAAAATCCTTTTCATTATAAATTCTTTATGTATATATATGTAAATGTATACATATATATCTATACTATAGTATATATAGGGAGCAAAATAAATTTATGTGTTGTTGGTACTTTTTATTTGATATTTTGTAATTTTTATATTTTAGATATATTATTAATATATAAAAGTGTTGATTGAGTTTATAATTATCTCTTTGTTTGTATTTAACTATTATTTTTGTACATATATGTGTATGTATATATTCAAGCTAGATGTACGATATATATGTTTATTTATTTAGTAGATGTTGAATATATTTTTCCTGAATCGAATTGCCGTGTCGAAAATCTCAATTAGTAAAGCGTCGATTTTACCACTATCGTCCAGGGAATTTATATGTTATAATAAACCACATGTTTTCCCATCGGTACATGGTATATACCTTGATATATATACATATACTCGTATATGTAATAGGATAATTACGAGAATTTGTTTTCATCAATGTTCAGTATTGATTAGCTCTACAAAAAAAAATCTATTATCTAAATAAAATTACAAAAAAATCCAAACTTTTGATAAAAATCGGGAAAAAAAAATTCTTAATTCCATATACGAATAATATATAATAATAAACGTAAAGTGTATATACGAAAGTGGGCGTTTAAAGCAGAGTCATGTGGAAAATTGGAAATATTCTCGGTGAAAAAGCTCGCGCGCGTTATATAGTAATATTAAACTACACAAATTCACGATATGAAATATAAAAATAAATAATAATATACATATTGCGATAAGAAATGACATCGATATCGTATTACATCAAAAATGGTGTGTATTGCGAGTGTTATACGAACGAGACCTCGCGGCACATTATTATAATATTGGATATTGCATGCATAAATGTAACGATTTACATTTAAACGAGGCGCGGATATCTCTCTGTATCGTTGTTATAAGTCTTATGATGTGGTTGGTGATATATATAAATGTATTTATATATATATAAATATACATATATATTGTATATATACTTGTGAGGGTGTGAGGAGCAGAGAGAAAGAGATACAGAACGAGACAAGACGAGTTCCATCAGCAAAAGTTTATTGGAAGTGAGCCAGAAAGGAAATGATATTGTCCCTATCGTCGCGCCAATGTAAGCACTATCTATACACTTACATACGTATATACATATATTTACCTATAATATATATGTATATATACATTTATAGTTGTTTATATATGTGTATTAATCCACCCCTCTATTAGGATTTTGTTCAAACTAGAAGAAACTACTTTCTACACCAACTTTTGTATCTATCTCTTGTTGAATGTTACGAAGAATTGTTATCAGGATAAAGTCCAAGTACATTGGACAATAATAAAAAATAGAATAATAAATAAATCAATTGTGATATTTATTAGTAGAGAAATTGAGGGGAGAAATGACGTCGACGACAATTTAATTAGCTTTGTATGAAAGTGAAAAAAAAAAAAAGTTTTTTTTTTTTTTGTACGACAAAGGGATGAAGAAGGGATTTAGCGAGACATATAATGCGAAGGGGCCAAAATTGGGTGAGAGAGAATGGAAGTGAATACAAATATGTATATATATATATATATTTATTATAAAGGAACATATTGAGTCTGTGACGTGACCTTGGAACAAAGGCAAAATTCGCTGAATTATCTTTACTCCTCTTGTATATAAATACACAAGGGAGAAGAACATTATTGTTATACACAATCCAGGGCTTTGGGTGTTTGTTACAATTAAATTATACATTGCAAGCTCTTTATTTCACATTAATAATCATTTAAAAAATATTTTAAATTAATTAAATGTATTAATAAACATGATAAAAATAATTTTTTGTTTCTATCATTATATTTTAATTTTAAACTATTTAAAAATAAGAAAATAAAAATTATAACAAGTTGGTAGTATGATAATATATCACGCGGTATTTTATTTTTGTACTCAACTATTTTATATTTTGAATATACCGGATCGAAATAAATTGAACAAAACAGTGCAGGTAATTTCCTGTCGATTCCTGTTCGCGTCACTCAAATTCATCTATATAATATAAATATGTATCATAAACATTACGAGACTTTGGCTGTCTCGTATATGGCAAGTGACTCTCTGTATGTGTGTGGTTGATGCTCTTGTTATGTGTCGGATAAATATACCTGTGGTATTCATGTAAAAAAAAAAAAAATACAAAGCACTTATATACTATGTCGAAGTGTATTTTCATACAGGGCGAGAGATTTACGCGCGGTTTGTGCCGTCGGCCACTTTTACCTCTGTCGAGGTAGGCCGGTTATGTCTTCTTGCACTTATATATTACCTATATGTACTAGTATATATACATACTTATTCATTTTGTTTTTATCCTCGCGGCAGCAAAGAGGGTGGCTGAATAAATGTGTATGAGTGTGCATTGAATGTGTTTTGCAATTAGGTTGCGATCGAGATCGATATACTTACATATATATTCGAGAAGGAAAAAATATGACGATATAAGTCGTCGCGTTCACATAAATTTCCTTCCGTCTTCTCTTTATATAACCCGCCATCATGATCGTTATGACTGTGTGTGCCAATTTGAAAAAATAAAATGAAAAAAATAATTATGTATTCCATTTGTTTTATATTCCAATGCGATTTATTTTAGCCTTATCGATATTTCTTTAATATTATTCATTTGTTTTTCATCTCGTCTTAATTATTAATACATTTATTATTAATTATTATTTTTATGGCAATTATACGGTTTTCGTGGCGCCGCCAAATGACAATGTATTTTTGTAGAACTCGACGAAAAATAAAGTTTTTGAAGAATAAAAAATTTTTTTTTTCATTTTTATTTCTATGTTATGTTTGATATTTTTCGACGAAATAAGGCTTATTTTGTCGATGAAGATATATGAATGTAAACAAATAATCTGTATGTATGCTTCAAAACAAATTTTACCGTCACAGTCGCACTATAGGAAATATGGAATTCAAATTATAAATGTAAGAGGACACAAGATTCCTGGAATTAAATTCAAGTAAATATATAAATTTATTTTTTGATATTTTAAATACATATTAATTTCGACATAAAAATATAAGATTGATATATTTATTTTTTGAAATGAAAATTGAATGTTTCATAGATGTCAAAAATTTTTTTTAGATATTTTTATTTTATTTTTGCATTTATTATGTTTTTTTTAAAACGTTTTTTTGTGAATTGAATTTATATTTTTATTTTTTTCAAGTGGATGTTTGTAATTTTGTATGCATATGTGTTGTGTATTATGCATATGAAGTGTTGTCTTGTAATGTATATGTATGTTTTATGTGGGTTTTGTTCAAGCCTTGAAACCGCACAGTCGTATATATGGTAGTATGAAAAACAAATCGATGCAGTGTGCAAACATTGGCATATAGGTTGGTTATGTTTTCCGAAACGCAAAGGCGACCCTCGCATTTATCCAAGCGTGTGCATTCAACAACGAAAATGAACAAAAGGGTGGTGAGTGAGTGGGTGGGAAGGAGTGAAAACAACATTGCTGAGCACGTAATGTGTGAGAGAAAATATAATGTAGGAAAATGAAAAAATTATATTGGATTGTTTTGATAAACAAAAAGTATTTTTAAGTGTATTAATTAATTCTTGATATATTATTATTGTAACTCGACGTTTAATATTGAATAATACACTAATAATAAATAATTCATCCATTGGAAAAAATTATTTTATAAAGCAAAAATTTTAAATTGAAAAAAAAAAATATATTTTTGTTTGAAAATTTAATTTTTAATGAAATATTTTTCAACTAAAAATAATTAGTTGAGGAAATTTAATATTTAGAGTATAAAATATTCATCTATATATTGTATATATATTTACATATATATTATTTATTTATTTTATATTTATTATCAAAAAAAAAAAAAGAAAATAAATACTTCAATAATTCTAAATTTTTTTCTCTGTTATAAATAAAAAAATTTCCAAATAATCTCTTCATCGACATATAAATATTGCAATCCGACGTTCAATATTGAACAATACACTAATAATAAATTATTCATCCAGTAAAAAAAATTATTTTATAAAGCAAAAAATTCAAATTAAAAAAAAAAAATATTTTTGTTTCAAATTTAATTTTTAACGAAATATTTTTCAACTAAAATTAATTAATCGTTGCGATGTAATAATCAGAGTATAAAATATTTATTCATATGTTGTATATATATATTTATACATATTATTTGTTTATTTTGTATTTATTATAAAAAAAAAAAGAAAATAAATTCTTCTAAATTTTTTTCTTTTTTATAAATAAAAAAATCTCTAAATAATCACTTCATTAACACTTTCAACATTCTTTCTAAATCACAAAAATAATTTTTTCGTAAACAAACAAATAAATATTTTCCATTAAAAACAAAAACAAAAAAAGATTCTTCATTCTCCACTATGAATTGCGTGCATATAAATTATTCCCATCCACACATAAACATTTATATACACGCATTTATATTATATATCCAAAGGTGATGTATGTAGCAATAATAATCGATATCTGAATCGTGAATACAATAAATCACTATTCAACAAGACACCCGCACACACACACACACACACATTACATTAAAAACGAGTGTTGAACGTTTATATACAAACAGGTAGTAAGAGCGCAACAGCAGCAACAAAATTTTTTTTCACTATTTTACTCGACTCTCTCGACGTCGCACGTCATATATATTCACTCTTCATGAGATATACATATACATTATACATACATATATACATGTAAATATTTTGTTGAATATTGTGAAGGCGTGGGTGCGCCACCGCGCGTGTATACACGCGACGAGTTACGCGCGATGCTCATCGTGCATTAACATATAGATGCGATCCGTGACGCGACATGAATCTGCGCGCACCCTTTTGCGATTTTCCGTCTCTTTTTCACGTATACATATGTACCAACAATATATATGTATGTATATTATGTACATAGGGTTATATGAAACGATAAAGATTCGTTGGATATGTTCAAACGAACTCGAAAAATAATAAAATACATTTAAATATTGTATAATTAATTATTATACTTGTAATGGACAAATATACACTTGAGAGAATTGTAAAATTATTAAATAATTAATTCTTGATATAGGAAAAAATATTTTTTTAATTGTATTGATGTATAAATATTTATTGTACTTTATTTCATTTATATTATTAGTTATTATAGTTAATAAATGTATGAATGTATTTTATTACTTTTTTTTTATTAATTTATTTATTTTTTTTTTTTTTGAGTTTTGCAGAGGTTTAAACAAATGATATTTGATATTATAAATTGATGAATGTTTAGTAATTATTTGTTTATTTGTTTAATAAAGGATTTTAATTGATTTGATATTTATTTTATTTTTGTGGAATTAAATAAAATTATTTTTTTAATATAGAATTAATTTTTTTTTATCAAATAGATAGATAAATATTTATAATTTATTACACTTTGTGTAATTCATGTAATTATTTATTGTAATAAAATTCTCAGACTTTGAAATTAAATTTAATATTAAAAATGAATAAATATTTATTAACCATAATTGAAAAAAACTTTTCAATTAATATAAATTTAATTATAATTCCGTAAACTAAAAGAAATAAATTATTCCCCAATATCAAATAAATTTTCCACAATAAACAAATACATAAATATACTAACATAAACAACAACAAATAAATAATAAAAAAAAAAAAAGAAAAAGAAATTTAAAAAAATCCACAAATAAAATTAAATATCCCCAAAACCCAATTAACTAAACATTAAATAATAATTAAATAATTAAAATCAACAAAGGTTTGTAATTAATATAAATTAAATTATAAATTTTTCATGAAATACATACATATATTAACGAAAATATTAATGACATGACGCGGATGTTACAAGCGCGTAAATATATATACGCAGCGATACAACATATTATAGAGTGGAATATACAGTGTGTATATGAGGATATAAACGTAAGAGAGCGAGACGAGAGGAAGGAAGGAAGGAAGGAGTCCGTGGCGAGGGCATAAACGTATACTGCTGCGCGAGGGTGGTTTTAATTAAGCCATTAGGGGAGGCTGAGAGGCTGCGACCGAGCGACGAGACATTTTCTCTACTACCCCTCTCGCTGTTTCTCCAACCACCACCACCACCACATGTACTCATATTCCTTCATCTCCCTTTTTCTTCATCCCTTACGCGTCTTCCCTTATACCTATATTTATTATATATACATAAATATGTCTGTATATAAAATAAATACATAGGTATATATTACATATACACATCGTGTGTCCCTCTATATGATTCTCTTTGCTAAATTAATATCACCCTCGAATTTTACTCTCTACCCACATAGACCACCACTCGCTTTCATACTAAACTTCATCCAAATCATTTTCATATAACCTATGTTATTTCGTTATTTATATATATGTCTATGTGCATTTACAACGACCTTGGAATTCACTTGGGGGATTAAACTAAAAGCGCAATACTCGTTATCTTGTTATTTGGATAATTATTATGACATTATAATTATTTTAATAGTGCGATTAGTGGAAGCACTTGATATTTTTATATATTTATTCAATGGAATTAATTAATTTTATTGATTTATTAAGGTTATTTTTTTTTTTCTTGTGGTTTGAGAAGAGAATAAATTTTGTGTTTTTAATATTTTTATTTTTTTTTTATTTATATATATTAAGGTGGGCCAACAAAAGTTTTTTTTTTCTTCTGTTAACATGATAATATTGTTCAAGGTGACCAAAAGATGAGCCTGTGAAAAAGGTCAGCTCTTAATTTTAATGATAAGATGTGTCGCATCGTGATTTTTGATTTCCTATTTAAATAACATGGAGAATGTTTTTGTTTTTTTTTTTTTGTTAGAATTTTATAGCTTACGAACCAATGAACGGATTCAAATGATCAATACATATTTTTATAGGAAATTTAACGCTCTACAAAAAAGGTCTCTTGTAGTTAATCGATTACTCTAACCACTTGGAAGATATTCGCATTCGAATCCCTGGGTACAGATTTTAATAATTTTTTAATAAATATTTTAAATTTATCCATTCAAGTTATGAATGCGAATATCTTTTAAATGGTTAGAGTAATCGATTAACCACAAGAGACCTTTTTTGTAGAGCGTTAAATTTCCTACAAAAATATATATTGCGCACTTTATAATATTTATTTAATTACAAGTTATAAAATTTAAAAGTAACAAAGAATATTTGTTAAATTCTTCAAACTCTAACTTCCGATATTTTCTAAACAGTAAAAGTTATGAAAAAATTGTAAGATATCTTTTTATCTTCTTTACCACCCTAATATATATATGTACATATATATAAAACATAAATTATTTTATAATTTATATTTTATTAAATATATTTTCATTTATAATTTAATTTACTTACCAGTGCGACTATCGTAGTCATGTTCATCATCCTCACCATGGTGTCCATTGTCTTCGCTTGCTATTCCCTGGGTCTGAATCACCTGCGGAATTCCTGTAAGAAATTCAATACAAAAGAAATTAAGACGAAAAAAAAAAAAAAAAATTAATAAATAGAAAAATATTAAGTATAGAAAGAAGAAAAGAAAAAAATGTAATTAAATGTTGTATCCATTCACACGATCACACATGATTATATAGGTTATATCAATTTCCAAATTCATTTTACGCCGGTCCATAAAAGGCGTGAAACGATCATTATCTGCATACCTGTATTTATATACATATCTATACATAAATGTGTGTGCGTGTGTGTGTATATGTTTATAAGTAGGTGTATATAAATGGATAAAACATTCGATGAGTGTTTAAAAAAAAAATAATGAAAACAAAAAGTCACTTGAATAACACACACGATGAGAATGAAATCAGGGTTTATTTATAATTTCATTTTTATTTTTTAACAAATTATTTCAACTAATTGGAAACATTATTCTCGTGTTTGGGACTTTGTGAATGCCCTCACGCGATCAACTGATACTAATCGACAATGAATATACACTGAAGATGGTTCAGTACAACTCAAACGTGGTGATTATCGTCACTTATTTCACCTTTAATGCTATATTACTATTACCACATCAACGTGACAACAATAAAAATAAACATAAACCCCACAGTATATTTAATTTTTATTCGGCAAATTAAAATAAAAAATAAAATATAAATCATCGATAATTGGAAATTAAGTATACCAAACGCTTATTATGCGTTAAAAAAAAAAAATAATATCACCTGCAAAACATTATCATCCATGATATATACATTTATATAAATACAGTCTATATACTGAATAAATAAAATATGAACATATAAATAATCAGATTTAACAGTTGCAAAAAAAACGAAAAATGAAAAATAAATATAAATAAATTCTTATGAATTATATTGTGAATCCTTTGTGCAATAGTGTATATTTATGTATTGATATATGTGTGTATTATATACCATATATATGTATGTGAGTGTAAATTAATCAAAGTGATGGGCCATCATTGATGAAAGATATTTTGAACCTATACTTACTCACGCATGGAGCAATGTGAGACCTGCTTTGTTGATAACCTCTTGCACATCTATTACAGGTGGTTCCAGTTACTCCATCTTTGCATGGACATTGACCTGTACTTTGATTACACGTCTTGCCTGACGCACCAATTAAGTGACAATCACATGCTGCAACAAATAATAATCGAAATGAAAATAAATAAAAAGAAAATAAAAATTTAGATTTATTTTTCATTTTTTTTTTCTCAGTGATTTTTGATTCATTTATTTAAATTTAATATTAAATTACAGCGAGAGATATATATAATACATTCAATGATACTGCGTGGGTTGTGTTGGTGGCTTGAACTGGTGATTTATGAAATCAATCAACAGTTCGTCGTTGTGTATGTGTAAATAGAGGTGAGTTTATTGGCGAGAGAGCGTGGGCCAGTGGATAACGATTAAATAAAGAGGGTGAATGTAATCAATACAGAGATATATAGAAAGCGAAACATATGATGATGTGGGTGTGTGTGTCAAAGTATAAATATATATGCAATATAAATACACAAGTATACGTATTGATGATGATAGTTTGAGAATTGAATTGAGGCGATATCAATTACAAATTAGTTTACGAATGATGGATCAATTGATTCATCTCAAACGAAGGTCGAATAATCGCCTTCATCGTCTTCTCTATATATATTTTTATATTATATATTATATAATATACAGCAGGGTGCTTTGTTTGAGTGGAATATTTTTTTTTTGTTTGCTCAACTGACGGAATATTACTCTAAACATTAAAAAAAAAAATTTATTCTAAAGATGAGCTAGTAATTTTAATTTTGAGTATACTTTCACGATCAATTTGAAATTTTCTCATTTGATTAATACGTAAATCGCAATTTTTTTATTTGAAATTATATAGAAATATTTAATCTTTGAAAGCGCCTATTATTAAATTATTTTCTGTGAACTGCTTCATCGGTAAAAAATGTTGAAGTCGATTTTTGTTCGAATTTCATGGTTCTTTTTTTATTTTTTTTGAAAACTGTCAACTTTACAGCAAAAGTATATGAAACCTTTTTTGTAGGAAATTAAATTTTCTACAAAAAAGTCTTCTTAGCTTAAAATTGTAGAGTTGATAGTTTTTGAGAAAAATCCAATTAAACATATGAAAATTTGAACTAATTATACTTTAGTATTTTATGAATTGCATGATATTATTTCAATTGGATTTTTCTCAAAAACTATTAACTCTACAGTTTTTAGTCAAGAGAGCTTTTTTGTAGAAAATTAAATTTCCTACAAAAAAAATTTCATCAACTTTTCTTGTAAAAATGATAGTTTTCGAGAAAAATCCAAAAAATCATAAAATTCAAACTAAAATCGGTTTTAATATTAAAATTAAGAGCTCATAACCAAACCTCTAATTTTATTTTATTTTTCATTTCAACTCGCATCAAAAAATAAACATATTAAAGATAAAAAACACAAAGCTACCTATTTATTATGACACATTAATTCCTTACATAAATATATAATAATCAATGGCGTCTCTAACTTAAAATCTCACACAATTATATACTTATATCCAAATATAAATACTTATATTAACATTTTAAAATTCTTATGATGATTTTATTCCACTGGTTCTCACTAGAATTGACCCACAACAATTTTAAACACATAAATCAATGATCCTTTAGCATCTATTACATCTTCTGTGGCTCAATCTATGTATGGTATATAAGTATAATAAACATACGTGTCAAGATATCGAATTAATTAATGTTAATAATGGTCATATCATGCAAGACGTCTATTCAATAATCTTCATTTAGTGTATTTATAAGAAGAAAAAATTAAAAATAAAAGAAAGAACAAAAATAAAAATAAAAATACATACAATATTCACAATCATTCATATACATAAAATAATTCCTGACTGATACATATATCATACTCAATCAGTGATATAAATAAAGTTAGTCTCGACGTATTTAAATGAAATGAAATTGCGCGAGTGAGATAAATAAAAATAAAATGAACGATAACTAAAATAATAATACATGATTTGAGACTGTTGAACATATATAGAAGTTGGTGTTGGATTGTTAGTAATATACTAACCAAATGGATATAATATTCTGTATTGTCGTGACTCGTGGCACATGCTCAGTAGTATGGTCATTAAGCGCATAAGATAGCATCATGAACAGATATACTGGTACCACTTTATCGCATTTATCATCCTTAGCTGAGACGAACGAAACGAGCCGTGTGGACTGTGACTCTACGTTCGTTCTCACGTCTTTTCCATCCGGTCGTGACTCCTACGCGTTAAAGAACACTATACATTCAGTATAGTGTAATACTGTATATATACATATAAGAGAGTAAAAGAGAGAATGAAATAGTGATATAGTCTCCAAGTCCTTCTGTGTACACCAACTATTGACCATGACCATCAAAATGTAGATATTCTCAAATTGTCAGCGTGTATATGGCGTCTAAGTGACACTGTATATTATTCCTACAAGCATCTAGGTCTATTTGACATACAGTATTATGTATATTAAGGGAAAAAAAATAATTGAGAGTTTATTAGAGGCTTAGTGAATTTAAAAATTTAATTTCTCATATAAATAATACGAGAAAATTTTTTTTTTTCGACTTCAACTCGATTTTTTGGTAATCAACATTTTTTTTTTATGCTATTACATTGTTGATTCAGCATTATAGCGTTTATTGGAAGATAATAATTAATGTCAAATCAATAAATTCCAGTTTAAAGAAAATTTTTTGTCAATTATAATCAACTTTTTCATCTTTCCAGCTCTACAACTCGAAAACAATTAGTCAAAGAGTGTTTGCGATAAGGAACTTTTTTGTAGCAAATTTAATGCCCTACCAAAGCTGTATATTAATTTTTGTCAAAAAAAATTTTTGATTACCGAAAAATCGAGTTAAAGTCAAAAAAAAAAAAATTTCTCGTGTTATTTATATGAAAAATCGAATTTCTGAATTCACTAAGCCTCTAATTAACTCTGAATTTTTTTTATCAAACGAGAATATTTTTTTTTTGTATAAATTATCAGATTTTCAGTGTTCACAAACAAAAAAAAAATATCGCCTAAAAATGAAACACCCTAATAATTCACATCTCTGCATCTATTACATATTACATACTATAGGTATGTATAATATATTATCTAAACAAATAATATATTATTTAAACACAAGACCGATGTGGGTGCGTAATACAGAGTCGCTACTTTCTGTCGTTGACGCGCGCAGGAGAACGTGTCTCAACGTGTCTGTGCTTGTACGCGACAAAGTAAGGTCCATTCGACATTAATACAATATTTGCCCAAGGCAAACATCAGTTTGTCATTTTACTAGCAGTATTATATATGCATGTATATATAGAGATTTATTAACATTGAGTCAACAAGAAGCATTCATATCCCTCACAACTCTCTTACTACTTCTCTTCTATTCAATATATCATTTGTACATATATTTAAATTAAATATTCGAGTAATATTCACACACGCAAATTTATGTTTACACCTCATTGTGATAGAAAAAATTTTTTTTGCTATCATTTTCAATTAGCAAACACGATTTATATAATACATTAACAACATCATTTCATTTAAATTGCAGTCTATATTATCATGACCTAGTAATGCACATTTAAAATTTAAATATTTATCTACATATTTAATTTTTATATTTATATTTAACTCCATACGTGTGCATTTTCTAGTTTATATAATTTATTATATATACAAGTAGGAATTTTTATCTTTTAAATTAAATTTATTATATAATATAATCAGTTAATAAATCGAGAAGAAATGCCACGTATATTTTCATCTTTTAGTGTGTGTCTCAATCTAGTCTGTGAAAATTTATTATATATGTTTATATATACATATTGCTCTTTGGTACGTGGATGAACTTGAAATGCAAATAAGTATACATATAATATTTATATCCTTGATGAAATGAGCATGTGGTTGCGACGACGTATCAATCGTCCCACGCGTTTTACGTCTAAGGGATTTCACGACTGGCTCATCTCAAGTCAGAGGATTGTCAACATCATTGTATAGTTGCATTATATTGTTATTATCCTGGCTGAGAATGCGCGCTGGCGTAATCCGGAAGAATATATAGATATGTATAATGTATATATGTGTATAAACATTGTATAGAAAATTTTTAAATCCTGCCATTGTTTCAGGATTGATGTTTGATATAAAATAAAGACGGTTTTATTTCAGAAAAAAAATAATAAGCAACTGTGAATGAATAAAAAAGTATAAGAAGAAGAAGAAAAAAGAAAAAAATAAAATAAATTCTAGAGAAAATAATTTTTAAGTCGACAGGTAACCTACATTGTGAACAAAATACTTTCGAGTTACTTCCGGAATGGCGATGAAGAGGGTTGGAAATAAAATGAGGTATATAAGAAAGATAATAAAGGGAAAAAAAAAAAAATTGGCGTCGAAAGCTGCTCAAGGTAAAATAAGAAGCTGAACAAGACGAAGAAGACACTTATACCATCATCAAGTCGCCTCGTTTACACGTGCGTGTATATATGTTTCATGCGAGATGAGACTGCTGAAAAGCGGCTAATTACGATCGCATCAAGTGGAGGTAAAAGAGTGAAGGAGTCAGATAGTTGTAAAAAGAAAAAAAAAATGAAAAAAGAAAAAAGGAATATATAAAGTCTTTACTTTTATCGTCATTCGATGCTGCTCATCTATATACATAATTCTTTTTATTTTTCATTCTAAATTCTTCTGTCTACTTGAACATATTATACGCACTTTCCATTACTCCTTCACGTCACAATCCCCGTTCTTCATTCATTCATTTGCGTCATTATTCATGAAAAATATTCACCGTGGGTGTTTAGGAATTTCTTTACAATATAATATTATTAAATATTATTTTATTTATGACAGCTAAGTGTTTACGTTTATATTCATCAGCGCGGATTATTGTTGTGTATGACTTGAAAAAGGTTAAAATGAAGTCAAGCCAAGAGAAAAAAAAATATATATCTGTATATACATAATAAAAAGAAAGTACATAAATGAATAAATAAAATTAAATATAAATAGTGGTTAAGTGAGTTGAAATTGTGTGCGAATGAACATCAAATTTATCCAAAAGCTAAATAGCGTCTCGTAAATTTGACTTATCCACACAAAATGTCAGTTGTGCATGCATAAAAAGTGTGGGTGGCTGCTTGTATGTATTTATATTATGTACATACATGTATTTACATGCACGAAAATTTTGTGAGAGATTGCAAAGTAAGAATAAGAAATAAAAAATAGTATATATGTACCACTAACAGCTGAGGGGAATTTTTAAGCCGATTATATCGAATGAAGGTTCAAACTAACCTTCAGAGATTTCTTTCCTCTTTGCCCTCACATTTTTTTATTTATCCCCTTCCCCTTTATGACAATATAATCGCATCACACGAAAGAAGGAAGAGAATTTTGGGTGTCAGTAAATGTTCATTTGACATTTAACTATCAATAATTGACAACCCGCAGCACACATTGGAGTCATTTATAATTTAGGGCACGTTTTAATAATTTTTTATTTTTTAATATTATAAAAATAATTTAAGAGTTTTTGTGTGAGGATTATTATTATTTATTTTCTGCTGTTTATTAAATATTTATTGGCTTCTTTTTTTAATGCAGAAGGTATTAAGATAGAGATATTTGATAAGATTTAAATTATTTTTTTTGTTTGGGATAAAATATAAATAAGAAATGGAAATAAAGAAATAAATATAAATAAATAGATAGATTTATATATAAAAGGAAAATATTTATTCGATGTGAAAAGTAATGTGTATGTGTATATTGTCTTTTTATCTTTAGTATCTTGCACACAAGAGAAGTGAGAATATGCGATAAGAACTGTGTGAAGATTGGCCTCTCAATGGCATGAGACTTTGCAGCACTCGGTAAGGAACTTTTCTTTATATAATGTATATGTGTGCTTTTGGCCTGGCGGGTGTTTAAGATCACAATCGTGTGCTTGATTTCTCGCACATTCATGAGAGATATTGCACTTCTTGTTTCATTGAAAATTGCATTTGTACAATTGATTTTAATCGCATACTAATTTTTTTTTTTATTTTATATTTAAGTTTTGTTATTTGAAGACATTTTATTATTCGAAAAGTTTCATTGGGAACAGATGAATAATATATTAAAGTCATTTATTTCTCAGAGATTGAGTGAAAAATATTATGATATTAAAATATTATTTGTTAATCTGCTTTGAAACATGGCAGGTAAATATCGATCAATTTTTTAATCGGATTAAATCATCAAAAGCTCATTCTCTTTGAGTAAATTTACTTTGTGATCTTTCAAAATATTTAATTTTTATTTTTTTATTGATACATCAAAGTGCAAAATATGTCAATTTTTTTTTTTTTTTATATTCAACGTCTCTTTAACAATTTATTCATGCATAATTTTCACTTATAAATTAATTTACACACTAAAATTATTTATGATAAATTTATATTCTCACATAAAATATTATAACATATTATATCTGTAAATGTTTTCCAATTCTCACATTCGTATTACAATTTTCAACCTCCCGTAATATTATTCTTGACGTTTGAAATGCAGAAAATAAAATATTTTACAAAAAAAAAATAAAAATAATACTAAATCGAATATATTGGAAAAATTTTTTGAACCGTGTTTAATCCAGATGCATTTCCATTCGACTGATCGCAAGCAATGGCAAAAACAAATTCGAGCACGTGAGCACAATGAACGACAAAAACGAGTAAGTCAACACATACACTCGACACATAGTTTTATATATAAAATATACAACAGCCACAATTTACGGTTGGTCGCAACGCGAAACCCGAAAATTTCCCGTGGGCCTTCACAACCACAGGGTCAGTTATCGTTTATATCGTTTATCCAATCGAAACATTATATCCAACGACGCATAAATACTGTCCCAGCTGTTTTTATATTTCTCTCTGCACTCACTTTTATCACCTCTTTCATATCTTTTTTTCCAATCGTATTTTCAATCGTTTCATATCAATTTAATAAATAATAAACAGTACGAGTACCTGTAGTTATATATATCTGAATATAACAAATATTTAAATAATTAAATATCACATATGATTAAATTATAAATGATAAATAAATTCATTATTGATTGAATGAAATTATTTATACTTGTCGTCAGCAGATTTTTAAATGTTAATTAAAGTAAAAAATTGAAGATAAAGAAAGGAAGCTATAATAAAAATGGATAAACGAAGAGAGTGTAAGAGAAAATGAGAGGTAGAGGGTGGAAATAATGGGGATATTTTCTGCGTGACCTTTGCAAGGATATTTCCCTTGAGGGTTTTGTCTTTTCTTTTTTATTTCTCTCAACTTATGTATTTTGTGTCTTGCCTTCGATGTCTTGTGTGCCACACGTATCTCATTGGCAAAATTGCGTCGCCACTCTCAGGCGATTCTATCGCCTATATAGATAGTTATTGTCAGAGTGAGATGGCAAAATAAAAGAGAGAAAATGAGAGAAATGAGAAAATAAAAGAGGGAGATGGTGAAAAGAGTGGATGAAGCAAGTCGTGCGGAAACAGATTATTTCTCTCGAAGGCTTTGGCAATCCAATGGGAGATAGAGAGAAAGAAATAAGAGAAAGAGAAAATATACAGAGCGAAAATAAAAAATAAAAAGAGACATTGAGAAAACGAAAAAAAAAAAAAAGAGAAAAATATAAGAATTCTTTTTCTTACGTTCGTGATTTTATTGCGGGGTTGAGAGGGTATATTGGAACGCGCTGCTTGGCCAAGCATGCGACGAATTTTTCTTCATAAACTTCCCAAAGAGTGTAAGTAAAAACTATACATATATAAAAGATAAAAGAGACAATGGAAAAATAGAAAGAAAAAAAAAAATGATTACCATCAAAAAGAATGTCAATATCTTTATTTAATTTTATATTAAATTTCGTATGAAAATAATGTAAGGAAAAATATCAATTCAATATTTATAATCTACATATTAATATAATAATATAACGGTAAATATAAATAATTTATTTTATTTTACTAACTCAGCATCTACAGTGGAGATTATGAATAACGTCTGACTAAAATGATCTAAATCTACTCGTGAATCAACGCTATGTGACTGCAAGATATGTGCGTCGATGAAATGCAAGGCCAAATGGCAACGCGCGTCGAGTCAGATCAACTAAACAGATACTAACAAATATATAATTCATGTATACATATATATATATAATTCACATACATGTATATATACACGTTGAAGAAAGCGTGAAGAAGAAAAAACTCCCGTACAATTCTTGAATCGAGACACGCCCGACACCGCTTGATTTATTCACATCACGCCGGCCAACCTCGAACTTCTCTCTTCAATTTTTATTTCTATTTTTTTTTTTCCTTCCTTCACCATCCTCCATCATCCAAGATTTTCACCGTACCTCTTTTCTCGCCTTTGCCGATACTCTTTCATCCTTTACTTTCTCTCACCCTTTTTATTTTTTCTATGTATTTATTTATTTTTTCTCTTTACATTTTCTTGGTCTGTACAAGTCAGCGGTAATCAGAGATGGTTTCCCGTGGAACAAATTCAGCATTCATAACTCGAAGTCGTTTCAAACCACGTGCTATATACCCAACAAATTGTTTCCTTTCTTGTGCACGTATAAACCTGATTGGCGCGGGCGCACACGCGCGATTATTGAAGAGGGAATTTTATATTCTCGCGCATGGGGCATTTATTTGGTCGATGGGTTAAGTGTGGGTTTGAAAAAATGTTGAAATAAAATAAATGTTAAAGATAAAAATAAAATAATACAAAGTATTATTTTTTATTTTTGTATATTTATTGTAAAATACTTTCACATCAAAAAGAATTATCATTCGTTTGTATTGTTTATACATTTTTATACACATATAATCATGGTTTTATTTTTGTGTATACGCACGTAAACGCGCAGACTCAAGTAACATCAGCAGCAACAGCAGCAGCATCTTGAGAGCACGCAACACACGAGTTTGCGATCTTATGATCACATACCAACGAGCGAACGTTACACGGATGACCTCTCAAGATATCCGTTTATTCGTCGAGAGCACATCGGGTTGGAAGAAAACGGAAACTGGTTTTCGTCGCGCATGCTATGAATGCCCACCTGTAGCACGTCGACGATGAGATAGCGACCACTATTACTCCTATATATATATATATACATACACATTTCACATAGTCTTATTATTTTTTTTATTTTATTTTTCTCTCTGTGTTTTTATTCATCAAAGCTACTGCGGGCAATTGTCGATGAGGGTGAAGTTGGAATAGTTTTCGCCTGGCAATGAATGAGAGTGTAAAAGAGAGAATGTGAATGATACGTAGGCGGATATAAATTATTTATATTCACACAAATATATATTTAAATATATGAATATCTATATTATTTACATATAGGTATATGAATTTTTTTTTGTATAAAATTTTCTTGTTCATTGACGGATTTTTATATATGATTGTAAAATACTTTTGCAACATATTCGAGATCATATAGTTTATGCCATCACATTTATGTATATATATATATATGTATTTATGTATATATTTTTTACGAACTTTGATTTGGTTACCTCGCGGCTGTTATTTAATATGCCCTTGGGCCTTTTATAACGCTCTGGAATCCAGCGGCCTCTAATTGGGATCCCAATACCTACAATTTTTTTTTTTTTTATTATTATTTATACAGATACATATGTATACATATGTATGTACAATTTGGATTTTATTTTTAACATAAAAACCACAGATAAAAAAATTATACTGTTACTTTACCATTTATTTTATAAAAAAAAAGAAAAAACAAGAGTATACTATACAAATTTTTTTTTATTTAATTTATTTATTTATTTATTTTTTTATTTAGATATTTTTATATATTAATATAGAATTAGATTGTAATGTGTGTCTGTGTCTGGGACACGATGAAATAATCAAGAATCGACAAATATATTCCCTCCACGTAAACGCGCCAAATAACTTGTTCTTACACGTTGGTGAATATATATTTATATATATATCTCTATAAAGGCGTTGGTGGCGCACACGTTTACAAGATAGTTCAAGATGGCAACTTGACATATAGATATATACCTATATATATTTATATAAGAGTGACAAAGTTCGATATATCTGGTAAATTCAATTGCGGTGAAATATATGTTATACATACATATAACTTAGCAGTGGAACGAAAATTGTTTGAGATGGGACGCGCATTCACAGCGTCGAGAGAATCACGTAGGGAATAAGACGAGGTTGAAGAAAATAAGTCTAAAATAAATTAGTATATATGTATATATATGTGTATAGATATTGAAAGAAAGAAATAAAAGAAGAAAAAAAATCGAGAGAAAGAATATGAAAAAAAAAAAAAAAGACGGAAGTGATGTGAAGAAACCCCATGGCGCGATACACTGCGGTAATTGGTCTGGACTTTGGTTGCTCCTTTTATTATTCTCGCAACTATTCTCTCCTTTACCAATTCTTATTTATTTATTTATTTATTTTTTTTTTTTCAACAACCACATCATGGATTCGTCTTTTATACCGTTAAAGATTGAAAAGATTCGCGTGGTATCGCGCCTTCTTTTTATATATATTCAGCTCGAATCGAATTGTGAGAAAGAAAAGTTTTGAATCTTCTATATAATAAGGGATGAACGAAGTAAAAGTTTGGATAAAAAAAAAAAAAAATCAACGCGGGTTTGGGTTTATTTTCAAATAGAGTACAGAGGGAGTTTAGTTATTTTGCCGTGTGTTCACCCGGGGGTATTTTTCATTACGTTATTTATCCCACAGTATAGGGATTCACTGTTTGTGTGTGTGTGTGTAGCCCCAGTGGAACGTCATTTCCTGCGTCAGGGACTGTGTACAGTCGACTCTATTTGAACATGTCTTTTTTTTTTTTTCTTTCTTTTTTCGTTTTTTGTTATATTTCACATTCATTTGGTGGATAAAACTCTGCTATATTTAATCCGTAACAACATCATTAAATTTTATGAACAGAAAAATAACATTCATTGATGTTTTTATTATTTACATTTTAAAAAATGAAGATAAAAAATTATTATTAATGTGAAATGACTATTTTATGTAATGGATGCAATGAATTATGGGAATGAATAATTTAATTGTGTTGAGTTATAAATAAATATTTGATGGACAAAGAGTTGTGATGGGAAAAGAAGTGGAAATAATTTCCGTTGATGAATCAGAAAAAATAAAAGTGCAATTTATTTTTGAATATGTTTTTTATTTGATAGAATTTAAATATATATTTATAGAGAGCATTTATGTCGATTCTTTTTACGTGGAACAATGTCACTCTCAGTGAGTGTATAACAAAGATAGACGATGAAAGATATTGAGAGAAAAGTGGCAGAAAAGTCTCGTTTCTGTCACCTTAGATTATCTTGCCTCAACTTGGGAGTTTCTCGATTCGATAAATCGTCTATTCTTAAATGAAATGTGTCAATGAAAATGTTTATTAGTTTTCGTTGCATTACCATCTTCAAATAGAAGTGAAAATTAATGTAGATATATAAATAAATAATAACATGAATGGCATAATAATAAAATAAAGTATTGTACATGTTTAAATATTTCAGAAAAAATTTTCAAGTATTTTTTAAATATAAAATCATATTTTTATTGTTAATAGTATCTATTAATTTATGCGACTAAAACTTCAACGGATTCAGAATAAATTTCCATAGGAATTCCTGATAAAAAAAATTGTGTAGAGAAAATGATTTTGATAATTTAAAATATGTCATATTACAACACAAATTTTTCTATGATTTAATTAAATTCTTAGTTTAAAAGAATTTGAAAAATTCTTCAACAGAATTTTCAATCGTTCTAAATTTAATTCACCTGAAAATCAATATTTTCATCCACTATTTCATACATAAATCAAAAATAAAAATAACAGATAATAAAAAATACAATAAAGAATTTTAAAAATTATTCTACATAAATCATGAATTAAAAAAAATTTTTCTCATTGTAAATTGTTATGAAAAATATTTTATACATTCACAACTTTTTCTTTTTTATATAAGCTGACTATATATGTATATAAATATAAAAGTGTGTTTGTGTATTGCAGTGTCAGTTTGTGAATAAATATATATTTTGTTCCTCTCACATTTAATTTTTCTTCGTTGCAAGCGAATATGTTTGGCAATTTCAATCCATTCTTGCCAATGTCCCCAGGGAGATGCTCTTGTGTATCAAAGTTAAATGCTTGGTATATATATTTATATGTATATATCCATATGTATAAACGTGATGAAGAGTGTAAAGGTAGAGAATAATATAAATAAAACGAAAGAATACCATGTCATCGATCATATTTAATTGAAACCTGACGCCCGTCAAAATTTACCTCAATAAATCTCGATCTCTTGCTGAGTATTTTCACAGTAGTGGCGGCAAGTGTACAAAAAAAATTCACAAAAGAAAGGACGGATAAGAGTGAGGGATGGATAGAGAAAGGGTATATGTGAGATTAAAAACAGCAAAGACAGGAAAAAAAAAATTATAATATAAAATACAAGAAATAAAATTGAAAGACAAAAAAAAAAAAACAAAAAAATGATAAAATAGATAAAAAAAAAAAGATTTAACGGAAATGAGTGATGAAAAATTTTTTATTTTTCCCTAGGAATGTCAACTCCACAGTGTCAAGAATTTTCCTTCCCTCATCCTCGGCACCATGCGGGTTTATTAGTCTCGACGTTATGGAAAAATAATGTCGACAGGCGAATAATCCATGGAATATTCACTGGCGCGCGCATTCCATCGCCCGGTGAATTTAATACTTGCAAAATACTTCGTGTGATTTAAATGCGTCTGGTATTCATAACATCATTATTTATTATTCAACAACCAAGAAAAATAATATCATTAATATTAAAATTATAAAAATTCAATTAATCTTTAATTCAATATAACCATTAATTTATTTTAAATAAAAGAATTATTATATACAATAATTTTATGCTATTTTGAATTGCATTGTTGGCATTTAGTGAGGGTTTTCAGGAGCGAGGAAGGGTGTTTAGAAATAATTTAAATAGAAAATACAACACCTCGAAGCAATCACATATTGCAAAAGAACTTGTAATAAAATATTAAAATGTTGTGTTGAGTGTAAAAAACATTAAATTAGTTTGCAGATATTATTTGCAGTTTTCCATCGTTACTTTTATTTAAACAAAGATTATTTAAGCACTTATTTCAAAGAGAGTTATCTGCTTAGTACTCTCCACTATACACTAGTCATAAAATTGTAACTCATCATAGGTTTTTCTTTCTTATGGTTAATTTAAATTAATATCTCAGTCTCAACAACTTGATTCAAATTTTTTTTGATGTAATACAGTGAATTCCTAACTTATTATTATTGAGTTGTATTAAAGTAGAATTGATAAGCCAACGAGTGCTAACTACAGAATAATTAATCGATTACTAGAAGACTTGGAGAAGCACAAAAATTTCTACAAGAGATAAATAAATACAGTAAAAAATTGAATGAAAAAAAAAAAAAAACAAAAAAAATTTTTTAACATTCTCTACTTTGAGATTATTTATACAAATGCCAATGAATGAAGCTTCATTTTCTACAGTTAAAATGTGGATATAAAATAAAAAAGAGGCTGATGAGAGAAATGTAGATAAAACATAAAGAGACAACGAGAATATATAATTATACATATGTATATATGATCAGCGGGAGATCGATAGCTATCTCTTCTTCGTTTACATGCGTTTGAAGCGCCTGGAGTGCGCGCAAATCTCAAGTGATTGCATATACATACGATACATATATATATATATATGAATGTATATGTGTATATTGTACGGTAATGACGGCGTCTCAAGAGTTAATGAGACAGTCCTATATAATTGAAGTAAAGAGAGATCACTGTGGGATTCGCGACACGACGACGAGTGGAATGAACTGCACGCGGTGAGAGATAAAATATTATTATTTATCATTACCGTGTTAAATTAACACTCGATCAGATAATAACAACAATTTGTGTGTTGTCAATGGTGTCCATCTATACATTGAGAATACTTTTAATATTATTTTTCATTACCCACAATCACAGTTTTACAGTCTATTAATTTAATGTGTTATTATTTTTTTTTTTCCTTCAAATTTTTGTCTGCCAATTTCTTCATCGATAAACGAATGATTATAAATGTATGAAAGGAAAAAAATTATATTTGTGTCGAAAAGATGGCGATGATACAAATGCGAGGTATTGCTTCAATCGTTTATTGAGTTAAAAAAAAAAAATATATAATATATATATACACAAAAATAAATAAGAAAAAATGAAAAAATATTATATCAACTAACGCACGAGTTTACAGAACTGGTAAAGCAAGTATATTCCAATGCGATTACATTAAATGCCTATCAATTTATATATATACATACATAAATAAATAAATACATATATATGTAAACTGTATTATATATACATATACATATATAAAATAAAGCCAATCATTCTGCATATACTCGATCTCGATCACGCGTTGAAGATATCGACATTTCATTTTCCATGTTGAATATTATTTTCCTCTTTATATTTATTTTCAAATGTTTCTATTTTTTTTTTTCTCAACGTTGGCTCTTAATATCTCTCTTCTACATACATTACCAACGGAATACTAATTAACTCGTCGATTAAGATTGCTAGAAAATAAAACATTGTAATTATTAATCAAAGAAATTCCAACGGAATATATTTATATATTAATCTTTATATATATTTGTTGAAATCAAGTGTCTGTATAATTTATTAAAATAATTAATCAATCGTGATAGTTATACATATATTAATTCGACAATTATATATATATGCTCAAAGGAAAATTATTTTAATCGATATGTATAGAGGGTCAGTGGCACGTAAAGTCCATTGGAACTTGATGCTTTACAATTCGAATACACGATTCAGCACACTTTCCGCCCACTCGACACCCTCTATATTCCTCCGTCGTTCATTTCTCTTCTATTCTCCCTCAAACATACTTATACCCTCTACACATGCATGCTTTTTACTCTGGCGTTTTTTTTTTTTTTTTATTATACATACATATTTATTTCTTTTTTTATTATTTTACTCGTGTCTTTTTTATTCCCTCGTGTCGATTCCTGACACGAATTCATCGGCCGACATCTTTTCACTTCTATAATTTAATTTTTTACTTCTCTTCGCACATTTTTCCCCTTTGTCTCCCGCATTTTTTTCATCCGTCATATTATTCTTTTTCTTTTTTTTTTTTTTCTTTTATGTCTCTTGCAATAAATTTATATATACTTCTGCTACTACTAAAAATGTTTTGTCTTCGCTGCATTTTTTTGTATCTCGTTAAGCTTATTTCGACGAAACAAATTGAACGGGTTTCTCGCCTGTTCCTCGAAATCTCATCGCTACTGAAATATTTATAATGAGGCGGATCGTTGGGTGCAAGGAAAGTGAACGAAGTGGGATAAGTTTTGCTCGATCGATGGCACGTCGCGATTGTCTCGACTTTTAATAACGGCATACAACCATGTCCAGTCCATTCATAATGGACCAAATCGCTACGGGTGTTCACCCAAATTTAAATGAAATGAAAGAAATGAAAAAGGCGAAAACTAATAAAATATTAAAATTTAAAAAAATAAAAGGAAAATATATATATTTTATTGCATTGAAAGAATATTACACGAGAGCTCGAGATATTTAGAATTATGAAAAGCAGATTAATGTGAAACGATAAAATAATAAAGAAAATAAAATAATATTCGATGAATTTTTTTATTTTTTATTTAAATGAATAATTTAATCTGTGAGAAAATAGTGAAGTATGAATGAGTGAGATTATTAATAGAAATAGATTTATTCCAGAGATATGAAATTCAAACAAATACTATACGGTTTTTGAACTCTAGTGTTTTATAAGCTCCTTAACTAGCTCTAATTGGTCGTATGAATTATATCCGAGCTTTTGGCATATATTTTCAATACATTGAGTTGGTACTTGATAGTCCAATGGGTCTTAAAAAGCTATATAAATCAATAATTGGACATAATTCTATCGAATATATATTCTCCAAACGAATAATTAAATAAAAATCAAATAAAACATACTAAAAAAAAATTACAAAACTCAAATTAAAAATCTAATTTACCATTTCAATAAAATAATTTCATCCAAACAATACAATATAAATATTTATTTCATCCCTTAAAAATTTATAAACTCTCCTTAATCTCTCTCTCTCCCTGCAATAATACAATAAAAATTAATCTACAAATAAATTACAATTTTAATAACAAAAAATATCTCCAATATAAATGCCAAATATTTCCTCAAATAAATATATTTAAATCAACTTCATTAATTAAATTTAAATATATTTATACAATTAAATGTTCCTCACAAATCACATGTAAATAATTAAATATATCACGAATAAAATCACAACACCCTATATATAAAGCAGGTGCATTGGAGTGTATCAAAGATATATCGTTGGGTACATACAGAATATAAAACAAGCAAAACATCTTGGCTTGGTCCCCATATAGGTGGGGAATAAATTAAATGCTTGGCACAAGGGGGGGCAAAGTGACCAGACGTAACTGTCCACACGGTAACTAGACACCAACATGAAATAAATAAAAAGATACATAGACAAAAAAAAAAGAAAAACGAGTGATTGAAAAGAGTAAAGTGAGACTCTTAGTCGATATTTCTTTCAGTCTTCCTTTTATACTTTACATACCACAAGTCCTTAATTTAATATTATTACTATAATAATAATAATAATAATTATTATTATTATTATCATCATCACACATTGGTTTTATCATTATAATCTTTACTGTTCCTTGTTTCGCCCACTCATTTGCGTCGATAACGACACGCCTTGTCGATTAAATATCTGTAAACTTGAATGAAAAAAAAAAAAAATTCTTTCTCTTATACTCGCATGTTTTATTCTTTAAAATGGATTTAAAGCATGAATATATAATTTAAAAGTTAAATAAATAGTTATTGTGATAGGTAAGTATAGAATATTATTGTGGAATTGTATAAGAAAAAATAATTAAACAAGAGTTATTTTATTATTTTATTATTTTATTAAAGAGAATAAATATGATTGGAATATAAAAATTAAAGAATTGAAACAAAGAGGCAGATGATGAAGAGGAATAAGAAGCAAGTGGATATATATATATAAATATATATTCTTGAGTATACGAACGGAAAAAAAAAAAATTGAAGGAGTCTCAAGCGAGGAGGCTAATATTGCTGATTCCACAATGCATATATAGCTGTATGCATTTTTATATATATAAAAAAAAGGAAAAAAGAAAAAAGAAGTCATTGGATTCTGTGTAGAGGCTTGAAGCTATATCCCTCTGCGTTTGTATACTAAGTGGCAGGTAATGAATATGCTAACGTGTGCACGCGAGAAAGCTTTGTAGTAGGTGTATCGAGTTCAAGTACTTTAACAGAGGGATTAAAGTTATTATTTTTTTTTTTTTCTATAACCTTTCGACGTTTTCAAGTTGGTTTAATGTCGTGATGAAGAGACAGTGAAGTTGAAGATAAATAAATAGAATAACTGTTGGTAATAAATATAAAATAAAATAAAATACGAATAAAATTGGAAAACTTTATTGAACTAAATGCAGTATTGTATATTGTCTGTTAAACTTGATTGTTTTTCCTGGATGTGTATGTGTGAGTTTTTGTGTGTTGTGTATGTATTTCTATGTATACATAGGTATATGTATATAATGGTGAAAGAGCAAGAAGAGGATCACACACACTATAGAGTGTATAGTGATGATTGTGACGGAGTCTGTTTGAGGAGCAACCCTTGCTTCAGGCATTGAGCCACGGTTAAAGTAAATGTAGAAAACGAGAGCGGTTTGAAATTGTATCGTTTTGGTACGGTCACGCGTACTCAGCAAACAGGGGCGAGAATTTCTAATATTACCATGTACGCCTCAAGCACCCTAATCTATAACTCACGCGTGTATACTGTAAACTTTCATGCATTGAGAGACATGAGCGAATATTTTTCTCGGGTATATTATGGTCGACGTGAACATGTTTTGACATGAATACGTGCGTGAAATGATTCATTCAAAGCTTTTTTTATTATTTTGGGATGTGAAAAGTAAACTTGTGTCAGTCCACTTTATATTGCAGTATTGAAATAATTTTTTTTATGATGAATTAATTTAGATTTAAAAATGTGTTTTTTTTTTTTTTTCATAAAACAAAAAAGTGCTGTGAAAATCTTTCTATTTTTTTTGCGTTTATTTGTTTGAACAAGTGCATTTTTTTTTATATATTTCTTAAGGTTATACTAGCAAGCTAGACTAACAAGAATTCAATTTCACGAGATATTTTTTTACAACCCAAGTTTGTAAATATTATTTAAAAAATAACAAGATCATTTTAAGATTACACAATATATGGTAATTTTTTTCTTAATATTTATACCCAAAATATTCTCATTATAATTTTACTTCACTTGAATTATAGTTATAGTTATCCTCCGTGTGCCATTATAGATAAAAAGCCTCATGTAATTTTATGACTTTTAAAGCAAAGAAATTTTTTTTTTCCCTCAGCACTTTCTTGAACGCTACAATCATTGCATGCTCATGCTTAAATTAGATAAATATATCTCCCCGGCAAATGAATAATTCTGTTTGACATCAAGGTAAAATTATGAACGAATGAAAATGGAAATAGAAATTGTCAAATTTGTAAAATTATTTATTAAATGCGCACATGTGTGGACGATGAACAGAGCAAAAGGCTTTTGTGAAAATGGAATTTTGGTTGGATGTATTTGAATTGCAACGGTGGTTTTGAGGTTTTGCCTGGGAAGTAAAATGACGTTCATCAATATAAATATATTTTACACATATACATTATACATATGTGCATACATATGTGTTGATGCAATGACATTATACATATATATACTTTAGAAGGTTAGTGTAGAATTTAACAACGTGGTTATACTCACGTTTACAGGCTTTGCGGTGGGTGATTGGTTTGGTGGGATCCCTGTAGTAGCCCTCACGACAATAATGGCAATGTCTTCCGGCTGTGAAGTGTCGACATTGGAGACATACGCCTCCACTTACCCGGCCTGACAACTTGTATAACTCAACGTTGAATCTACACTTTCGTGCATGAAGATTACAGTTGCACACTGCAAAAGAAAAAACAAAAATAAATTTATTTAAATACAACAAATTCAAATTTATTATAACTATTATTGAATATATATTTTTTATTTTTATAAATTGTGAAGTGAAAGGGAATCAATTGAAGTAATTTATTTTATTAATATACATTCAAATAAATATTGGTAATATTTAATAATTATTTGGAATGAAAAAATAATTTTTTCGGTGGTGATAAAAATTTTTTTTACGTTTCAATACAACAAATTCAAATGTATTATAACTATTATTGAATATATATTTTTTATTTTTATAAATTGTGAAGTGAAAGGGAATCAATTGAAGTAATTTATTTTATTAATATACATTCAAATAAATATTGGTAATAGTTAATAATTATTTGGAATGAAAAAATAATTTTTTCGGTGGTGATAAAAATTTTTTTACGTTTCAATACAACAAATTCAAATGTATTATAACTATTATTGAATATATATTTTTTATTTTTATAAATTGTGAAGTGAAAGGGAATCAATTGAAGTAATTTATTTTATTAATATACATTCAAATAAATATTGGTAATAGTTAATAATTATTTGGAATGAAAAAATAATTTTTTCGGTGGTGATAAAAATTTTTTTACGTTTCAATACAACAAATTCAAATGTATTATAACTATTATTGAATATATATTTTTTATTTTTATAAATTATGAAGTGAAAGGGAATTAATTGAAGTAATTTATTTCATTAATATACATTAAAATAAATATTGGTAATAGTTAATAATTATTTGGAATGAAAAAAAAATTTTTCGGTGATGATAAAAATTTTTTTTCCAAGTGTCAACCAAAGTTTGTTGATAATTAAATAATTATTAAACGAAATTTGTCATGAAGTATTGATAAATAACGTGTGATATAGATAGTGATATGTTTGATTATGAAATAAAAAATAATTTCAATAAGATTTTGAGGTTTATAATGAAAAGTATCGATGGTTAAAAGCAACACGAATGGAATAACAAAAGAATAAAAAGTGGACACGTATATATAATATCGGCAGTGCTCTTTCTGTAAAGAAGAATTGAATTGATTCTGGGTGGGATGGCGAAGGGACCAAAAGAGAGTTTGAAGTAGCGTGTCCTCTCGAGTATCATCACTGTCACGTTTTCGTTCGTCGACTTTTTACCACGTTTCATCTCGTCTATCTATATCCGTTTCTCTTCCACTTTTTCTGTCTATACATTTTTTTTTTTTTGCACATCGAAACGACGTGAGAGGGCCACACTCGGTGGTTTTTTATTTATTTCTTCTCTCGAATATCTACCCACGAGTGTAATTGACAAAAGAAATAAAAAAAAAAGGATTGAGTATGGATAAAGTAAACGGCATTTAGATAAATTGTATTTTATATTATAAATACGCATAAATGTATATTGATACAGTTATGATAGAGACATGTTCCTTAATGTTGTATAAATAACGTTGATGTCAGATATATTATAGACAGGTAGCTGAGAATATATTTATTTTTCGTTTAAAATAAAAAAGAAAATAAAATATAAAAAAGGAAGTTTAAAGTTAACAAGATAATTGCGGTTGAGGTTGGCCCATCAATAATTTCTTATACATGATAAAATAAATTTACAAGAAATATCTCAATCAAGATCAATCGCTTGCTGATGTCTCGATTATTAAATTGAACAATATAAATAAATAAATAAATAAATAAATAAATATTTCTCAAAGCAAATGGCTGTCCATGTTTCATAAATAAAAATACACTAACTGACAAGCAAACTTTCATAATTTGTTATTCATTCATTTATTTATTTATTTTTTTTTGGCATTCCACTGTTATTAAATTTCCAATCGTGTTGCACATTTTTATACCTTCAGGATATTTATTTCGATCGTGATGATTACTATTTTCATCATCCAACAATCAACCGATGATCGATGACGGAATATCAACATGTACATCATACACAAAATTTTTTTCCTCATCTTATTCACGTTCATTTATTTATTTTTCCTCTTCATATTATTTTTTTTTCTTCTCATTTTTCTCCTTTCTCTTTAGTCGTGTGGTCTGCTCTTTTATTCATGACTCAAGTGTAGGCCCGTCGGGTGTTACAACCCCATGAGAGCCGAGGTAAGCGCCTCTGCCTCAGATTTCTCACCTCTTTCTTGATAGCACACTCACAAACACACACACTCTATCCACCATTCCCACACGTATATACATATATGTATATATTTATATATCCTATATAATACCACCAATATCTTTTATCGTCTTTTATATCGTCATTCTCCGCCTCGTCACTTTTACGCTACCAAAAACCTCATGCGCGTACCTTATCTCTTTCGTGTGCTCGTTCACTCCTAACGAGCTGACAGGGTATTCTCATAATCCCAAAGGACCACACGTTCTTTCATATACATATATACTTATAGCACGAGCCAACATATATATATACATAGATAGAAAGACGAAAATGGAAGTGGGTAATAATAATAACAAGCGACAAAGTCGTCTCGATTATCGTCTCAACCTCGGATAAGCCACCATGTGAATGGTCCCGAATATTCCCATGGGTAAAAGCATCCTTTTAAATCGACAACTCAACATTATACATATACGTATCTATATAATAAAAAATAATAAATGAAATAAGAAATAATTTATTAATATAATAATATATAAAAGTGTAATTTTTATTATAATTTTTTTTTTTTGAGAATTTTAATTTGTCAGGTGATAATGAAATAATTCAAGGATAGAATTATTAAATTGGAATGATGATACTATAATAGGGATAAAAGTTTAATCATGAAAAGGGTGATAGGATCAGTTATATAGATGGTGTATATATTTATATATATTTATATAAATATATATATTTATTAAAGTCTGCCTATTATAATCGTTCCACCTTCCTGTCATCGTTCTCATTTATTTATTTATTTTTTTTTCTTTGCTTCTTCACGTCTATTAGTTTTATATAACCTACACATCCTTTCTGTATGGCTTTATACCATCTAACTGCAATTTATTCTAGTCTAGTCTATATAAAATAAAAGGTGTGGAAGAAGACATATATCTTTTGGTATTGCTTCGCCTTTTTCTCTCGCATACCCCGCCGAATGCTTATTATTTTCTTTCTCATTATCGCTTTCTATATATATATCTCTCTCTTGTTTAAGTTTGTGAAGAGAGTATTTCCAAGCGTTTCTATACTCGTTAGTGCACTTTAATTCTCGCACTTACTCGTGCATTTTATCACGAAACACTGGGCGATAACGGCTCGTTGTCGCGACACTTTTATTTATATTAAACTTGGTTGTTGTTCGCTCACGGTTCGTTTACTCTACAACATGTACATATATATGTATATATATACACATGTGTGTGTATATATTTTTTATATTGTATCGTAGGATGGTGTTGAAAAATTGCTGCATTCATTGGAGCTTGATAATTAAGAGAAAATTTAATTTTTACAAATTAAAATTATTTTTTTTTTTACGAATTGATTTATTTATTTTTTTCATGTAGATATTTATCTTTATTTTCTTGTATTAATGGCGAGAAAAATTGATTGAAGTATCGCTAAATGTTTCCGGATTTTTTGTTATTTATTATAATTTTCAAAAATATTTTTAATAGGTTTTAATTAAAGTCATTGGTATGTGTTGCAAGTTAATGATGTTATAATCAATTTTACGTTGAACATAGCAAGAAGCTACACCTCTCTTGAGACAGCTTGTGGTACGTGCTTAATGTGTGGAAGGGATAAACGGATTTTAGTTGGATAAAATCGAAGAAAAATTCCACGTACCGTTTGGTTAATGAACCGATTTTAATTTTGAACGGCGCGACGCCCATAGAATAATTAATTAAACGGCCCTGGCACGAGGCGGCTCCCTTTGCTGTGGTTTAGCTGGTGGTGGTAGATTGTGGGCGAACTTGCAATGAAGGCAGCTGCACATCAGCCACAGGGAGGAATGAATGAATGAATGAACCAACGAACGCACCGAAATGATGAAGAATAATAAGAAGAAAACGAAAAAGAAAAAATATTTATAAAGTTCAATGCAAGTTATATTTACTTCGGGATATTTATATATAAGTGAAGATGCATCGTATATATTTTCTACAATATTTTTTTAATAACTCAAAGCGTATAAAATTTATTTATTCATTCATTTATTTTTTACTTCTTTCACTGTGGGGAAATCATGAACAAATTGCGTGCATTTATAGTTACGAATGACTTTGCAAGTTTCTCACAATTTTTTACAACCAACTGTATATATATATTTATATATTTTTTTTATATCCACATTGCGGTTTGAATATAAACTCTTGATGTACTAGTTCATAACCGCAGGGATATAATTCATAAAAAAAAACTTTTCCAATTTATTTAAAAGTTATAACTTTTGTGACTCTGAACAAAATGACAAATTGACCATTTTTCTTTTTTTGCATCTTCTACTGTTACACATTACTATTACTACAATTTTTTATTATTAATAATATTACTATTCAACAATATCAACATGGAATACCAAGTAATTAGAAACCACTTCAATAACTCAATGAAATAAATAGAAAAATAAAATGATAATTAATTAATGCAACGAATAATATTTTAAAATCGAATGAAAACATTTTCTCTATATTTCTCTTTAATTACATATCAAATTAATTGGAGGTTAATTTGGCTCACTGTATTCACATCATTGCCCTTGTACATATGATAATAATAACTTTCGCCATTGAAGCAAAAATAAATATAATATAAAAATAAAAAAAACAAAAAAAATATGAAATAAAATTAACAAATATCTACAATCCATTTCATCACGTATATAACTGTAATTCACAATGTTAATTCTTTAATTAGAAACGCGCCAGGTGACCCTTCAACACATTACTTTGATCGTTGGATAATGACCGAGGCCATTTATTCATGTCGGTACTCCTTTGAGTTGTACAGGTATAAATATAAACCACACTCATCTCCCACTATTTATTTTTCTTCATATATACATTCACGTTTGTATTACTCTTAACCTTAGTTTTCACTCAAAATTATTTTATACATCATAACTAATACCTATACATTAATAGTTAATTTATAAAACGCATGAACCATGAAGACATATAAACGATTTTAATATTTATTTTATCTCATTGGAAATTTTAATTTTTTTTTTCCTTTTTATCTACACTTGTAAATAAAATTTATATATACATTAATGAATTACGGATATGTATGAGCTAGTATACGGAGTATATATTTGCAAATTATTGTATGAATTTAATGCCCCCATGGTCGATAGAGAACGGAAGTTGTTGGGACGTAGGTGTAACTTGAGAGATGAAGGAAAAGAGAAAGAGAATTGAGAGGGAGAAAAAGCCTTTGGCTACACAAAGGTGAACACCTGTTCAAAGCCAAGAAGAAGAGAGTCACGGTCATATATATATGTATGTGTGTATGTATATATACTCTGTACTGCGGTTCTCTTATGACTTTGCGTTGCGGCATGGCTTTTATCGTAATTTTCGATTCGTTTTGCTAATAATATTTCATGCTTTAAATTTTTATCTTTGCCATCGTCATTAAAATTATATATTTACTGCAGTTTTCTGTACATACTCGCGGGCACATTCTATATATATATATATATATATATATGTATTATATACATACCTAGTAAGATCAGATTTTGAATATAGAATAAAAATTTTTTTTTGATTATACTGATAGTAAAAATAAAAATTTATTCCATTAAATTTGATATGAAATTGTTGAGATTTAATTGAATTAAATTTTAATTATTTTATACTTATAATATTCTTATTCTTGTCGTAAAAATTATGACAATGTGCTAACTTTTATTGAACCATAATCGATCATAAAATAATAATTACTATATATCATTCCCCAGTATTTTTTTATCACCCATAATATTTTTTTTTTTTCATTCACTTTATTTACAGAATAAAACATATTTTTTTTTTCTTTTTCATCACTCCATTAAATTATCATTTAAAGTACATTCAAAATGTGTTAAAAAATATTTCACGATAAAATATAAAGCTCTATACAATAGATTTTCCAAATAAAAAAAAACTGAATAAAAAGAAAAATAATTTATTCAATAAAAAAAAATAAAAAAAACCCCTTTGAATTTTCTCCTATGCTATCTTCCTACTTTACTCACACAGTTCATGATAGGAAATTGATCTATCACACTACATTCTCTATACATATACACATTAAGTATATATAAATGTGAATATATATACATATGTGTTCGTTATATATGGCTTCCATTGTCATGGCGTTTGGGTATAGCATTGACAAGTCTATACAGACAGCAACTACACTCACTATTATACATTAAATGGATTACACGACATATCTTCTGTTGAAAATGAGCAAGAGAGGTATAGGCTCTGTATAGAGAAAGACATATATAGAGTAAAGGGTGAAAGGGTACGATGTTGCATCGTGCGAAACTTAACTCGATCTGTTCAGGGCGTGGCCTACAATATATCGAAGTGGTTAATTGATCGAATTATACGCTTTGTCTGGACCAATAATAACTATCTCCATACACACACACACACACACCCATATATATATACATATAAATTTAAACTACACAAGAAATGAGAGACAGGGTTAAATGGGCTCTTTCAAATATAATTTTTATATTCTTTATACATAATTCACTACAGAGATTTTTATATTTAAATATAAAAGGAAAAAGAAAAATAAAAATGATAATCAGACTCATTTATCGAAATGGTTTATAAATATAAGATAAAATCAAGAGAAATAAAAAATATAATTAAAAATAAAAATATAAAGAAAATTGCATTAATGTTATTTATAGTAAAAAAAAAAAAAAATAAAGAGAAAAAAAAAATTATTAAATTGATGCGCGGGGCAATTTGATGAGGACAGCGAGGGTGGAAGGTTGATTTATTGACGGCAAATTGCCCGGTCCAATCTGCGTCTTCGTGATGCGTCCCCATAGTGTATATATATGTGTGTGTGTGTGTGTGTGTATGTATGTATACATATGGAGATCCCGGAGGGCATCCGGATTCTCGATGGATTCCGAGGCGTGCGAGTCGTGCGTACGCCACACGAGATGATCAGACAGAGAGAGCTGTATAGAGAGGTGATGGAAGGTAGAATGAGTAGAGCTATTAGCTGTTGGGTGAAACCCAAACAAGTGGGAAAGATATGATGAGAGAGAAGTGAAAGAAGAGTAAGCCAAGTCCCTGCCGAGGGTGCAATTAACCTCGTGGGTCACCCATCAACAGCAGCTTCGGCAGGCGTATCCACTTCTTCTTTCTGTATTTCTATCCTTATATTCTCTCTTTAGGATTAAATTCTATGTATGCGATATGTGTGTGTATGTATTTGTGATCATATATTTGATGTGTAAATTCCAAAGACTGCATTTATGCAAGTCGATTTGCTGAGTTTTGATTGAGAAGTGCTGTCCATCATTGTGCCACTTGTGAATTTTTAATATTTATTTATTTTTTTTCTTATCAATTGCTTGGTTATTTATTTATTATTTATTTCACTTTCATTTTGTGATGTGTTGAAAGATGTTATTTGAAATATTTAATAGTTTTTAGTTATTTTTTTAAATAATAAACGAATTTTTATTGGCAAATTTAGAGATCAGTAAAAAAAATTATATAAATTTTTTTTATGAGTTGTATACATTCATATATTTTTTTTTTATTGTTTAATTGCTCGTAGAGGAGTTAATAAAGATTAATATTTTATAGCTTAATTAAAAGTAATATTAAACATTGGAAATAATGTTACTTCAAGATCGCAAAATTTTTCTAAAAAAAAAAAAGAAAAAAATATATTTAATATTAATTTATCACTTTGACAGTTAATAAATTATATTAATAACTATTATAATATTAATGGCTATAGTGGAATATAATATATCAATAAACAATAAACGATTATAATTTTTTATCTCAAAATATTCACAGTATAAATAAAATATTATTTTTATATAACCTTCAGCTTCTTTCCGGAATAAATTTATGAATTCTTTAACTTTATTTTCCCCAATCTAATTATAATAACGTAAAAAAAAAAAATATTCAAAACTGTTGGGAATAAAATAGAATATAAATGTGCGAATAGTAGCCTGTCAATCGCACGTAACATCAGAGATGAAGTGCGGTAAAGCAATGGTGTCATCAAGAGACACGCGTAAAATTCGAAAGCGTAAAATCGCATTAGTAGCTTATAGGATTACGGGAATTAAAATGGGTCCGTTGCCGACATATATTGCGCCATGTGCACATCTATATAACCCTGCACTCATACAAATAAATAAAGCATCGTAGACCTTATAAATACACATACCTATAATATATAAAAGTTGACGATGGTTATATAGAAATAAAGGGTCAATTTATAATATAATATAATATAATATTATATACCGGTTCATCTTTTTATATAAACTGATGATCATGTCGTTGACGTTGAGCGAGGCGTAAATATTTCAACGCAAATATAAATTTAAAAATTTTAAGCTGAGCTTTTATAATACTCCAGTGCCAAATTTCAATTAAATTTTCTTCAATGTCTATTTCATAACATTTTATCTGTAGAATAAAATTAAAAAAAGTATATATATTATACTCTTGAAAATTGGCGTGGCCGATGATTGATTACATTTTCCCCTCATGCTACATATATTTTTTACTACTCATCTCCTTCAATATATATATATATATATACATATATGTATATAAATAAGCTCGATATTCTCACTCTCTTTACCGCGTGGAAAACTCTATTTGCCAAATTCAAATTAATGCGAAAATGGTTTGATGGTTGTGGTAAATGTATATACATATATTTATACATATGTATATATGTATGTATGATGTATGTATAGGATTGGTGTAACCACATTGCTCTCATATATTCAATAAAATATAAATATATATACGAATTATTAATATACTATTTTTCCGTTGGGATTAAAACACTTTTTATTTTTTCAATGGTCGAAAGATTTTTTTTTTTCTATATATAAAATTCACTGAATACTGAAAAATTCACTCGTTTCTCACTTCCCCTAGCACAACTCAAAGTTAATTAATCAACGATGAAACAGCGCCAACGCGCATTGTTATAATATTAAACAAAAAATATAAAATGAAGAAAAAAAAAAAATTTTTTTCATATACAAATTAATCAACTGCAAAAATTTCATATTTTGTTTAATATATAAATTTTACTATTTAATATAAACATAAATATGAAATATATATATATAATAGCAAAAAATGGAATTTTTATTGTCATTTATTATGCACATTATCGATAAATATTTTGAGTAAGTATTTCAAATATAAATAATATATAATTCACAGGTGTTGCTAAAACCCACGCGAAAATTTATTCACACAGAAATATCATCGATCACTTTATATAGATATTTATATATATAGTATCTGCATGTATGTATGTATATATATAATACGATATAATGTATGTATAAAGCCATTGGCAATAGTGGCTCGACATTCAATGTCACTTGGAGAAATTGTTGCAGTGTTACTCGCGCACGATGGTTGATACCCGGAAGGATTATATTCGGGAAAGCGGAAATTTATGAGCCGATAAATTATATCGAGAGACGTAGTGGTGTTCCCTCTCTCATATAAATACATATACACTTGCTCTTTATCGTGTGTACTGCGACCAACGGCTGTGCGACTAACGAGGCGTTAGCGACGCGCGTCACCCGTCAAACGTCAACCATTGTCGGACCCTAACGAGCTGCCCATCGTTATATATGTATATAATACATATACATGCATACATACATTTATATATATGTATGTATCTGAATACCTCAAACAGTGTCCATATGTTGGGAAACTTTATTTCAATATAAACGATGGAATAATTAATCGACTATTTTTATTTATTTAAAGTAAAATAATTATTATTTTTTCATTTTGAAAAATTGTTTTGGAGTAAAAATAAATATTTATTTCTATATTTTTAATTTAATTTAATTTTAATTATTTATTAATTAAAATAAAGTAAATTAAAATAATTTTAATTTAAAAAATTTTTTTTTTATTTGTATTTTTTTTTTTTTCAATTTAATTTATATTTTTTTTATTAATTACGTTTTTTTTTATATGTATCGTATTTAATATTTTTTATTCAATTTTCATTATTTATTATTTATTTTCATTTTTATTATTTATTATTTATCATTTAATATTTATTTTTACCATTTATAATTTATTTTTATCATTTATTTATTTTTTTTTAATCATTTAATATTTATTTTTATCATTCAATATTATAATTTAATTCTCATTATTAATGACTTATTTTTATTATTTAATATCCATTTGTGTTATTTATTTTTATTATTTAATATTCATTTTTATCATTTATTATTTATTTTTATCATTCAATATTATTATTTAATTTTCATTTTTATCATATATTATTTATTATTATCATTTAATATTTATTCTCATCATTCAATATTCATTTTTATTATTTATTATTTATTATTAATTCTTATCATTTAATATTTATTTTCATTTTTTATTAATTATTTTTATTTAATATTTTTTTTTTTTTCATTTATCATTTATTTTTATTATTTAATATTCATTTTCATCATTTATTATTTATTTTTAAAATTTCTTATTTATTTTTATCATTCAATATTCATTTTTATTATTTATTATTTATTTTCATCATTTAATTATCACCATTTTTATTATTTATCATATATTTAAATATATAATATATAAAATTATTTACTGAGACATGGATTGAAATAAAAATATAAATCATTTAATTATTCTATATAATTTATCATTAATTATTTCCATTTTATTAATACACACTGTTTGTTCATACAGTAGCGTATGTACACAATTTATAAATTTTTATAATTATTTGCCTTTGAGAGAGAGAGATAGAGACAGAAATACTTTAACTTATCCAATCAAAATTCAATAGTTTATGTATTTTGGTTAGTCAGCTGAACTAGAAGTAGAGCAGCACTCGTATGGCGTATGGAAACAGACGCAACTTAATTGTATAATCAAAATTATATACCTCCACACGTCTATAGATGCTTTTGAAGTGTAGTATAAAATCTATAGCATACCAAAACGTTATACATAAGCACAACTGCGTGTGTGTGTGTGAGAGAGTGTAGTACTTGTTAACCTCAAACACTTGCTTACACACTGCACACATACACGATCGTGAAATAATAAATAACTTGATTGCTCTGGGTTTCATCGAACAACATAAAAAAAAAAAAAATAAATAATACAAATGAAATTAACAATGAAAACTCATTTGATAATAAGCAAATAATTAAAACCCACACACGCGGATATGAAGATAAAATAATAAATAATAATAAAAAATAAAAACATAACAATAATTTTAAAATATTTTTTAAATACTCGAAAAATAATTTAGATATTTTTCTTTATTACTTTTTTATTGTTGGAAATTGTATTTAATATACAAAATACAAGTGAGAGGTTAATGAGTGCGTGACATCCACCAACGGTTTAGGGTGAAGAGGATATTATAACATATATATATATATATATTTATGTAGTATATAATATGTACAAGTTGAGCCCGGCCCACCGACTGTTTTAATGAGAGTTTAAGTCTGCGAGTAAACGTCGAATAAATCATCCAAGAGGTTAGGTAGCAACGATGAGAAAGCATATAAGGAGAAAAGAGTATATATTACATGAATGAAAAGACCAACCACGTTGTTATATATACATGTAAGTGTTAAACATATATATATATATACATACACATATTTATATGTATAAATAAAATTGTAGTATGTTTATATAAACTTGCTCCGTTTACGTTTGCACCTGCATATAATATTTCTTATATACAATTCATTTTCGTTTTTATACACCCACTGTTTCTTCATTATCAACATCTAAATATTCCTCCACAAATAATAATAAAATATAAATAAATTTTGGCATTTATTAAAGTATCGCAAGGTAAAAAATAGTAAAATTATTTGAAAAACTTAACGCGTACATTTTATGTCAAAAAATTTAACCGAAGAAAAAAGTAATATAAAGAAAGTTTGAAAATATACGAACGTGCCATAAAAATAAATAATATATGTATATATGTATATGTAAAACCGCAAAGGGATAAAGTTGAAATTCTACCCTTCTGCATTTATATACAGTTGACAACACCAATAAAATGTTAAGGGAGAAAAGCGAATTGAAATGGGAAATGTGACGGTGCATATTATTACAAATGGCCTACGAGCTTATTTGCACTCCACTACCACTACACACATACTGCACCTATATACAGTAATTTGAAAAATGAGCTACAATGTATTGCCACCCCTAACTTGTGAAATTGTCACACGTTGAATGATGGATGCGTGACATTATTCGACCACGTAAACTGCCCATTTACGCTTTCCCTTCAACCCCCTCTCGCTCTTTATTTTTAGCCCACTAACACGTCTAGTAAATTGAGCACCCTTATACAATTATATACAGTGTAACATTTGTCCTATATACCAATGAATTATTTACATAGATAAAATATTTCAACGACCCTTAATATTAAACGACAAATGACAAAATTTCACGGCTGTTTTTTATTTTTTTTCCTTTATTCCTTTTCACGTCTGTCCCACGCATATTCAACGAGTTATCGTTTTCATTAACGAAACAATGAAACCAATTTGTGTAAGGATATAAATATATACATATGACGTATCATATAAACTGTTGGATGAATATAATCGTGGGTGGTATAGTCGAATGAGAAAGGCGATCTTTGCGAAGACAGACGCGTAATGATTCATGTCTTTTCTTCTCCCTTTCTCACCACTACTATTTATATAAATATATTTATATGTATATATACATATGTATTTTATATATTGTATATATATATATATATTTATTTCATCGTTCAATGTACACTTGGGGCTTCGATAGTCTTTTGTTTGAAAGTACTGAGCGTCTTGTTGCAAGCAAAAGGCATTGTCACAATGTTTCATTCATTATTTCTCTTTGCGGCACGATGAAGGAAAATAGCTTTTAGTGCTCATGTATTATATATTTATATATATGTATGTGTGTGTGTGTGTGTTATGTCTTGGAAGGGTAGAAAGTGAATATGTATAGTGTTGAACAAGATACAACACGTGTTGTAAATGAGAAATGTAGCGAGTGTATAATATTAGACCGCAAAATCTAATACGCTTTAACACCCGACAAAATAATTTCTCAGGTGTACATTTATATATAATTGTTAGATTGTAATGGTTATAGCGTGAGACAATGTACATAATATATTCATGAATATAATAAAGTGTAGATATATTTAAAAATAATAATAAATAATTATTTTTATAATTTATATGAATTTTTTTTTTACTGTTGATTTTAACGTAGATTTGATTTATTTATTTATTTTTTTTTTTAGATGGAAGTAGACATGGAGGAGTTTGAAAAAAAATTTTTGCGTCTTCTGTTAATGGTGAAGATGCGAAGGTAAAAAAAAAAATTACATGTTAAGGGAAAGTTGGAAAGAGCATTACATGATATGTCTTGAAGAAAGAAACCGAAATGATTTTCGCCTCAAGGCATAAATGTGTATAAACTGGACGCACTTATATATGTATATGTATATATAGGTATGTGTATATGTATGTATATGCTCCTGTGTGTATAAATCGTGGCGGTAAAATTAGTAGAGTGAAGAGGAATGACAAAGAAAAAGGTCAAGAGAGGATTGGTTGAAAAAAAAAAAAAATTAAGACGAACGAGGTGGGATAAGATTTTTTTTTCTTTTCTTTTTTCTTTAAGAGAAAAGTGTCCGCAGAGAGTGCGAATTTGTCCCGAGGGTGTACTTACTTTTTTTCCCTTACTCTCATTCTCATATCGCTTTTACACGAAGTTGTCTTGTGAAATTTCGTAAAATATTTTCGGCTGATGGCACTTGCGTAATTTTTCACGTCTATTTCAGAATGATAGTATTTTATATATAGAAAAGCTACCACAATTATATAATTACTCAGCAGAAAAAACATTTGTTTAGAATTTAATAAAATAAATTCCAAACATTTTTCCTTTACACTAATTTAAAATAATTGAACATAAATTATTTAATAAAACTATAAGTAAAATAATAATATCTATCAATTTATTTTAAAAATAATATATTAAATCCAATGATTATATTTAATTTTACTTTCCTGCTATTATACATATGCGTACACACGATTATTTATCTCATTAATTATTCAGGATAAAATCCAGATAAAATGATTGCGATAAAGATAAAACTAACTGCTGTCATTTACCTCAGATTTATGTGAATGATTTTTCTTCCCATTTATATACTTTATCATCTTATAACACTATAAATAAATATAAAAATATAATTCTCTCATTACAATAATATTAAACAACACTTGTGCATAAACAAAATATTACAAAAATAAAAATGAAACATAATATAAATGAATATAAAATTCACATTTTTATTTCATTAATTAATATGAATAAATAATTATTTTTATGCCTGACATAATCACGTCAATTGTGCGATTGAATGAATCGAATAATCTCCCTTCTCGTAATTTGCCAATGCGATATAAATACTTATGTACCCCTATATCGAATAAACAGCCGACATTGAAAGGATTTATGGAGGCGTGTGGTGACTATAACCCTGTGTGTATCGTATATAGAAACCATGAGAAATAACCAAACGGAAATATATATGTATGTATATATTTACATGAAGCTTATTTAACCTGCCAATGGTACGTGTTGGCAAATGGTGTGAGTACAAGTGTATCTGTGGTACATCAGGGTCACCCGGTTTAATCGGTACTCTCTCATCCGACGAGACGCAACAACCCGCAATATAATTTTCATTCACTGAAGACTTAAAATTTTTTATTACAGTAATAAAAAATACATGAAAGAATTAAAGGAAGCCAAGAAAAAAAAAAAAAGAAAATTAAAAGAAATAAAAATATATTAAGTAGATTTGGTTAGCATGAGTATAGTTAATAAAAACAGTCGATGAAATGAAAAAGTAGATTAATTTATTACTTCATTTTGATAATCGTATAAATTAAATAAATTACGAATAAGTCAATATTGAATTTAATATTAATTCAAACTTTTTCCATTTTCCTGCGGATTTAAATATTATATATTGATATAAATGTATTTGAAATCAATAAAATTCAAGATGAAGTGAACTTGTTCTTTTTTGATTGAATTTTATCGCTATGTTGCGAGTTTTTGATGAAACAGAGAATAATTTAGAGAGTGAGGTAGACAGAAATGAGCAAAGAACGATGAATAATACATTTTGAGAGTGATACAATAAGGAAAATTCATGGAATGTCGGATGGGAAGAGAGCGTAAATATTGAAATATATTTCTTATTCGCCCTTTAGTCGAGTCGATCCATCATGAACACGATCGAACAAGAGGGTTGATAGTGATGGTAAAGAGTATATATATGGCTTTCATGATCGACATCTTGGTAAAGCTAATGCAAAAAAAAAAAAATAATTTTATTCCCTTATATACATTTACATTATTGTTTTTTTTTTCTCTTGTTCTCATATTTTTGTTAAACGAACAAACGATATGTCATGCTCGATCGTAAGCAAAAATACATGACACGTGACGTAAATTGATGCATATATTTCGCATTCTCAAAGCACACACACACACATAGAAAAATTTTGAGAGACACGTGTGTGCTATTTTGTCATGAGCACACGTTTATATTTTTATTTAATATTCCAAGAGCACTTGGTGAAAATTAAAAAATAGCAAACTCTCAATCAAACATAAATTTTCATTATTAAATATTAATTTTATCATTAATATTCAATAATCCTACGTAACAATTTGTTTTTGAAACAATAAAATTTATTAATATTATTGAAGCAAAGATAAGAAATAAAAAATTAAAAAAATGCTATTAAAAATATACACAAAAATACAAATATTATTGTAAAATAATTCACGTTTGTATATATTATTATTTTATAATAAACAAATGATTAATTCACTTTTGTTTAATTCTCCATAAATATCTAATAATATCATGTAATAATTTTTTTTTTGCAATAATAAATTTAATAATATTATTAAAACAAAGAAGAGAAATAAAAAATTAAAAAAACTGCTATTAAAAAAAAATTATAAATACAAATATACAAAAGTATATTATTTTATAATAAACAAATGATTATTTAACTTTTATTCTCACCATAAATATCTAATAATATCATATAATAATTTATTTTTGCAATAATAAATTTAATAACATCATCAAAACAAAGAAGAAATGAAAAAATAAAAAAAAAACAACTATTAAAAATATTCTTATAAATAAAAATATACAAACAAATATCATTTTATAATAAACATATGATTAATTAATTATAATTGTCACCATAGCACTAAACAAATAATTTTTTCTTCCAACAATAAATCTAAAAAAACACTAAAAATTAAATATCATCAAAATACAAAAAAAGACGAATGAAAAATAAATTAATTATCATTTATAAAAAAGAATACATATAAACATACATATACTGCACAACTATACATATAAATATATATTACTTATCAATATATGCATATAATTAATTAATTTTTTTCCATTCATTCATTCTCAACATTAAAATTGTAATAATAAATGAAGAACAAACGCTTGATTAATTATTTCAATTTACGCCAAGAACAAAAGGCATCAAAACACACCAATAAATATACATATATATTCATATATTTATATACATGTGTATAAAAGCTCTTTTGTGTATTAAGCTTTGAAGAATGTTCACAGCGAACGTCGTCTTGCGTGCCTTTTGAAACCTCAGTGACATTATATTCCCGAATGACGTACGACTGTTTGTAAACACAATCGTGTACGCAGTCGTGTGTTTATATATAAAACGCCATTGCTGCCATCATAATACATAGTCGTACTACTACCACTAGCAGCAGCAACACTAGTAATAGTAGTAGTAGTAGTAGTAGTGAAATATAATAACAGAAAACTACAGCAGTATTAATACTATCATAAATTTGTCATGGGTGTTCAGTGCACGTCAAAAAAAATTTATCCAATAAATAAATATTCTCTAAACACGTACAAAAAAATTCCCCTAAAAAATCTCATAACCAAAAAATAAAAAAAAATATATAAATATAATATAATCAATATTAATTTTTCTTTCAATTATATTTTATATAAAAAATAAAAATAAAATGGAAAATATTGTTTGTTTGAAAATATATCTATTTATTTTATGAAATAGTTTTGAAAATTTTGAGCAACAAAAGACAGCAGCCAGCTGGTACTACATCATGTCGTAGTTTTTGTTCATTCAATATATAATTTTTACTTTTTATTTATTTTCTCGCTCGTGTCCAATTTCTCTTTTCACTTGTACATAAATTGCTAACGAATTAATAGTTTGCACGTCGCGCCAACGAGACGGTATATATACACACGCAGTGCGGCTTGCATTCCCCGACGAAGATCTGTTTGCGAGGCCATTAGGGATCAACGTAGATCGTAAATTCATTGATATATTTACTGTGTAAACATTAGATGCTTGCGGTGAGAGTATCGCTACATACATTGCGTACAGTATAATCTTTTATAACACTTATTTTTTATTTTTTTTATTTCCTAAACGTTTAAACATGTGTACAGATATATTTATATATAAGTACACATTGAATACAGCGTGATAATACTGTATAACCATCATGGATTCTCTTGCGATTGCTATCGATGATCTACGTAAAAGACGAACATGTCTTGGATAAATACTAAAGACATCACTTTATTGTTTAATGAAACATAGTCACGCGAGGATATTATCGCTTTTCGTTTTATACCGATTAGAATTAGTGAATATTAAATATTAATAGATTAAATATATACTCAAGATAGTAATAAATAATAAATAAATGAATGAATGAATGAATAAATTGATTAAATATAATTATTTACCTGTAGGATTTATTTTATTTGTTTTTCTTTTTTGAGTTTATAATTCAGAGTTGTTATTTAGGTTTAAATCATTTTAGTAAAATAACATGATGGTGAAAAAGAATTATATACAAAGAGATTTATTTACTGTGATCTTTGATCTGTATTTTCCAATTGAACAAATAATATATATATAAATTTTTATGTTATAAAGTTGTGATGTATTATAAGAGAAAATAAATCCCACTTCCCCTATGTACACTCGTGTTTGTGCCATTGTTATCCACAAATAACAGGCTTAATCTCCCCAATATTTTTTTTCACAGAATCTCCAGTTTACTCTCATCTATTTTTTCTATTTTAATTCGATCTCTTTCACCAACTCATTATATTTATCCATTGATTAAATATACCAATGTACGTGTGCTCTTTCGACTAGAAAATTGCAGGCTTATTTCGTTTGAATTAAACGATGGTTGTTCATATAATAATAAATACAATAAATATAATATGTACCGTCATCATCATGTTTGTGATGATGATGATGATGCACACACACGTTGTTTCGACATGGACCTTGGTGACCCCGACACAAATCACTAAATTGTTATTCGCCCTTCTTCGTTTTTTTTTTTTTTTATATAATATTGCAGCTCAAATTCAATGTCTCTTCGTGTCCCTTGGCATCATTTTGCGGCCACCAAAGCATTTATCCAACCCTACTCTTTCACCATCAGTTACGTATCCCTCCAACACTCTCCTGCTTTTTCGCTAAACTCTCTCATCACGTGCTTTGACGTGCTGACATTTTTATTTCACTCCCTTTTATACATCAGTATTTTTTTTTTTTTTACATTTTTTGGATACATTTAGGTATTGAAAAGAGAATGGACCTATGTATGAATCCTCTCGGATGGATTCACGTATTTTTAGGATGGTTTTATGCTTCAGATACTTTCACATTTATCGAATGAATTATGAAGAGTGTAAATATTTAATAATAAAATTTTAAAATAGATTTAATATTCAATTTATTACATCAATGATTGATTTAAAAATATTTCAATCTGCACAAAATTTATTATTTTTATTTCATCACTTATAAATATTTGCATTTTACTTAAGAAAAAAAAAAAAAGAATTAAACTTCCAAATATAAACAAAATTTATCTCAAATAAAATGTGATTAAAATTAATTTACTTTCACAAAATTATTCTCCTAGTATTCTTTATAATATTCTTCACAATTTCACTCATCAATAAATAAATAAATAAATAAATAAATAAATAAATAAATAAATAAATAAATCATTCGAAAACTCAGAAATATTTAATAATAATAAAATAATCAAATTAATTTTGGCATATTAATAAATAATAAAAATCCATAGCAGACAAGATAATTTAATACTCAACGTCAGCTTTTCAATTATTTAAAATGAACATAAAAAATTAATAATAATCATAGACTATCCCTATCTAAACATATTTTTTTTTTTTTTCTATCCAACACATTGTGATTGATATAAATCCGGTAGCGATATCAAGACTCAATGAATTGTGTTCGCCTCCGTTCCGGTATTTAAACATGTCAAGATTGGAGTATATCAATATAATACATTGAAGAAATGAGGTGTGGTTTATATAAAGTTTATACACATATGAATACGCAACACATATACATCATTGTCCTGTTATTTTTCTTATGTCTTGGCATTTATCCGGGCATATTTCCTGCCATTGGATCATCACCCATCTACATATATATACATATATACTTCATATACATACATAGAACAAGAAAAAATGACGCAACATATAAATACATCAGCTTAAAAAAAAAATATAATATCAAAGGAAAAAAAAAAATTTCTATATACAAGCTTTATATAAAAATAGTTTTGTGAGAGGATAAATTAACTATATATCTTACACCTTATTATATACATATGTATATATGTACTTATATATATATATACAGTAATATTGCAGGTGAGAGTTGGTTTTATGATTAAATTTCTCTTCATGTTTTACTTTGATATAAAACTATTTTAAGATTAAGATATTTAGATATGTTTTATATAAATTAAATATTCATATGTATATAATATTTATTTTATTTATATCAAGCATATATATATACATATAATTTCACATAATTCATCATTATATTCAAGCAGATTTCTCTGTTTGAATTTAATATATCAAAGAATAAATGACGCGCGATGATTCTTGTATATTTTTATTTCAATTTAATTTGAAATAAAATATAAAATAAAATAAATAAAAAAAAATTTTTTTTTTAATATTTATTTCTCTTTTCAATATGACTCTTTATATATATTTTGATTGAAACGTCAATCGATTCATCGTGTGAATTACGTTGGCATAAATTGCGTCCATTGTATGTATCATCAGCGCATACCATCCATCGAATAATTTCATTTGTGTATATATAATAAATATACATATATACCTGTATATATTAATATATGTATACATATATATATATATATATATATTATTTATATGGTGTGAGAGAATATCTCAAAGAGTTTGGGCTTGTCGTGGGCGTGTCGTATCATATTCCATTGCGGCAACCTCAAAAGTCTTTTGGTATATACCAACATGAACAATATAATAATTTTCTTGTCTCCATATTCAGCACACTCATATATTTATACATCCATACAAAGATATAATAATAAACGCAAACACATGACGCGTGAGAATTAAATAAATAAAAAAAATTAAATATATAAAGATATTATAAAAATGTTTGCTAATAAAGTATTTAAATATAAATTTATTTTCATAATTTAATTAATTTATTTTCTATTTAAATGAATAATAAAATTTCTTTTATTTATTTTTTATCAATTGATTACAGTGCCTCGGGTCACACTCGTATTCCTATACATTCATATATATATATACATGCATTGATGTGTAGTGGAGCAGCTTTAATGGACGATAAAAATGCAGAGTCCATTAGTGAAATGCGCAATATTCACGTTATAAAATGCTTTCGGGTAAAATGCATCGAGTTTATATATGAAGGGATGATTGTACATATTTGATTCAAAGGTAAATATATATATAAAGCTTTAAATATAATTATACATATGTATATATATATTTATACGCACGTGGCTGACACAAAGAACAGGATTGTGCGCCACGGTTAAGGAAAGTAAAAAAAATTAACTACGCTCAGGGTACAATTTATATGTATATTTATATTATATATTTAGTACATATATAATATATATGATAAGATTATATACACATATATACATATGTATGTATGTAGGTATATAAGAATTGAGTTGAAGCACCCATGATCTATCCAGTGCTAATCTATTTTGGCCTCGGGCTCAAGTCTGTTCCTGACACGCGAACTACGCGATTTCGAAGGCTTTTACTAAACCGTTGCTGCTACCACTATCACTCCCACCTTTAACGTATAAGGGAGGAGGAGAATGAAATGAAGAAAGGGAAGACACAGAAAGGGTAGTTGTAGAATAGCCTCAAGGGATAATGTGAAGCACACAAGACTTGAAAGAATTATATACGTCTGTTTCATTATTATTTTTTTTTATTTATTTATTTTTTTTTTAATTTTTTTTTTTGTTATAGTAGACTGTTGGAAATTGTTGATGATATTGTTCAACCCTTGGTATGTCCGTTCGTATGAAATTTTAAAGATAGATATAATGAGATATTTTATAATAATATTTTTATATGATTTAATTTTTTCTTTTAATTATTTTTGTTTTTTTTTTTCTCGGTTTAATGGTGGAGTATATTTCTCGTTAATGGTAAATGAAAGAGAATCATAATATGGCTGATGATATATAGAATGTTTGTATATTATGTATATGTATCTATGGAATAATATTAATGTATCAATTTTGAAATTAATTATTATCATGATAATTATTTCATTTTCATTCACTCGATTCTCTCTACATTGATATAGACATTTATGAAAATTAATTGATATTCGTGCAATATGAACATTTCAATCGATAATATTATATACATTGAAATAATATTCATGGAAAAAATAATTAAACAAAAATAATGATAATTATTAATTTAATAAACTACTATAAACTCGAGGTGTGAACGAAATACTAAAATATTCTACCGGAACATTTACGACGCAGTTTGCATCGAGCTCGCTATTTTTTTTTATTTCCATACATTTTACTTTTTATTTATTTTTTTCTTCTTTTTCATCCCACCTCGTTGACTTGTCGTTTCTTTCTCTCTTTCATTCGATCTTTTTCTCACTGATTCACTCGCCTTTGAATGTAACTTTGGAAGACGGGAGACTTTCGAAGAAATCACGCTCACCACAGGATAAATGTACGATTCGAGAGGGCAAATAAATTCCTCTTCGGTTGCTCGCGTAAAAGGCGTGTGTATATTGAGTATATAGCAACAACAGTATAAGTGTTAGTGCTGATGGTATGTATACATATATATATATATATAGTAGCTATAATATGCGCGCCGCCACGCCACGTTGCCGTCGCAAAGATTTAAGGAAATCGAGTTCACGTGACAGGGATGTGTATAGTCGCATCTCAATGTACAAAAACGACATTTTGCCAATGTTTTGCAATACATTTATTTATTTGTAATACATATATACCTGTGTATATACTCATGTATTATATTTATATACAGTAAATAGTCGCGGGGGAATTTATTGAACTAAAAAAAAAAAGAAACGGTTGTTTTAGATAATAAAAATTTAATTCAACGAATTCGTAGAATTTTTAAATTTTATTTAATATTTTATTTAATTAATTAATTTCTCATGAGTTTATTTATCAATGTATATGTATATGTATATATGTACATGCAGTTTATTATTAATATGTACATTAATGATTTTAAATTTGTATGTAAATGCAACAATTTTTTTACGAATTAGCCAACTTTTTATATTTAAATATTCAGATAGAAATTTTTTAAAGTAAATGCATTTTTATAGTTTAAAGATAAATTTATTAAGATTGAAGTTGGCTTTGTGAACTGATGGCCAATAGGAGAGCTAATTTAAATCACAAAGAGATAATTTCATGCGCTACATTTATACCTTTTAATTATAGAAATAAAATATATAAATGTATATATTTAAAATAAATAATTCAAGTAGTATTTTAAAGTTTAATTTTTTTTTTCTCTCTTTTTTAAGAAATATATATGTGTTCATTTCAACACGAACTTGAAAAAATGTGGACAAATATAATCCGCAAAAGACCCAGGGATTCCGACCTCGTAGCGCTCTTCATTTTATACTTGTTAATTTTTTTATTTTTTTATCTTTTTCTACGTCTCCACTTTCTCTCTTCCTCTCTACCTAAAGTAATTAATTTCTTTTACGCCCGTCAAATTCATCTCGCTTCACGCGTTCCTGCAACTATAATATATACATATACTCCTTTTGCGTTATTTAAACTCTATGGATTAACATCAACTAACTTGAGAGTAGATATATGTCAAGAGAAATTGAATAAAAAAAAAAATTATAAAAAAAAACAAAACACGCAGATATACATACACATTCTCCTAATCAAAATAATTACATTCCTATATATAAATAATTCGTACAAAATAAACTATGAATAAATGAGATAAAATAATATAAAAAATAAAAAATAAAAAAATAATTCGAATGATAAAAATTAAAATTAAAATTAATAGTTTAAAATCAGTTTAAATATCGCATTTCCAAATAGCACATATGTACAATGCGATTACAAGTATATATATTTTCCCCTTTAAGTTTTTTCACATGGAAGACAGACGATCGCATGGGTGGGCAACAAAGGGAATTGAGAAAAAGTCTATAGATGGCCTACGAGTTTTTCAGGGGATACATTATATATTATACCGCTTCAAACAACAATGGATTTTCAACAGTGAGTTCACACCTCGTATCCTCACACTCTTTTTCACGATCCACTCTTCATCCTAGCATATATGTTCACTTATATTCTCAATATATAGTGTCTCAAAGATTTTTCCCTTGGACATTGTCGACGCACTCGAACAACGAGCCACAACGTTAATATAAAAATCTATTCTGTCTGAGTGTGCCTTTATATAATATATATTTAACTGTGTTGATTTTATACGGGATGTATTAAAATATATCTAACCCACCCGTCACATATATTTATATACATTATACATATAAATAAATAAATATACATATGTAATACCATGAAAAACTTTGTGGAATTTTCAAAACAAATTTTAAAGACATGAAAAATAAAAAAATAAAATTATTCAACATATAAAAAAATAATATTAACACACAATATTTTTCTTTTATATTATTTTAAAAATTTTTTTGAATGTTTTTATAGGATGAATAACCACTTTTTTTAAATTAAATAATACACTTTTTTTTTTTTATTTATTTATTTTTTTTTTTTTTGTCAACTACTGGTATGTGTAGAAGCTCTTGTGATAATATTAACTCTGACTTGTAAATACATGTTTCGGAAGTTCAATAGACTCAAGAGCAATACATATACACAAACATATATAGCCACAGTTAGTTAAACATGTGCACATGTATATATTGCTCTTGTATCGATTATTTACGACAAAGAGTATATATCAGTTGTATCTTTTCTGTATATGCCTGTACAGGTACTGTGTGTGTGTGTGTGTGTGTATCATTTAAAGGGCAAAATAATCAAGGACCACCCATGCTAGACATCAGTATAAACGACATTTGTCATGGAGATCGTATGTATTAGCATCGATAGTAGTGTATGTCAAAGAATAAAGAAACATGCGATGATAAAAAAAAAAAAAAAAATGAAAAAAAAAAAAGTCTTTCAGAATCTCCATCAAACTATCTTTCAAATTCATTCAATACTGGGTATTATGCTTTAGCTATATAGCTATGTATACATAGCTAGACAATTTTATATGTATATAAATATGTGTTTTGTGTGTCGTCTAGAGAGAAAAAAAAAATAGCTTTTAATGTTAGTGCATTCTATAAATGATTGAAATTTAAAAATTCTTATTTATAAATAAAAAATATGAAATATTTATTTATTTAATTGTGATGCTAGTAAGGTATTAATATTGTATATTAATAACAATTGTTTATGTAATATTTATGATAACATATATACTGATAAAATTATATTTTTTTATTTTTATCAAGAAAAATGAAGAAAGAATTTTTTTTTCAATTATTAAAAATGAAGATTATTATGGAAAATAACAATTGTTTATTTATGCACTTGTGATGCTAGTGAGGTATTGTTATTGTATATTAATAACATTACATGTAATATTTATGATAACATATATACTGATAAAATTATATTTTTTTATTTCTATCAAGAAAAATGAAGAAAGAATTTTTTTTTTCAATTAATAAAAATGAAGATTATTATGGAAAATAACAATTGTTTATTTATGCAATTGTGATGCTAGTGAGGTGTTGTTATTGTATATTAATAACATTACATGTAATATTTATGATAACATATATACTGATAAAATTATATTTTTTTATTTTTATCAAGAAAAATGAAGAAAGAATTTTTTTTTCAATTATTAAAAATGAAGATTATTAAAAAAAATAACAATTGTTTATCTATGCAATTGTGATGCTAGTGAGGTATTGTTATTGTATACTAATAACATTACATGCAATATTTATGATAACATATATACTGATAAAATTATATTTTTTTATTTTTATTAAGAAAAATGAAGAAAGAATTTTTTTTTCAATTATTAAAAATGAAGATTATTAAAAAAAATAACAATTGTTTATCTATGCAATTGTGATGCTAGTGAGGTATTGTTATTGTATATTAATAACATTACATGTAATATTTATGATAACATATATACTGATAAAATTATATTTTTTTATTTTTATTAAGAAAAATGAAGAAAGAATTTTTTTTTCAATTATTAAAAATGAAGATTATTAAAAAAAATAACAATTGTTTATCTATGCAATTGTGATGCTAGTGAGGTATTGTTATTGTATATTAATAACATTACATGTAATATTAATGATAATATATACTAATAAAATAAAATTTTTCTTTTATTCTTACTAAAAAAAAAAATAAAGAAAGAATTTTTTTCAATTATCAAAAATGAAGACTATAATAGAAAATAATGATTTTTCAATATCAAATCATTACTCATTCGATTATGATGCTAGTAAGAATAATAAAGAAAAAATAAATAAATAAATAAATAAATAATAGCGATCAATTATAATAAAAACTATCAAACTATCTTTCAAATTCATTCAATACTAGGTATTATGCTATAGCTACATAGCTAGACATGCTATGTATACATAGCTAGACAATTTTATATATAAAAATGGACGCGTTTTGTGTGTCGTCTAGCGAAAAAAAAAAAATAAATAAATAAAAATAGCTTTTAATGTCAGTGCATTCTATAAATGATTGAAATTCGAAAACTCTTATTTATAAATAAAATTTATATTTTATATTCCCTATTTAATCCATCTAAAATTTATGAATACAATAAATAAATCATTCACATAAATACCTGTATATATAAATAAATATTTCTAAAATTGAAAAATGAATGAGATAAATAAAAATACATAAATGTTGAGAATAAAAAAAAATATAATTGGCGAAAAGATAAATGATATGGAGTTATCGTGCGTTATTTTATATGCAATAATATAATATAATTATTTATATGCAATAATATAATATATATGTATATATGTGTGTGTATATATGATACTGAATAAAAGAAAAAAAAAAAAAAAGGTGGTTGTGTAATGAGAAATTGGTAAAGGGGAGGAAAAGAGAAGTGAGTTAAAAATGAAGGAGTAAAAAAAAAAAACAAAAATAAAAATTAATAATAATATTATATGTGTAAAAAAAAAAATAAAATAAATAAATAAATAACAGGGGAATATACACACGAGGTGGTCCAGTCCTCTGACGTTACCGATAACCATTGCCACGGGTGGTCCCGTCTCCATACGCACTTTACGTGCCAGCACCCACGCATGCGTATGTATATATGCGCCGATCCTGTTCTACGCATCCTACGTGGATTAACGCATCGCGGAACAATCACATTTGAACGTTAAATAGGCGCTCAAACATTTCCGCATTATTATAATCCAAAATACACATGAGTTAATTGATTTATAATAAAAAATAAATATGGAATATTATTATATTTGTTCATTATTTTATTTATTGTAATTGTTAGGTTAATTATTTAATCAATTTATTTATGAATTGATTGATAATAGTTTAATTAAATTTATTTATAGAAAAGAGTTTTAGAATTAAAATAAATATTTTGATGGTAGAAAAATGAATAAAAATTTTTTTTTAATTTATTTATTTATTATTTATTATTTATACGTTATTCGGTTATTGTAATTGTTATATTGATTAATTAATCAATTAGTTTATTAATTGATTGACAATAGTTTAATTAAATTTGTTTAGAAAAGAATTTTAGAATAAAAATAAAAATTTTGATGATAGAAAAATGAATAAAAATTATTTTTAATTTATTTATAATTTATCCCTTATTCATTTATTGAAATTGTCATATTAATGAATTAACTAATTAATTTATAAATTGATTAAATTTATTTAATAATAGAATTTTTAAATAAAAATAAAAATATCGATAATAGAAAAATAAATAAAAATTATTTTTAATTCTTCATAATTTATATTATAATTGTTATTCTATTTAATTAATCAATTAATTCATACAATAATTATCTATAATTTAATTAAATTCATTCAAAAAAGAGTTTTAGAATAAGAATAAAAATTATTTTCAATTCGTCTGTGAATATTTACTTGATTTATTTTCTTTTTTAATAATTTTCCTGTGATTTCTCTACTGAGGAAACCCCAGCACAAAAGTAGACAACTATTGAGGGACAGAGGTACATACGCCCCTTGCCAATCCGAGTCATAGACCTCATGAGGTCATATGGGATTGTATATTTTCTGCAGTGATATCGACGTATTGACCGTATAAAATGAACAAAAAAAAAAAAAAACTAATGTAAGTCTCTCTAAACTATATATCATTCTTTTGCATTCAGTTTCACTATTCCAGTAATATATATTTAATTGATATCTTCATACACATATAGATACACATACATATACATTTATCATATCATAAATTGATTTTGATAAATGGGAAAAGAAATAAAATTGATTGACAACTGCGAATTTAATGAGAAAATAAATATTTTTCCATAAAAAAAAAAATTATATCAATCATAATATTAAATGCTGTGTCATTATTTTCAAATATATATATATACATAATTGTTTACATTCACACTACTAAACCAAAGCTTTATTTATTTAACTAATTCCAATCCACGAATTCCAATTTTATTTTTTTCTTTTAATTTTATTTTTTTCCTCCTTTCCTAAAATATTTTGTTTATTAACATATATCAAACAACAGCTGCAGATGTTTCCATCATGGCAAATCGCAAAAATCCTCTCTCATTAACACACTTATGTCTATACATATATACATACATATACACATAAACATATAGAAACGTATTTCATTTTAATATTTTATAATTTCAATATTTTTTCCCCTCATTATTTACCATCATGATGTGTTATGATAAAGTCCGGCCGATGTTCTGGGGTTATTAGTTGTTTTTTTTATTCTCGTTTCCTTGGATTTTTATTTACATATATAGCATTGCTAAAAGTCAACGAGTAAAAAAGGAGAATAAAAACGTTAAACATGGTCTCTCACTGTTGACGCATGACTAACGACCAAGTGGAACTCCTGCTGCAGGATATTTTTTACTCTTTTCCATTCACTCTTCTCATTATTTTTTTTTTTTTATCTAAATATACATATATGTATTATATTTATATATATTAATAAATAAATATATACACTACTTATTTGTTTATCATTAATATTCCAACTTCAAGTATGTTAAATATATTTATATAAATATTATCTATATTATTTCTTTTGTATGAAAATGTTGAATAATTTTTTTTCTTTTTTTATTAAATAGTCAAGTCATGGCAAAACATTTTTCTTTTTTTCCTGTTATATTTTATTTATGTATAAATTTATAATGTTTATAAATTTATTTAGAATGTGAGGAAAGAAGTAATGTAAATAGTGTGTGAATGATCGAATTTATTTTTAGGTACTTAAAATTCTTTTTACGTGACACGAATATCCCTTTAGCTATAGAGACAATGTTCAGCTCCCACTTTAGTTACATGTAAAGTCACGTCGTTCACATTTCACTGAAATAAAAGAAATATCGGAGAATACTTGTGTATGTACTTGAGAAAATTTACTCACTTTGACATGGACACAGCTCTGGGTATTTAATATTAATTCAACGTAGACAAAGTATTACACAGAACAAAAGTAGTTGTAGTAGTAGTAGCAAAGAAATTAAATTGAGGAAAATTTCTGACCGTAGTAACTTTGAATAAATAATTTATTTATTAATTGAACTCGTGATTTATCGTTGGAATAACTATTAATATTGTATATTAACAATATTACATGTAATATTCATGATAATATGTTTCAATAAAATTATATTTTTTCATTTCTATCGAGAAAAATGAAGAAAGAATTTTTTTTCAATTATTAGGAATAAAAATTATTATAGAAAATAATGAATATTTATTTATTTAGTTGTGATGCTGGTAAGTCATTAATATTGTTTACTTACAGCATTACATGGTAATATTTATGATAATATAGACTGATGAAATTTAATTTTTTTATTTCTATCAAGAAAAATGAAAAAAGAAATTTTTTTCAGTTATTAAAAATGGAAATTAACATAGAAATTAATTATTTATTTATTTTATTGTGATGTTAGTAAGTTAATAGTATTGTATATTAATAACATTACATGTAATATTTATGATAACATATACTGATAAAATTATATTTTTTTATTTCCATCAAGAAAAATGAAAAAGAATTTTTTTTCAATTATTGAAAATAAAGATTATTATAGAAATTAATTATTTATTTATTTAATTGTAATGCTAGTAAGTTATTAATATCATATATTAACAACATGACATGTAATATGCATGATAATATATACAAATAAAATTATATTTATTTATTTCTATCAAGAAAAATAAAAAAAAATATTTTTTTCAATTATTGAGAATAAAAATTACAATAAAATATAACAAATATTTATTTATTCAATTGTGATGCTAGTAAGTTATCAATATTATATATCAATAACATTACATGTAATATTTATGATAATATATACTAATAAAATAAAAATTATTTTGTTTTATTTTTCCTAAAAAAAAAAAAAAATAAAGAAAGAATTTTTTTTTAATTATCAAAAATGAAGACTATAATAAAAAATCGACTAAACAAATATACAATATCAAATCATTACTCATTCGATTATGATGCTAGTAAAAATAATAAAAAACAAATAAATAAATAAATAAATAATAGCAAATCATAATAAAAATAACGACAAAGACTTTTGTGAGTTGCCACAATCGATGAAAGTATTTTCAAGTGTTTCATGACTGTCTCGATCGCGACCACTTGATGGAGCAGGCAATCTCATTGAGACAATGCAACGTCCCACCTCCACCAATTTATCGAACACCCACGAGTCGACCTCCCGCAATAGGACTCTCACTTTTTACCTCGTATTTATAATACATACATACATACAGACATATAAACCTGCTCAATGAAGAATACATAACCTTTATAAATATACGTATATACTTGTGGTGAGTTTGGGGAATAAAAATGACGCGAATAAAACTAAGTGGATACGACAAAAGGTGGAGGTGAAACAGAAAAAAAAAAAAGAATGAACGAAAATGGAAGAATAAGGTGAAAAGAGCTGGATAAAGAAAAAAAAAATAAAATATATAACGACAAACGTTCATTATCCCAATGTTCCTTTTTTTTTCTTTCTTTACCTCCCTTCCTCACTCTCTCTCTCTCTCTCTCTCTTTACACTTCCTCGTTTTTCGTACTTTAATCCCTGTACTCTCTTAATTACTACGTGGGACAATCCATTCACAATGGAGCACTTGGCAATTTATTTTCCCGAATTTACTCAAGATGTTTAAAATGATTTTTATTCCATTATATTTTTTTTTTTTCCTCCAAATATAAACACACATTAAACATTCCGTCTAAAGAATAAAAAAAAAAAATAAACAACACACACACACACACACACACACACAAACTTAATTCAACAATAAATAAATTAATTGATAAATTTGTCTCTTTTGTATTTTTCGCTTGCGATATTACAAAAGTTTATTAATTAATTCTTATTCAAAACAGATTACACATAATACATAAATACCTACACATGTACATATGTATAAAGACAAATTTACTTAATATATATTACAATTGGAATTTATACATAGAGCTCTAGTGCTGCTGTGCAGTTTCGTTTTCTCAAGTTGATGTTAAGCTCACACTTGGGGCGAGAGAAAATAGCAACAACTGACAAACATCAGCCTATATATATATGTGTATAAAGTATATATGTATTATCGTTGGCTACATTGGATAGATATATACATGTTGTAGTATTATATATATTGAGAAAGCTGAAACTAGCGAAAGGAATTGAGATATACATATAGAATAGTGAATGAGCATTGTAACGTCAAGGAAGCGTGCGACATCCGACCTCTACGACGAAACTTCATCCTGCAAATCTACGCGACGCCGAAGGATTCTAAACGATATATAACTCTTGACGTCGAAACTCTTGAAAGTCCTGGGTAAAGGCGGTCTGCCACACCGTTCCACGTCGCTAGTTATTTCCACAAACGTTCGCGTCTCTCTATCTCTTGTGCCATCTCCGCATCATCCTTTTCTCTTGTTCGCTTTTGCGCTCTTTATCTCTTTTCTCTTCCGCGTTGAGTTTCAAGAATCAATCCTTGAAAGCCTCAAGCACACGCAAATAGTCTATATAGATCTTTTGAGATATATAATAGCAGTGATGGATATAAGTATATAGTTTATTTATTTATATTATTATAACGGCTATTAAATTTTTTTTTTTTTTTAGTGTTTTATATTTATTTATTATTTATTTTTATTGCTGTTTTATCGTTGTCAGTCGAATCAGTATTTTATTTATTATTTATTTCAATTTTATTTATTTATTTTTTTTTTTTTTATGGCTTTTTGAATTTTTATTTCATTAATGCGATTAATACTTTTGATGGTTTTATTAATTAAATGGTTGGATTATTTTATGTAATTATTCTATGCTAAAGTTTTGTTGCATATTTAAATTTATTTTACGATATTTATTTATTTTATTTTATTTTTTATCTTTATTTGTATTTTAATTTGTTGATGATTGTTGGTAATGTATTGTTCTTCTATTTATTATTTTATATTTCAATGTGAAATTTAGCTCATTCAAATGTTATGATGTAATTTATATTATAATATTATTATACAAATAATGCTAACAATAAAAAAAAAAAATAAATAAAGCCAAATGAATTACAGAGTTGAAAATATATAAAGGATTAAATAAATGTGAAATCGACTAATACAAATGAGAATAAGTAAATAACACTCGACTGAAGGATAATGGAGAATGAGAAAATATATATAGAATGACGAAAGTTGTGTGAGAATCCTGGTTTTATTTCTCGTCGCACATTGCATCCTTGTGCCAGGCGAATTGAATGGACTATAGAGAAAATGAAGCGGACTAAAAAAAGAATAAATGAGAAAAGTGAAAAAAAAAAAATATTAAAAAAAGTGGAAAATTTTACCTCGCTCTCAACTCAACTCGTCGGCGTGAAGGAAATAGAATGAAGGAAGAATTTAAATAGAGGACAAGCGAAATAAAAATAATATACAAAGAGTTTACATTAAAGTGAAAGGAAACACAAAAAAAAAAAAAAAATCTTTGCGTGGAAAAAAATCCTGTCATTTTTGTATTCACAATTCAAACTGTCCTCACACAGTAGTGTGTTTATTCTCTTATTATCTCTCATTTATTTTATCTTATAAGCCTTATGTTTCCATTGCAATTCCAATGCGATTCAACGACTAACCCAATTAGCAAACCAACACGGAGAAGAAAAAAATTTAAAAAAAACTTATTTATATACGACATATAATATTTTCTTCTCTCTTGCCACTTTTCTGTTGTCCCATTTACTACTTCGCACTTTCTGTCTTTTGCTCTCCATTCACGTACATTCACACATTGCGTATATATTATATACCCATCTATATACATATATGTATTATACATAAATATAAAGTCAAGATGGTGCTGCAAGTTGCGGCTACAGTAGTGACGATTTTATGGTCGACCGAGACCCGATTCGTTTCGCTTTGCGATCGCACCGGCTATTAAAACCAACAAACGCGTCGATACATGTCCGTGGTCGCTACCTCCCCATTTGAAATCTCCCACGAGAGACTATATACACTATATATATATAATACATATGTATATACACTCATATATGTCTTTTATATCTTCAATTCTGTTGGACGAATTTTGTGAAATTTTTTTCCGTCACCGTCGCCCGGTATAAAATGTAACAACGAAGAAAAGAAAAACGAGTGAACTAAGAAAGATCAATGTGTGTGTATTTGTAACAAATGTATATACAGAAATATCCCATCTTACTCATTGTAACAGAAAATAAGGAACATGAAGAAATAGAAATAAATAAAATAAACTTCGAGACAAATGTGCGATATATATTATTTATTTATTTTCTTTCATTTTTCAATGACACTGTGAACGCCATTGAGACACCAATAAAATAAAAAATTACAAATATGTATCATCAATAAATATAAAAATATAAACAAATAAATATATTTCTTTATATTTTTTTCTTCTTTTTTTTTTTTTTAAATTTTATTTATATCTGCTAGAAATCGAAAAAGGTTTATTAATAATTTTTTAAAGAGGATAAAATGTATATATTTTATTTATCGTCACGATTAATCTGTGTCTGATATGTTGAGGAGTATGAAAGAAAAATTATTATTCTATGCAAACGTGAGAAATGGAATTTGCGTGAGATAAAAATAGAGGGAAAGGCGATAGTCTTGTTATTGAGATGCAAAGCACAACGTGAGATTATTATAATGGTCAAAGCGATTGAAACGTAAGAAGAAAGGAAGGAAAAAAAAAAAAGAAACATTGAACTGGAGTGAAAGAAATAAAAAAAGAAAATTTTTTGATACATAAAAAAAAAGAGAAATTTTCAATTAAAAATCACCAACATGTATTAAACTTCAATACCAATTATTTATCAATAAAAAAGTGTATATTGTCATGTCGAAAGAGTAGAATAAAATAATTATAAATAATAAATAATTCAATTGAAGAAAATATCAAATAAATAATATGTCAATAAATTATAATTTATATATTTATCTCTGCTTTCATTTGTGATTTGTAATTTCTTCTCATAATTATATTAATTAAAATCGGAGACACACAAGTACACAGATATATTTCCGCGTAGGAAAATAAAAATAAGAAAGAAAAAACAGTCACGATTTAATTCGCTATAATAAAAATACAGCCTTACATATACAGAATGTAAATGTAAATAAAAAAAAAATAACACCAATGATGTATCTGCCATCAGTTGAGTATCATTATTATAAAAAAGGCAAAGTTACTTTTCCATAATACAAATAATCCCTATACAAAGTGTTACTCTATATAAAACCCATTGGAATCGTGAACCATTTAAGGTAAATCAAGTCACGAGCTCTGTTTTTCCTTCCAATATAGCTTTCAAATATTTTTTTTATTTTCCATTTTACATTTCTACATTTAATTATTTCAATATTATATTCCATCCGCCATAAACACACAAATATAAATACTGTATAAATTACAATCACACAAATAATATCTATTAAACTAATTCAACATAAATTAAATTAAAATAAAAAAGATTAAAACCTACGAATTATTTTACCAGATAAAATTTTTTTCTAAATGATATAAAGCAAAATGTAATTTACTTTCTCGTCAAACGTTAGAGTTTGTTTCGAGTCTGATGGTTATAGCTCACGTTAGCATCATCAGTGACTTTACGGAAGCACCTGCGCCAGTGAAAACACGTTCATGACGATGAAACGGGACCCCGGGCGACGTTCCAACGACGTTTCTCTCAGTTTACTCCATGTACAATATATATTTATATACGTGTGTGTCTACTTTACTCGTCTTCCATCTTTCATTCTCTCTGTATTTCTTTTACCTCCATTCGTTTATGTACATATGGTTTGTAATGCATTTATGCCCTCTTACTCTGTATACTCAACTCACCCCGCAATATAGCTGCATCTGTATATAAGTAGTATATATGCAGAGAGATATTTGCGCGAGAGTTTACAAGTTGAGAAAAAGATGTGGTTGGCTTCGAGACAGACTGTGTAGTAGCAATACTACCACGGCCAGACCGCGTGGCAGCCGCGAGCTCGCGAGGATTTATTTATACGCAACGGGGCTGCCGACACGCGCGCGTGACTCTCAAGAGAGTTGAGAGAGTAAAGGAGAAAACGATAGAATAAAAGAAAGATAAAGGAAGAAAAAAAAATAGAGTCTACATGACGATGAGACAAGTGTGTAGTCCGTTTTAACTGGCTGCCATTTGACCAGCGTCAAGTGTATGATATTTTTTTTTTTTCTTTATATTTCAATTCCAATGTGAAATAAAAATTTATTTCTCACTTCTTTATCTTATATTCTTGTTCACATCGAATAAAATATAGATAGCCTAATACATTACCTAAATTTGTAAAGAAAAAAAAAAAATAATGTAGAAGAGTATACTGAAAATTTCGTCAACTTTCGTATACTTAAAAATTTTTTTATATAAGTATTATATCTACATATAAATATATTTTAACAGGATTGTAGAGATTTATTTATGTTATTTTTCGTCTTTTTTATTTTTTTATGATACATGATAAATCTATAAAAAAAAAAATGCGAGGGAGAATGAGATAGAATTGAGAGATGAAAGAAGGAAAAAATAGGGAAGAGAGAAAAGCCATGGACAGAGGCCAATATATACACATATAATCTAAAGTGCAATGATGTATGCGTTCGACACACGCTCGGCCTTGTATTTACGCGCGCGCGCGGCATCGACTCTGCTTGGAATATATATATTGAAAGAATGAGAGAATGAACATGGCGAGACGCGGTGAACGGAGGAGAATTGTGAGGAGTGAAAAGAAAAGAAAAGAAAATACGCGAGAGATTCTAAATGATGTGCGTTCCTCCTGGCATTTTGGCCAACTGCTTTGGGGTCCCCTTTTGCTCCGCGCTTATATACAGAATAAGATTCTTCAGAGTATGTATGTATGTATGTATGTATGTATAAAAGCCCACAGGCGCGTCTATATACTCACCGGTGTCCAATTCTTCTTAAACTATACATATACATGAACTGATTTGAAGTTTGGAACGTACTAAAATTCTTTGGGGATATATTATAACGGACGTTGTGTTCTGTATCCGTTTGACTCCATCTTCTATGTGCGTAACAAAATTGTGTTTATGTATAATATGTATTTATGTTGGTTTATGGGTTATTTTTTTATTGGAAAAAAAAATTCTTCTGGTTTTTTTGTTTTTTTGTTTTATTAGTTTTGTTTTTGGATAACAGGTTTCTTGCATGCTACAAAAATGTATCGATACGAAGTGCGCAGTTTCCCGCTGTGCGTGTATAATTACTTAATTAAAAAACCAACGAGTTGTGCATTTTTATTTCAGAACAGAAGTGCGTATGGAAAATAAATGATAAAACATTTTTTTTTTTTTAAATTTATTATTAATAGTATTTTTTATTTTTTTTTTTTATGACGATTTATTTTATTATTTTTTTAATAGTCATTTGTGTAAGTGGAGAATAATTATCATCCGAGTTTCTCGCCAATTTTTGATTATTCAATTTCTTTAAATTGATTTAACTGTTTACTTTAGGAGCGTTGAGAAAAAAAAAATTCTTCTTTTATTCTTTTACTATTTACATTGTGCTTTTTTTTTTATTCCAACACGTTTTATTATTTTTTTTTTTTCGCAATTTCATGGATAGACCAAGGGTTGTTCCCAGATGTTTGCGAAGATGAGAAAGCCACTTGGAACGAAAGAATGGAGTTTGGCTTACGACGAGCCGATAAATTTCACGGGATAGCTTGGAAAATACGATAAGTGCTCGTCGACGAGAGATCGAAGACACGCAAGTAAAAGAAGGGTGGTTATAGAACGGGTTGAAAAAGAAACAAAAGCAAAATATAGGAGCAACCGATTGCGTTTTCTCACCCTCATACTGCAACACATTCTCCATAAAATTTCAACCCTTCCAATATTGCACATTACAAAAAGAAAAAAAAATATATATTTATCATTCAAACGAATAATAAATATTATTAATCCGACACAATGAATAATAATTCCATTCTCTAAAATATTATATTCCACGTTTATTTGTTTATTCATCAATTTTTTTTCTCTATATATAAGTAATTATATTTTTTATCTGTAAATTTCTTCACTGTCTATTCTCCTATATACTTGTACACATAAATATACGAAACGTCAGACGCGCAAAATACCGCTTTGGGTTTTTTCTCATGTCTATATCATCAACCAAGCAAGAAGTGAAGAGTGTGTATGAGAACTTTGGTAATGCCTCGCATTAGAGAGGCGCGGAGGGTTAAAAAGTCTGCAGGAAGGAATATATAGAGATTGAAGAGACGAATAATATCGAGTGGGGTGAGACGAAAAATAAAAAAAAATGAAAAAATAGAAGAGAAAGATGAAAGAGAAGGGAGAGATATCCAAGTAGCAAGAAGTATCCAATTTAAAATGTAAATTACGATGAATATTTGGTGCTTGGTTGGGCGACGAAACGCGAACGAAATATCCGCGAAATTAAAATGTAATTTAATTCTTTAGGGCGAATAAGCGCAAGCGCAAGCGCGTGCATCCGCGTCTCGTCGCGTTTCCGCCGGGTATTTTTTTTTTTCTGCGTTTTTATCATACACATATTTTTGTAGATATACTGTATATGTATATTGGTGTATAGAAATATTTTTTTTTTTTTTTTTAAACCTTCTGTCTCTCGTTGAATAACGCACACCGGAACGAAACCATCGACAGACGTGAATTTGATAAACGTATTTGAATATATTTCAATTATTGACAAATTGAAAAAAATGGTGTTTTTCATTTTTCATTTTTTTTTTTTTTTAACACGACCAGAAATAAATCTGTGCACAAAATATTTTATATCTGAATAATATAGAGAAAGTATTTAACTAGATATTGAAAGAACGTGACTATTTTTAAAATAAATTTATAGGGAAAATAATAATTTGTGAAGTTTGAAATTTTTTTAAAAATGTCTCGATAAAATTTTATCAAAATTTTATATACATAGAAGAAATTGGTCTTTTAATTCTTAAACATTTGAATCCACCCATAAAATAAAACCAATATAAATATAATAATTTTATAAAGTTAATTGAAAGATAATCCAAACTTTTGTAATTAATAAAAATTAATCCATAACAAATTTTGCTCTTCAATATTGTAAAATTTCTCAAGTATTTTACATAAAAATTTAATTAACCCATAAAAAATTAATATCCATTATAAAACCTTGAAGACAGTTGAATAATAAAAAAATATAAATGATAAAGAAAATTGAAAACAAAAAAAATGCTGAAAATAATTCATCATGATAAAAATTTTTACATCGTTTTAAATTATATAAGAAAAAATATTTAATTCTTTCTTTATCTATATGCATTCCACGTTCTTCCAGACATTATATACAATTTTCCATGTAACACACCATGTACATCAACCTAAATGTGTATTATACAATATAATACGTATTGAAATTGAAAAGGAAGACTATGCGGAAATGGTCGAAAACCCTCACCGTTTAATTCGCTTTAACGTCAATGTGTCGTTACGTCCGTTCTTTTGTAAATCATAGAAAAGCCGCGTCGGCCATACGGAATTTTACTCTCCCTCAATCATCCAGAATACACTCCGCTTTATCTCTTGCACTCTTGTATTTCAACAACGGGAATAGGAACAAGTCCATGAACAAATGTCCGACAAATGCGCGGTACAAATTGGTGCTTGAAAACGGCCACTTTATCCCCGCCCCAATGAAACTTTATAAATGTATAGATATTTTCCTATACACATTTGAGGGTGCCAGGTATAAGAAACTTCAATTGAGTACGGGGTTGAACCAAAACCGATAAATACACACATACTTTTAATGCATTAGTTACTTTATTTTAAATAAAAAAAAAACATAAATCAATTAATTATTGTTTATGATTCAAAAAATATATTAATATGTGTTATATATCCAAAAATATTCCCGAATTATTATAAAGTGTTGTAATCTTTTTGTGTTTAAAAAAAAAAAATATTAAAATAATTATTCGTAAAGTTGAAAATAATTTTTTTAAATTTTATTTTTCATTTTTATTTCTTTTTTTTATTACTGTTTGATTTTTTACGCTGATTAATTTTCATGAATTTGGACTATGTAAACTTGCAGAAATTTAAAGGTGGTGGAGGAGAGAAATTTAAAAAACCAAAACCAAAAATAAATAGATTAATATAAAAATAATAAATTATCATAAAAAAAAAAATAAAACAGTAGCCAATAACTTATAAATTAAATTTTTAATAATAAAAAGAAATAAATAAAATAAATTTGAATTATTAACTTGACAAATATTAATAAATTTTTATTATTCAATTACGTAGAATAAATTGTGAATGAGAAATAATTAATCCTGACTTGAATTCAATGAATTATTAAAAATATTTTGAGAATTTTTATCTTCTTTATATATATTGGACACACGTTTTTATTTAGATATTTCACGAGTGTTGCATGAAGTGTTATATTGTGTTTATTGATTCAAAAGAATTTTAGTGAAGGGATGATTTTACCCCTCGGAATTCTTTTGATTTGAAACGAGATGTGGCAATGGGATATACCTTTCGCGTATACAATGAACGCTTCGCCGCGTCGAATTAAAGAAGTATAACGTTATGTATGTAATAGGGAGCTGAGCAGGGAGAGATGAGGGTGTCAAGAGGGAGAGAAACGACGGGGAAAAAAAAAAATGTCGACACTGAGGAAAAAGACGATGATAATGATGAAGATAATCATCATCATCATCATCATCGTGATGTTGTGAAGGGTCGATTAGAATAAAGTGTGTGAGTTGCACAAAATTATTTTTTTCCTCCATCTTACAATTTTATTTACCCTATTTCATCCCCTTTGTAAAATATATTGATATATTTTAGCTGTGATTATAACATAAACTGACGAAATAAAATAATGTTTGACAATATAATTATAAAAATAAAATAGAAAAATCCTCTAGATAACTATAACCAACTTCAATAGATCTTTCCTGCCATTCATTCACATTACTCAATTGCTGATAAACTTCAACAAATATAATCCAAATAAATAAATAAATAAATAAAAGAAGAGATTAATTCACGACACAATGAAGAATATAATATTAAAAAGAAAAGAGTTCCATTATTAAATAAATATTAAGGTCAGTAAAAATATGACAGTTCATTGGCTTATGAACAATTAATTTTTTCTCTTCAATTCTAATTAATCAACTGATTGGCAGTCCTGATAACGAAGCTGCTAAACATGATGATGGAACATAAAAAAAAAAATTCATTGCTGTAGTAGGGTTTCATTTTATAGTATAAAGGAGTTTGTCTTTGATTATATTCGCGAAGGCTGCGAATGAGAGGTCGCGTCTCAACAGATTAATTATCTTCGGACAAAGCAACCCTATTCAAAAGAGGTCAAGATCGTTCGTGCATCAAAACCCCAAATACATATACACATGTATACCTACTCAATCGCGAGTCTTCATTATTTTTCTGTCAATAAATCGCAATATTAATTACCCTCGTCAGCAATTCTGTCAATTACTTTTTTTTTTTTTTATATATAATCTATATATAAAGAAGACATTTACATATACTTGACATAATAAATATCAGGATAATTTATAAATATTCTACAACTAAAGAGTAAAAGAGAATGATTAATATTTTATTCTCAATAATTTATCTAAATAATTATTTTTTATCTAATATATAAATAAATAGTATTAATTTCCTTTGTCTTTTTTACCTTTACATTCATTAGCATCTTTGGCAGTTGCTCGTGCCCACGGTCTATCAAAATGAAATGGTTTGCATCTCTCGCAATCTCTGCCAGCTGTATTGTGCTTACACTCACACGCCAATTCGCCATCTTTACCAATAATACATTTAGACGCGTGTCCATTACACTTGCATCTACCGCCTACGGCAAAATCAGAAACTGCATAGTGATGTGCTAGCGATGTACCGCTTGTAGCAATAACAATATTAGTTGTTGGTGAAACTTCTGGTTGGAAGTTCATCTCTTGAATATCAAGTGCATCATTTGAATGCATCTCCTGTGGTGCCAATACCTGATGTACCGATGGCAATGACGTTGCATGAGGATCAATTACTTGATGTAACAAATTATTTTTATGTATTTTTAATTTTTCCTCACGTTCACGTTCGCGTTTTGTTAATTCTTCAATGCCCAAATCCTCAGGTGATATTTCAGGTTGTGGCATATGAAGACGATTGAATATTACACGAATATCAGTGGCAGTTACCCAATCTTGTAGCACTGGTGATGTATCAAAATCAGCTGCCGATGGTCTACCTTCAAGTGTACTAAATGCAATACGACCAACTGGTCCTAAACCATCGCCACCAGTAAATCTATGACTATCTGTGCAACGTGCTTCTTGCTCATTGGCTTTGGTAATTGTTGCACGATTTGGTCTACCATAAACACGACGACATTGCGATGAATAAAATTGAAATGGCTGCCATGTTTTGCCATAATCCATTGATTTATAAATTGATATTGAATCAGGTTTTGCTGCTTTTGGACAAAATTGTAAACTTACGTATGTTAATTCATATTTTTTTCCCAATGATAATGTTAATGTGACATTGTCTGGTGGTGCATTAAAGCTTTGTGATGATATTAATGGTTCACTTCGCCAGCATGTTACATTATTAGGATTATTTAAATCTGTTAAATGACTTGGTGGAAATCGACGACGTGGTGTAGTATCATCACAAACGTGACACTGACCCACTCCTGTAACACCGCCCATTTGTTCTGTCACATCGCAATATCTCGTTGGTCCACCTGTGCCACATGTTGACGATGCTTCTACTGATGCGCCGAATGCTGCGTTGACAAAGTCAGGGATACAGCGACGGGGACGATCTTCATCGTAACATGGATCTGTTGGTATTTGTTGGCTCGAAAACATTTTAGCAAATATTTCACTACCACCAGCCGCCATGTGAATCAGTGTGGTGAATAAGAGAACAGTAGAGAGCATTGTTCCAACGTTTTGTGACATGTTTAATATCTTTATTTATTTATATTTGTTTTTTTAATACAATATTTAATTTTGCAGTGGGTGATAAAAAAACGATTTTTTATTTTTGGTACAAATACTTGTTTGTTTGTTTTTTTTTTTTAATTTTTACTCTCGACAACTATTTTTATTTTTGGCACGAATTTAATTCACTTTTTTTTTTTATGCAAAATTACTTCATTAATATTAATAATTTTTTGAATTTATTTATTTTTTTTTTTTTTTCAAAATTTCTCTCCTCCACCACCTTCAAATTTCTGCGAGTTCACATAGTCCAAATTCATCAAAATTAAATCAGCGTAAAAAATCAAACAGTAAAAAAAAAAAAAAAAAAAATGAAAAATAAAATTAAAAAAAATTATTTTCAACTTTACGAATAATTACTTCAATATTTTTTTTTTTTTTTCCAACACAAACAAATTACTACACTTTAATTTTACTCGTAAATATTTTCGAATATATTACACATATTAATATATTTTTTGAATGAAAAACATCTATGCTTTTATTAAATATTTATATTAAATAAATAATAATTATTTGATAACCGCGCGATAAATAGTACGTTGATTATTATAATACGCACGACACACACTCGACACTTGATGGCGGCTTGCCGCTAACTGAGCGCGGTCACGGTCTGTGCACGTCCGAGTCAAAGTCCCTCCCTGAAAGCTCCAACTCCCCTACCGTGGTCCTCGGCCAATCGGGCACAGCATACCAGTAGTGAGTGTGTATATTACTTCCCCACCGACGGGGCACACGTTTCACGAGCCGCGGCAAAGGATCACGAGGGATGTTGCGCGCGCGATTCACAAACACGCAACACCACGACACACAAATAAGGGAACGAAGTATAGTGTAAAACATTTGAGACAGGAACATCACTGAGTGTTACCTCACATATTCTCTCCCTAACTCTCAAGACCATGAATGAAAATTGACCATAAAAAAAAAAAAAATAAAAATAAATAATAATTAAAATATTTATTATTTTTTTTTTTTTCAATAATTTCTAAATTTTTATTTTTATTGGACGATGGATAATTATGATATTTCTTTGTGATGAATTTGTCTTGTTTGATTTTTTAATTTTAGATGAGTTTATATAGAAAAATATATGTAAATAGTTAAGGGTCTTTGGTTGATTGCAAAGTATATACATAAAATGTTTTATAAAATAAAGAAATAAATAGTAGAAATGTCGGGAGACCCAGGAGAGATAAACAGACGTTTAAGTAACCGCCCACAATCCACACGCAAGCGAGCACTTCGTGCCAAAAGCCAAAAGCCTGTGGTTTTACTGACGCCTCACGTGATAGAGGCAAATGGTTGTCCGAGATACGTCGTCGTGGTCGTTCGGTTCCGCAACAAGACAAAGCACTGGTCCAAAAAGAATATAAAGAGGGTGAAAATCATTGTGTTTAATGTATATTATTGTTGAGGGTATTTTGTTGTTATAATACAGAGCTATTTTATCTTCAAAATTGGCATCAAGAATGAAACAAAATAAAGAGAAAAAACAAAAATAATCCCGACAATAAAAAAAAAAATAAAAAATACTCAAATGAAAGACAAGAAAAAAAATAAATAATATCTCAAGTATTTATGCATATATCAATAGCAATTTATAAAAATAAAAATGAAACAAAAAAAGGTCAAATATAATCCGTTAGTGATATTTACCACTGATTAATTTTCTAATCGTGATATTATAATAATAAATAAATATAATCATGATTGATTGATGAAATAATGTGTTGGCTGATGGTAAATAGATAGTGTTTGAGTTACGACTTTGAAAATGATGAGGAGCAAGACCTTTTCTCTATATATCTATCATTCCTCTTTCCTCTCTCACTCTCGTCTTTGGCGTCGTCACGCAATCGCTTGTTGATCACATTTCAGTGACGAGTTACGCGTTATAAGTAGCATTTGATTTCTTCTTCATGATATTTATTTCATGTTTAATATTTTATTTTATTTTTATAAACTCTCAAGCTATTTTAAACCATCATCGACAGTGCACAACATCATTGGCAAGAGGAGAATGTTGAAAAAGACCCAGGACGATTAAAGCAAAAGAGTGAATATATCAAGAGGAAAAAAAAAAAGAAATAAAATGCAGTAGACAAGTGGAGAAAAAAAAAAAGTCTCATAAGAATGTATGTATACATATAGATGCTAAGTAGAGAAAACAACAAGAGATACTTGGATATGTATATGTATACGCCATGATGTTGAGTCTGGAGAAACTAACGAGGAGTAAAGCATCCTCTTCTTGGGATTTAAATATGAAAATACCGCGCAAAAGGTCCGTTGGTTTGTGGGATAAAAAAAAAATATATAGCATAATTGCAGCATTTGAGACAGGTGGCTCGAATGTTTCATCTTCCTCCTCCTCCTCCTCCTCTTCTTCTTCTTCTTCGTCTTCTCCTTTTTTTTATTTTTTTTTTTTTTACTTACTTTATCTCGTTTATTTTACCCCCTTTTTTTTTTTTTTCATACACCGCACAAAAATGTTTTCAACTTGTCTAATGTGTGCGAGTTTATTTTTATTTTTATTGTAAGTAAATAACTGAACTGCACAAAAGACAAATATGTTTAAAACAATTCTCTACAAGCCAAAATATATTTAACGATAATTCTCAAACAAACAAGAATAATAATATAAAATAAAAGAATAAAATGTAAAAGTTTTTAGCAGTTAAAACGAGGTCAATCACCGTCAGAGAATTCATTGGATTTTAAACTTCCGGGCAAGTCACACAGAACTATACAACTAGGAAAAAAAAAATAAATAAATAAATAAATAAAAGAAATAAAGAACGATGGTGTGTTCTCTTTTAATTCTTTTTACAATTTATATTGAGACAAGACTTTGAAGCAGTAGTGTATCGCTAAAGACATTACAAAGTTTATAGTTTTACTCCTCTCTCACCTCCTGTCTTTGGTAAACTAATGCTGTTGCTGTTCAGTTCAACTCTATCCGCTGAACTATTCATTCATTGAATTAATGTAATCTGCAAGGTTTTGCCTCGGGCACGGCCAGGCACGTGATAGCGTTTCCGACTTTAGGATTAACTGGGCACGGGAATTATAAACTTTTCAACAGCGATCAAAGCCCAAGTGACCGGCTTTGCATTAACGCAAGATATCATTCTCTTTTTTTGGTTCTTCAAGTTATTATAACATTATAACGCGCGCACCGACGTTTCTCTTCCTGTGCTGAACATGGTTAAAACTCTCGCTGAGTTAATTTAATCCTGTGGTTGTTTGTAACTTCCGGTTATTCTTTAATATGAATTAAATTTATATACAATGAATAATTTATATTTATTAAAATAAATAATATAACATCATGTTTGATCAAATAATTTATTAAATTTTTTTGCTTCTTATGTGTTTATATTACAATATTACAAGATAACGAATGACTTTTTATTTATTTATTTTCTTATTTAATTTAAGACATTGTTTTATATCTCGCGTTTTGTTCATTTGAAAAGTACACATTGGTATATTATATCTGTTTAAAAAAGAAAACACATTGCGGTACTAATGGATGATTATTTGTTGTCGACTTTTGTGTGACGGAAAATATTGATAGATCGATCGAACTCTTCGATATTATTTATTTATAGTGTCAGTATATAATTTTATTTTTTATTCATATGATAAAGATTTTTTTTTTTCTTTTGTTTTTAATTTCAAATAAGACAATTCTAAGACACTGAAATTCACGATGCATTCTGATAATTCGATCGATTATCTCATTAGTCGCAACTCTAATTTAATTTCTGTATTTTTCTTTTTCTCAAATTTATTTATTTATTTAATTATTTATTTATTTATATTTGTGTCCCCTACGAAGCTTATATAATATCTCTAAATGTACATTTATATTTTGTACCAAATACCGCAATAAAGTAACGCGTTTTACACAACTCTCATGTTGAAAAGATCACGTTTATATATTTACAATGAGATTACACGATTAATTTCACGCATTGCTGTTAAATAACAGGAATCATTATAAGTAATGTCTAGAAAATTATCCATATATACTCTTTTCAATGATTGAGTTTAACTCGAGTGACCGTGACGTGCCGTGAATTTATAAGAGAAAAAAAATATAATGATAAAGTGTGTAATATTTGAAAATGATACAAATTAAGTGGATACATTTGAGAAAAAATAAAGATGAAATAAATTAAGTAAATTAGGAGAGAAGAAAATATAAAATATTATAAATAATTGGAAAAGAAAAATATTATAAAAGCAAATAATAAATTTTAATTACTCTCCAGAAAAGTATTACAAGAAGTAGCGCTCTTATTATTTTTTTTTTCTTTGTGTTAAACTTTTGTATTTTGTTTGTAATTTTTTTATTATCGTTTATCGTTTTTTATCGATCAATTTTTTTTAATGCCTTCATATGCATATACGCAATTTTTATTCTAATTATTTAAATATACATCTATTTATATTTATTTATACCTTCATTATAGATCTGGTGTAGAAATAATTGTTCTCTTTTTTTTTTTTTTTTTTATTATTTTTATTGTAATCGTAGGTTAATTTTTTTTTTTGTTTTTTCCCGTTTTTCATTTTTCAATGTGCCCATTTTGTAATAATTGAATACTATATTTCATTTTGTAGAAATATAATTTTTTCTGATGGTAAAATTTGTATTTATCGCTTCACATTTGGCACGTGAACGTTTACATTTTTTATTATTAATTTTCTTTTTTTTTTTTTATTCATAAATATTATCTGTTGTAGATTTATATTTTGACAATTTTGTTAATTTTCAGACATAAAAGAGTAAAACCAGATGGTAATATAGGGAATAAAATTCATCAGTTATTAAAATGATAAAATCTGATTTTATATTTTGATTTTAGCAAGTGTTGTCGTTAAACACCAGCTTTATTTTATTCATTTTTTATTTTTACGATCACTCGTTTTTACAGTTACGCGGTGAAAAAAAAAATTATAGATGTATCTGTGTGTGTGTGTGTGTGTGTGTGTGTGTGTGAGAGAGAGAGCAACACAGATCAATTATCGAAAGATATGTGCTCTTATGCAAAAATATTCCCATATCAATTTCTCTTGAAAGGTAAAAACATTTTTTTTTTTCTAGTAAACAAAAAATTGAGATTAAATACAAGACTCTTCAATGATGAACGCGAATAATTCACGTACATTTATAATTCTATCTTGCATACATATATTCCTAAATGAATAATGAAGATAAATTAATAAATTAAATGATAAAAATATATTAAATCGCAATAAAAGAATTTCGGAAATAAAAAAAGATGATATAATAAAAAGAATATTTTGGTATTGAAAATATGTTAGAGCGACTTTTTTTTCTTCGTTATCAAACAAATTCTTCTGCCCATCCTTCACATTCATTCAAAGAAAAAAAAAAAAATATTAATAATGATAATGAAGTTGATTATTCTATTTGAAATATATTAGATATTAAATAATGATAATAATCATGATCAATATATTAATTTAATTATAATAATTTCTAACAATATACCCGCATTTATTTCAACAAATGTAAATAATTAAAACCAACTTTTTTTATCGATTAAAAAAAAAAATTAAGATGCATATTTAAATATTAAAAAATTAATGTACAATTAATTCAATTTTTTGCGGGTAATTATTAAAATTTTTTTTTCATTACTCATGCGATCAATCATTCTCTTTTTCTCTATACAATTTTTATCAGAACGTAAACGTGTACGCACGTGTGCGTACCCATTGTGACTGTGATTAAACGTATTCATACATGATAAATTTTAACGTTCGATTAATAAGCGCTCTCTCATAATAAGATTAAATTACCTAAAACCGGTAGTGAAATAATGTACAATAAAATAATTACTTGGAGTCTATTTTACAGCAGGCACGAAGGATAAAAAAAAATTAATTAAATCAATTATACCAAAAAATATAAATGATAGATCAATAATAAAGAAATAAAGAAATAAAGAAGACGAAAAAAAGTCTAATACTTCGCAAAATTAATTACGTGTGTATGCGAGCTAATCTCTCATTTCAAATAATAAAATGTTATAAAAACTTTTGGAACAATGGAAGTATCACATAAATATATAAAATACATCCAGAATTTATGTGTTATCAGATCTTGACTTAAAATATTGTATAAATACATAGAATTAATAATTTTTCTTCATTTTATTTTCCCTGTGATTATTTTAAAATGTCGAATTTATTTTTGTTTTGTTTTATCCCCTTTTTTTACTTTCTATTTAATTTTTTGTTTTGATTTCTCATTGAAACTGCCAATGGATTTTCTTTCAGGCGTAGCCGCTGATGGTGATAATAAAATAAACAAAAAAAAAAAGAATATACAATTTCTTCTTTTACATACGTGAGAAATATTAAAATTTGTAAAAGGATATATCGCAAAAAATAGCTATGATATATTTCTCTATGTTATTTCAAATTTTCTAAGCGCTAAAAAATATCTATATTTATTTCACATAATATTTGTGAAATATTTTTTTTTTATCAGTGAAACAATTCATTCTTTAATTCATTTGATTTTTTTTTTTTCTAAATGTGACAGTTCCATGGGCATTCTCAACAATCACAAATCAATATTTTTATTGAACATCTGAATAATCGATGTGCGCAATGTCAATTAACGGACGTTTAACGGAAACGCTTGGAAAGAGAGACCTGCGGCAAGTTTCAATGTGATTATTGAAGAGCTTTGTTGTGCATTCCATTGTTTCCCATTTCACATTATTGGTATTTTTTTTCTTGCATGGGTGTATATTTGTGTGTTTTTTTATTTATATTGTATCGAGTCATCCGGGATTTTTAACGAGTTTCTTGCCACGATAATCGTATACTCGCCGACAAAACAGTACAATATCCGAGGGCACTGGAATCGGCGGTTGTCTGCTTTCTCGTGGGTAATTATATTCACCAGGAGGTACAATTAATCCAGGACAATCCAAACCCTCTTCTGTCCGACGTAAATTTTTCCGATATCTAAAAAAGCATAATGACAAATATTTAAACAACAAAATTCAATCATCAAATTGTAATAATGTTCAAAAATAAATTTTAACTCACCGACAATATTCATTAAATGTTAAAATATAGCATTTGTCCTCTATGCAAGCTACGCTATTGGCGTCACGATGACGAGAGGCAAAAACTTCATCTTCAGTGTCGTATTCCGTTCGACCCTGTTCCGTGTGCTCTGGTCGATAATACCAAAGTAATGAAAACATCATTTCACCTAAAAATTCAAATGAAAATTAATTTTCAATGAATTATTAATGATTAAAAATTCAGGTGGGAATTATAATTCGGGAGTTATTTTATTGCAGTGTTGTATAATGTATTGTATTTTTCATTCGTTCTGATACTTACCATCATCGGGATTTTCCCAGAGGGCAGCGATTTTCGCAACGAAAGGTAAATCAGCTTTTCGAGGACCACTTTTGAGTAATACACAATCTCGCGGTCGTAAAACATCACCGCTCACATGTCTCATACTCTCGTAGCATCGTCGAATAGCAGACTCTTCATTCTGAAAATTAAAATATGATGAAATTGTTTAATATTGATCGAAATATTTTTATTTATTTTTTGTTTTTGTAAAAAAAAAAACTGATTGACTTACTGTGAGATAAACTTTGGCCTCGTAGGATTCACCCTCCCAACTCCATCCATTGCTCCATTTAGGTTTGAGAAACGGTTTTTTCGTAAGACTACAATTTTCACTGACAATAATATTATCATCAATGTTTCCACACGACTTTTTGCCACTCGTTTTCTTTGTACTTTTTTTTTTCTTTTTAACTAAGGCCGCTTTCTTAATGTCCTCATATTTATCATCAATAATCAATTTCGTTTTTGATGTTGTATCAATTTTTTTGGTTGCTTCTGTCATTTTAATTTTTGAATCAAATACTTTTGATTTTATCTCCACAATTTTGGCCTTTACTTTATTTTTACACTTGTTATTCTCTGGTATTTTAACTTTATTATTTTTCAATTCAAATTTATTTGTTTTTAATTCTTTTATATTTTTCATTTCATTTTTTGATATACACAATTTTTCAGCAACAACCGCTTTAACTATCGTCTTTGGAACTTTTTTAATAATCGACATTAAATTTACTGTTTTCTTTTTTTTATCAATTTTATCCCTTTCTTGTTTGCACTTAATGTCCTTTTTATTAGTCATTTGTACACTTTGTTCAATCACATCATTAATTGTCTCCATTATTGAAGTATCAGTCGTAGCACTCTTCAAACAATTCGTTATTCCATTAGTAATTGTGCTGTGTTTGGTGCTTTTGGATTTTTTAACAGTGCTTTCACACAAATTAATATCATCAATTTTACGTTTATTATTTTCTTTCTTTAACTGCTGTTTCTTTTTCGTTAAATTTAAATCTGCATTCTCATTAACCTCACTTTTATTAACAAAATATTCATCATTCATTGGATTTGGTACACGATCTCCATCAGAATTTTCAATCGACGAACCCACTGACAACGTTCGTTTATTAACTTTTCGTTTTTTCGGACTACTTGATAAACTGTCCAATGACAACTTTCTTTTAACAACTTTCTGACACTTTTGTAATCCATCAACAATTATCGTCCGATCATTACTATCATTATCATTAATAATATCATTATCTTCTTCAATTGTTTCCGTAACAGTTGCTTCATAATCTGGCTTAATCCAATTTTGACTATCAACAACAACAACATCATTTAATTCCTCTTTAACACCATTTTCCACCTCTAATTTATCATCAATTAACAATATACCAGAGTCTTTATCAATTTCAAGAATTGCCATTTGTCCCTCTTTCATACACTGTTCACATTTAATTATTTCACATTTAAAATCCGTCGTCTCGCACTTAACATTGCAATTAGCCGCACACGAAATATTATCGTTAATACCTACGCTACACGATTCGCACTTGACATTATTATTTTCCTGTTTTAATTCACGTAAATTTTCCGTTGATAAATTCGTCGATGGTAATTCCGTTGACTCAATTGGCGAGAGCGTTTCCAATTTAACTTCACACGTAGACGTGCACGCTCTCTTTTGACATGAGCACTTAGACATTTTATCATCAATGCATAGTAATTTCTCCTCCTAAAATTAATTAATCATTCAATTCAATATAAATATACTCAAAAAAAATTAATATAATCAAATAAGTTATAATTAATTATACAAACCTTTGTCCGACACTCATTATTCTGTGATCGACAATGATCATTAATAATATTATTGTGTTGGGCGACCGAAGTGGGAAGTTGTTGATTTTGATTAAGATTGTGATGATTATTGAGTTGGACGCGATCCGTGTCCCAGGCATTAGCACCGTGTGGTGGCGCTAACCCGGCTAGCCCCCTCGCTGGCGAAGGCGGCCCTACCAAAGCACTGGGTGGCAATGACAGACCGGGCCCTGATGCCACTGGCGCCCCCTTACCATTACCAATAAGGGGCCCAGTATCCACGTTTTTTGGACACGATTGCATTGGACATGGGCACCCTTGAAAGGCTGCATCTAAATAAATTTATTCAATATTATTTATCATCATCAAACAATCGAAAAATACTTATTTAAATTTATAGAAACTCATTGATTTATTTATATATATACGTACGATCTACAATCGGTCGACCTTGCGAATGCAGATACGCTGGATTAGGTGGTGGTGGTGGCGGGGGCGGAGGTGGCGGATAACCGCCATAATATGGTGGCATGGGATATTCACCAGGCGGTGGTGGTGGATATTCAACCACTCCTGGTGGTGCACCAGCTCCAGCGCCACCTGCAACTGCTCCACCTCCAGCCTCAGGGTAACCATAATATTGCCTGTACAAAAACAAAACAAAATTGCGTTGAGTTAACGAATAAAAAATTACTACATTATAAAATTAATTTTTTATTTACTCAAATATATTTTTGTTTCTTTTTTCAATTTCATTACCTTCTGTAAGCAGGCGCGTATTTGTAATAAGGCGGTGGATGTGGATGTGGATGCGGATACGTTGGTGGATAACACAGTTCTTGATATTGTGGCGGTGTACCGTAATATTGAGGACAGTAGGCTCTGTAGAAGCCACCACCTGCTGAAAGTAAGATTTAAATTAGTCTCGTTAACTTTAACACGCATAATAATATTCAACCCCACATTTGTATTCGTGGATGTTGGCGATTTATATTATTAATGTTTAGCTTATATTAACATCAACAACATATTGACGGGAATTAAATATCGCAGAGATTTTCAAGCGAAAAAAATGTTTGTTTATTAAAAAAGAAAATTGGAAGAGAAAAAGAAAAAATACAATGAAATGAAAATAAAATTTTTATAAAAGATAAGGAAGAAAATAAATATAAATAAAATTTTTGCTCACTGGGAACAATCGATGTGGAGGGTATCGCTGAACTTGCAACTCTTGATTCCGTTTTACGATACGAACGCCACGAATTACCTGTGCTGTTCGTGCCACCGGAAGTCGTTGATGTTGCCACCAAATCGTCCGAGCCCTCGGAATTTTGGGGCGGTGTGGGAGTCGGCTCCGGTGGCGGTCCTTTTATCGGTGGCAATGTGGGTGGATGTTGAATTAATGGACCAGCCGGTTGATAATAACCTATAATCAAATTAATCACAATAATTTTATTTAATCATTCTCAAAGAAATTATCCAACACATTAATTATATTATAAAATCAATTTAAACATTTTATACAATATATTGCCAATGAATTATAAAATAACATCGATATAAATAATAAATAACATAACATTACTTTCTTCTATATATTCATTTATTTATTTATTTTTTCATCTCTGTATTTTCATTTCGCAATTAAATGCCAAATCGTAACAGCAATGTTAATCTCGACAAGTCGATTATCCTGTATAAACCATCAACATCGATTGCAGGTCAAACAAACAAAACAAAAAAAAAAGAGGGTGCTGGAATATCACGAGAGCCAATCTCTTCACTCCATTCGCATGTATATATCCATACATAAATGTGTGTATATATTCAAGTTATGTAGGTTAACGAAGAGGGGAGATGAGTTCATGGATATATACTCTGACCGAGGTATTTTGTCCAAACATTCCTCAATAAATAATTCAACCTTCCATAAAGTAATCTACAGTATTATTATACATACAGGTCAAAATACACAAAAAATACACACTTGTATATTTGTAATTTTCACTGATGAAGGTAAAAGACTATACGAAGGGTAGTGGATATGTGGTTTCCACTAAGTTTAATATGATAAATATAAATATCTTTAACACAAAGAGAAATAAAAAATAAATAACATGAAGAAAAGGATCGTAATATGGGCCTGGCATATTCTACAGTGCTCTGGATCGTTTGTTTTTCCTCAATGTAAGTACACACATTTACGAATAGGTATATTTATATATGAAAGCAAGCGGTGTTTGAGGTAAAGGCCGATGGCCGGGGATAGTCTCTTCTTCATGGGGCAGGCTGCACACGTGGGTTGTTTGCAAACTGCCTCAGCGAAAGGAGATAGGAGTGAAGAACAACGATGTTTTATTTAATATATACATTATATACAGTGTTGAGAGAAATGAGAGGAGAAGAAAAAGAGGTAGGTTAACGAGCGTGGTCGACGTTGTGTTTTACTGTTTGAGAATCCATTGGCACTTGGTTGAAATGTAATTAACCGTCTTAAAAGGATGTCATGAAGTTCAACATGAAAGATTGTTTGGATTTGAATCAAAAAAAAAATTATATTATTTAATTCTTTCAGAGAAGAAATTTTATTTTTAAAGAATTGTTATAGGATTATTATATTTCTTTTTAAAATAGGAATATTATGATGTATGTGTATGTGTATATGTATGTAGAATACATATATAGAAGAGAAAAATTGTATAGTGCATTGGATGGAGCGTGTGCAACGGGTCTGACGGCGCAGGATTCATTTCTTTCTTGTACTTATGGCTTGCAAGTGAATTCTCAGTTGCTCGGTTGGAAAAAGAGATCAACAATCTGAACGGTTCGATGCTTTTAACGGATCTATAACATATCGAGTTGCTCTCTTTCAATTCTGTTTACAGTTAAAAAGCAACAATGTAAACGAAAATATAATCAAATAAATCAAAACCAGTACATCAATTTTTATAGAAAAAAAAAAAAAAAAAAATTCTTTTAAAGTATCAAATAATTATATTATTAATTGATTCTTGATAAAATTTATTAAATATATTTATTGTTCATTTATTCTCTTTATTTTTATAAACTATTTCATTAGCGATGATGATGATGATGATTAATTATAAAACTATTTTATATTATATGAAATTAGATATAAATTAAATTTGATAATATTTAGTAAATTTTTTATTATCTAAAATGCATGTCAACAGTAAATTATTAATTCTCTACAGATTAACGTGGCCTATTTACAAATGAAGGGCTTGAAAGACATATCGTACACCAACGTAAATATAATACTCGTGGGGCGAACGACGATATGGGTGCAGAGCTCAAGAGTCAAATGCTAAAATCGATTCGTGGCCCAGCAGTGTGACCACAAATATTATGAAACCTGCATTCTCTTCCTCTGCACTTTATGCAATATTCAATGATCGATTGCTTTGGATATACTTCAATTATAAATTAAATAATTCAATTCGATCAATCTTAAATTACAGATGTGTCTCAAACATGACAAAGCGACACTTGGCGCTAACTTCAATCTATTATTTCACTCTCTTTTATACTTTTTATTTGTCCAAATAATTTTTTTATTTAAATCTGTTTCGAGAATATTTTCACTCACAGCTTGAGATATTTTCACATTAGTATAATAATAATACCTATAATACCTTGCGAAAACAATAAATAACTTGAATGCATTAATAATATAATATAAAATATTTAAATATAAAAATGTAAAATTTTTAATAATCGTGTCGGAGATTAAAATTTTTCACGCTGATATTAATGATACAGATTTTATTTTTCTGATATTTTTATATATAGCATGACGCAATTATTAAATGATATAAAAAAAAAAATAATGAACAGAATTATCGAAGCAAAGTTTTGCTTTTATTTTTTGATGTCTCATTAGTGTTGTAAGTTATTATTTATTCTACCTTATCATTATCTTTTTTTATTTATTTTTTCTTTCCTTATACAGTAGTGGCTTTTATTTTTTTATTTTATTCCTCTGCCAATTGGCGAAACTCTTCAGACATTTCGACGATCATAAAATTCGTGGGTGCACTCAATAAAAGTGTGTGTGTGTGTGTATATACTTTCTTTTAATTTCAATTCGTTCATTGCAGCGAGTGAATGCCATTCGCGTGACTGAATATATCGTTATATATATACTTTATAATATTTTTATTTCCTTCTTTTGCATCACTGCATGAATGACACGTTAGTGTATGCACGAATGTGTTCATAAATTCTGTCATATTCATGTCATTTATTTATATACACACATGTTACTTTTATTTTATTTTATTTTTTTTTGATTCAACATTTAATAAAGACATATGAATTTATTTATCAAGTATTTTATATATTTTTTTTTCTTCTTTATTTGAATTGCGGCTCAATGTATCGACGCGTATCGCAATGTCATGTTCAACTACATGGCATTTTTGTGGGAAAAGAGGTCGCGGGAATAATACCATCATCGCGTTGCTCTCATGTCAAGCGCACACCGATGTGGAAAGTGCTAAATCAAACGCTTGATGCCACAGAGATAATTGGTGAACGATTTATGTTTCGGTAGGTTGACATGGATAATTTGGTATTTAGTTTTTCTGTCAGCAAATAAATCTGTGACTAAATATATCCATAAGTATATACATAAATAAAATCAAAAAAAAAAAAATTATTTAACATCAAATTTTCTCTGAATATCAACAGTAAATTAAATACCTTATAGAATATTATGATACAATTAAATAATTATAATAAATTATAATAAAAATAAAATAACAAAGAGAAAAAAAAAATTCATAAAAGTTATAATTTTTTTTTTTTTTTTTTTTTTCAATTGAAATTTATATTTTTATTTTGTTACACAGTCTTTAAAAATAATTGATGGTATTGACTGTAATATAAATATCAACTGTCGGTGAAAAAGGCAGATATTGACACAGAGAAAATTTGTTTCATGATACACTTTAAAATCATACATTCTCTCATCGCTCTGTAGTGTTTTAAATTTTGTTTCAACATCGCAAGAGACATTGCCACGTCAATACTCTGCACACAATCGTTTAGGTATATACATCACCTCAATATAAATTCGTATTCAATAGTTTCAGCGGTCGAATGAATATCAAAAGTTCGAATTAAATCAAACACACAAGCAAAAGCGATAGAATTGTTACACAAAAAAAATAAAAAATTTTGAATATATATCGATTAACCGAATGCATATACAATTGAACTATTAAAAAATAACTAACTCTATTTATCCTCCTTATAGGAAAGTAATCCCATTGATTGATTACACCATAAAAATATAAACCAAATAAAATAAAAACTAAAAAAAATAAAAATAAAAACAATATTAAAAATAATTATAAATTCAATTTCACAATTTAATTCAAAAATATATATATTAAATACATTTACGTATATATTTTTTTGATAAATAATCCGGTGACTTTATTGCAATATCAAGTACTCTAAAGATTGAATGCTGAATGAAATACACATAGACATTATTTATATACTGTACATATATAAATGTATATATTGTATATATACAGGGTCGTATTAAACCAAGGATCATAACTAGCCTAGATTGCTACTCGAACGTATAGAACTGAGGATTACTGAGGTATACATATATGTACATAAAATACATATGTATACATGTAAGAATCTCCAACGATTGAGGTTACTCGGTTGTTGGCCGACGCCAATAGTGCAAAGCGGGTCGTCGCATTATGCTCACTTCTTTGCACCTACATTTACCTATGTGTACTTTACATATATGTGAACAAATATAAAAATTTTTAATATTAAAATAACTCCCATATATATAAAAGATAAATATTATTTTTTATTATTGTCTTTATTACTTTTGTGATATTTTATTAAAAATTTTTTCTTTATATCTTTAAACAAAGGACACTCTTTAATAAACATTCACTATGTTAGAATCAAATGTGTGTATTAATTATTTGTTTATAAAATTTATTCGAGGCTTGAAAAAATTTGTAAAATATATTAATAATTTTATGATTTAAAAAAAATTTTTTTTTATACTTATTAATTATTTTTAATGTATTTATTTATAACAAAATCTGTGAACTCATATTCACATTAAAAATTTATTTGACTTCATTTACTTAAATTTATCAAAATAGTTTTAATTATATTTATTAAAATAAAAATTAATATTTAATTTAAACATTCGTCAACATTAATTTTTTTGTGGAGTTTTATAAACTACATATTTCAAAGAATATTTTTAAACATTATTTATTATAATTTTAAATACATAAAAATATTAATTTTTCATAAGATTTAACTTATCAAAACTGAAAATGAAAAATTTTTTTTGTTATCTACTAAAAAATCTCATGAATGAACGTTTTTAATAATAATTATTTGCACAATTATATATGTATTAGTTATACATATATACTTGTATGACTGAATAAATAAATATATATATATTTTTATAAATGAACAAATTTCCAATTGAAGTAGTTAAAAGTGTTCGGAGAGTCACCAGTTATACACAGTTTGCCTTATTAGACTTTTACATCTAAAGTTTGGTTTGAACAAGGAACGAGTTTTGAAAAGTAGGTTAGTCCTTCATATATACTTTTTCTTTATATATATATATATTTTTTTTTATTCCAAACTCGTTTGTTTATTTTTATTTTATTCGTTTTATCATAAGGGAAGTGACTTCTGGAAGACATTTGAAATGGAACATGAAGAAGAAATGAAAATACGACGATGTGAATATCAACGACGACAACATCAAGAACGAAGCAGCTGAATTATATGTGTGTTGGTGAACTAAAAATACTAATTCTATTTTCGATTGAGCGAGCGGACGAGTGTGAGTTACAAAAAAAAAAATAAAATAAAGAAGAAGAAATGACAAGAGGATAAAGATAGGAAGGTCAAGGCGTACTTGAAACGTCAATTGACTATTTCCAAGGAAGGAAAATTAACCCGTTGCACACACGTCTTTTTTTCTACTATTTTCATCTAACCTCGACTTACATACTGACGATAATGACTGTAATTTAACATGGCGCACCCTCGTATGACAATTAATATTAAATACCATAGATATATATACTTGACACCATAAAATAAATTAAATTACAATTTAATTTTTCATCAAAATAAATAAAAATATATTTTTATACTTAATTCTTTTCTTATTTTTTTTTTTTTCACAGTAAAATATTAAGTTAAATCGCACGGTATCATATGAGCAAATGGTAAAAAGACATTAGCGAGACTCGTTTACCGTCATTTAATGTATAGTCGCTTCTCATTCGTTCGTTCATTGCTCCTCTACTTTCTCCAGTGAAATGCCAACTGGTTAGGTGGCACCCAAGAGATTACCGTGTGTATACACTACACGCAATGAATACAACTATAGTTTAACTATGAAGCTTGGGATTATAGATATATGTATATAACGAAGGCACCGATTTATCCGCGCCCAGCCAATTAAGCTCCTGGTGGCCTCTCTGGACTCACGTGCGCGCGTGTATCCTCGAAGCAGTGGCGCGCGAACAAAATCCCCCGGAAATCCACGTTTTCCCTTTGGTTCTCTTTCAGACTTTTGATGTTGAAGTCAATGCGAGGGGGTAAATCGCTTTCCATATACAACGTGCTATGAATATTTAATTATTTTTTGTTATCTTTTACATACCTACATAGCGAACACTTTACAAATAAAATTTAACAGAATAGCCCGGAGATAAAAAAGAAAAAAAAGAAAAAAAATAATAAATGATAATAGTAAATTAAAAATTTATATTATTTATCAATATTTATTATTTTTTGTTTTATACACAATAACTTCTTTTATTATCACTCCATCTGTTGATAATTTAAATAAAATAAAAAATTTTATCACACAACAATGAATTATATTAATTATGACAATCGAAAAATAATTTTATTTAGATTTATTTATTTTTTTTTTCTTGTCGAATTAAATTATTTGTTAATCAATTCTACGAATATATAATACTTATAGGCATTTGTTTATTTATCAATTTATTGCTCATTAGAGTGTCTGTGTGTATATGCACGTGTATATAATATCATAATTTCAATTACGCAGATATTAATTAATTTTGTAGTGCACTTTGTAAGTACACAACTTTTGAATTTCAATAAAAATTGAAATAAATTTTTTTATTCTTTTCTACAAATACCTACATACGTTACATATACATATATCTACAAATGCACATGCATATATGTGACATATACGACTTAGATGTACGGGCGACAGGGTGAAAATGTTGAGAGTTCGCATATATAGTTTGCTGTAAACGGTAACGAGCCTCGTGCGCGCACTAGAGTATATCCACTCGAGGGAGTTTATAACGACAACGGGGCACGTGACATAGCAAGAGAGAATAACACATTTCCGACGATGAGTACCTACTGTGTGGTCGGTGACTGTTGAGATGAGTATTAAACAGACATTTCACATATATTACTCACAAACTGTATAAAACTTAAAAAAAAAATGAAGAATAAATAAAATACATTCTCTTTTTTTTTTCTCAACATTATAATAAATATACCTATGTTTTTTTTTTTGCAGTAATTATTTTTGGGTGTGGGTTGAGTGATAGTTTAATATAAATTCACACACGAGAATGTATTTAAATATAGGATGAATCCAAATTAAATGACTAGAATTGGTAACTTGGTTATTTTTAATGATATTTAACATAATTTTTTTTTTTTTCAATTTTCTTCATAATTTTATATTTATAAAGTCTTTTTCTTTTAATTTTTATATTCATATTTGGATTCTCAAATTTATATTTATAAATTTATAAATTTATAACTTTATAATTTAAATTTTAATTAAAGATATTTAACAATTAAATTCACAAACTATTAGTATTTTCAATGTATTCTATAAAGATAGAAAGAAGACTTTAGGAGAAAATTTCTTCTAAGCTTTTTTGTTTAAAACATTAAGTATTAATATAAAAAAAATATAATAAACAAAAATCTTCATTAAAAAAAATTCTATCTTAGTTCCAAACTCAAAACCCCAATGCTAAAATTTTGATTTTCTTTATTTTTTCATCTCAAAGAGCTTTAAAAAATACTGATAGTTTGTTAATTAAAACAATTTTGTATCTTAAATAATAACAAAGTGCCTAATGGTGGACAGTTAATTGAAATAATCCTGTATATATATATTATGCATATGAGTGTTTGTGATTGCAAAGTGGGAAGATTGAAATTGTGGCGTGGCAAAGAGGTGCGTTTATACCATCAGCCATATATCCACACCAGCTTCCGCGCAAAACAATACATGTATATACGATCAGTACATATATATATGTATGTATATGTATGTATGTATGTACATATTATAATGGAAGGGACTTTCATGCTGCGTGAAATTACCTCTTAGTAAGTAGGCGGCTAACATCATGTCCTTGAGTTGCGGCAGATAGAGGCCATTTAACAGGCCATGATTCGCATAGTTGATACTTGAATTTGGATTGCAATTAATTCCAGATGTATTTAGATGATTTAATTGATGCAATGAAGATAAATGACAGGGATGACTTAGACCATGTTCACGAGTCATCTCTGTTTCGCCGAGCAATTCGCAAATTTTACAACGGGCTTTTGTCATTTTTATTTATTTTTTTTCATTTCCCATGAAAATATTTATAATATAAATATTTTATCACTTTCAATGTTCACACAAATGGATTAATTATTATTAAATCACTTTTATTTTCAATTATATTTGTAGATATTTATTTTTATTTCCAGTTCAATTTACGAATTTTTATTTTTATTGTTTCATTTGTCACGTTAAATTTTTTTCACAGTTATATTTATTATTTATTTTATTTGTTTATCTGTAATGTATATTGATAATAATGAGATATGTGACGCATTTAGTTTTGTAACAAAATGCAAGATTCGTTTAAAAGTTTGGGAAACCTAAAAAAATCGTTAACGTTTGTCCTCTATTATAAGAAAATTTCACCTTCAATCGTGTCTTTTTTTTCAATTCTTCGCAATCAATATATCAGTATAAGATCAAAAACTTTAACGTGAGTTGTCGAAGAAAAAATTCATCGTACGTCCGCAAGAAAATTGAATTGAAAGAGCAAAACCCGACCTTCACCTTATAGATATATAAAATATTCGACAGATATTGAAGAAATCAAAAAAAGAAATTTCCACGTGTGTCACAACTTTTCGTTTTTTATCCTTTTTTTTTTATATATACATTCTGAATATTTTTATATTGTAACAAGTTATATAACTTGATAAAGCACTTATGCTTGTATATGATATCTAAATGATGATCCAACAAGAAATTGAGATATTTTTTATTGACGACAAATATATATATCCACAGCAGAAATAAAATGTTAAAAAATACGATAAGACACAATATATAATTTTATAATTTTTTCATTGTATATCTTCTTAAGATTTCTTTTTAATATTTCATTTAAAAATCGCTAAATTGACGTGTCTACACAACAATAAAAATATGTACACAAGTATGATCTTTGTTTCGATGTTGTTAACTTTAAATTCCTCCCCCGTCGCACTTGACTATAATCAGAGTCTCTTTATGTTCATGGCAGTCTCATAAAAAATTGCTTGCCTTTCTCTGAGCGAAACGACGTCGATATATACAATAAAACCGCGGCAAAAGAGCAAGTGAGAGAGTGATGAAGAAGAAGAAAAAAAAAAAAAATGAAAGAAAGAAAAGAACGCGCACGGCAAATAGTGGCGCCCCAAGACGAGACGTAATAAAGAAAGTCGTCGAATCTATACAGCAAAGAACGAGAGAGTCGATCGCTTTTGGGAATCGTGATTCGAGAGCACGTCGTGTCTTGATCGCTTGTGGAGTACGTGATTTGGATTGCTTGAAAATTGCCCGATAAAAAACCTCCCATTGACCTGTTCCCACTTTGATTATTAAAAAATTTACACATGTTCAATCAACTTTATTAAAAATTGCAAGAAAAAAAAAAAAAAGATAAAAAATAAAAATCAAATAGGAAAATTAATTTTTTTCTTATTCTTCAATTTAATTTATTTTATTTATTTCATTGATGTATCTATTCAAGATTTATATCCCTTGATATTAATATATATATCTTTCAAATATATAGAATTTACCATCCCTTATACGGTGGGCATGACAACGCCAACCAAGTCACAGCAGCAGTGGTAGTGATAGTAGAGTATAGTATAGATGGTAAAAAGTTTTTATCGATAACGCCATGAGAGCTGATAAGCCGCCCTGCACAAACTGTCATGTGAGTCATATTTCCGGTATTTCTTCAATCCTGTATGACGTTTCTTTTATACTATACTGACATTAACACGCGTTTGTATAGAGAAGAATTGTGTGTGTGTGTGTGTGTGTGTGAAAAGAAATTCTGAGAGCATATATACACATGAGTGCAGTGTATGTGGCGCCTTTGGTTGGAAAATAAAATAATAAAACAGAGAAATGAATTAAAAGAAAAATAAATATCGATTTAGTGTGAATGAAATTATATAAATGCGTGGGGGAAAAATAAAAAAAAAATTAATAGAAAATGAAGAATAATGTGTATGAATTTTACAATAAATTCATTTACACATTGTATGAAATATTTCTGTAATTAATTCGGTGAAATTACGGTTATATAAATTTAATTAAAATGAAATTAACATTACATAAATTGTCGTAATTTTCTAATCTCCGGAAAATTTTAATGAAAAAAAAAAAATATAAAAGAATATAAAGTTGAAAAAGCACAAATTTATTAGATAAATTAAATCTATCCCGACTGCTGTTGGCATATGTTCAGTTTATATTCTCGGCACAATGACGATGAGTGTTGTAACTCTTGCGTTAAAATATATTCCAACCATTTACACGATACATATTGAAATATTCACGAAAATATGTGCATTCAAAAAATATTAAAATTCACATAGAATAAAATTGCAAGCGAATAAAATGTCATAGCAGATAAAAAATAAAAACTAAAAAATATATACAATATAATGAAAAAAAATTCGATTATTTATATACAGAAAATGTGAGTGACGTTGAATATATATATATATAAAAAAATTGTTGCATGGTATTTTCACAAATCTTCATGACGTTGATACACTCGAAGCAAACAAAACATATTGAAAATAAAGAAAAAATAAAATATAAAAATGAAAACACGCACGATACCTCACGGAAACAGTCAACAAGTTACGTCATTTCTCATTCTCCAGTTGAGACGGTCAAGTTGAAGGGATATATATATATATATATACACGGTAGTCGATTTATATGCGACTGATTTTTCTCTTTCTCACGTACACATACATATACTCTATGTACTAAATCATTCTATACATACATACATAATATTTTTTTTTTTTCTTTCTTTATTTTCTCTACACCAGATTTCGTCGCTGTCTCGCTTCTAAACCACCACTTTCGTTCAACTGCGCTGATTTGTGGCACTCATCCCCCTCGTCATCTCCCACCACACGTTACCGTCGACTTATTGTTCGTTTCTATATATATATTACCGTCCGCATGTCGCCGACACGTTGGGTGGGTTTGCCACTCTCTTCTTTTACATCCTCAAAATACGTCTCTTTTTATTTTCATATTTACTCGCATATATATTTTTTATTATTATTATTATTATTATTCATTTTATACATTTATATTTGAAATTCTCTCTCATTTCTCAACAGCTTTGAATGTATGACTATGAAAAATTGTAGAGGTTTATTATTCAAATGTAAAATGAAGCGAAAAACATATATATAAAGAAATTGGAAAGATAAAAATATATTTTAACTTGGGGTGTTAATAACTACAATTGTGCAATGTAAATACATATAGTTGTGTTTATATAAATGTTGAATTAATCAAAACATGGGGTAGTAAATTCAGTAGGTAATTCCCTCGTGTCTGAATATATTTCACTTGTGACATGATCATTATATCAAAACTAGGCGCCGAAATTGTGGAACACGAGAATATAATATAGATAAATTTAACGAACGAGAGATTGCATTATTAATTATCCAATATGATGACAAACGCAGTTGTCATCGGATACTAAATTCACATGATAAAATGTGCATTTACAATAATGAAAATTTATATGAATATATAAAATAATTATTTACATACATCTACAATAAAATAATATTAAGCTAGTAAAACTAATTTGTGAAATATTATTAATAAATTAAAGCACAAATATTTCTAATGATATAAAATATATAATCATTAAATATATAATTCATCAGAAAATAAATCAATAATATAGATCTTTAATTCTTATAATCACATGGTGCATTATCAATAAGGAAAGAAAATTTTTTTTTTTCTCTCATTTATTCATTAACTTTTTCTTTTATTTCCAAAAGCCGTTATTATCACAACTGACGATCGAGTAAAGTAATGGACGGCGACGGGTTACCCCGTTATTTTCGACTGAAACCCCGTAGTTCGGGTTTACCGCTCTCGCACTTGTTGCTTCGAGTACAATCACGATTAACCATTGCCACAGTGTATATGTATATATGCACCTCAAAGAACATGAGTGGCGGAATAAATTTACGCTAGTTTTCCAACATGCGCAACGCCTCCTTCAAACTAATCTCATTCTCTGCATCCAACAGATAAATAAAAATAATATTTAAGAATTAACAAACTAAATTAATCAAATATCTCATCATAAGTTTTCCACGATGAATAAAATTATATTCATATTACTCTATATTCATTGCAAAATCAATCCGATCATTTCCTTCCTTCTTTCCTTCACAAACTCACATTCATAATTAATTCACTCCGCAATAATTACAACACTATAAAAATAATAAACCCCACGCGTAAAATCACCAAATAATTTTTTTCCCCGCAATTTAAATAAAAAAAAAAAAATCACAAACAATTATACCATGACTAAATAAATAATTAAAATAATTAAACATGAAATATACCACAGAGCACATATACACAATTGTCGTCATCCAGCAATTTCGTTTCTTGCTTTCACACTGTAATTTTTTTTTTTTAAATTTTTTTTTACACACACACACACACATATATACGTATATTTATTCCTCGATCGTTGTTTCTCTCGCGATGGCTCGTCGTCGCGTTGTCAGACCGGTCGGTAAGTAGGCGGTGAAACAACGCTCTCTCGAATTCAATGAGTATCAGACACGACCTCGCGCGCACGCGGCCGCGCGCTCTCTCACGCCGCGACAATCAAGAAGCGGGGGAATAGAAGGGAATAAAAGAGGTTGGACGTGACGGCAGCCGTGGACGAGGCACACGCGCCGGCACCGAGGCTCACGACTCAACTGCGTACCAAAGCTGCAATCGCCCAAGTAGTGTTTGAGTGTAGCCACACAACTGTATTCAACTCTTCAGTAGTATATATAAATATATATAACGCGCGTACAACAAATCCTCCCGCTTTTATCCACTACTTACTGTAGGCGTATATGTATATATAATACTCTTACACCTATATATACATATACATATACACTTGTAAAAGTCAATATAGATGGCCAGTAAATTCAGTAAATAACTTATGTTAGTGAGTGTGTATAATATAACACGCGTTGAACTATTTTCGACGTGAATTTTCAGTCACTTTGACTCGCGCACGCGTTAACAATAATTCCCCTGATGTCGTCGTTATTATATACATATACATATTATGTATATAATATAATAGGAGGTACCCAAGGGGGGATAAATAAAACAAAAAAAGAAAAAAGATTGAAAGAAAAATTCTCAACCCCTGTATACAATTCTTTTGTATTTCTTTTTTTTCTTTTTTCATTATTATTGAGTTAATAATTATTTCATCCATTTATTGTCAGCCCTGCTGGTGGGCTTTTAACTGAGAGTAGAATTTCATGAGCTGGAACGAAGGTTATTTAGCTGCAGTTTGTCGCATATAATACGATGACTTGACTCTTTATAACTCGTCGTACAATTTTTCTCTTTCATTTTAATTTTTATTTTTGCGACCCTCAATTTTTTATTTTATTATTTTACTGTTCAGCTTCACTCACCATAACCAGAGAATTGGAATTTTATAATACAGCAAATTATATGTATATAAATTTTATAATATTTCATAACCAGAATATATAAATCTAAACATTTTATAATAAACAGATAATATTTAGTTAAATGATAAAACTGATTAAATTATATAATAAATATATTTTATAGCTGATATATAACAATATCAATATTTATATTGAAACATGAATTGAACCATTAGAACATCACGATCAAATATCCATTTGGTATTTTGCAGTATTGATTCTCAATTAATCTCTCAACATTTAGTAATAATTTATATATTAAAATTGGCATTATAGGGTAAAGAGATGAATAATCAAAAGAGAATTTATAGGAATGAGCAACAGGATGAATATATACCTTGTACATTGTACATATATAATAAAGTATATTCAACTCATATGCCTATTCGCATATATGTGTATTCGCAAATACGGCAAGGTCGACTACGAGACAGCAGCCAGTAGCCATTGGACATTATAATACATACACAACTATATATACGTGATACACTGCAACAACTATGTACGCGTCGTGGCGGCGCACAGAGGCATGTCGTCGACAACGAGGTCAAATCGGGGCGCATCTGCGTACATGTTTATGACCTCGCGTTGTCCAACTACGTGCATTTTGTCTTGTTTATCACCTACGTTAAAATGTATTAAATACTTTTTTTTTTCCACTTCTCTATATACCGATATGTGTACACACATATGTATATAATTTAAGTATAGTTATGTAGGTATATTTATAATTTTATTTATTTGTGTAAATAGATAAAAAATAATTTCTTTTTATTTATCATTTCGTATAATTGTCCTGAAGGACATTACAAACGTATGATAAAGTACGATAAAAACCAGCTAAACTATTGTCCATTAGTCAAGGTAATAATTTGATATCTTGACCTAAGCTATTTTTTTTTTTTTTTTCCAAATCACCAAAATTATAAATATTTTTTTAATTTTTTTTTTTTTATATATTTAATTTGATAGATTATCTATCATTTATTTAACGTGAATATTATTGATTATTTTTTTTTTGTTTATTAATTGCGTCATATATATTCGCGTTTGATTATTTAAATTAAATGATCTGACTTTTCCTCAAAGCATTAAAAACTGCGGATGATAAATAATTATTTTATTTTAATATTTATTGTCTATTCAAGAGTAGTTTTTCGACGATTAAATTGAACATTAATATTAAAACATAAAATTTTCAAGAGTTTATATAATATTAAATTATTATTTTATTTTAATATTCATGATGAGAATGTGGGAAGTGAAAAGTGTTTATGGTGACACGCGAAATATTGTTATACTGAGAGGGAGATAATATGATACGAGGTCGATTAACCTGTCGTGGCAACGTCAAGTTCCCTAGAGACTCAACACTAAAAAAAAAGAGAGACATACACAAAAAAAAAAAAAAACTACGTATATATAAATATGTATGGATGAAAGGAGATATAATAGAGAAAGATAGTGAAATAGAATGTTGTATTATAACCGCAACCGTGCGAAAACTATCACAAATCATTGAATTGCAGATGGCACGAGAAACTGTCACAGACTATTGAATCAACGAGTGCGCGCCAACAGTTGCCCACGCGTATTTCTCCTCCTCATTCTCTTCATCACTATATAACCTCTATGTGTCTCCTCTCTTTTTCTCTCACATACACACATTCACATTGTCCTCTAACTTCCTATTCTCCGCCCCATACATTCATCTCCGAGGCAACATGGAAAACTTGGTCACTGCAACATTTCCATATTCCACTGCGCGTGAATTAGAGTGACAAATGCAATTGCAAATATTCCCATAAACTGTTGGATTTATTATATCATTATTTTATAATTTTTCTTTCATTCCTCAGACACATCCGAAAAAAAAAACTCTTGAATCAAATCGTTAATTTGATTTTAATATTAACTTGAGATATTGTCCGAATGATTAAATTTACATCGAGAAAATTTCATATTTAAATTAAAACATTTTCAAACTTGATTCAAGTCTTATTTAGAATTGGATCAAGACATTTTGTAGACTTGAATCAAGTCTCAGTGACTTAAATATCTGGATGAATCGCGTGATACAATGTAAGGCGTTGGCAATGAAAAGAAAAAGGGATATAGTAACAAGTGAAGAGAAAAAAAAAAAAATGATAAGAATAGTAAATGAGAAGGAAAAAAAAATTATAATCAATAGGTTCGTGAAGTGAACGGTGGAATGGATCCATATTGAATACTAAATGACCTTATCGGGTACATGAGCACGTACAATGTCCATTGGTTGCATCTTGAGATAAACGTTATACGTATTCGTGCATGTACAGATATATTAAAGACTGCAAGGTATACTATAATTTTCTATGTGTATTGGTGTATAGATTGTGTATACATGTCGACGTGTTGCACGATCTGCATATGCATCGCCACTGAACCATATCCCTATAAATGTTTTTCACATGTGTGGATATCTATTACGTGTATTTATATACATTTACAAAAATATTGATAGAACATTATTTGACAAATTCACATAGAATATATAAAGAATATATTTTATGAATGTATATATATGTATATATCTTTGATATATATTATATTAAATGTATATTCAATGTATGTAGCATTGAGTTATAAATTTTATATATATTTTTTTCAATTTTATCCACTGCATAATTCAGATTTACAGTCCGAGAAATAATATTGAAATAAAAACGAATACATAGTTGAAAAAAAAATTTTATTTGCCAAGTAAATAATAAATATCTTGAAAATAATATATTTTTCCTATATACTATACACATATGTAAACAGGGAAAAATTGAGTTTTAGCTTTAAATTCAATTTAGATTATTGAATAAATATTATTAATCACCATCAGCAGATTGAAACATAAACACGATTATTTTATTAAAGAAAAAAAAAAATATATATTTTAATCCGCTGTATTTTATTGCACATATACTCATAAATTATTGTGAACAATATACGTCATTATTCACATAATATCATACTAGTTGTGTTTGAAAATTAGGATGAACATGAGGACACTAAAAGTGAGTCTGAAACTAATCAGGATTTCATTGCTCTACTTCTACACTGGCTTGGAAAGCTTAAAGAGAAAGAGGAATTGAGGGAGTTAGTAATACATATGTACACATATATACACAAACTGTAGCCAGACTAGTTAGTACATATGTATATTTAAACGAACTATACAGTGGTTGATGTATAGGTATTGGGGTAAAGGGTGAGAGAGAATATATATTTGCTGCGAGAAACTAGATAGGATAGTTTTCGTTATGCGCTTGCGGAATAGACACCAGGAATATGTTAACCCAAAAGTGGAGCAAATGCGCACGCGGACAAGTATAGAAAAGAGAAAGATCATTTTATATAAAATATATATAGTATATGTTAGTTTATATACATGGTATAGTAAAACTATGACGACACCCACCGCAATGTCCCAATTTTGCCCACCAATTTTTACTCATCTGTATTCCCTTTTTTTCATATGTAATATGCTAAAACTATATACTACTGTATTTTGCACGATTATATATATGTGTATATATTTGATACATAATATATATATATAAATATCCGATGTTGGCGTTTGTTTCATCATTTATTTATTCAGACATTTATTATTTTTTTCTGTTTAAAATACATTTAAAAAATAAAATTCTTTATAAAATTCAAATGAAACATAATTAATTAAATAACTATTTTATATGTATATGAAATAAGTATAGTTATTAAAAATAATTGCTGTCATTGGATGGTAAATTAATTTATAATTTAAAATTCAACATATGGTATAAAACTATTTTATGTAGTAGTTTAAAAAAAAAAAAGATAACAATATACTGGTGTATGTATTATTTCATTGACAATCTGCTCCCTCTGTGTTGTTTCACCACCCTCGTACATGTAATAAAATACCACCGAGTACTTGTACAAATTGAATTCTCATGATTTAAAGTTTGGGTAAGGTGAGCTCGCTCAATGTGATAAAATAAAAATAAATAAAAGAAGAAAAAAAAATTCCGGTGGCTTTTTAACTCGACCACACTCATTACATCGACTGTTCTCCACATTATAAATGTATATAATATATAAAACATATGTATATACACAGAGCAGAATGGTCCTGAATGATTTCCGGTCTTTTTAAAATACTAGAATAAAATCACTTTTTTTTTTTTTTTATATATTTCACATTGAAAAAAATTTATTGATGAATTGCACGAATGAAAAAAATATCTCGAGAAAATTTTCTCTTTAAAGACAAATATATATTCAAGATTATATACTTATTGACTGTGCTATAACCGCGATATCGAGAATATCTTTTGCTTTTGAAAGTAAATGGATAAGACAGAGAAGGTATATAGTGGCTTATCTAGCCACCATTAACTCTGTTGAAAACATTTATATATATGTTTTAGGTATCTCTATATAAATATAGTCGCATGACTATTTCTATATATTTCTATAGTGGTTCGCACTCTTATCTCGTGAAACATTATTTTATGAACACGTTCGGCTCGTCGTAATCAGTTGCATTTCACAACACTGTACACATATATATAATACTGTACACTCACATTTTACATATTTCCATAACTGTACAATCACCACATTTGCAATCATTATTACAACCCAATAAAAAAGAAAAAAGAAAAAAAAAAGAACATCTCTAGTGGTATACTTAATAAAAATAAACATTATTATATATATAATTAAAGCAAAATTAATTTTTATCTCAAACAATTCATCTGTCATGAAAATACATGTACAGAGGTATGTACATAATTAAAAAAAAAAAAAAATATACGTATATAAATAGAAAAAAGTTGGCGCCAAGTGAAATCCCCTCTTGACTACTAATTGATTACATTATATTCCAGACGTCGCGCCGATCGCAAGCTATAAAATATAATTATCATCACTTTTTGATATCGATCGCTGTGATAACAAGAGCAAAAAAAAAAAAATAACATGTATACATACACGTGCAAAAAAAAAAATAAAGTTAAATTGAGTAAACGTTTCAACTCCCCCAAAGAACAAGCTAGGACACTTATTTATATATTTCACTGTTCTGCCATACATATATATATTTTATATACATATATGTGTATATATATATTATATACTGTATATATATACTTTGGACTTTCTTCGTTCGTTTATGTTTTTCGCTCATGTTCCTCGTTCCATCTTCAAATTCGAAGCATTCTTCGACTTTCTTATACAGCTCTTTCCTCCCTTGTTCCCTTGACTGCTTTCACCCTCTGCCATACCTCAACCCAAACAGTTGTCGAGTTAGTCTGGCAGCAGACGGCATTCGCGGATCACAAATACCATATATACCATATCATATCGAGAGATTCTCTGGGGCAAATACCGGATGCGACCAAGCTTGGCTTGGTTTGAGATGACGTTTACCACAAGGACCACTTGCAATTTAAACCCATGTCTCTCTCTCTATCTGTCTCATTCTCTATATATACTTTATGTACATTCCACCACTCGAGAATACAAAATAGCGAAACGAATATAAACTAAAAAAATGAATAGAGTATAGAATAAAATTCATATATCAAAATACAACAACAAATATTTATCTTTACTCTTGAATAAACGTGAAATATAAAACATTATATTTCTCAATTCAAATATTCATAAAATTCAAACGTTATATATATATATATTTGTAAACGCTAAGATAAAACTTTATTTATTTATTTATTTATTTTCTTTTATTATTCAGGGTCAACACAATATACTTTTCCAATTTCAATAACACAATTTACATTTTCGCATTATTCATCGTCACATAAAACCTCTTTACAAACAAACAAAAGATATTTGTTCAGTTTAATGTAAAGATCAGTCACATGACAGGTCATCATTTATGTATATACATGTATAAATATTATATGTATTTATTTGAAGGCTAGAGAGGAGTATTACGCTTTAGCACCGACATCAAATCGATATCTATACGGCTTGAATATTCGCGCAGGTGCTCAGTTACACGGGATACATAGAATATATAGGTAATTTCCACGACGTCCCTATTGATGCGTACGACGCATATAGAATGACGTCATAGCAAGAGGGGAGTCTATCTCTTTTCTTCATTATATTTGTTTGTTGTTGCTTCTCGCTTTACTCTCGTGACCGGTCTCTTGTCGTTGAGCGAAAAGAAAAAAAAAAAAAAGAGAAAAATAAAATGTAAAAGGGAAAAAAAAAAAAATTTAAGAGAAACCGGATGATTTCACGGGACGACTTCCAGTGATTTCCAGTACTTGCAGCCCATGACGTATATTATATTCACTTGGGTCTTTTCTACCTTCCAATTGGTGCGACGACCTTGCATCGTCGTTACACGTAAACGGTTTATACCATCAGCCCAATACCATAAATGCAGCATGCACGCATTCGCACGCAAACTCATCATGAATCAACCCCTCGCTTAGTTCATATACACATTAGAAGGAAATATTTGAAGAAAATAGAAGAAATAAATAATTATGAATTAAAATATATGTGAGAAGAAAAATCTGGGAATAATAAATATTTTATCTGCACTGTGCGCAGTGTCTTGCACTTGTAAGTCGAGTGAAACTTATCGATCAGAGGTGAGAGAATGAAATAGTGAAGAAAATAAATAAATAAATAAATAAAAATGGAAATAAAATGAAGATAAGTTTGAAAAAGGTGACTGTTGATAAATCTGTTGCGCAGACAATTCGTAAATTCAAGCACACTGTAAGATATTGTAAAAGATTAATTTTATTTTCTCACTCAGTATACTTTTCTTCAGTATTATACGAAAAACAATGTTCAAAAGAATGTTAAAAAAACAAATACATTTGTCGATTCTAAATCGTGGATTGATAAAAATAAAAATACTAAAAATGAATAAGACGAGAAAATAAAAAGATATGAAACCAGACGATCACAACTAACGGACTTCTGGCATCTTGTTCAACCCTTCTGTATAACGTTTCAAGTTTTTGGCACGACGCCATCATAGTCTTGAATGAAAAAGAAAAAGAGGATAAAGAACTGGAATATATATTCTACTACCGATCAGTTTGTCACACTCAACCCAAAAGAAAAATCATCACAAACACAAATACATAATACATACGAAACATCATATTCCACATCTGAAGGTTGTTTTGTGGTTTTTGTATCTGTCAAACTCAAGGTATACTCCAACCCATCAATATAAATGATTACCGGATACCAATTCTTTCAACTTCTCATCCAACACTGAAATATATAATTTCTAACGTCATAATTCATTGAAAACATCAACGAAAAATCGTGTCTCTGGATATTTCGATACACCATCAAGTTCTTCCAGATGTCATAGAATATATACTTATTCTCGAACCAACCTAGCGTATCCACCACCATTACACCACTCGAACGAGACATAAGGTGTTTCACATTATTGCTACATGGGAAACCAACTTATCATCATCTATATCTCTCTATCTTCCTTTTCTTCTTTCCCCCCTCGTTGTACTGAATTCACCATATATAAATGTATATTTTTTTTTTTCCTTATTCTTTCTCCATATATCTCTCCCCGCTTATGCACTACTGGCTGTCTCAACAAGATCGTGGTCTGTGCAACGCTAGCATAGGCCGGCTGTATAGTCCCAAAGACGTTTTCACGAAGCATCTGCCCGTTACCGCTGCTACACAGCTGCCAAATAACACAACGAAACCTTGCCTTCTCTCACTTATTATTTCCTTCTTCTTTTTATTCCTTATACTTTTCACTTCTTTTTCCCCTATTGGCTCTTCGCCGGATGCCTTACCCGGGACTCCTTCTTCTTTCTTTTCCCTCAATTCATCTCTCTTGCACTCTCAAATGCATTCTCTTTCCATCTATTTAATCCAAGTAGCCGGTATTAGTCCCTCTCGCTCACTTGGTCTCGCTCCTTCTTCATTATTTTGCTGTCTCTCGCCTTATAGCCTTCGTTCCCTTTCATAAAACGCGCTGCTGCTGTTGCTGCCGCATCTGAGGCCCCGCAAAACTCCTTTGTCCTGAATTCGACGAGCCGCATCGAGGTCCCCGAGGTGGTTCGCTGGAACACAGAATCCATCCCCCAACGTCCTTGTGTTCACTCATGCCCTCGGGTTATATTATAGCTCGTGCCAACATGTATAGAATATATAACCTTATTCGCTTGTTCTGCCTACTCACCATTGCCTGACTCGCGTGCCATGGTAAAATACCATATAAGAGGAGACCTACTGCTATTGTCATGATTATCAACGATCCGGATGATTTTCAATGGAAGAAACTTCCCAAGTCTCGTTTCATTTTCATCCTTATTTTCTTTTTTTTATAATGGAGTTATTAGATTAAGATGTGATGTTGCATCAACATCTGCATCTTTAGAATTTCTCTAGTTAAATATTTATATTTATGTGCAAGAATTTATGAATGTTAATTGTACGAATAATTAATTCAATAAATTAATAGAATTGTGGTTGTTGTAGTGTGTTAATGTACGTATCATTTCTTTTTTTCTCGCCGTAGGAATTTAAAGATCATAGTTGATTACTTCAGATACATACATTGAATACATGTATACACGGTGGAAATTTTCTGGACGCCATTTGCCAAGTACGTGTGTGGTTAGTAGTATAGCAGAATGATATATATATATATATATAATTGGCAATGTGGCAAACGAGAGAACTCGTCGCTCTTGCGCGCTAGAGGTATTCCAAGCGGTGTACTTTGAGATTAGAGTGAGCCTCCTGGATTTTGAAATTGCGACATGGTATGGCTACTGAACCAGACACAGAGAGTATATGTTATCAGTATGCTGAGATCGTGCACAGTTTAGCTTTTCTCCAACAGATCCCTGCCGCTGATCGAGTTGCCATCCTTGAATTTATTTCACGTTTTTTTTTTTTTCTTTAACAAACTTTCTTGATTTTTCATTTTCATTCATTTGTACATATCTACATAAAAGTCAGACGCTATACAGTTAATATATCAAGCTGTTCTTCGCACAATAGGAAACAGAAGGTTAATCAGTGAATCTAAAATTTGAAATTATTTAAATATGATTTTCACTAAAAAGAGAGTTTTCATTTTGAAATTTCTCATAAGACTGATGTTTATTTTAATTTATGGGTGTGACTTTGTTTATAGCATTAAATGACCAGTGAAATGACACGCTGTACAGTCAACACAATTGACGGAAAAGAAAGGAGAAACACAAAAAAAAAAAAAAAAAAAAAGTTGACGAAAAAGTAGGTCGAGTGTGGGGAAAGTCAAGTGAAATGGCCGCAGACAGAGAAAGATTATAGAGGATTCACGAGGTACTTTAACACGTTTCTATCTTTATCTAAATGTTAAATCGCTTGAAAGATCATATGTCGTATATGGATTTCTCGCTTCCAAGTATAAGTGCGTTAATTTTGCACTTGAGAAACCACCCGTCAATGTGCGGAAACGCCTTCAACTACACAAGTTTACGCCTCTTGAAGTTACCAATTGAAAAACTTTATGTGTCTATACATATATACATACCAATTCTGAAGTGAGTATAATTTTACGAGAGGAATGTTGATAATTACAGTGGCGTGGCTGATAGTGGGTGGATGACAAGGTGATATTCCACTTAGTTACTTGTCTATTTAATATATATGTATATTATATACTGATGATGAATTAATTTTCATCGGATTAACATGTCACAGTGTGTGTGCAATGTGTCAGTGGGGCGTTGTGCTTGCGTGTGAATATATCAAATCGAAATTTAACGAGTGCAATTGAGAAATAAAGAGTGTGATTGGTGTCTCACTAACCGGTGTTATTCGGTCTCTCTTCTTATACTCTTTCCCTTATTCATTCTCTATCTATCTCTATATTTCTCACAAAACTCTCTTGGCAACCTGTCTAAAACGCCCCAGAGTTTCAAATGCAAATCGTATACACATCCTTCATTCTCTGCGTGTTCAATTTCTCTTTCCTTCTACATCCTTCTTTTATATATTTGTCTCTCACTTGTGTTCAACGCTCTCATTTTGCACCAGGTTCACTTCGACAATGTAACGGTTGCAATGAAGAATGGTTAACGCTCCAGAAAATTAGGGACATCCGGTTGGGATTCAAATAAAATGAAGAAAAAAATAAATAAATAAGTAAATAATAATAATAATAAAAGGGAAGAAGCGTATGAGAAGACCATAAGTGAGAAATTAAGTTGTATAATGTTATAAAGAAATATCAAAATGGTAAGTTGTTCGTAAAAGACTTAAAAGCCCTTTAGTTGATACGCAAATGGAGAGACCGTTGTGATTGTCAATGACGAGAAGTGAGCAATATAGGAATAAAAGACGATGAGGGTTTGAAAATAAAATAGAGGGAAGATGTAATTGTTGACACATTAAATTATTTCGATACAATTCTCTGTATGAATACACAGCAGCAATACCATCTGCATTTTATTTCCAGATTTTCACATTTTTCTGGTTTTCCCGCTCTCAATTTTTTTTTTTTTTTTTTTCGTTGTATTCATATATGTTTATCTTGCCTCTTATATGCCTCTTACTTGCACTTCTTCCGCCCTCTTGTAAGCTTCTTGACGACGACCCCATCTCTAGAAAAAGGCCCCTTTAGCCTATATATGGCTTCAACGCGATGGTTTAGTAGGAGACTCCATGTGTGTATATGGGTGGAAAAAGGATGCAAATAATCTCGACGTTCACAACCCCCCTTTTGGATTGCTGGTGAACTGGGGGAGGAAAGGAAGGGCGCAGAAAGGGTATAACGCTTCCGGTTAGGGGGCCTGGCCTCATTTTATTCTGTTTCATACAACTCTTCTTAGTTATATATGCTTCTCAACTTATTGTATCCTCATGTAGAATTTATTTTTAGGGCCAATCTATGGTGTATTAAGGGCGTGTAGTTTCGATCCATTGGGAAACACGTATATGCACGATTGCTTTCTAATGTTACTTGGATGGATGAATATATATTTGAGGGGTGAGCTGGGATATTAATAGCATCATTTGGCTTTTATGATCTACTACATGCAAATATAAACTTTTTAGGGTTTTTATTTTGAGTCATATGTATCACTTATGCAATCAGATACTTTCAATAAGACGAGCAGAATTGTCAGTTTGACTATTATTAGATTATAAAATTTATGCTTTAATCAGATTACGTGTGACTTGAAATGGAAAATTATTCAAATGTAGCTGTAATATGGATTAAAATACTTGAATAGATTAATTCCAATTTTATTGGAATTCTCGTGACATTTTAATCGAAAATATGAAAAAAAAAAAAAAAAAAACGGATATTTCATTGAGAGAAATTTACAAGATTTAACGATTTTAAAAAGTCAAATACACCTGAGATAGAATTCCAATGTATTTCATCAAACGAAGGCGTAAAGAGCGTTACCTACATGTACATTTATACTCTCAGTCAGGAAAATACGAGGGCAAATGTACGACGTAGAAGTTACTTGTGCGCCAATACTCCATCTATATATATCACCCTTCTTTTTGTCTCGTTTTTTTTTCTCTCCTTCGTCTCCCTAACATTTCCCCAGCTAACATCCCTTCACTATATCCTGCCCACTCACATTCTGTGCGTCATTTGTACTTGAACGTTATTAACTATCTAAAACTGCTTCAGTAGAAATTTTACTTATAACCAGTTGATTATCATCTAACTGTTATTTGTTTTCACTACTTTCAAACAAATCAATCATTAAAAAATGAAAGCACATAAAATAGTGACAGTCTTGAATTTTTTTTTCAGTTTCTCAGTGGTAATATATCATCATAATTTCGCTTATAAATTGAGTAGTAATATTCGATAATTATATTTTGTGTCGAATTTAGATAGTAAGAAATAATTTAATAACTATGCGACATTTTTTTAAATATATTTTTCTCACTCTTTTCGCTCTCCATTCTCAACTACACCTAAATTTTAACACATTTATTTTTATAGAATGTAATTGATACCATTTCAATGAAATTAATTCACTCGTAGACATTTCAACGATAATTATTTATTCACTATATCGTTAAAATTAGCGATGCTTGACGCAGTAGCGCCAATATTCACTACTGAACAATGTCTTATTCATTCACGAATAATAAATCACATATTGAATAATAGTTTATATCAATATAAATCACTTTCCCTTCAATCGAAACATCATTACTACTTCGAATAATAAAATTTTCACCGAAATGGATTTAAAGACTATAAGCACTCATCAAGATATTGGATTATTGTCTTTGTTCAAATCAAATGATTCCAATCACTACAAATTATTCCTTCAGCAAAGTGATTAAATTTAACCTAATTCTCTGAAATATTAAAGGTACCTTTCTAATATTTATATCAGATGAAAAAAAAAAAAACGCGGGAATCCATCGAACGATCACGCAGCATTAGAAACAAACATCAATAACCATATTAAAATCAATAGCAATTATTGCATACTGAACAGTGAGAAAAAAAAAATTAGCAAGTCAAAGCTTTATATAGCAAAACGCTGATCTCTCAGGGGTCCGACCTTGGCCTGGGCACGAGCCACGTGGCAAATAGCACGCTCACGATATCGCGCGCGAATTAACCAACCAAAGTAAGATACACATATAATATTAGCGATATGACGAATATAAATACATACTCGTATATACATATTTATAAAAATATCTCAACTGTTGAACCCAACTGTCTGACGAATTTAATGTCATCTTTGCCAACCAATTTTTCATCTTCTATACATTATTAAATCTCAATCCTTCATTATCACATCAAATAAGATTGCAAAGGTAAAGCTCTTTTTAGCAGTATATCAACTAATAAAATATAAGTTTAAACAAATGATCACAGTTATTACTAACTATACATCGTATTAGACATGAAGTTAACTATAAAGCAGTTAAAACGTATTTGACGATGAAATATATAAACGGAATAAAATTTTAAAACTCAATTAAAACAAATATTAAAAAATATAGGATAAATATTCACGTGATATATGTTTTACAATTGATATAGTCACAGGTTTGGTAGTAAAAAGAGTTCATATATACTAATATATATGTATACCAGGATAGTGATAATAGTGGTTGTGTGTCGGTGTTTGAGAACGTTTTGCTTATCTGATTATGAGATAGGGCAAAGTGAACTGCCGGCATTTTACAGTCGTCGTGCGCGCGAAAAACAAAAGAACACATAGGCAACATAAAATGTACTGTGCATATATATATATACACCCTATTAGCATACATATATATATATATATGTACATATCTGTGTTTGTATGTATAGTACAACGAGTAAAACGACATGAGCGCTTCGCCGTTAACTCTGTGCACTGCTGTTCAATGTTGTATTTTTTTTTTATTTACGTTGTTTGTCCTTGACTCGATCGTGCGTCATATATATATGTATACACATGTGCATATATTATATATATATATATATACACAAGCAAGTATTTGTCCGCCAAATAATTTTAGAGGTTATATATCAAAATGGGTTAACAAGAAAATCGTGTTCGCTCATGTGAAATGATATCTACCTACTTATAAAAAAAACATATAAATACATGCTTATATATATATTCAAATATGTATATAATATACTGTGAAAGTGGCAGATTGATGAATGAATTTAATATTCATTACAGAATAGTACAGGATAATATAGTTGCAGCCCTTATGACCTGAACGAATTATTATAGCTGGTTGAGAAGTGCTCATTTGTATTCATAATACTGCTTTAAAATGTTTCAGACGCAATGAACTACTGTATATATACATATATATTTACAACCACCACCATCATTGACAACCACCGTTACGTCTCGCAGACATTTTTTACAATATATATATGTATTTTTTTACAGTTTTTTTATATTTATCACGTCTAAAAATTACGTGTGATTATATATTTAAAATGATTCTTTCATTATATTATTATTCAGTTACAAATTTACTTTATGAACCAATGTCATTTTAAAAATTAGGTATTCTATATATGCTTTTATATATATATATATATATATAAATTTTAGCAAAGAAGAAATATGTGCGCACACACTGTGCGGTAAAGACGTATATAGAAACTGGAATTGATTCTCTCAGTGCTTTTTTCCCCTCTCATTTGGCAAAGTTGAAAGGGATGTTGAGGGACGCGCGCGGGTTGATGGGGAATCTGCGATTCTTCAACTTGGCAGAAGAACTCGCGAGACGTTGGCGGCCGGTTCCCGAATGGTTGGCGTGTTACAGAGTGAGTGAGATGGTAAAAGAAAAAGGAAAGAAAAAAAAAAAATAGGCAGAGAGAGAAATACCAGAGTGAAAAGCAATATCCACATAAACTAACACAATTACAACCACGAACACACACACACACACACTCACTTATACATGAGGCATCAGGAGTTCTCAACTCACTGGCCTGCGTGAAAGTGCGCACGTCCGCCATGATACATGTTCTCACACCCTGTACACACATAATAATACGCAATCTGTATAAAATGATTTAATAATGTTATACTTTTTTCCAATCATTGATGAATAATATAAAGAATATTTTTTTTTTTTTTTTAGTAAAATTAAAATAAAATTGTCAATGTAATATATTATTAATTTTTTTTTTTTACATTCTCATCTCGAATATATATTTTTTGTTTGAAAAATATACAGAATGTATAGGAAATTTTTATGCAACGCCAGCATTACGTTGCGTATTTCTGCGAGATGAGAAATAAAATAGAAAAATGGAAAGAAAAAATAATGAATAAATTGGAAAGAATAAATAGAGAATAGAGAAAAAAATACTGAGTGTGATTTAAACACTGAGAGAATTTTTTAAGCCTGGAACATAACAATATTTGATGGAAAATTACATAATTTCAAGTTATTTTTTAATATGAATTGAAGTGATAATAAATATGAATTAAAAATATATTTTACTCCGCTACAGGGTATAATTTTTCTATTAAATATTGTCATGTCCCAGGCTTACATGAATTATTATGGGATTAATATTTACTCGAGAATTCTCTCAGTGTATATACATGGTCGCATGTAAATTCGTTACAAAAGTCTCATCTTCAGTGTACGTAATAAACTTTCGTCGTGCGCATTTTCCGATTCACATATTGGTTAGCTGTATACATACATTCATGCTCAATGGGGAATTGCATTGCATGCAATATTCTGCTCGCGTATATCCTACATTGTATAACGATGGAACTCTCGCTGCACTCGTTCTGCGATCGATATAGTTGTGCCAGGTGACCAATCCACTGGTGGATGGGCAATGCACGTGTCAAAACCGTGACCGTTTTGCACAAAGTATAAAAAATAAATTAAAAAAAAAAAAGAATAATAAAAAAGATTATATCGTCTGTTGTTATTCATTCACTACGATCAATCTCCAGTTTTACAAAAGCCAAGAGGATAAAGTGGATAAATAGAATGAATTTTATATCGTGTCAACATTGGCACCTATTGTTAAAATCATTGTGTAAATTAAATTTTTAAATTTAATTCAACATTTATTGTTTTTTTTTTCCCTCAATAACCAGTAGGATATAAAATCTGCTGTGTTGCAGATTTTTTTACATGCATATATATATTGTACAATGTATATACTTTCCAATTTTAATATAAAGTATTATATATTTAACGATAAGACAAAAGAAAAAAAATTAGAGATAAATCAATTAAAAATAAATTATCATCGAATGTGCAGCGTCTAAAAATAAAAATGATCGCCAATATATACCAATGACTAATTTTTTCATCTCTCCCACCAAACATGTCTAGACACTTGGGGCGACCTGTGACTCATAAATTGTATACAGGGGGATAGGTAAACTTTACTTCACCTATATCGTTTGTCAATTTACCAAATAGTCAAATCGATAAATTCATATTGTACATATAATCCTTGCGGTCAGCTGTATCCACGTGCAATATTAACCATTCAATCGCGGAGCCAGCTGATATTCCACGCGGATAATAAATCACAATAAACATGCACCAAAAATAACATGAAACAAATATAATTAAAACAATAAATAAAATAAATAAAATAAATTAAAATACTAAATATATTTTAAAATAATAAAAAACTCACCCGCCAAAATCATGTCACGCTCTTGTTTCAACAAGAAATCCAAAAATATATGAAACATATATATATTATTTATAAATATATAATTTAAATATATATTTAGTTATATCAGTAAATGTATATATATTTTTTTTTCGTTTATTTTTTTCTTTTCAACGATGTCTTTCTCTCGTTTTTATCTACAATTTTTCACGCGCCTTTAATCCCTTTGTTACGGTTTCCTTTCGCTCAAGAGAATCGTCTTGCGCACGCGCTTTGATTTCAGCATCTCTTATCGTACACAAACACACACATACACACACACTGACTCGAAAAAAAAAAAATTCACTGTGTATTATATGTACATATATACATAAACCCAGTCGACATCTATATGGTTAATATAAACCGATTTTGTATACACTCTTTATTTTTTCTTTATTATTTTTCATATCTATCCATCGAAGATACCAGTCAAGGGTCGACGATTGTTATGTTGTATGCAATTTTCATCGGTTGCAATATCGATTGTTATAGCCAATATAAAATCGATCGAACTTGTGTATAAATATATTGACACGTTTATATATTATATCACAATCCAAATGTGAATATAATTATTATATATTTATTATTGTATTAATTCTTTCTATTTTCTTGTTGTTATTTATTGTTCATTCTTTATTCTCGTTTTACTTTTCTTGTTTTAACGTTGATTGACAAGTTTTTCAACTCGTGATGCCAGATGAACTTTTAGTTGTTTCAAACAAATGTAATATATATTTTCACTATCGAATTTCTTTCTCTTTTCTTATTGTTATTATTCAGTTACAAAGATATCACGATATGCTCAAAACTAAAGTTTGTTTCTTCTCTTGTATTATGTAGTTAATATACATCAAGTGCACAGAATGTATACTTGTTATTAACTTGAATATTCTCACGCGTATGTACCCACTTTTTCTTTTGTCCAATAATCTGTATAAGAATTATATTAGTCTTCTTTTGTTTCCCATCAATTTATTCTTTGTTCATTCAATATATTGAAAGAGTAACACTATATATAAAGTGTAAGATAAAACAGAACAACAAAAAAAAAAAAAAGAGGGAAAAAAGTATAATAAAAATAAATAAAAAAAACTCAAATATTATGTCAGGACTTTAAATGAATTATAAAGAAAAACAAATCCACTCTGTGTTATAAACAAAGTCAATCGTTGGTTTAAACAATAGAAAAAAGAATGGAATACATCCTTTGATCAAATGTAAAAAAGAAAAAAAAAAATTATATATACAATGTTACACAAATTTTAGAAGTATTATCCTCTTCTCTCACCGTTTATATTATAAATTCCTTTGAAAAGCCAACATCAACCACAAACGACACTGTAAACACATCGTTCACAATGCATCCATGTTTTAAACACTTCATTAACTAAGTATTTCATCATTGCATGTAATAATTAAGCACGCAACCAGTGTATCAATGACGATAATTCATATTGAATAATTCACACTTCACGTTTCTTTCCTCAAGCAAATAAACACAATGTGAAAATAACGTAAAGAAAAATATAATATACACTTCCTTATTAACATGCAATAAAATTATTGTCACATATCACATTTATAATTTTTTTTTTCACCCATAAAGCCTGTTGCTCATCAATATTATCTATAAAATAAATTCATTTCAAAATATAAATTAACAACTCTTCCACATACTTTACTCACAATTACAAATATATATCTTTACACGTGACAAAATATGATTAACATTAAAAACAATAAATCCAACAGTATTTGACAATACACCACAGTTCAATATCAAACAATATCCTTCAATGAAATGTTCAAATCCAACGTGCAAAATACCTCAACACTTGATAATAACATTTTCACGTCGGAACATTTATAAAAAAACATAAATATATTCACATATAACTCTAAGTAACGTCACATTTGTATACATATATACCCACAAATTGCACTCTCTCTTTCTCCTTTATCCTTCCTATCCACTCTTCGCGATGTTTCGCCGCGTATTACGTTGGTATATCTCCGTTTTGTTTGTACCCTTTGCGCACACTTCGGCATATACCGTAAACCGTGCGGACGCACATCAGGGACTATCCGACTGTGGCATTATGCGCGCGCACTCAATACACAGAGAAAAAGCAGTGGAGGTGGATACGAGGAGCACCACACTACTACAACGACTATCGAACAACACGAGTATGTTCATATTATAGGTCGCATCGTCTTACACAAATGCTTTCGTCCAATAATTCCATCCTACTCAACTACATCTCTCCCTCACTGTCGCGTAACCGTTTATATATATATATATATATATATAAATATATACATACACATATATTTTATTATGTGTAAGTCAGGTGGGGGTTGTGTCTTCTGACATAGTAGTGGTATAGTAATCTCACTCTGTAGATGCGCGCACACCACTGCTCATGGTGTGTGATTTGACTCGACTGCGTAGTAGAGAAAACCAGCACGTCCGTTTACATAAGGAGGGGAAGAGCATCTGTATATGTACTACATACACTTATTCATCTATATATATATATATATATATATATGTATGTATGATATTCAACACATGGATGAAAGCGCGAACGTACACAAAGTTGTGTGTGAACGCGACAAGTAGCGTCAGGCAAATTCACCAATAGTGTATATGATATCCGTGGTTAAATCATACCATCTTTCTTACTCTATATATATTTGTCTCTTTTTGTCAATTGTATAGGGGTTGAATGCGTGCATATGTGTGGAACTAAGGCACAAGCATGTCCGGGATATAAAGTCCCACGAGGGAGAGAAATTCAACGAGAGTATATATATATTCGAAAAGGATCATGAGAGTGGACAAGCAAAAGAGAAAAAGAGATATTGTTACGGGAGCGGGCAGGAAGGTAAGGGGGGGTGCGCGCGCAGATGACGCAGAAACGTATGGTTATGTGTGTGTATGTGTGTGTGTGAAAGAAGTGAGAACGAATTTTCTCGGTTGCTAAATTAATGGGGGGGTTGAAGAGAGTGGTGTGTATGAGAGAAAGAAAATAAAAAAAAAAAATTTAGTGTGAGCATGGATGGTGGGGGATGGACAGGTGTGTACCAGGTAAATTCATGTGAAATTTAAGGAGATCGTTTTTTCGTGTTCGCGCAGAAAAATGAAGAGAACGAAAAAAAAAAAGCGAATAAATAGTCATGTAATTATTATTAAGCTTATTAGTATATTTTAATTATTAGTATTTAATCTAGTTATATAAGGAAGTTCTTTTTGCTTTAAGAAGGGAGGCTACTCGTTTAGATTATTAAATCATGATAACGAGGGGTGTTTTTTTTTTTCAGTTTTTCATTCAAATAGCAAATCCAAAGATTGTAATTGGAATTATCGAATTTCTATATCATGTACCTATATGGAAAGCTCTGTAATTAAATGAGCTTAAAACTGTGGTGTCGAGTGAACATTTCTCATTCGTTGGATGACACATCGTTAGAGGAAAACAAATAGAGAAGAGAATAAAAAGAATTTTTATTCTTACAAAAGAAATGGATGAATGAGATAAAGTATGATAAACTCACCGTGCTGATGAGGTGCGGTGAATGCCGAGTGTCTTCTTGGTGACATATTTGGATGACTACCTTGACTACCTGGTGGTTGCATTGAGGATAAGGCCCCAAGGGGTGTATAAGATTTGCATGGTGGCTCAACTTTCTGCTAATAAAAAAAAAAAAAAAAAACAACAATAAATGAATTAAAAAATGCACAATATCAATTTAAATTATGCTATTATATTTAGATAAAACAATTAAATAAAATAAATTAAAATAAAATAAATTTATTTTGATATTCAGTAATAATAATTCGATGATATAATCAACGATTGGATAACTTGAACATTTACAATAATAAATATATAATATTATTTATCATTATTGTGATAACATTCACAAAAGGCTTATATAAGTGGAATAATATATACAAATATAATAATGTACCTGCTCGTGAAGTTCTGCAGCCACAGCAGTCGCCGCAGTTTGCGTGTGGCTAGTTGAACTGATTCTATATTGCATTCCAGCAATGCTGCAGAAGCCCTCGTGGTGGGTTGATCGGGTTTGATTAACATAGACACCTATACACAGACGATATTGGAGAATTTGCTTTAGCCAATTCGAGGTATTAACATAACGATATAATTAATAAGCATATATTTGTATGTATATTTAAATATATTAATAAATATATCCAAAATTAAATATCAACTCACCAGTAATTGTGACGTCAGTATCCTGATTGACAATAACAACTTTTTTTGATGATTTAATTGCCTCCTCATCCTGCCTTGCTTTTCTTCTGTCTACCTCAGTATCACCATGTTGTTGTCTTCTGCGCTTTATTATTTCCACTTCAGAATCACTTGATGTCTCGCTTGATGAACTATTTCGATTTTTTTCATCTGAATACGAAGCTGCCAACATTGCTGATGCATTTAAACTTGCCATTCTCTTGCATACCACCATGTCCTTTAAATCCATTACTTCTTCATTTTTCTTTTTTTTTACCGTTGTATTTTTTTTTCTACCTCGTTTGTTAACGGTTTTCTCAACTATTTGTTCATTTGCGGACTCATCCTCATCGGATGTGGATGACGATGACGTGGAACTCTCAACCATGTCCCAATGTTTTCCACGTAAACCGGGAACATTCCTCAAGTTTCTTTTAGATACATTGTTTCCTGATGTCGATTTGCCAATAACTTCCGGCTTTTTGTTATCTTTTTCTTTTCGCGTTACACCTGACAACTCTTCCTTGTCATCTTTAGTGGCCGCCGCTGTTGTCGTAGCAGTTGATGCTTTTTTCGGTTTATCCTTTTCTGGCTTTGGTTTACAGTAACCACCTAAATACACGCCACCCGCTTCATTTTCGTACATGCAATGAACTTTTGCTAATGCATTGAGTGAAGCAACACGACGCTTTGGTCCACTCCAAAAGTCTAATAAACGCATACGTTTTTGTTCATCATTTGATGAATCTTCATCACGATCGTCTTCGTCAACATCCTCATCGTTATCATCATTTTCGTTAGGTTGATATTTTTTCTTTTTCTTTTGACGATTTTTACGTTGCTCCGACTCATCAACATAATCATTATCCGAGTCCGAGGGCGATGTTTGATTTTCGCTGCTGTCACAGTTGCTCGTCTCCACTTTTAAATTCATTTTTATTAGATTTTCAGTGTCCTTGGTATTTGATGGCGATTTAACGCTGCTATCTTCACCTTTTGACTGACGTGAAGAATCTGAGCTTGAAGCATCCTCTGTATTCAGTAAAACTTTATCGCAATCTTCGTCGTGTGATTTAACGGATTTCGTTGACTTTTTCGTGAATTTTTTAACTACTCTCGATTTTGATGAACCTTTTGAACACTTTCGAGAGTCAGGAGATTTTGCTTCAACTATTTCATCGTCCTCTTTGTCATTGAAAATTTCCGTTTTGATGTCGTCTGTCTGCAGAGGCTGCTGCTCTTCTTTCAGCAGCTTTTTATTAATATCACACGTTGCTTTATCGTGCTCTTTCATTTCCATTTTTTTTTTCATAACTATTTTATCAGTGAGTTTTTTTAATTTATCGTTTTTCAAGATATTGTTTATTTTACCATTTTTTGATGGTATTTTTGCCTTCATTTGTTTTGCCAATTTTGGTTTTTTTTCTCGATTAATTTTATTTTTTAATATTGGAGAATTTTTCTTCGCTTTTGAACTTTCTTCGTCCTCATCAGGTGACACTGAACTCTCTTCTTTAGTGCTTTTGACTAGTTTTGATTTTTTTTCCATTAATTTATTGTTTAATTGTGCATTTGATTTTTTTCCAGCAACAATTTTTTTCGTAAACAATTTTTTTTGTGAATTTTTCGGCAATAAATCCTTTTTCACGACAATTGACTTGGTTTTCTTTAAAACATTACTTTTCATTACTTTTTTCATATCCAACTTCTTATCTTTGGTCGCTGTATTTTTTGAACTCTCTTTCAATTCTGTTTTCACATTTTTCCCATCCTTCTTTCTTTTCTCATCGTCTTTAATTCCTTTTTTCTTTGTCGATAAATTTTGAATATCGTCTTTCTCCTCTGTACTAAAATTCTCCTCACTTATCGGTGAGTTGGAACTCGGATCGTTTTCAAGGGCGTCTTCTTTAGAAACTTTCTTCTTATCGTCTCCTTTCTCGATCTTCTTCTTGCCGCTGTCGACAAGTTGTTTGTCAATTTTAACTTTATCATCTGATTTAACGTTCTTCTTCTTCTCAATAGCGCCACTACCAACATCCAACGTAAATTCCTCAACTCTATCATTCATCTTATCAATTTTTTTTTCATCCACCACGTCAAATTTTTTCTCCACATCTTTGTTCAATTTTTTCTTATCATCCATTTTATCAACTTTACAATCCTTCCGTTTTTTTTCATCAATTTTTTTACATTTCTCCAACTTTTCAAATTTTTTTTGTTCACTATCCGATAATTTTTTCGTATTATCAATACAATTAATTTTCTTTATTTTCTTCAAATCAATTGACGTATTTTCCAACAATATTTTATTACGTTTTTTGCCAACTGGTTGCGACTTTGGCGCCTTCTGCGCAACAATAGCCTTCTTTTGTGGCTTCATTCCTATCCTTAGCCCTTCACATCTTTAACAAATTTATTAATCGCTTGTTCACGATAATTAATTCGTCATACACCAAAACATTACTCGATTGCCATCGCCAATTTTATCAATACGTAATAAAACCCACACGAAGCTGAGCATGGAATCAATCTGCAAAGCACATATAAAAAAAATAATAATAAAAAACAAATTAAATAAATCTTTTTCTCTTAAAATCAACAGAATAACATTTCCCTGAATTAATGCAGTGACCACAATAAAATATTTCACACACCAATTAATACACAGATTAAATGTAACACGAGGATGGCGCGCGCGTGTGTGTCTTCTATATATAGATGAAATGTTGATCCATTTAAAGGGCCTACACATGCCTATACATATGACACAATACAACAAATTATAATTCCACAAACAATAAAAAAATAATTACTACCAATGCATTATTAATTCTTCCAGGAATATAATAAATTAATACGAATAATTCTAATCAAATATCATTTCATGATAAATATTAATAAATATAAAATTAACCCTTTACATCTGGAATCCGTATAGTAGATGGCCACAAGTGGCTGACGTGAAACCAGCCTGATCGATGAATTTTACTTGGTACGCAAAGACTACATTGCATACAATACACCACATATTGTCATTATATTTATCAAAATAACTGTGAAGGAATTTAAAACAATAAATTTTCATTCAAAACAATCAACAATACGTAAGTAATAAACATAAATAAATATCAAAAATAAATTTACATGATGAAATTAATTGAAATAAAGAAATATATATTTTACCTTGAGCCAGCCCTTTTGTCTTCACACAAATATACGTCTCAATGTTCACTACTTCAATGTCTTATGAATTTTCCTTTTATTTTTTATTATCTCTCACACTCTCTTTCTCTCTCTCTCTATTCCTTTTTTTTTTTTTTTTTGCGTGTCCTCCTTTACACACACCAATAAGGAACTCAATCCACTCGCGCAATTCACCAAGCGACCGTTAATTGGCGCTGTACACTTGGAGTAATTAATTTTGTGACGCCGGAGCGCGACGTTTTATTTGTTTGTGAAAATTGTATGTATCCTCTACTTACAACTCTTATCTCCGAACGTCCCTGCCCTTTTGCCGTAGTAGCACTATCGTCCGCCATTTTCTTACTCGCGCCTCCGACTGCGAAGGACCTCTGTGTTGAATTGCATTTTCGACACCCACCCGATGACAAGGACGGTCGGTAAGACACTGGTCTCTTCTCTTCTCAGCCTGATGTCAGTGCAGGATTGTACAATGTACATTGCGCCGGGACGCCTTTGGTCATAATCATCTAGGTAGCTCATGTGTGTCACATGAAAATATTTCATTGTACTGATACGGACATCTGCCGGGGGAATTGTAAATTATTTAAAGCGCCAATCATGCACGTGTGTTTATTCATCATGTCGGATATTTAAATATTTAAAAAAAGAAAAATGTATTTAATTATTTATTAATAAAATTCATTGTCATTTATGATATTTATTTGTAACATTTTTCAGTAGTTGATTAATTTATGTTATTTATTAAACGATTAATTATCTTATTTTGCGATGAGTTGATTAATTAGATTGATTAATAAAGTAATTAATTTGAATAAATATTTGTTTTAAGAATTGTGGGTAAGTGTATTTGATTTGGAAAATAAATATTTATTTTGGTTTATGTAAACTATTGGATTTGTTTTTTATTTTATTAAAAATTTTGAGGTTATGTATTTTATGTTGGAATATTAGAAGCATTAATTATTTGTTTATATTTTGGTGGATTGTTAATAAATATTTTAGTTTTTGTTTTGAAATTCTTGTAGATAATTGGAGTGGTGTATATTACTATATTGTTTTTTTTTTTTTTTTTTCATTTTGCGGTTCATCAAATGAAAATGCGCAATTGTGTGGCGCTAGACGTCGTGTAATTCTCTCAGCTGATTTCTGTGTACACAGAAAATTTTCAAGGCAACTTTTGTCAACTGTCAAACGTTTTGTAACAATTGTTAAATATGAATAATACCGAGTCCGATACGGACAATGAATATTATTTAGAATTATCAAGTGATCCAGTTCGATTTGAATCTTTCAGTCATGTTACAAATGTTTTTTTCGATGATTCAAAACAACAGGTTAGGATTTATTTTAATTTGTTCTATTATTATTAATAACGACAGATGTAATAATTACTACGACATATTGTATATAAATTGTTCATACTATTTATTGTTAATAATTATTACAGGTATTTGCTGTGAGATCTGGTGGTGTAACAGGAGTTAATAGTTTACATCAAAGTTTTTATTTCAAAATGGAAGATAAAGGTCTGGTGATGTCTATTAAATTTTCACCGGCAATGAATATATTGGCAATACAACGTACACAAACTTCTGTAGAATTTGTAAATTATTCACCGACATCAGGATTAGATTTAATTGAATATTCTCAATCATGTAAAAGTAAAAATGCAACTATTCAGGGTTTTGTATGGACACATGGCAATGAAATATTATTAATAACTGATCATGGTGTTGAATTACTTCTGGTAATTGAATTATTAATCATATTAAATATCAATTATTTTATATAAATTCAGATAAATTCGTACATAAAAATATTTATAATTAATTATTACAGGTGAATCCAGTGAAAAGAAATGTTAAAGCCTTGAAATCGCTCAGCTTAGGTGTAAATTGGTATTTATATTCACGTGAAAGTAGTATGATTTTATTATCATCTGGCACAATTGGAAATCAAATGCAAGCTTTGCATATAACACCAGGAAACATTCACAAAATTACTAAATTCGAAAGTAAAATAATTGATTATTAATCTCAATTTTTTTAAATGTATATATATTATGGTATGCTGTGTAAAGTTTATGGAATTAATTTTGTTTTTGTATTATTTTTATTTTTTAAAGTGGATGCAACGGCAACAAAGCCAGGAAAATTAGCAGTTTCTGAAAGAGATGTAGCATTAGCTGTACTTTATGGTACACCTTGTATAATAGTTTTACGACATCAACATGATGCACATCGTTCTGGTAGTGCATACGTTTGTGTATACACTGTTCATAAGTGAGTAATTTTTTTTATATTTATTTATAATGTATACAAGAAGAATTATCGAAAAATATTTATTAAACTAATTGTTGTTCATGTTTACTTTAGAATGGTATCAATAACGCAAAGTCACACATTAAAATTAGATATGCGTGGGAGGTTTGCAATTAATGTTGTAGATAATCTTATAATTGTTCATCATCAAGAGTCAAAAGTGAGTAATATACTTAATTTTTATTCGACATGAAATATGAAAAGAAAAATTAATTTTTTATATTTTTCTTTGTATTAAAGAGTTCAATGATATTTGATATTATGTTGGATGGAGTTAGTGATGGTACTGTGATGCATCACACCTGTGTAACTGCGCCAAAACAAATTAAACCATTCGGTTTGAAGGTACAAGGAGCGACATTATCAGAGCAAACTTCTCAGCCTTGTCCATTGTGTATCCTTTAGTGGAAAAAAAAATTATTTTTCTTTGCTTCAAGTATTTTTATGTAGCTTTACAAGTTGAATCAATAATTTCCTTAATACTGCTACAAACAGATTCGGAAAATTGGATTCTATTTCAGCCTAATATAATAATTGACATCAAATTAGGATGTTTATGGTAATTATTAAATAATTATATCCAACTTTTAAATAAACGAATTGAAATATATAATATTTTATTCATTAGAAAATTTTATTTATTAGGAAATATATAATATTTTATTTATTAGGTACATAGAATTACGTTTAGAAGCATTGACAAAATTAATCACTGATAAGGTTAAATTAGTTGAATTTTTAATTCAACGTAAAGACGGTAAATCATTTTTGATTCAAGTATTGCAAAAATATATAAACGATTTGCCAAAGACATTGATCGATATGCCAGCGATATTTGACAGAATAAATGCAGTGTGTCGTATTCAGCTTGAAAATGAGCTTCAAAGTCAGGTGAATAAATAATTATAGCATAAAAAAAATGAAACTATTTAATATTTATGAATATTTTACTTCATCATAAATACACATTGATAATTTACAGATGGCCACACCGTTACAGAGTACGCCGAAAAATTCATCAACAGCAATAGACAGTTTTCCTTATAAAGTACAATTAGATCAAATCGATATGTATACGCATATACTGTCTAAATTCACTGGTGATGTAATAGAACCAAAAATGATTGTCTGGGTGCTACTCGAATACATTAGGTAGTATTAATTAATTATAAAATAATTTAAATTCATATCAAAGAATTCATTTACTTATTTATTCAATCATTCATTATTCCCTCTGATAAATTATCTCAAGTTCCACCGAATTAATTATTCATTTTATCAATTAATTCAGATCGTTAGTTGAACATGGGATTCCTGTACAACATTTAATTTACGAGATTCTCATAACAACTTTAGTCAATCGGAAAGCATACTATCAGCTCCATCAATTACTGCAATATCATGTTGTAGCTGATTCCAAGCCTTTGGCATGTTTGCTATTATCCCTAGAAAATTTATATCCAGCTGCACATCAATTAGCATTAGATATGCTGAAACGTCTTGGCAATGCACACGAGGAAATAATTGAAGTTCTTCTTTCAAAAGGACAAATATTATCTGCACTCAGGTAGATTTTTAAGCATTAATTTTACATTATAAATACATATATGAGATTGTGTTTCATTAAATTTATCGTCTTTTTATTTCTAAATAGATAAATTGATAATTTATATTCTAATATTGTTTGTAAATATATGTTAAAAAAAATTTATTTTCATTCTTTTAGATATGTACGATCTGTAGGAATGGTCGATCAAGTGTCGGCACGAAAGTTTTTAGAAGCTGCTAAAAGTGCAAATGATCCAATATTATTTCATTCAGTATATAAATTTTTCGAACAACGCAATTTACGTTTACACAATACAAAAGCGTTCACTCGTGGCGAACATTGTCAATCTTATGTGCAACATTATGAAAATTTATTTCATGAAAGTAATGATGGTGGCAGTAGTTCAGCAACGAGTTCAAGTATTTCCATAATCACACCGCAAGATTAATCTACTGCAACTATAAAAAGAATAATTTGTAAAAAAAAAAAGAGAAAGAAAAAATATATACATACGTGTTTTGGAAGTTTATATTTAAATAGTTCATGGAGGATTTAATTTTTGCGAGATTTATAATTTGTTGATGGAACTTCATTGATGGAGATCACAAAATTTATCTTTATATTAGTGAGAGAACTAGGAGACGAATGGGGAGGTGAGGGAATGGACAACTCAGGAAGCAATGAGATTATTCCAATCAGTGCGTTCAGTGGCCTGTAAAACGTTTTATCTTTGTGGCCAGAGTGTGGCATCAAGCACTGGCGATGTCGTCATGTACAGTATACACAGAAAAAAAAAAATAAATCGATGAAACTTTTTCCCAGTACACGACCCATTCGCATCGCTAATTCTAAAATTCACGTATCAGCAAATTTCAGCATGAGGAAAGAGCGCGTGAACACTTCATTGTTTGAAAAGTATATGTGAATTTAGGTCACGATAATTATATATATTGAATAGGAAAATGCAGGGATTAATTTTGTTCAATGGTAATAATAAGCAATTTATTTAAGCAAGGAAAAAAAAAAATGTTTTTTAAATAAAAATAAATATTAATATTTCCATTTGAAAATGAATTTTTATTGACATATCATAAAATCACTTTTGTGTCTTTCTTTTTATTGTTTTATTAGAAACAATAGTATTATTATTATTTCGCCATTTTTAGAGAACAAATAGTTGTACAGTGTTTTATTTGAATTAAGGATATAAATTCTGGGATTTGCATGGAATATTTTCGGTGCAGTATTTATAGATAATTAATTTAGTTTGATTTAGTTTTCAAATTGCTACGAAGAATAGATACATTTTTTACGTTTGTTTTTTTTAATTTTTTGTTTCATTTGTTGCTGATAATATAACGTGAGCTGAATGAAGATTATAAAATGATTAATTTGAAGAAATACAATCTTTTTATTCATCATTATTAATGTGGAAAGAGAAAGATAAATTTTATCGAGTACAGAGACAATTAAAAATATTAATAAATAAATAAATTTAATATATCTGTATTCCAGCAGTATTTTTCTTTTTTTTTTTATTTATACTTTTATTTTAGATTAGAAGAAAAGAGAATCGTGTTACATATCTGTTCCCATTCATTATTTTGTTTATGTTTTTTTATTATCATTTGTAATAAATAGATTAAATTTTAATTTATTATTGGTATTAATTATATTTTTTTGGTCTCTTGCACCTTAATATGTATTATTATATATTTTTTTATTTTCAATTTCAATCTCTTATTTTCTATTTGACAATAATTTGTCTCGCACGATTCTCAAGCATATTTTTCATAGCCTCCAATACATATAGTTTTATTAATTTTTAATTGTAGAAACAATTTTTTTTTAGGTGCAAAGAATTGTGAAATAGATTTTAAAGTGCTTTTTAGTATACTCTATCGAGACACTAATTAGAAATACAATTAAGTTATTGATAATTGAAGTAATTTGATAGACTTACAATGATGAGCATTGTCCGCAAAAATAGTTTTTTTGTTTTAAGTAATGCAATTATTATTATATACTTTTATATCCCATTTTTAAATTTATATATCAATAGCTTACTTCACTAATGAGTGTTTTATTTTTTTTGTTATAACAACAGAATGAAGTTAGTAATTGAAGATTTTAAAATAAAAATACGTTTTTATTAAATATCAAAATCCAATTTAAATAAAGTTTTGCTTCATGATAAAATTTTTATTTTCAATTATGAATATTCAAGAAGATTTGAAGTACCATGAATAATATTCCCAATGATAAATTTATTCATTATTAAATCACATTTATAAATAATATCATCATGGATTATATATTATTTATTTATCATTTTGTTTCTCAACCACAAAATAAATTAAAATTCATAATATTTCATGAGAACTGAATCTCAGTAAAAAAAAAATTGTTTTTCACTTCACTTCCAGATTAATATTACTCTAAATGTAAACAGTGAATGATATTTAAATAAATATAACAAAAAACACACATATAAATTCATTCACACAAGAATGATAAAATACAAACTGGAAATTTTTGGTTTAAATTAAAAACCCACGTATCAATCTCTCAGTAAAGTGATTTCATGCAAAAAAGAGAGATTAATATTAATACAATTTGCATTATTATTTATTTATTTATTTATTTATTTATTCATTTCTTGATTCATTAATAATTTATTTATTTCCCTGTAAGACTGACGAGAGAAACGTCAATTAATAATTCTGTGTAAAAGAAGATGAATGTATTTCACTTTTTTTTTTTATCTTTAATTTGATAAAACTTATTTTCACTTGATAAAAGTGAACAATTTTAAAAATACAAAACCCTGACTTTTACACGAACTCTGTGCGAGTCCAGTACATAATTATTTCATAAGCGTAATGAATTGTTTTATAATAATTGTTCGGCGGTAGATTATTGTTTATATCGTGTGACAATTCTACATTATAATCTGCATCATTAATTATTTTTTCTTTTTCTTCGTTTACGTTATACGAATATGAATCTTCCGTTGGAATTATGAAAAATCCATCACGCCGGACGGTTATAACATGTCAATATTTATAACTTTATATACCTAACTAAGAAATTTATCAATATCATATACATGTATACATGTGTGTATGTATACTAGGGTGCTTTTTTTGAAGCGACTATTTTTTTTTCTTTGCTTAACAGACGGAATATCACTCTATACATGGAAAAAGAAATTCCCTCCAAAGATGAGTTCTTAATTTTAATATTTAGTACTCTCACCATCTATTTGAAATTTTCCCATTTGATTAACACGTAAATGTCGATTTTTTTTTTTTATTGATCTATAGCTTCACGGCATTTCATGCTATTTAATTGGTTCCCAACAGAAATTGTACAGAAATGTACAATCTTTCATTATGTTTATAGCACAATTATGTACAGTGAAATACCCTACCAGTAAAAAATGTTTAAGCCGATCTTGCTCGAATTTCATGGTTTTTTCGATTTTTCTCGAAAACTATCAATTTTGCGACAAAAGTATATGGGACCTTTTTTGTAAGAAATTCGATTTTCTATAAAATATTATTCCTGATAAAAAACTGTAGAGCTGATATTTTTCGAGAAAAATTCAATTAAACACGTGGAAATTTGAAATTTCCCTGTTTAATCTAGATTTTAGTGCTTTTCTTAATCATAATAATGAAAATAATTATATATTTTCGCGCAGACACTGCGTGATTACCAATTGAGATTAAACTTTCTTTTATTTTTATTTCAAAACATTTATATATAGATATATTTTGATATTTGTGTTATAGGGGACAAATATATATATTAGGGTGTTTCACATTTAGGCGATATTTTTTTTTTTTCCGAGCACATTGAAAATCTGATTATTTATGGAAAAAAAAAAAATATTCCCGTTCGAAAAAAAATTCTAAGTTAATTAGAGGCTTGGCTGTATCAAAAATTCGATTTCCCGTATGATTAACACGGGTTAGATTGTTTTTTCGACTTCAACTCGATTTTTTCATGACAAAAAAATTTTTCTTGAAAAAATGAATTCATAGCTTTTATAGAGCATTAAATTTGCGACAAAAAAGTTGTCCACCGCAAACGCTCTCCGAGTTGCAGTTTTCGAGTTATAGAGCTGAAAAGCTGAAAATTGAGCATAATTGATAACAAATTTTCTTTAAATCGGAATTTATTGATCTGACATTAATTATTATCTTACAATAAACTCTATAAAGCTTCTATATTATCAATTAAGCATTATAGCTTTAATAGTAAGATAATAATTAATGTTAAATCAATAAATTCCAGTTTAAAAAAAAATTTATTGTCAATTATAATCAACTTTTACCTTTTCCAGCTCTACAACTCGAAAACTGTTGATCAGAGAGCGTTTGCGGTAGAGAACTTTTTGTAGCAAATGTAATGTCCTACAAAAGCTATATATTTATATTTTTCAAAAAAAAATTTTTGATTGCCGAAAAATCGAGATGAAGTCGAAAAAAAAAATTTCTTGTGTTATTTATATGAGAAATCGAATTTTTGAATGAGTGAAGCCTCTAATTAACTCAGAACTTTTTTTCAAACAGAAATATGTTTTTTTTTTTATAAATTATCAGATTTTTAGATATTACAGATTAAAAAAAAGACAATAATGTAAATGTGAGCTGAAATGGTGAAAGTTGATTATAATTAATAACAAATATTCTTTATAGTGGAATTTATTGATCTGACATCAATTATTATTTTATGATAAACAAATGAATCTCTTACATTGTTGAATTTAGGAACCACCGTTCATATTTCAGGCATAAATAAGAATTTTTATTAATAAATCACAATATTTACTAGAAATAAATTTTTCCATTCATTCAATAATAAACAATGAGGTCAATCTACACTTATATATCATGGGTTCAATGAAAAATACTGTGGTATCAAATATAAGTAGGAAAATTTAAAAAAATCAAATGTACGTGAAAATTTGGATTTGAATTCAGTTTGTATTATGATTTTGTAATAATTATTGATTGATACTTATATTTATTTCTTAATTATGAACAGTAGTTCCTAAATTCAACAATGTAAGAGATTCATTTGTTTATCATAAAATAATAATTGATGTCAGATCAATAAATTCCACTATAAAGAATATTTGTTATTAATTATAATCAACTTTCACCATTTCAGCTCACATTTACATTATTGTCTTTTTTTTAATCTGTAATATCTAAAAATCTGATAATTTATAAAAAAAAAAAACATATTTCTGTTTGAAAAAAAGTTCTGAGTTAATTAGAGGCTTCACTCATTCAAAAATTCGATTTCTCATATAAATAACACAAGAAATTTTTTTTTTCGACTTCATCTCGATTTTTCGGCAATCAAAAATTTTTTTTTGAAAAATATAAATATATAGCTTTTGTAGGACATTACATTTGCTACAAAAAGTTCTCTACCGCAAACGCTCTCTGATCAACAGTTTTCGAGTTGTAGAGCTGGAAAAGGTAAAAGTTGATTATAATTGACAATAAATTTTTTTTTAAACTGGAATTTATTGATTTAACATTAATTATTATCTTACTATTAAAGCTATAATGCTTAATTGATAATATAGAAGCTTTATAGAGTTTATTGTAAGATAATAATTAATGTCAGATCAATAAATTCCGATTTAAAGAAAATTTGTTATCAATTATGCTCAATTTTCAGCTTTTCAGCTCTATAACTCGAAAACTGCAACTCGGAGAGCGTTTGCGGTGGACAACTTTTTTGTCGCAAATTTAATGCTCTATAAAAGCTATGAATTCATTTTTTCAAGAAAAATTTTTTTGTCATGAAAAAATCGAGTTGAAGTCGAAAAAACAATCTAACCCGTGTTAATCATACGGGAAATCGAATTTTTGATACAGCCAAGCCTCTAATTAACTTAGAATTTTTTTTCGAACGGGAATATTTTTTTTTTTTCCATAAATAATCAGATTTTCAATGTGCTCGGAAAAAAAAAAAAATATCGCCTAAATGTGAAACACCCTAATATATATATTTGTCCCCTATAACACAAATATCAAAATATATCTATATATAAATGTTTTGAAATAAAAATAAAAGAAAGTTTAATCTCAATTGGTAATCACGCAGTGTCTGCGCGAAAATATATAATTATTTTCATTATTATGATTAAGAAAAGCACTAAAATCTAGATTAAACAGGGAAATTTCAAATTTCCACGTGTTTAATTGAATTTTTCTCGAAAAATATCAGCTCTACAGTTTTTTATCAGGAATAATATTTTATAGAAAATCGAATTTCTTACAAAAAAGGTCCCATATACTTTTGTCGCAAAATTGATAGTTTTCGAGAAAAATCGAAAAAACCATGAAATTCGAGCAAGATCGGCTTAAACATTTTTTACTGGTAGGGTATTTCACTGTACATAATTGTGCTATAAACATAATGAAAGATTGTACATTTCTGTACAATTTCTGTTGGGAACCAATTAAATAGCATGAAATGCCGTGAAGCTATAGATCAATAAAAAAAAAAAATCGACATTTACGTGTTAATCAAATGGGAAAATTTCAAATAGATGGTGAGAGTACTAAATATTAAAATTAAGAACTCATCTTTGGAGGGAATTTCTTTTTCCATGTATAGAGTGATATTCCGTCTGTTAAGCAAAGAAAAAAAAATAGTCGCTTCAAAAAAAGCACCCTAATGTATACGCTATGCGTATCAGTATATTTTATAAATACTTATTATGAAATAAGTATTTTTTTCTTTATTTTATAATTTTATTAATTCCTTATAATATATATTTTTGTTAATCCCTCAATTAATTGTCCTGAAGACTTGGTATTAAAGAGTTTCACAATTATTTAAACTCTACATCAAAATATTTATAATTAACTTTAATATACATATAATTATATTGTGTAATTTTATTTTTTGTATGTTTATTTATTATTGAAAATTTAATTCAATTAAATTTTTATTTTGTTTTTTTTTTACTATCAATCCCTCTCGTGCATCGGTTCAGAATTATTGGCAATTGTAAATTATCAACAAATGTCGCTTAACATTGTTACATCAACAATATAAATTTGTCAATAATTAAATTATTTATTTCTGCTATTGTTATTATATAAAATTGTCAAGCGACTTTGTAACAATTACAATAAACCATTTCCAATGTCTATCTAAAATATTTCTACGTGACTAAAATTTTAAACATAATTTATATAACTATATATATATATATATATTGTATATCTTATCTTAAAATCAATATTTCTTATATATTTTTTCAACTTACATTTTTATTTTTATATTATCTAGGAAATAAAAAATGATAGAGTTATACTAATGCACATAATATTCCGTTAATACTTCAAAGAATTTTCTTGTATTATTAATACAGGAATTTGTAATAGAGAATTATTTTATGTAAAAATTAAGTACGGGATTTTTAATGAAACGTTGAAGTCTGCTGCAACAATTCAGAAGATAAATATTTCAAAGTAATAAAACATTTTAAATTTATCAAATTACAATTTTTTATTTTTATTGTATTTCACTGGTTTATTTATTTCTTAAATTTTTTTTGGTTGCTTTTTCTTTTGAATATTCCTATTTGATTTACATATTATAAATGTTGGATCAGCTGAAAATATATTTAGCAGAGCCTAATTACTTTAAACATATTATCAAAAGAGAGATAAGAGCTTTTAAGGACACACCCCGATGTAGTATTTTTTATTTTTCAGATTTTATTTGAAAATCTTTTTCCCCATTAAATTTTTCAAACTTTTTCATTAATATATTATCTAAATGAAGTTCAAATCCATCATTTGCTCTTTCAGAAACATTTATTTCCCCTATTATTTCATAATGAAACGCTTATACTTTTTATTTTTTTTTTTCTCCTTGGTTTTATATTTCCCAAGCGAATTTTCTTTTTTTTTTTCCCCCTGTTTTAACGCACATCTTGACGTTCCACTTTTTTAATTATTACCATCAGCTGTGTGCTTTTGCATTATATCAAAAGATTCGTGATGAAACCCTCGCCATAATGTATACATCAAAACGGATCATATTTCTCATTACTTTAGATTAAATTTAATGTTGGACAAATAAAACTTTTTTTTTTTTCTCAAGTTTTTATCGTGTTTTGTTTTAAAATTTCCGTTCATGTTTGTTCTCTTTTACGATGACAATGGTATATAACAATTTTAATACCAAAAATAATTTGATATACTGATATGTTTGAGTTTAATATTGTGTAAAAAAATTTTTATAAAAAAATTTCACGGGCATATTATTTTTCGTTTATGATTCCACGTAAACCTTTGTTAAATCAAAAAAAAAAAAATATTCTGACAAACACACACACACACACACATACTGATATTCATTTATATGTATAAAATAAAGATATAAAAATAATAAACAAAAATTAAGTGACAGAATTCACGTTTGTATTCAATCGCAAAGCGGAAATTCTCCAACATTTTAAATATATTCAACATCGTACATAACATATATAAATTTTTATATCCTTTCATGTAAAACCGGTGGTATAAGGACAGCATCAGAGAAGCTTTTGTCATTTTTACCAAGAGCAAGTTGCGACCAGATAAATCTACAACAGAAAATGCGCATTCATTTTTATTTTCCATGTTCTACAAACAATTTTTTTTTTCATCATTCGGCAGAAAAAAATAATAAATAAAAAGGAAAAATATGCAAAGAGAATGATGGGAACGAGTGTGTTGGAATTGAAAGAAGAGTAGTGAAGAGGAAGAAGAAGAAGAAAAAAAAAAAAAGATTGTGATCAAGAAAATAAGACGAAGAAGAAAAAGGCGAATGAAAAAAACTCTTTGATCTTTTACGATGTCACCACACTATACAGGTTCTTCTTACCCTCAAAGTTCGTTTTCATCTGCGTAACGATATTTTTCTCTTCACCTCCATCATCCTCCATTCTCCTTACATCTTTCATACTTATAGATATATACATATTTTATAAATGTATACGTGTGTATACATTATATTTATATACCACTATCATTTTTCTTTTGTTGGTTCTCGCATGTCGTCTTCTTTTTTGTTTTTTTTTTTCATGTCCTTGAGGTCGACCACTGGTTCATTTATTTTACCCTCTGATGCCACTTCATCGTTTACGAGACTTACCTCTGTCGTACAGATTTTTTTTTTTTTTTTACATTAGTTAATATATATATACGTATATTTTATGACAAATATCTAGTACACTTGTCTTTTTCTTTTCTTCTGAACAACGTTGACTATTGTAGACACTTGGAATCACGAGACTCAATATTGTCACAAAGGAAAAGACAAAAGTAAAAATAAAAGAAATAAAGAAAAGACATTTCTTTTCTTTTAATTTAAATATTCACCTGCTCGACATTCGATTTATCAATCGGTCCTTGACTTTATTTTTTTTTGCAATATGTATATCGTTTTTTTCTTCTTATATTTTATACAAATACTAACTGGAATAATTATTTTTTTTTTTTCATTATTTAGTTTTCTGTTTAACTATTGAGAATTTAAAGATATTAATTGAAAAATATCTCGAGATAATATGCAAAATTTTTCATTAAATTGTTGTAATATAATTTACAAATAAAACGAAATATTTTATTTTCGTATTTAATTTAGCTTGTATTGTTGCTAATGTTACTGTTATTATTTTATTTTATATATATTTTTCTTTTATTTTAAGAGATGTTGCAATCATCCGCGTGAGAATCTCGTATTTGCTGCTTGGTTTTTCTTGACGCCCGTCGTATAAGACTTCTACTGCGTGGTTTACTTTTCACTTCCTCAGCAACTGTTACTACACTTGTACCTTGTGCTGCAAGCACCTGTTGAGGAGATCCACCAGCGCTTCCGGTTCTTCCGCTTGGACTACCGGATCTTTATTGAATCAAAAAAAAAATAAATAAATAAAATGAAATAAAATAAAGAAAAAATCGGATTCAACACTACATCACATTTATTATTTTATTATTCACTAATTAATTTTGTTTTATCTTAACCTGCGTGATCCATATGCTGAACATCTTCTTCGTAGTCCAGAATCATCAGCATCACCAGTCGGATTTTTCGGTACTATTTTTGATAATGTAACAAAACACCTAAAAAGATCTTTGATATTGTAATCATCTTTTGCAGAACATTCCATTACTTTGGCACGAAGTTTTGGTAATTCACAAAATAACCATTCGCTAACATCTTCAATTGGCACTTCTCTTCGTGCTGATGCTAAATCAAGTTTATTACCCGCAATAACTATCGGAACTTCCTGCATCAAAATAAAAAAAAAAAAGTTATAATAAAACATAATATGAATTTCAAACGATTTTTATTCATATTATTTTCATCGAAAATTAATTTACAAACCTGATAGTCTGGTCTTTGTTCTCTGACCTCTTCAAAAATCATTTTAACACATTCAAAACTTGGCGATGATGTCGTGGCATAAACAAGAAGAAACGCATGTGCTGTTGCAATGCTTAATCGTCTCATTGCAGGAAATTGAAGATCACCTAAATAAAATTTGTATTTAATAGAAATATACAATTTATATAATTGATATAATTTTAAATTAAATATATTATTATTAATACCTGCTGTATCTAGTAAATCAACTTTTAAAGTTAATGTCCCGAGTATACATTCACGTGAATAAAGATCTTCTACAGTGGGTCGGTATCTTTCAGTGAATCCTTGACCAAGAAGACGTCTAATAATTGCACTCTTGCCAACTCCAGCACCACCGAGAACCACTAAACGAATTCTCTCGTAGTCTGTCATCTTTAACTGATTTATCTTACTTTTTTTATTTTTTTCTTCAAGGTTAAGGTCTGATAATGAAGTGATAATAATTGCACGATCTCAAAAAAATTTCATTATTCTTTTTTTTTTTTATAATGCTGTTGAATCGTGAATTTTCTTCTTTCTTATTTTCTTTCACTTTATTCTTTCTGCCAAGAGTTTATTATTCACTTAATATTTACCTTTTCCAATATTTTTTTGCTCTTTCTTTCGGAAATTTCTACTTTTACGTCCCACAGGAAATTCAATATTACCAATGTCTCCTTGGTTTAAGAGTCACGGTCAACGCCAACGTATTAATTGAATTTTATATTGAACTAAGGAGTTTGCCACAGAAGTTGATTTGGCTTCAAGATAAATGTATCGAATATTTTTTTCCTAAAGCAATCGATCACGATCTCTTGCACAGAACTTTTCACATTTTTTTTTTATATACTTTTTGTCAATATTTATTATAACAATTATAACTATATATAATTTAGTAAAGTCGATTTGACAATAAACTGAAGATTGACATAATTATTTTTGATTTTTAACAATTGAAACTTTATCAAAGTTTATTCATTAAATATTGGGAAGTTTTATGAGACAAATTAAAAGTATTATTTAATTTCTCTTTATTTCACCCCTTGAATTTACGATAAAGATTAAATGGATAAATTTTCAAAGTACCAAGTGATTTGCATTCATTACAATCCATCGAATTTTTCATCGTATAATATATTTTTCCAATATAATAATCTGAAACAAAATAAAAGAAAAAAAATATTAAAAGAATTAATTAATTTTCGCAATATTATCAATTTATTTAATACAAAAATAATTAATAATTGATTTACTAGTTAATGAATATGCCAACAAACAGTATTAATATTGTAAACAGATAATGAAAATTTAATTTCATGCGAATATTATTTTATACATTAAAAATAAATCAGATGAAAAATTATTTTGATGATACATTGATATTTATGAATATACCAAAGATAATTGAATGGGTTTCAATTTCAGCATTGAACGTGTGTGAAAAGGCTTCAAATACTCATACAACCATGGCTAATTATAGCAGTATATCACTTGTGCATGTGAATATTAATACATGTGTTGAAATATTATATTATATTGTCATCATGAATCGATTAATACATTAAATAGCGTCATGAGCACACGATACTTTGAAGTATCGAATTAGTTGATCATACGTTGCATTGATGACAATATAAAATATGAATAATAAATTTAATATAAGTATTAAATATACATAAATTATCAAAGTTAATAAATAGTTAAAAATAAAAATTAATTTTATCTCTGATGACAACGTAAGTTATTTTATTTTGTAAAATTTATTAATTTCAAAGCTCTCACTATATTTCCATAAAATATTATAGTCAATGAACTCAAGTGTAGTCAAAACATTGAAGACAAATAATTATGTAACCATCAGGTATCTACAGTACATTGAAACTTTCATACACACTTTGCAAGTTGATGTCTATATGGATCGCTCAAGTTGTGACAAATTAATCAACTTATGTAGTATATAACGTGAAATTTTATTCCAAAGTGACGATGATAATAATAATAAACTATCATAAAACTTTAATTGACATTAAATTATCAATTATCACTTGCAAAAGATGCATCAAAACTTTTTCTTCAACGAACTATTTATAAGCACTTTATTATTTGGCTTCTTATTCTTGAAATATATTTTTTTTTCTTCACCTTTACAAGCAATTTTTCAATCTAAAAAACATTCTATTAATGCTAAATATTCAAATTGAAATATTATTCAAATATTTGAATAATTTAATTAAATATAACGGTTTGGCAAATATTTCATTGATAATAATTTCAAATCAATTGTCTATTCCGAGAATTTATATAGAATAATTTTAATATTAATAGTAGTAATAGTTTCATTACATTCATTGAAAACATTTGGAATATTTTGTATGTATATCAATGATGAATATTGTCAATTAACTCACATTGGATAGCAATCAAATTGACGTGTAAAACCGTGCGATTTATTGGACAATAATGCAACCATTTTACGATGTTGTGCTTTTGTTTGACTGTGGAAACTCAACTGGCTCTGCATGTATACGAAAAGCAATTACGTGACATCAGGTAACTAGGATGAATAAATTACTAACGGGAATATCGGTGAAATAAAGCTTCAAGTAAAATCACACGACATTTTTTTATCCACATTTTCCTATTTTTATTTATTTTTTTTTTTTTCTTCTTCTGCATAACATTAATAATTCAATTTATATTTAATTTCATTTATTTATCAATTGTTGACGAAGAAGTTGAATTAAATTTATAACAACTTTGTAAACCATTCAGATTGTTATCAATATTTATTCGTGTATTAATAAAAATTTTATGGTTATAGACCGTGAATGCAAGTAGAGATCTAATTATGAACTGTTGGTGGAATTAGAGCATGAAGGGAAAATTGACACTTGTGATATTCTGTCCTGTAGGGTTGGATAGAGTGAGGACAACGCATATAAACAAAATTCCACTAACAGGCACATGATGCTTGCACATTGATATTATTCTAGTGTACGCCAATCGAATCCGAAACTAATTAACGACAGTGAAATCATTGAAGCGTTACACGCATTGAAACAAGTATTGGGAGTCAAATGAAAATCCGACCAGTGTCCAATTAAGGGATGAAAAATATATGTTATAAATGTATATTGATAAAAAGTATTATCTGTTTTTAAATGATAATTAAATTAATTGTCGATTATATATTAATTATTTTATTATTTTTATTTCGTTTTTATTTATTTTTTTTTTTATTCTTTTTCTCTTTGGATGTCTTTTAGATTAATAAAATTTGTGTTCTCTGAGGTGAAAAAATATGGCTGCAATATGAACGTCGCTTTTGTCACGATCATAGATTAATGTGAAGAAAAAAAATTCAATATTTTATATATTTTACATATTATATTGGAAAATATAGATATAATAGTTGAATGTAGATGAACAAAAGCCAACTAATTCAGTTCACGTCGCATTGAAGGGAGACATCTTTTAGGACTCTTTAGATGCAAGGTGTGTCTCTGCGTGAGTGAAGCTTCAACTATATACATGTACGTGCATAACGAAAAAAGCTCTACAACAAAATATTTCATCGAGAAAAATTTGAATTTTTGTCGTGAAATATAAAACAACTTCACTGCATCAGTAGGTACATTTTTCTCAAAAATATTTTACAATACACAATAGCACACACTCTAACAATAAACCAAAAAAAAAAAAATAAAATAATCCTCGAATTCTATATAATTTTTATAAATAAAAATAGAAAAATTGATGAACATAAATTTGGAATTTTTTTTTCTTTATTCGATGAATACATCAAAAAATGAATAATAAAAAAAAATGAAAATACATGTATTGATAAAGTTTTTTTTATTATATAGGTTATATATATATATTCATGTTAATGACCTGAAGCTTCAACGACTTTCATCACGAACGCTTTCAGTTGGAAATCATCACGTGCACGCCCGATAGCACATTTTCATTCCCTCGATATATAAAGGTCGCCTCTGTTGTTGCTTTAACACGTGGTGTTTCAAATACTATATAATAATATACACATACACATGCACTATATAATATTATCACTCTATTCCTTTTTATTTTCTCAAGCTCTTGACAAGTCTATACATGTTACAGTTCGTTCGACTAAATCGATCGTCGTAACCTTTTCGCTTTTCTCTCCATACACTCATCGACAAAAATGTTATATATTCTTCCTGTTATCTTCACTCTCTCACACGAGTTTAATTATTTTACACGTGACTACATATAAACCTCCTATATACATATATACAATAAAAAATAAAAATAATAAAATACATTCATGTGTTTATTTACATTATTTATTTACCCACATTTTAAATGAAATAAAAATATAAAATTCTCAATTTTATATTCATCATATAAAAATATATTTAATGTTTAAACAAATAATGTATAGAGTTTTCATTTCTATCCTCTCTTTTGGACTTTATTGAAACTTGCACGTGATCGCAAGAGCACTCGACCATGAACCTGCTCGTTGGCGTATAAAAAATTCTCTCAAAATACATAACCCTCTCTTCATTCTTTTAACATCTTCTATTTTTGCCAGATTTTTTTTTTCCATATATTTTTTTGTTGTAGATGTACATGTATATGTATATGTATATTTTTTTGTTGTAGATGTATATATGTATATATGTATATATTTTTTTTTTATATTTATATTCTATATATCTTGTCTGCCATACGTTGATTTTTATTACCTTTGTTTTTTATTCTTTGCTTTTTACGATATATATAATTTTTTTTCCTTCAGGTTTTTTCTCTCATTTGCAGCAAGCAGACTATATATACATATTACATATGTATATATGTATTATATCAGTCGCAAGCAATTGTAAGCACAACGTTATATATACATTTTCCTTTATATCCTTTATATCTCTGCTTCACCTTGTCTAGTTTGTTTTTTTTATTTTTTTATTTTTTTTCATCCCTGGATATTTAATACACTGATACACATACACATGCATACACACACACAGGCAGAGTCATGCGAATAATTTTTTTTTTCCATTTCTTTTATCACTCTCACCACTTATGGGTGCCAGGAATATTTTTTTTTTTTTTTTTTTTTGGGTGTGTGTGGACGAGAACGTATACGCGCTCTGTTGAACAAAAAAATCCGGTTCATCGTCTCGTTCAACATTTTTATTAATACCTGGTGTGCAGAGCGACAGACACAAATGCAAGTAATCGAATGCGTAAATGGCGTTGTGTGTATGAGCGGAATATCCACGGGTTCAATTGTCATTTCAAAGCAACAGAAAAAATTAAATTTAATTTAATTTAATTAAATTAATAATACAAAGTTTTAGAAACAATTTACGATAATGATATTATTATCTTCAATATTATAAAGACTTTATATTTGTATTAATATATTTGTATTAAAAATAAAAATAAAAATAAAAATAAAAATATTAATATTTTTATTTTTATTATAATTTTTTTTTTAATGATAAATTATTATTATTAAATAATATGTTATTTTGTGAATGAAATTATTTTATTTTGAAAAGTAAATAGAAATAATTTATAATAAATTTTTATAATAAAAATATTAAAAATAAAAATAAAAATATTAATATTTTTATTTTTATTATAATTTTTTTTTTAATGATAAATTATTATTATTAAATAATATGTTATTTTGTGAATGCAATAATTTTATTTTGCAAAGTAAATAGAAAAAATTTATAATAAATTTTTATAATAAAAATATTAAAAATAAAAATAAAAATATTAATATTTTTATTTTTATAATAATTTTATTTTTAATGATAAATTATTATTATTAAATAATATGTTATTTTTTGAATAAAATTACTTCATTTTGAGAAGTAAATAGAAACAACTTATAATAAATTTTTATAATAAAAATATTAAAAATAAAAATAAAAATATTAATATTTTTATTTTTATTATAATTTTTTTTTTAATGATTAATTATTATTATTAAATAATATGTTATTTTGTGAATGAAATTATTTTAATTTGAGAAGTAAATAGAAACAATTTATAATAAATTTTTATAATAAAAATATTAAAAATAAAAATAAAAATATTAAAAATAAAAATAAAAATATTAATATTTTTATTTTTATAATAATTTTATTTTTAATGATAAATTATTATTATTAAATATTATGTTATTTTGTGAATTCAATAATTTTATTTTGAGAAGTAAATAGAAAAAATTTATAATAAATTTTTATAATAAAAATATTAAAAATAAAAATAAAAATAAAAATATTAATATTTTTATATTTATTATAATTTTTTTTTTTAATCATGAATTATTATTATTAAATAATGTTATATTGTGAATGAAATAATTCTATTCTGAAAAGTAAATAGAAAAAATTTATAATAAATTTTTATAATAAAAATATTAAAAATAAAAATAAAAATAAAAGTATTAAAAATAAAAAAAAAAAGCAAAGTGATATTTTTTTTTTAATCCCTGTTTATTGTAGGCATGAGAATAAACTATCGATGAATGTAAAGTTTATATTTTTCGTATACTATTTCCACTTGAAAATCGTAATAGCCATAAATTTTTCTCTCCAATATCGATAAACCTCTAGAGAAAATAAACGAGTTATCGCAAAGAGCTTAATTTTTACGAATACAGATAAACTCAAAAATTATTATCTCTGATAAATATATATACATTTAAATAATAAACATTTATACAAACATAAACTGCGAAATAACAGATTAAAATATTTAATGAGAAGCGATTCATCTCATCAAATATTTTTTATATAATATAATATATAAAAAAACCGAAAATAAGAAAAAAAAGATACAGCACAAATGTTCATTGGCATCGTGATTAAACAAGGAATGATAATTGTATTTGGACTCGTATTAAAGCTCAGCTCAATCGGCTGAATAATTTCTTGCATTGATTGTATGGATCCCTCTTGACGATTAAACTCATACCCGGAATAGGAGTTTCTCATCATTTCCTATATAGCGCCACGGAAATTACTTCATTTCATTAATAACACCCACCACACACGTATTGCAATCCAAGACCTTTGGTAATTGCATAACGAACAATGCAATAAATTAATATTTAAATATATCAAAATTAAAGTAATAAAAATTATGAAATTTTATTCATGATTAATAATTTTAAATGATTATATAAATATATAAATTGAAATAATATTCAATTTATAACAAGTGTAAATTATTTTTAATTTCCTATGGGTTGTTAATATTAATATTAATTTGGTTATAATTGGACTTTTAATTAAAAGATATGGATTATTGTGTTTATATTTGATGGAATAATGGATATTTGTATAGACAAAGCCACTGAGTTTAAATTACAAACGTTTGATTTATCAATGGGATAAATCGTGTTGCGTGTATGACATACAGCGATCAGCAATTTTATTATATATGAAAGGGGATGAGGGTGAGAGAGCTTTTGCAATCATTGTGAAATGGATGCTATTAACACGCGGACAGTCAGAGAATTGTACAGGCGAATGACAGTGATCGTCAATGACTTTGAAACGTGGTATACAAATCGATATGTAAATATTTAAAATCTATTGAATTTAATCTCTATAGTCTCAGGGACATTTATTATTTATGTATTATTTATTCATGAATTATATTATCAGTGACTTATTAATTAAGAAATATGAATGACAATATGGGAAATTCGATTTTATATTCATTTTTTTTCAATTTTTATCACAGCATTTATCAAAGAATTCAATATTTCTTGGAACCATTTGCGAATTTATATCAATGAATTATTATTTATTGTATAATTAATACTGTGATGATAATTATTTTTTATTGAATGCAATTATTAATATTCTATTCTGTGATAGATAGTAAAGAAAAATAAATGACGGAAATTAATTCAGTAATTTTAAAGAAAAATATAAAAGAATTTCTTTTATTTTTTATTTCCAAATTTTATTAATAAAATCAACAAAAAAAATATTATTCAAATATAAAATTATTTATCCTGTTCAGTCTGTGTAAAATTAATTTTATCTCATACGAAAAATCTCAGAAAAAAAAAGAAAAAAAAAGAAATCTCATAAAATAAAAAAATTAGTTTTTCATTTCTTTTCACACTATTATTTATATTATTTTGCAACAACCGCCATATTGCAAACGATATTATATACCAAGCATCAAAATATATATCAGCAGCTCACTCTTGACACTTCATATCTCTCGAATGGGAGTAAGTTTGCGAACGTTGCTATATGTGGAAGATTTATTATATACCATAAGGCACTTTCACGTCTCGAGATTTCATATACTATATACCCACTCTCAAACTCTCCCTCTTTCACACACCCATACATATACATATATGCAGTATACACATAAAAATACATATTACTGGCAAGAGTATAAACAGTGTAAGCTTCGGGCGTTCGTCACGTCATCTCGATCATATCTGTCTCATCCTTTTACTCTATAAATGAATTGCTAGCGGGTATAACAGTCAATAATAATTCAATTCTTGCCAGAGAGTAGACCAAACTCTCATATATATCATCAAATTTCTACTTTTTCACCAATAATAATTGTCACATATCCGACAGACGTCACCTCATACAACAGAAAAACAAAAAAAGTCTTTACTAAATTAAATATTTTTTACCAATTACCGATACACTTTAAATTATTAAATAAATAAATAATAATAATATTAGTAGTAGTAGTAGTAGTCATAATAATGATAATAATAATAATAATAGTAATAATAAAAATAGTGATGGTAATAACAATAGTAATAGTAATAATAATAATGATGATAGTGATAGTAATAGTAGTAATAATAGTAATAATAGTAATAGCCATAGTAATAGTAATAATAATAATAATAGTGATAGTATTAACAATAGTAATAGTAATAATAATGATGATGATAGTGATAGTAATAGTAATAATAATAGTAAAAATAGTAATAGCCATAATAATAGTGATAGTAATAAGAATAGTAATAGTAATAATAATGATGATGATAGTGATAGTAATAGTAGTAATAATAGTAATAATAATAATAGTGATAGTATTAACAATAGTAATAGTAATAATAATGATGATGATAGTGATAGTAATAGTAATAATAATAGTAAAAATAGTAATAGCCATAGTAATAGTGATAGTAATAAGAATAGTAATAGTAATAATAATGATGATGATAGTGATAGTAATAGTAGTAATAATAGTAATAATAATAATAGTGATAGTATTAACAATAGTAATAGTAATAATAATAGTAATAATACTAATAACCATAGTAATAGTGATAGTAATAGTAGTAGTAATAATAATACAAATAATAATAATAATAATAATAAATAAATGATTAAAGGGATGTAATCAATTTTATTGATTTTTTTCTTTATTCTTTCTACATCAATTAAAACTATGTTTAAAAAAATAATACTATTCATCAATACAGATTTTTATATTAAGCATTTATTTATTTATCAAATGATTGAATATAATTATTGAATTAATAATTGAAAATTTTCAATTGCATTTGATTATTTAAATGGAATTATTTGATGGATGTAATTACGAGTAATTTTATTTAATAATGTCGATTGTAATTTTTAAAGCTGTATTTTCATGTAAATTTATACTTTGATTTGTTTTATTTTTTTATTTTTAAAAATGCTGTTTTTTTTTTTTTTTTTTTTTGACGAGAGTTTAATGGTTCAGTTGTGAATATAAATCTCACAGTATGAATATATATGTTTATATATCTGGGTTGAATTTATATACAGCTGAGAAATGTAACCGTTTTATAAGCTGTAACTTGGACCCTGAAAATAGTTTTATATTTATACAAGTTTCGCGCACAAGTCTAAGGAGATTACTAACTTTTCTTTTGTTTTTCACGTGGCTTTTCTTTCGCCGCTTGTATAGTTATTATTTCTTTTTCTTTTTTTTTTTTCTTCGTTTCGTTATTCACTTCTTTCTTCCCTTTCGTTTGCGCCCTTAGACCCCTCAGGGTTTGAGCTGCGACAAGAAGAGAGGAAAAAAAATAAATGTACATGTATAAAAGGAAATGAGAGCTGATGAGAATTAGATTCCATGACCCTCTTTCAGTAATTCAATTGGAATTTCCCCAGTTATTTTCATGGTATGTACCACAATTTTATTGTACACTGCCTGTTTTAATACTGCATTAATATATAAACCAATAATTAGTTAATTTTATTGTTGTTCATTGCTTAGATTTTATCGAAGAAAATAAAGTCCACTTGATAAATTGACATTAACCTTTTTTTTTTTCTCTTTCTTTTTCGTTTTGTTGCTTTTTCTTTCTACTAATTACATTGATGATGATGCTGAAAGATTAAACAAAGGCGTTTTTACACTAGTAAATAATCCAGACGATGATACTTAAGTGTATAAAACTGTAATAAAAGTAATGTCATTAAATTTTGTTTTTTTTCCAGTGTAAATTTTTTTCCCTTTTCTTGGTGGGTCAATATATATTTTATTTTTTTATTTCTACTCGTTTTCTTTTCTACATTGTCTTCGCCACCTGATGCTTTAGCATTTAATTCCACTTTCGTCTCCACTGCCCGCAAGCAAGTCGGAATTATTCCAATTGCTTGGATGGAAATCCCAGTGGATATAATTTTCGAGAAAATTGGATAGGAAAAAAAAAAAAGCGAAAGATATCTATACTTCATTGTAGCTTTTTTTTTTTCGTTTGATATTGATTCCCGATTTCGAGGTTACATTCCTTGCTCTTCGTTATTCAATTTTTTTTCTCACCACTCATTTTTATGCAAATCTTGTCATATCAATTCGCGTATTCATTATCACATGTAAATAGAATAAAAATATGAAATCAAAAATTTTTATCAATATTCATTGACAATTATACGTAAAAAAATTTAAATTCTTAAATATTAAATAATATATTTGTATAGTTAATATAAATATATAAATATATAAATAATGATATATAATAAAAATAAAAATGTGCATTTTGTGGTAGGAAAATATTTAATTTAAATAATATTAACTTTCATCGTTTGACATTCTCAAGCGATTTTATTTCCTCATTCAAAGTCAAATAAATATTTCTTTATGAAAATTTCACTGCAATATTTTCTACATTAAATTGACAATCGGATTTTGTATATATATTTCAGTGATATATAGCATATAGGAAAAATAAATTTAACGATTTTAACTATATCATGATTCAAGTTTCTTGAGACTTTTGTGAGATTTATCAAGCACATAGGTGCATTTATATACTCAACTAAATACATATATACATTATACATAGTGTTTCATTATTGTATTGCACAATGTACACAAAGAATACAATTCAAATTCATTCACATAAAATCGTTTGCAGATTAATAATGTCAAGTACTCTCTTGTTTCTTTGTGACCTTTGAAATCGTCGCGATTCAATCAGAAAATTAATGTCATATCAAAAAGCAAAACTTTATAAAATACTCAACGATACAAAAGTTTCTCTCTACACTCAATAACAAATAAAAGTCAAGCTTCTATTCACCATCATGAAAATTCACATACATATATATATATATACATAAAATAAATATTCAAATATATAAACGTGCAAAAAGTAAAAAAAAATATATAAAAAACTTTAAGTCATTTAAAAACCCATCGAATTTTTCATTCTTTTATTTTTTATAATTTACAAATAAATTTGTAATTCTATTATGTTAATAATTGCAATTATAAATAAAAATAAAACCCACCAAAATATTTACTTATACATACGTTAATTAGATTCACAAAAATGTTGGTATAAAATTGCCATTAGTCGTCACCCTCATTGTTTTTAAGTTAATAAACACTTGAATAATTCAGAACCCTCAAGAATCCGTCTGGGAATTTCACCGGAGGAAATGAGGTGGTCTAACGAACTTTATCATTCTCTCTTTTTATATCTCTCTCACTGGAACTCAACTTTAGTGCAATATAGAGTTTTACAGAACAGACAGCTGGATGGAAAGGCATTTATTACGACGCGACGTTTGGCTCATAGTCCAACTAATGGTTAAAACCACTTGTTGAAGCCACTACAGATCTTTCACTGGAAAATGGAATAGCTAATGTCTGAATAGTGAAGCTCAATATATATATCAGTATGTATATTGTATATATATATATGCATATATGTTACCTACATACACACAAACATTAAAACCACATTCATTCCCTTCAAAATTCAGCTGACAAAGTAAATCAATTCCATTCACTGTATTTCTCTCATAAATAAATCCCAAACTATATTCACAAATTCATGTATACATTCATTTGTTTATGAATAATATTATTTTATTTTATTTCAAAAATGTAAATATTCCAATGTTATATTTGATTTACTTTTATATTATCAATCATAAATATGTACAACAATTTATTTTCACAAAATTTTTTTTATTTTTTTCCAACAACCTCTTGGCCGAATTTTCATCTCTGCAGTTTTTAAAAATATATTTATAGACGAGAAAAAATTCTGCTCAGCATATAAAAATACATGTAAACCTGATGCACATATATATCCACATAAAATCTGAATGTTTCAATGTATAAAATTCGTCGATACAGAAAAATATTCATAAAAATTTCCTACCTACTCAAAAAAAAAAAATAACAAAAGTAATAAATCCAACTATTTTTTTATCATCAAGTAAAAAGTTCTGTCAAGTATATAAAATTCGTAATGACTTGAATTCTCAAGTGTTCACAAATGTTTGGTAAAAATGTCCAAATTGTGAGATACTCAACATTGTAAATAAATATATATATAATATATATATATATATATATATATGTATATATTTATCTATATATATACACGAAGAGATAGTGACATTGATGAAAGCTCAAGTGTCAGTTGAGAGGGTCAGAATTGTTTTCGAGTAGAGCTAAAAAAGTATACATATACATAACTACATCTAGGTTGAGAGAATATAATACATATATATACAAACATGTATATATATATATACATAAAAATATAAATATATAGACGAATAACTAGAGAAAGATAAAAAGGGTTTATAAGGTCTTTCGTTCTCTATTATTTATGCCTTCGTTATAGGTAAGATTCGCTGTGGATGAATACAAACGAGCATGTCGTGTATATATAAATGTATATATATATATATAGGGATTAGACGGAAGAGTATATATAGATATATGAGGAAGTAAGAGAAAGAATGGAAAGAGAACAGGGACAAGTACTGATTTATCGGTGGCGTTCATCGACACGACAGATCCGCGACGAACCGTCTCCTCCACCACGATTGTCTTTCCTCTTAATTGCATTCCTGTCGATCTCCATCTTCTTCTATATATATATCTATATTATTAACCGTATAACTTGCTTCCCATTCTATCTCGTCTTCCTTTACTTCTACTTATTCATGGATGACTCTTATGATGATTTAACATTTAATGATTATAATCCGGGATTTTAAATTCAAATAATAACGTGATTTACAATAAATTTCGTTCAATTAATTGCCTTTATTTATTTCTACTTGCTCATTTTTTTTTTTTTTTTTGTTCCATTTTTTATGGTAATGAGAAATAGTAATGAGAGATTGAATCGCATTAGTGTAATTAATTTATAAATGAATTTTAATTATTTGTAGAAATTGAGAAATGAATGAATAAAAATATGAAAATTAAATATTAATTTTACTTGTTATATATTATTATTTTTTTGTGTTAGTGATTTTAGTAAAGCACATTTATTTATATTTTGACATTGGTTGAAATGTAATTTTGGATAATTAATTTTGTTTCAGGGTTTTTTTTTCTTCTTCTTCAGGTATTTTTATTTTTAATTAATGACTTGAAAATCTACTAACGCCAGGTGTATAAATGTATATTTGTTTGAAGGCTATATTTATATTTGTATAGTGGTGTATTTCAATCTGACGGTCTCGAGAGAAATTAACAGAAATGCGTCGGTGATACCAAGTATAAGTACATGAACATGTAGCATTTAAATAAATGTATAAATATTTAGGAATATAGATGTGAATATTTATTTATACATATGTATGTATAAAGTTAAAAGTATGTGGATGCAATGAAATTAGTGAGACTTGTATTACATGATGAAGTAGAGTGCAATGAGTGTGACAAACATTTCATGAAAAGTCAGTATCAATTATTCTCTTTGAGTCGAGCTTTGCACGTCATTGCATTTGACTGTCAACGTCAAAGTAAAAACAAACATTGAATAGCTGGAGGGAGAGAATTGTTAGTGTTGTTTAGTTTGGTAGAATAATAAACCAACTTGGATAACAGTTTGTGGTTGTTTATAACTATATAAACACAGGAAATAAATTAATAAAAGTATTATAATTTAGTAATTATGAAATTTCATTGAGGATTATTTTATTTGAAAATAAATTTTTCTCAGAAAATATTTTTATACTGAAAATAAATGTTTAATTAGTTTGTTAAAATATTTTCATTTATTAAAGTTGAAAATGATTTGAAAAAATAAAAAGGTGATTAAATGCATTTATATTAAGTAGGAAAAATAAATAAATAAATAAATTAAAGTATATAAAATGAAAGGGATGAAAATAATGGTATTTTTAGTGGAGTAAAATCCCAACAGAATTTTTCTTCCATGAGTCTGTTGAACTAACCAATTCCCTGAAGAAAATAAAAAAAAGGATCAGTTGGTAATGAAAAAAATACCAAAACTAAAATCGAAATATAAAAAAAAAAAAATAAATAAACAATAAATTACTAAGTAATATTATTTTTACTATATTTGTAATATTTTTTTAATTAAAATATTTATTCGATATTTCATGGCCTATAATTATATTTGATAGTATATTTGATTAAATAAACTTTCGTGCTGTTTCAACACGAAAGTGTTAATCGTAATTGCTACGTGATTTAACTTATACGCTCAATTTATTCGCAATGTTTATTTTAGGCTGTAAAAATTCTCATCAAACAAACTAATCAATCATATTTGATATCACTCTCTTGTAACTAACCTACATTTGAACAAATTATGATCCTGACAACTCATGAAAAGTATCAGATTGTCCCTGAGAAAAATAACGATTGCACAATTTTATCCACAATACATCTCTGCTTTTTTTTTTTTCTATATTTCCAACCAACTTAATCCATTCGTTCGTACGGATTCGTGGCTGGCTCTAATATTTTACGTAACATCCAAATGATCCTCGTGCTGCAAATAAAATTTACCTCAACAGTTTCCTGTATATTTTTATTATTATTCATTATTTTTTATTCGCCATCATCATTCTCAGTCTTGTCAGTTGTTTATTATTAACCAGAAAATGAGCTACTGCGTTGAAAATAATGAAAAAAAAAATTGTTTCATGACTATTTTCAACATATTGTTAGGTCTCATTGTCATGTTACGCCCTCTAGCCAGTAACATTTTTATTATCCACGACAGAATACCAACAGAAAATAAAATATAGTCAAGAGTGTTCTATTAAGTCTGTCAAAAAATTGAAAAATAAAATAAAAGCGTCAATTTAATTTACGTATATTAAATATTTCCAAGTATAAATACAAACATTCACACTGAGTCAAGTAAATTATAGGCTTTTTTCACAGAGTAAAACATTTTTTTCATACCCGTTGTCTTCGGCTCATCCCCAAAGTCTCATTACCTTAGTGCATTTTTTTTTTTTTTCTATTACTCATTTGCAATCTCTCGCCAACTCTGCTATCGCATACTAGTGGAGCTTTTGCGACTATCCACTTGCTATATCTCCAACATTTTCTGTACTCTTATTAAATTACATTGCAGTGCACTAGAGAAACACTTTTGTAGAGGTCGCATGTATATACCTACATCTATATAATAAATATATATATATATATATATATAAATATTTTTTCGTCTTTTTTGCCTCGATCTTTTCCTTGTGAAGTATTTTATTTTTCTTTCTCCACTCTCATCATTTGTTTTTTTTCTTTTTTTCGCCAGATAAAACAAAACCACATATAGTTGATATCTCTTTGTTTTATATTTCTGTCTTCTGGTGATATTAATTTTTTTTTTATTCATACAGATAAAAATATACACGAAGAAAAAGAAGAAAAGAAAGAAGAAATCAATCATTATCAAAGTAATAATTTTGATTGTGATTTTATGACAATGAAATATTGTGTATGTGTGCTTGCAACCAAGAGAAAGAGACAGAGCAAATAAGCGTGGGAGTTTTGATTCGATTCTATGTTCATCCTCCACCTCAACACAACATATTGGCAATGTCGAAGGCTGTGATATTGAAGTAGGATAATGTTAAAGAGTTCAGGTATATACACAAGAGCGGAAATTCAAGTATACTGGTGACCTCGTTTGGTATCTTTGAATGGACTCTAGAGGGTGCTAGACTGGAAGGGGAGACTAGATATAGATATGTACCCGAGTCGAAATTTTGTTCCTACTTTAGACCTGCATATAGCTCGTTTTGTAGGAATTGAACATATAAGTAAGGACTTGAGCCATTTAATTTTATACCTATTTAAGACCTTAAAAGTGGCAGATATTTCCATTTCTTCCACTTTAAGGTATAAATAAGGTATATAACGAATTTCGGACATATATATACCTAATTTAGACCTCCAAAGTCCTGTTCAGTTGTTCAATGAAAAAACATTAATATGTATATGTTTGATCAATATATTAATTATTTATAATTAATATTAAGTTATAAATAATTAATATATTGATCAAACACATATGTATTAATGCTTTTTCATTGATTAGTAAGGTTTAAAAGGTATAACGAAAACATTAACTGAACAGGACTTTGGAGGTCTAAATTAGGTATATGTCCGAAATTCGTTTGTTTATACCTTATTTATACCTTAAAGTGGAAGAAATGGAAATATCTGCCACTTTTAAGGTCTAATGTAGGTACAAAATTTCGACTCGGGTACGTGAATTAAAGTTGGAAGCACATCATTGCTATAATAATACAATAACGAATAATTTTGAAATATTTATTTTATTTAAAAAATAATAAAACTAATTTAATATACCATCAAATGATTCTATTCATTTGTTTATATAAAGAGTGATGATTTTATATATTGTTATTTTATGCTGGGTAATGACTGATGTTTGATTTATTTTATATTGGGAATTGATTTCAATGTCTACAAAGATGTTTAGAACAAGTCTTAGCATGATTGTGGAGTAATTGATGAAAGAAAATACACTACGAAATAAAATATTCCAAAGATTATCATATTGGTTAAAGTGATTTGACAGGAAGACAGTGCTCTCAAGTTATAACATGAGAATTTTCTGGAAAACAACATCTTGTCACATAGTCGTAGAAGATATCATCGTGTCAGTTATGGTTTTCACATATAAAATAGTCACTATATACTCTTAAATATATATTTATACACACCAGACAAAAAATGATGAAGTACTAAAATAAATGATTAATTTCCCTTCATGTTTGAGATTGTAAGAAATAAAATGTTATGTGGATAACATCAAGTATATATAAAATGAATTTTCCATTTATTTTCCATGACATTTTTTTATGACCACTGGACTTATCCCAAGAATTTGTCAACCTTGATAAACGTCAGTTGACCTTTATCAAGTAGGCATAGTAAATATAAAACCATATTCATTCTATATATTTATTTATATACATATCTACCTATATTTAAAAAAATATTTATTTGTATTTTTATTTTTATTTTTATTCTATATATACATATATTTTTATATATTTCTATTCAATTTCTACTGATTTTCAATAGTGAATATTGAATTTTCACATCGGCTTTTACCTACAAAAGTGTTCGCATTTTTTTCTATCCTTGACCGTGATATATACACTAGATAAATATACATTCATTATTATCATTATTATTATTATTATTATTATTATTATTATTATTATTATTACTACCATCGCTATTACTATTACTATTATTATGACTATTACTATTATTATTACTATTACTATTATTATTACTATTACTATTGATATTGCTATTACTATTACTATTACTATTGATATTGCTATTGATATCACTATTACTATTATTATTACCATTACTATTACTATTGATATTACTATTACTATTATTATTACCATTACTATTACTATTGATATTGCTATTGATATCACTATTACTATTATTATAACCATTACCATAACTATTGATATTACTATTACTATTATTATTACCATTACTATTACTATTGATATTGCTATTGATATCACTATTACTATTATTATTACCATTACTATTACTATTACTATTGATATTGCTATTGGTATCACTATTACTATTATTATTACCATTACTATTACTATTAATATTGCTATTGATATCACTATTACTATTATTATTACCATTACTATTGCTATTACTATTGATATTACTATTGATATTACTATTGCTATTACTATTACTATCACTATTATTATCATCACTATTATTACTACTATTACTATTGCTACTACTAACACTATTAATATTATTATTACTATTACTATTGCTATTACTAACACTATTATTATTATTATTATTATTATTATTATTATTATTATTATTATTATTATTATTATTATTATTATTATTATTATTATGTTCAGGTAAATTTATACGTCTGTAGATGTATGTGTATGTATCTATATGTAGACATCATCCGACGGCAGAATTCTCGTTTCTCTGCCTTTTGTTACGTTTCTACTCGGCATCGAGCGACGCCAAGTGATTCGAGTAGAGTCGGAATGCAATAGTCAGCCTTCTAGAGCAATCTCTAACTACTCAACTCACATTATACATATATGTATATGTATATTTATTTTGACATACATACATGTATGTATGTATACATACAAATGTATGACATGTAATCGAGTTTCATTTATATATATATATTCTCTCTTATTCTGTAGAAATAAATCATAAATATTTTCCAGTATCGATGAATAAATTGTATTCATGTTTTTCGAATGTGTATACAAAAAAAAAATTTTTTTTTTTTTGTATTTTTTACTTATTGTATCGCTAACAGAATATGAAAAAAAAAAAAAGTATGACCAATAATATAAATATATATTCATATACATACATTTTTTTTTCTTCTTATATTCCATCATTTTATTTTATTTTCTTTGTCGTTTTTTTTTTTTGTTTTCAGAGCCGACGAAATCTATTTTACGATTGAGATAAAAATGAAATTATCTCTTTACTTTTTTTTTCTTTAGTTTCTGAATAAATAACCGAGGAGTACGATGGCGAAATTAAATACATGTATATAATCGACAGTGAATATTAAACAGAATATTGCGATGAGTATTTTTCCGATGAAAATGTTGATAGAAATTTAACTGTGTGTCTGATGTATAATTTTGCAAAGCTCAACATTAAACCAAATAAGTAGGTTACGTAGCAATAGTGTTTGCATACTCACAGACACATAAATAATTATCCAAATACATACATACACAAATGTATATGCACACGATAGATGATAAACATTAAGAGTGTAAAATGGAGTATTATTATATGAAATAAAAGAGAGAAAGAGGACGTTTGAATCTAGTGATAAATCGGGACGTTCATCGAGCAGTAAAATTATTCTGCTCATCCCTCATGTAGTTACTATTAATTACAATATAAATATATATGTATATAAATATTTGCATAGCTTTATGTATAGAAATATGTATTTAAAAGTGTGTTAGTAATATTTTTTACTCATTTTCTTCACGACTAATTGGCAACGACTAAAGCGCGCATGTTATAGGTATTTTATGTTAAAGCTTAGTGACAGGAGATTTGTTTGGGCGTACATTGTACAAGAGTAATGGCCACGTGTGTGACTACTTCAGTAGGTACACATGGGGATTCTTGCGTGAAACGATCAAAGGACTAGAGAGAAAAAAAAAAAGAGGCTGATGCGACGTCTGGATAATGTACTATACACAGACATAGGCATTCCTGTTTATAACCTCCGGCAATTGAGCTTTATATTGTGTATATGTATGTATGGGTTGATGTATATCATCCTACCCTTTTGAGTTCATCGACAAATAGCTGGTATAAGGGATGAATTTATTGGAAAAGTTTCAAAGTTAACCAATTTTATTTTTATTATTTATTTAGTTAGATATTTATTTGTTTCTTTGGTAAGCTAATGAACCGAGGAAATTATTTATTTGATGAATATTTCATGGGTTTAGTATCATGTTGTTGTATATTTTGTTATATTTAAGAAGGATTGTGATGGAGAAGTTGATATTAATATAAAATATAAAGCAATGATGAAAATAAAAATTTTTTTCATTGGAAAAGTTTTAAAGTTTCACCTAATGTTTGTGTTCTTATTTTTTTTTTTTTTCTTATTGTTATTTGAATAGTTATTCAATTTTTGTCTTGGAAGACATGATGTAATGGGAGAATTATTTATTACTGTAAAAAAAAATATTGGGGAATAATTAATAAGAAAATAAAACAAATGATATGAAGCGAAAATTGAAAGTTAAAAATTTTCATGACAACACAAAATCTATTGAAAAATTAATCCGAAATTCAAAGTTGAGCCTCAGGATTATATCTAATATCGATATATTGTATGAAGTATTTTATCAAAATGCTGACTATTTCCGGTGTTGAAAATTCACCTCATCACATTGATATGTTGGTTGAATTGAAAGTTACTTTCAGTGATAAGCATTGAATTCATCCAAACGTGAATTTATTCCCTGGGGATTCCTGGGGATTTAACAGATTTTATATAAAATCAAATCCAAACAACCTTGCTTTCTATACATATGTCTGAGTGACGTTGATTCTCAATACACAAAAGCAAAACCATTTACGTAATGCCACTTGCATTTGGGTGATTTCATTGTACACCTCAACTTTATTATCAAGCATGGCCATGTCAACCTTCATTTATTACACCTGAATTTTAACAATATATTTATATATACACCCGATTTTACAATGCACAATTTTCAAACATTTTCCTTTGACACATTTGTTTATCAAAGTATTTTTATTTCTTTATATACTATATTATATATTTACATGGAATTTGTTACTGTAGTTGAGTATATAATTTGCTATAAATGACTATCAAAATTTCGTTTAACGAGTCTATCAAACTGTCGTCAGAATAAAGTGTAAAATTTACAACAAAAATAAATTGCTGCAGGTAAATAATAAACTAGAGAAACACTTGATCTTGTAATTATTTTTTCCCTTTGATGTTTTCTACGCTTTTGTCCTTTGATAGAAGCTAATAGTTACCAACTTGTGTCGAATAATTGTGCTCGTATAAAATTTAAACTATGTTTATCATGTCTGTATTTGTGTTTAGTTAGAAAATTTAATTCATATTATGTAATACAAAAGTTAATGTTACAAATATTAATAATATATTATTTGTAAATTTTAACTATCTACTTTGTATTTATTTCCTAAAAAATAATTAATTTATCAAGGAATTTTCATCACGAAACAAATTAAAATTTGTAAATTTATTTAATATATTTGTATTTTTATTTAATTAATTTATTAATTAATTAATTAATTAATTTAATACGCATTGTTTTACACAATCGAAGCTTTGCTTTCTCGGTGTAGCAAAAAATTACACAATAGAACCTTCTTCTTATTTTGTTCTTCTTTTTTTTATTCATCTTTCTCGTGGTAGGTACATAAAGAGTGTTGAAGAGAAAAAAAAAATGGATTCCATTACGGTGATTTACGACAATGGATACACCTAAGTAAAAATTTCGGTTGTTTCATGTTCACTGTTTGGTTCAGCTAAGGCGAAATAATAAAATCCAATGTGTTTGTGGGATCACGAAAAGGAGAGAAAAAAAAAAAAAAAAGCACATACCGAAAAGCGGTCGGATGTTTCGCTGAGTAAGCTTAGATAATTTATTATCGAGTGCAAACACACCAACAAAGCCAAATAACATCGAAGAAAATTTTTGCACACCCCTCATTTCAACACCATCACACGCCTCTCTAAAATGTTGCTCTTGGCAACCCTCTTTACTACACATATACATATCTACACCTTCATTATCCATATACAAAGAAGATATATTTATATATTTCATAAATATATACCTATATTGTTTCATAATCCAGATAAAATTGTGCAGTCAAGCAACGTAGTTTTTCATACTTAACGATAAATCAAATAAGAAATATAACAATATTATTATTTTTGCGTTTGCACTCAATTAAATTGGGATTTTTATTTCGAATGATTGGAAATATTTTCGCATACAAGTAACACAAAAGAAAATAGAAAAAGATAATTTTTTTCTTCTCCAACAATCCAGCAACATCATTGATAATGTCAATGGTATCTATAAAAATAAATAACTTCACATTATTATTGACCATTCGATGTCTCTCTGAGACAATTGTACAAATGACAAAAAGAATTGTCCTTGCTTTGTAAGAGAAATAATTTATTTTTTTTTTTCAACTTCGCTTTTATTTTATTTTTTTATGTACACACATATATTTTTTTCTCTTCTTCCATTCTAGAAGCAACACTATGGCAAAGCTCCGGTGGAGAGTTATTGATAGTCTGCACAACGGCCACAGCAATATACTTCCTCTTCACCTCACTCTAACGTCACACAGTATATCGTTCTTGTGTGTCTGTGTATGGATGTGTAATGTGTATATATATTCCTACATGTGTTTATATGAGTACGTCTAAATATATTTGTGTTGTGCTTCATCCCTTTTATTTTTTTTTTTTTCTTTCCGTCCCTTCTCAATGTTGTGATGCTGTGGCGTTGCCTCGACCACTCGAAGATCGATGAGGATGACGATGAACTCACAAAGTTCGCACGTGCATTATATGGGTATGAATAAATATATATGTATATGTATATATGTATGTATTTATATATTTATTTAGTTCAACGATGTACAAGACATTTGTTCTTTTCATATTGTATTTTCAATCGTCATTTGTATCATTGAAATGCCAGAAATGAAATGAGAAAAAAAAAAATTTATTTTTCTATATGAAATATTTTTTATTTCATTTTTAATAAATTTCAATTGCTGCAGAAATATTTCTTAAGTTTCCTGTCACTATATTCTTCATTTATGGTATAAATATATTTTGTATATTATTCTCATAACGAGTACATTTCAAAATGAATTTAATTAACGTGAAAGTACCGTGGGCTAAATGAGAGTTGATTGAGATGCACCAAGTGAAGTCACGTACAGAATATATATTCTAACTACTTCACATTTTCAGTATATTAATAATATAATATGACATCCTTTTGTCTGTTGCAAATATGACACCTCCTGCGTCTAGTTTTATTGTTACTAAAAATATAACATCTTCCTTTTGTCAATCTCTTTCTCGTTTATATTGTTTGCACAAACGTCCATCATTTATTTCCATTCATTTACAATGAGAAATAAAAATTTTTGGTGTTAAAATATTTCACAAAACAGATGCACATTATAAATAAAAAGTTGGTATAAAAAAAAATTCCAACCATGAATGAAATATACACACATACACCCACAAATACGTCAGAACTTTTGAGGAACAAAAAAAAAAGTGGTGAAATGAATTCTAAAAAAAAAAAAAAAAAAAAGGTGATACTCAACGTTAATTAACCTTTTACAAAATACCTTTATAACCAAATGAAAACTTGTTATTTTTTTTTCTTTTTCCTACCTCAAAGTAATTTGCCTTTGACCAAGAAAATTAACGAACCTTTATGATCATGATTATTATTATAATCAATAATAATAATCAATAATAATAATAATAATAATAATAATAATAATAATAATAATAATAATAATAATAATAATAATAATAATAATAATAATAATAATAATAATAATAATAATAATAATAATAATAATAATAATAATAATAATAATAATAATAATAATAATAATAATAATAATAATAATAATAATAATAATAATAATAATAATAATAATAATAATAATAATAATAATAATAATAATAATAATAATAATAATAATAATAATAATAATAATAATAATAATAGAGTATGCAACATAAATATTGATAATAGAAATAGTAATAATAGTAGTCATTGTAATGATAGTAATAGTAATAATAGTAATCATTGTAATAATAGTAATAGTGATAATAGTGATGGTGATAATAGTATAATAGCAATAGTAATAGAGATGACAATAATAGTAATAATAATAGTAATAATTGTAATAATAGTCATAGTAATAATAGTGATGGTAGTAATAGTAATAGCGACAATAATAATATTAATAATAATAATAATGATATTATTAATAATAATAATAATAATAATAATAATAATAATAATAATAATAATAATAATAATAATAATAATAATAATAATAATAATAATAATAATAATAATAATAATAATAATAATAATAATAATAATAATAATAGAGTATGCAACATAAATATTGATAATAGAAATAGTAATAATAGTAGTCATTGTAATGATAGTAATAGTAATAATAGTAATCATTGTAATAATAGTAATAGTGATAATAGTGATGGTAATAATAGTATAATAGCAATAGTAATAGAGATGACAATAATAGTAATAATAATAGTAATAATTGTAATAATAGTCATAGTAATAATAGTGATGGTAGTAATAGTAATAGCGATAATAATAATATTAATAATAATAATAATGATAATATTAATAATAATAATAATAATAATAATAATAATAATAATAATAATAATAATAATAATAATAATAATAATAATAATAATAATAATAATAATAATAATATATCTTTTTGCTTGTTCATATTATACAATTTTTTTTTTTGGCTTCATCTTTTTATCAATGAAATTTCGAGGTAACTTTTAACGGACAATGAATCAAAGTTAATTTACTCTGTGATCTTCGTTCATGCCTTTGATCCACTCGACGATAAAATATCTACTGCGACATCTTTATTAACGACTTCGTAATTAGTTTGAATTTTCACGCTTGATTAATATCTTACTATAAATTATTATATATGAATAATATAATAGAGAAGATGTGCCGTTTGTGAATATTGATATAGTGATGTGATCATGATTTCATTAGTTTCATATTAATTTGTCAGTGAAGATAATTAATAATATCGACGATAAACTGACATTTCGTGTCTGAGTGGTTATAACAATTATTCGAGTCATGATATTACGTTCATTAAGCGTTTGTCACGAATATATTTTAGTAATATTATCAGATATTCTGTATTATTTTTTTTTTTTTGTATACGTTTCAATTTACAAACTACTGTAGATGGATATATGTGTGTATAGTTATGTATTAATGTCCTGAGGGTATGTCGGTTTTATCTCCTTGAAATTGAGTACATCCTTGTTATTGTGAAAAGTAGAAAAAAAAAAATCTACAAATTGGAAAAATGCAAAAGAAGAGAGAATTTTTTTTTTTTTTTCCTCTTTATACACTATGCATTATGTACACGTGTATATGTATATGAATATGTATGTATTACATTGTAAGAGTATAAAAAGAGTGAATCGCGTGTCGGTGAACATGAACGGGTGATATCGATGACACAACACCAGTTGAGAGAGTTCAACGAAAAATACGTGCAGTCATTCTGCTCATTGAATACAGCGTGTATTTCAAGCCTTTCGTATTCGCACGACATTCGAAAAAGAAGCGAAAAAGAAAACCAAAAAATAAAATAAAAAAAAAAAAAGGAAGGTTGGTGGAAGAATAGAAGAGAAAAAAAAAATTCCCTTGGGGCAAAACTCTTTCATGCAACATTTATACAAGTGGAAATTGCTGCGTTGCTTGAATATAGTCGGTAAAATCGAACAAGGACATTTTTTTTTCATGCCTTTGTACAGTTATTATCATCGCATCGTGACAATGTATTTTTATTTTTGATTTAAAACTCAAAAAGAATTTTTTTGTTCGTGTTTAAATAGATTTTAATTAATTGAATTGAAAATAAATATTTCAAGGCAATTTTTATTTTTTTTTTTTTTTTGTAAAGTTATAACAATTGTTCGTTTGTGATTTTTCTGTAAAATTATAACAATTATCTGTTTGTCAATTAGTTTTGATTGGGAACAAATTTGAATTTGTGTTTCAATAAAATAAAAGAATAAAAAAATAAAATAATAATATAATAATTTGAGTAATGATTGAATTTTCAATTGATTGTTTATCATATTATTCCAGTTTAATTATTGTTTCGAGTACACCTGTAAACAACAGGGTGTGTTCCATATCATCAACCTTTATTCCCTCCTGTCATTCCTTCTATCTCTTCTTTTTCAGGTATTAATTGCTCACAGAGTGATTTGTATAGAAATGAACTCCTGGTGTGCAATGAATATATAACACTGACAATCTATACATATATACTTAAATACTAACATTTATGTATACAATGTGGTAAATCGTGGCATTGAGAGATAGGGAGAAATAAAAAAAAAATAAATGAGAAGAAAGAAAATATCCAGAGCGCGTCAAAAGGAAAAAAAAAAAAGCCTGAACAAGACAAAAACAAACTGCAGGAAAAAAAAAATTCACAAGGCAATTTTTTTTATTTCTTTCTTCTTTTTGTTTCTCTTTCATCTAAATCTGTGATATTTTCTACCATTCAACATTCTCTCACAATAAGATATCTAATAATTATCTAATTATAAACATCTTTGATTATTATATGTATTAAATATACTGATCAATAATCAATTATAGAATTTATTTCTTGTAATTTTCTCACTGTAAATCAATAAATATTTCTCGCAATAAAAATTGTTTGCTTGGGGAGACATAAAAAAAAAAATGATTACATAACGACAGCAACGATTAATGTCAACGACATCTGTTTGAAAATGAATAATGGAAATAGTAAAAAATAAAATGAAAATAATAAATATACGCTATTACTCTTCGGTAAATACAACAATACCAACGATGATATTTGAATTTTCAATACAATACATAAAATACCAAACAATAATAACAATTTTACAGTATAATATAATATATTGAGTGATGATAAAAAATAGATTTAGCTATAATAAAAAAGAAAAAAATTATATTTTACATATACGTAAAACATTATGAAATATTTAATTAATTTTTCCTTATGCACTTTATTCTTTTTATTTATACGTAATATAATAATAAGATCACGTTATTTTCATGTTATATTATACGTCTTGAACATTCGCTTGGTAAATTTCCAATTGGCTTTGTCTAGTTATCGTCAAGATAATGATTTTGTTGATGTAAACAATATTCGCCAAGGAAGTAAATACCGAGTTACCGGCAATGGCGTCACTTCCTTTTGTTCTTAATGCTTTTCATTTACAGTACACGACGAAAACCCTGTTATATTTGTTTACTACACATACATATCAGCATTAAATATATACATACACAAACATAACACCGAAATAACTTGGTAAACAGTGGAGGATGTTGAGCTTTGAACGTGTATATCGCATACAAATCGAAGGACTTTGGTGTTCATGCGACATAAACAGATGCTGTGGTTTGAATTGTGTCAAGAATATTGCTTCATCGGCAATTGATTGACCAACAGAAATTCCTCGCACAAAGGTGGAATGCTCGAGTAATTATAATTTTTATATAAATTAATTTCCCAATATTTAATTCATATTTTTTTCGTTACGTCAATTAGAAAAAGATATCTAATTACATTGAGATATTTTATCTCTTCGTGTTTATATTTATTTTAATATAAAGCCATTTGAAGTAAAATCTATATGTGTATAATAAACAAGAAATAGTAAACAAAATGTTCAACATGTATACACATGAAATGAAATATTTAGACGTGTGTTTGATGACAATATGTAAATAACAAAAAAAATATATATTTTCATGTAAATTGTCAGATGATGTAAATGAAACAAAGAACAAATGCATAGTGCTCTCAAATATTCACATGGTTTAATATGTGTGTGTGTAAATATACTGAGTGTATATCATGAGAGAAGAAGAGAGTGGTGAATATAAATGTCGTTGAATACAGCACGTATCTACTTAGTGCAATGGGAATTACTGGATTATGCAAAAGGTTTTCTCAATATTATCCCAATCACACAGTGTGAAACTCTAGAGGAAATTCAAGCCAATAATTAACAATGACAATGACAATGATAATCATAAGCTTATATGTTTTCTATTTTTTTTTTTTTTCTATCAGATTGACATAATTTTTTTATTTAATATTAAATACTTTATGTCTGACATAAGTATTTTTATTGTTGTGATATTTCTAACGAGAATTATCGCATAAATATTTTTTCTTTTCTTTTCTATTTATTTATTTATTCATGAATTTATAATTTATTTAACTCTATTGTGTATAATTTATTTGTATTTTGTTTTTTATTTATATAACAGATGGATTCTAGATTTTTTTTCATGCCTCACGGAATTATATAACCATTTATAAATCTATGTAAAATTTTTTTACATATTTAAAATTGTGAATTCCAACCTTCATTTCAATTGAATTTTGAAAGGTATAATTTTTTTTTTTTCTTTTTCAATTCTATTATGTATTCAATGAGTGTCGATTGGCGTGAAAAAAAAAATATTTCATTCTATAATTTTTCTTTTTTTTTTTTTTTTTCATACTTGAGAATTTTCGATTTACTTTCAATAAGGAAAAGAGAAGAATTTTTGCTTTTATCAAGACATTCCAAAGATTTTTTACTGTGGAATTAAATGAAAAATTGCACAAAAAATTGGGGGAAGGAATAAAATACGAAGAGAAAGTTTTATATATATTAGAAAGGGCTTCGTTTCACTACTTTATTATTCAAGCTATCGTGATATAGATCAAGTACCATCGCTTCTCGTACTGTATAATAGTATTGTACTATCTAACAATCAATATATATGTATGCGTGACGGAAAGATGAGACGATTGAACAACCTCGACAGCTGGAATATCAAGAGAAGTAGAAATGTTAGTCGTGAAAATCTAGACTGAGCTGATTTTAATGTTTGAATTGTGAAAAATAAAAAAAATAAAATAACATTCAAGAAGATTTTTAACATCACATCTTTATTGCATCGCTTCATTCTCATCATTTTATTATAATATTATTTTATTTTAAAATTCTGACACTAAAATATCCAAAGTGTCTTCTGCATTTTATTTTATTTAAAATATTTCCATTCCAAATAAAATTCTATATAAATTTAAATATAATATTTTTGATTTTATCGTCAATCAAAAATTTTCTCCATAATTCATTTCCTTTTTATTTTTGTTTTATTTATCAGCTTTGGCTGTGCAATAAAATTAATGTGACACAAATGAACTAATTTAACTTTTTTTTTTTTCAAGAAGTCATTCGGTGAAAGTACTTTTCGCCAGAAATATAATGGGCTTTTCAGGACCCCGACAGTAAAATCCTCTGTCCTATACGATGCTGTTTTTTTTTTTCCGCTTCTATAAACTTTTTCTTAAGAACAAGAGAAGCCTCAAGTACAGTAGTAATGAGGAAAGTGTTGTCAGCCATATATTTTTAATCACAATAAACTGATCTTTTTTTTTTTTATTCTTTCCCACCCTCATCGTTATAAACAAAAATATGAATTAAAATTCATATAATAAATTCAATTATGATTTTAATTTAAAAATCATAAATATTAAATAGAAAAGAATCTTTTTTTATATATAATTAATAAAATAAATTAAAATTATTTCATCTCCAAAATTTAATCTCAAACATTTTTTATAAATTTTAACAATGCAAAAAAAAAATAACTACAATATTTAAATAAATTTTGTTTTAGATACTTGCAAATGTACAAAGTGAAAATGTGCAATTATTTTCTATTGATAAAAAAACAATTGCGCCATTATAATATATGCAATATATAATTAAATTTTTTTTTTTCATTTTCTCCTATTGAATTCTTTTATTTTATCGTATATACTCACACGCCCTGGCACACTAACACCCTTTCATCCTTGCATGTCTGCATCTTGCACCCATTCACGGTTCAGTTTCGCATTTATTCCATGACAAGCTACACAAGCATGTAATTGCATGCTTTCATGGTGTATAGAAATTCAGTAATGGAGTGGTAATACGAAATTTCAACACAACTATTATACGAAGAGAAGACAAGAAACGTAACAGGGTGGTACACGATAGTCAGCAGACTAAAAGCTCATACATATAATATCTCCACCATACATACTTAAATACTGCATTTAAATAGTTTAAATATACGTTTGACTTTAGCTGTAAAATCTACATCACTTCTGATATACATATTAAACTTAATCAATTTTTAATTAATCACCATTTTTCACATTATTGTCATGTAAAATTTAATTTATCAACACTCAACAGCCAAAATTATAAACATTAAACTCAGATATAATAATAATTTTTTCTATAAAAATAATAATGATCAATAATTTGTTGATGTTGAATTTTCAACTGGAGATAAATGAGTAATCTTTTATTAATAAAGTGAAAGAGTAAAATTTCTGATGATGGATTGATAAAGATAAGTAATGGATAGTCATCATACTGTATGTATGTATGTGTATATATATGTATGACGAAGAATTTATGAGAACCCACGATGAAAATGACCCGGCAACCTCAATAGAATTGGTCCCTTTGGTCCTATTGAATTTTTTCCTCCTCTTCTGCCCCAATACACTTCACGGATGATGTTTTTTTTTTATAAGTAAAAAAATTGAATTCAGAAGATGAGTGTGTGCGTGCAAGTGACTCTTGACGAGTGGATGTTACATAGGCATGAAGCGAACCCACCAAAAAATAACGAGGACGCGAATTAATTGTGGATAAAAAAATTTTTTTTAAAGCAATTTATCATAAATAAAAAATATTAATATTATTTTGATGCTCATCAATTTTTTTTTTTTTTAAATACCCTGAGGGGGTATTTTATTTTAATTGGAAATGTTTTTGCCTCTAAATTGGAATTACTGTTTGTTCAATATTACTCTGCAAACGTGAGCGAATAAAAAAAGAGAGGAAAAAAAATAAAAATTTTTATCTTTAATGCTGTGTAATTTTTGTAGAATTGAAGTTTCTTTATGTAGTTAAATAGAGCTTTGAAGTTAACCACCATTATTACTTTTCTTCCTCAACAATTTTTTTCACCCAACCCATGCGGAAATACTTTTTCCTCACTATCACTCCCAACTCTTTTTCTTTTATTTTCTATCTATATCGTATGTTTCATGAATATAAACGTGCTCGAGTACGAACAACTGCGTTGTGCAAGGATAAACATGTCATGGTAAACTTCAACTGCTTTGTCAAAGAATTCACGAACTTTCTCCATCCTTTTAATGTCATCCTACACGCGAAACAATAAAAAATAAATAAAAATAAAGTACAATAGCAAAACTCATTTACCAAAATGAAAAAAAAAAAAATCCCAAAAAATAAAAGTCACATCAAATTAAAAAAAAAAAACAAATTAATTTATAATAATACTTATTCAAATAAATAACTTACCAGATCAGCATGTTTTATGTTGGAATTAAAATAAAAAACATTGTCACGAAAATAAAATAAAAAAATGAAAAAATTAACAATTAAAATTATTTCTTAAATAAAAAAATAAATATTTACCAATAATACATTGTAATTAATTTATTTTCTAGAAATAATTCACATTAAAAAAAATATCACAATTTTTGTAAGATATTATTTAAATAAATAATAGAGAGAGAGAGAGAGAGCACTGAGAGAGGTATATACGTTCAGATGCGTTAACAGTGCGGCACTGAGCGTCGCGACGCGTCGTCGTCATGATCCAACGGCCAACGACGACGAAAATTGTGATTGAAATACGTTGTGCGCAAACGCTGATAAACGTGCGCGAATAATACATTAATTGTAACGCATGTGTTTTAGTATTGTGTGTATATCTACCACATGTTGTGAAATATAATTTTTTTTTTTTATTCACACCACATCATATGGCTGAAGGAGCGGCTAAAAGCCACAACCTTTTATAATTAATTGCATACCAACAAGTGAAATCTTGTTTGGAGTAGTTAATTGTTTTTATCGTCAATGCTTTTAAATAAAAAAAAAATTTATTTTCAATTCACACACAATTCATCCATTAATTTCTATCCAATAACTTTATTTATTTATTTATTTATTTATTTATATTGAATTATATTTATTTCACTTTAGTTCAATTCAACAATTAATATTATGAGTAAATGAAAGTTGATGGAGTTTAAGAACCACTATCAACGAAATTAATTATCATCCTTGTATCATTTTGTCCTTGGAATTATCGTTGATTATAACAACATGACTGCGCAACAAATATATCAATTGATGATATTGGATATTGAAGATTGATGTGTGAAATTAAGCCACAAATTGTGTCCAGATCGATACGAATATATAGAATTATTTGTTCGTTGACAGTTGAAAGATCCATGGGCTTACAATGTCACTCGACAATTCAATATTTCTCCTTCATTGTTATCGTAGATCCAACCACTTGGCATCCGGGCTCACTGCTGATTAATATGCTCTAATTGATTAAAAAAATATTAAAAAAGAAAAATATACAGAGTTAATAATTGAACAAAGCTAGCCAACAGTAGTTTATTTAATTTTTTTACTTCGTTTTATTGACGTAAATATCAGTGAATTAGTTGTAAAATAATTCCAAGATTGATAGTGATTTCACAGTAAATTAAACTTTAACTAGTATTTTGTTCTTTTTTCTCATTTGCTTTCTCGATATTTTCACATCTTGACAAAGTTCAATCGCGATGGACAAATAATTAAAAAGAAAACACTGCGGTGTACGCGTTTAATTTTCTTATGATTACAAACAAACGAGCGATTAGAGAAAAACCATCAGGAGAACTTTATAATTTCATTAATATTAAATGAGAAAACTTGGCCTGTCACGTCTATAATTATATTTAAAGGTGATAGAGGAGGATAATAACTATATTAAGATTGTCAAAAAATAAGTGAGGGTTATTCAGTGAGGGTTAGGTGTGTCTTGTATGAAGGTCGAGGGATGAAATTTCATGTGAAGATGCGCCGCGGGGCAAGTTTGTTAGTTTAGATCATCAGGGGTGAGATTTTCATTGGTTTGTTCCTGTTCCAAATAGCTTCAGGGTTTCATTATTATATTTTAGTTTGGTAAGACAATTCATAAATGAGATGCTCTAGTGAAAATTAATTATTAAACTATAATATTGAAACGATTAATGGTGAAACTAACACTGGAATTATTACAGTAATTTATATTCTAAATTTCTTATAAAATATTTGGGTAAATTATCCAATTTATATTAATTATAATAATTAAAATTATCCTTTTTTTTTTTTCTTATTTTCTTTTTATTTACTGTATAAATATATCACCAAATAATAATTATAATAAAATACAGTCGCGTATGCGTAAAGAAATTCTGAAAGGAAGTGAGAGCAGTAAAATTAATTTCATAATTTCTTTTTTTTTTTTTAGAAGAAAATTACAACATAAACAAACTTATGCACACACAGCCATATAAATAACTGGGTTTTAGAAGAAGTTAAAAATGGCATAAAATCGATTATAAAGTTGAGATTGATCAATTATATTTTTGATTGAAAAAGTTTTTTTAAAGGCTACATCAGAAAAAAATTTACATTAGCGATGTATTATTTATAATCTTTTTCTCATCCGCAAAAGCACTTCATATCTTATAATACATAGAAGAATTGGAGATAGAGAGAATAAAAAAAAATAAGAAAATACAATGCAAAGCATTGCGAATGACTCTCTTCACTGGCTATGTGTCAAAAATATGCAAAACATATTTCATTGATGGATATTTTTTTATCGTAAATTATTATAATAAAAATCAATTAAACATTTTTATTTTCTTTCTCAAATTTTTCGGCTCTTTTTATATTTTTTATTATAATATAGTAAAAATATATCTCTTCGTATTATCTAGCCATTGTTGTTACATAATTTATATCTAAAAAAAAATCCAGGCTTGCTAGTTTATTTATTATTTAAACAATTGAAACAATATAATTAAATTTTGTTATGACCTTTTTTTAATTTTTTTTTTCTTTCGTGCACTGATGATTATTTATATTTTTTACATTGTACAGTTTTTTATTTTTCCTTTCTCCCACATTTAACAGCACAATAAAAGTTTCCAGACGAATCCATTAACGTAAATTTCATCATGTGCGTTCAATATTTCAAAACTAAAATTTAATTTCTTTAAATTAATTTTAAAAAAAATTAAAAATTATTATAATAGCACAAAGCAAAAATAATAATGCATTTTTCTAGCAAGCCCAGCTCAGAACGAAGTATTTACATCAACATTAATTTTCATTTTCTCCTAACTTAATAATTTATTCAATCAAAAAACCTTTCTTTACTTCATTATGGCAAACTTGAGCGAAAGATCAATTATCGCGCAATCCGATCAATAAATTGGAGCAACAAATAATATATATATATATAAGATTCGCCAGTAGGCACACGGAAATTTTTTATTTATAAATATTTCAATAATTAATTTTACTATAAATGTTTATTTTTTTTTTTCTTTCAGTAATCCGAATAATTTCTTATGAATTATTGATATCTGATTCATTAATTTCATCAAGATATATTGCACGACATATGGATTTGTCTCTGTAACATATATGTAATGAAAAAATAAAATAATATTAATAATTAAACAAATTAAAAATTAGTATCATAGCGAATTGGTTGCCAAACGCCAGTTGTCTCATCACGACGATAATAATGTGGCCTATTATCCCGAAAGACTGTCACAGCCGGAAATTGATTGTCCTGAATGTACTTCAACGTTGCTCTTATCTAAAAATCAACATAAAAAACCATTAAAATAATAAAAAATTATTTTTATCTACATTTTTCATTCTAATAATAATTTTTCATACCTGAGAAACAAAATGCGGTGGTTCTACATCGGGTGAAGTTGACAGATGTTGTAAAATAAATTGATCTGATTGAGCTAACCACAGATCAACGCCACGTAATGGATCATAATTGAACGGACCAATTCTTAATAATCCAAGACTGCAATCGTAAACGTCTAAAACCTGATGATAAATACGTAGTTAATAAATCATAAATTATTCAATTTATAAATAATTGAATGAATGAATGAATAAAATAACTAAATTGAACTACAACAAATAGAATATTTGGCACTTACTTGTTGGCCACCTGTCAAATGCCGAGCAGATCTCAAAGCCTGATCTGGACCTTTATCCGGGAATGTTGCTGGAAATATTTCACCAGTTTTGACATTCAGTCCAATTCCATATATAACTGGCCAGTGAATACCACCTCTCACTGTTGTGTTAAGCTCACCCACGCAACACAACGTCAAATCAATTTCAATTGGTTGCTTGTGAAATGCAGCTATAAATAGAATTTTATATTTTTATTTCTATCATTATTATAGCTTTTTATTTTTCTCTCTTCTCCATACATATGTGTACAAACACACATCTTCCATCAGGAAAATAATAAAATAATTGATAATTGATTGATGAAAATATAAATTGAAATATACTTTTTCAATAAATACTCACATAAAATATTGTAAAATAATTCTTCAGAATAATTTCGTGGATCTGAATAACCACCAACTAATTGAAGTTCAACTCTACCCTCTGGATATCCCAGTGCAAGCTCAGTCACCCTTTGAACCATTGCTGTTGCTGCATCTTCAGTTCCAGCACCGTCTAAATGTGCCAAAGCAACAGCGCCAGATCCTATAAAAAAAAAAATTACACAAGATATATATCAATATAAATTCACTGTAAATATATTAATATTTTACATTCATTTCTATACATATATGTAAAATATTTTATAGGAATTTCATTGAATGAGGCGCGGTAATTCGCATCATTTTCTACGATACACGAGTGAAACACGTTTGCAAAGATTGCAAAGCCAGGAAATGCGAAATAAATTTTTTATAAATAAAAAATTGCCGAGAGAGAAATGGAGAATTTTATTTGAAAATATATTTTAAATGACATACCGACACTTGGACAAATATCTCGGTATACTACATGAAATATAAAATAAAATATAATGAGAATATAAAAAAAAGAAAAAGTAAAATAGAAAAGACGAAGAAAAATAGCAAAATTACTATGCAACATGTATAGTAAAAGACAGTTTGAATGAAGCAGATAGATAGACACGTATGTGAACCATTGCGAGATGTGGAAGACACAAGGCGTTAAAGTTGAGATAAGAATAAAGGAATAAACGATTCAATAGAATGAGGGAGAAAAGAGGAGAATAAAAAAAAAAGAAAAAAAAAGAGATAGAGGGCGAAGGCAAAAGAGAAGCGCATTTAATCGTGGATAGGATGAAACACATCTCGAGCGTCATGCTTGGTTGTTCAACGATATTTTCCAGTACGTTTCTTCTTTTTTTTTTTCATTTTATTCCCCTCATCTCATCTCTTACTCTCTCTTTCGCTCCCCCATCACCCACATTCTCTCACTATTCATTCTTTCATCTCAACCATCTTCTCGCTTGCATCACAATTATATTCCGGAACAAAATTTTAACTGACAATTACAATAAAAATTTTATATCTTCTTCAGATTGTTCATGCAATAGACATTATTGTTTTTAATGATAATAATATAGTTTTTAATTTCGCTACATCATCATCGTCAGAAGAATTATCATTACCAATGCCTGTCATTACAAACATAAATATATTATTTTTTATTATTGATTAATAGAAAATTTATAAAATAAAAAATTAATCAAAGCAAAAAAGAATGACGTTTTATAAACAGAGTCACAAAAAGACATTTCTTAAAAATACTTCCTACTATTTTTATTCATATAAATATTTATATATATATGTGTATATTATTTATTACATGGTTTATAATTTTTGTTTTTTAATTTTTGCTTACCAGAATGCCTAACAACGACTATTATACATGTGGTCATGTCGTCCGAGCCCAGAATACTCACATTCTCTGTAAAATAAAACGAGAATAAATGTAAGTTAAGTATAGATAGAATATAAGGTAAAAAAAAAAATTTTTTTTTGAGTTATATATGTATATGTATATGTATATGTATACCTATATGTATATATAAGATTGTTGGGCCAATCAACTTCTCTTGATCGTCTTGCTTGTTCACTCATTCAATCTGTCTTTCTCTCTTACTTTTTCTCACTGATTCACTCTCTTTCGCTCACACATTATTTCTTCTCTTTGCTTTATCTTAGGGCTCTATAGGGATGCAGCAGTTCACCGGTAATTGGCAGTCCTGCGCGCGCGCAGACTCGTGAATTATCGATAATAATCTCTACGACAGTCAATTGCGTAGCTCTTACAATTTTTACTAGTCAATTTACCGATATTGTTATACTGTAAAATGTTTTTTTATTTTTCTTTATATCGTTTTCATATTATTAATAATGAATAATCAATTTATTTTTTGTATATTTTCAATCAATTCAATGAATTTTAAAATATTATTATTTAAAATAAATATATATATACACATTGGATAAATTTTAATATTTATTTTAATAATAAATTGAAAAATAAAATATAAATTAGATAGAGTTGTAATAATATTAAATTAATTTTGTTTAGAATTATTTAGAGTAAAATTATTTATAAAAAGACATGGGAAATTAATTAATTTATAAATGGTGTATATAATTGACAAATATTTATATTATTGAATTAAATATTCGAGGTAAAGGCTCCGAATGTAAATATAAATAATATATATATATAATTGATGGTACTTACTGTCTTGTGGAAGGGTGGCAGCCATTTCACGCTGCTGTACGTACAATAAGCCCACGGGCCCCACCAATTTGGCTGGCATTGAGTGTAGATGTGCCGCCGTCTCACGATATATCGGGTGGGCCCCATAAAGGGACCTGCTGTCTGCTGGAGCATCCTCTTGCAGGACCCCATTCACCACCAGCACCATCCTAAATTGAAAAAGAAAAAATTAAAAATAAACACACGAAAAAATCTATGTATTATCTTTAATTAAAAAATTTTTTTTTTAAATTAACAATAACAAATTTCAAGATAAAAATATAATATTTATTTTATTTTATTTCATTCGGTGTAAATTAAAGATTTAAAAAATATTTTGCTGCCGTCATATTTTACGCCTTGATCCCGCGCGCACTTGCTATCTTTCAACTTTTATTATTTTTATTTATTTATTTATTTTTCTTTCTTTCATGTATATATATATATATTTATAAATGTATAAATAAATCCTGCCCTTCCCCATATGTTGAACGCATTACACGCGGGCCATAATATTTTATGCTCACGTATTAAGTCGCATATTTCGTGGGTATTAATTTCATCGCCGGCGGAAGAGTCTTCTCCATCACTCTTCCGACCTCGCATATTTTTTTTTTTGTCTCTTCCCTTTTTTTTTTTTCTTTCTATTCTATATCATGCACGTGCTACAAAAGTGCTTTAATTCCCCTCTCGCGTTTCTCTATTGCTTTAATATATTTGTATACACAGAAACTTGTACGCAACGACGCACAAAATCTGCATTACATTTCAGCCATTAATATTTGGCACACAAAAATATATAGATTAAATATCATATACATTCTTGGAATTAATTATATTAATCCGACATTTCGCAAGCACACAATAAATAATCTAAAGTCCATTATGCAATCACAACGCTAAAAGATAATAATACACATATTAAAATTTTTATTATTACGATCAAATATATTTTCATCAACTTGAACAAATAGAAAAAAAAAAAAACAATCGAACATTAACATAAATATAAATACACAATAAAAATAAATAAAACGTAACCATCAATCAACATTATTAATTTACTTATAAATTAATACATGCGCCGGTTAATTGTGAATCGTTGCAATTTTATTTGCAGAAAAAAAAATAAATATAAAACGAAATGTAAAAAAAAAGAAAAAATAATAATTACAGAAAAATATAAAAGCCATCTAGAGCAATAATATTATACACTTGAATAAAATTATTTTTATTTAGTGCAAAGTCCATGTTCTGTGTATGAATATACATATTTACATACTGAGTATGTATATATATTTATGTATAATATATATAAGAGCTTTCAACTCGAATGCAACGTTCAATAATGCGCATACATAAAGGAAATGTGAATAATGGAGAAATGACGAATACAACGACATTACGAGGCCATAAATACATACATGCGTTATTATAATTTCACAATAAAGTCGTCAGTATTGGCAATGGTGAATGGTAGAAAATATATTCATATATATAAATATATCTTGAATATATGATCTACTTGAAAGACGATATGACAATGCGGGCCACAAAATGAAAAATAAAAAATAAAAAAGATCACTATGAGATACAGCAATATTGGAAGAGGCAAACGTACAACAACAACAACAACGACAAGGGAAAAAATAAAAATAGAGAGTATGAGAGAAAGCGAACGCGTGTATATATTTATTGTGTTGTTTGATGATTGAGATCGAAGATCATTCGAATTGTTATAGAGAACACATCGTGACGTGACTCTTTGTGTTAAGTTGAACGAGTGATCTATCACACTCTTCCTAATCGCGACAATGTATACTTATTATTCAGGTACACCGAGAGTTAAATCGACAAACTTCGTTTAAAGAAAAAAAAAAAAGAAAGAAAAGAAAAAAAATTGTAAAAGAATGAATGAGATCAATTGAATATGTAGTTGAGAATGGGAACAACGCATTGATTATTGTTATCCACTTGACGTATAAAAAAGTAGATCACATCATGACGTTTTGACTTTCAAAAATCAATTGTTGGCATGATTTTATTATTCATTTTTCTCTATTGAATTTAGCATTACAAATTTTTATTTTTATATTTGAATTGTATATGAGATGTGATGTATAATCTTATTAATAAATATAACAACACGATGTTTTTCTCAAAATTATAAATTAGAAAACACTGTGTATATAATATGTGTCATTTAAATATAAAAAAAAATATTATTAAATTTTTTTTTTATATGTAATATAAAAATAAATGTAATAATATTTTTTTTTTTGTCACCTGATGAAACTACGATTTTTTTTAAATTCACCACCACTGTGTTTTTCTTCTCTTGATTATTTTTTTTATCGAATGTAGAACAATATTCACTTATTACACATTTAATTTAACAAATACATAGTCAAAAAAAAATTCTGAATATTTAACAAATCTGCGAGTTGAACCCTGAAGCAATACACACGAACCAGTGATACGAAACGATTCGACACGACTCAACACCCGTGTTCATTCAAGACGCTCATGTTCGTACTTATTAACAAATCGCGCTAGTTATGGCCACGTTATCAGAATGCTTGTGGATTGGTCGAGACGTTACGACGCATTGGACAGTGGGAGGGATCGAAATCTCAACTAAACCAATCATCGTTGTTACAACAATCACATATGGCATCATTGAAAAGTAAATAACATACTTCCAACTTAAAAACAAAAATCTATTTTTCCCACATCACAAAAAAAAAAAATTAAACTAATCAAACAAAAAATCAGATTTTTTTTTTACGTTTAAAATCATTAAATTAAAAATGAATGAAACCTAAAATGGGGTAATAAAATTGGGTAGATGATGTATTAAAGAATGTATATGTATGTATGTGTGTATGTAGATGAAGTGGAACGAAGAACGAAAGGCAAGAGAAAAAGGAAAACAAATGAGATAGGATCTGTTGGGAATAAGGCACAGAAGGATTAAGCGCATACGAAACGTTGTGGCAAGCGATAAAATCTCAACGGGCGAATGGACGCGATGTCGACGGGGAAAAATCCGTAACATCGTATTGAAGCTGCCGGTACGCGATGATGGTATGTGAATATTGTATATATATCTACGTACAAACGAATGTTTATATATATGTATAAATAGAATTTTGTTACGGGTTAGTGGTGGGCGCACTTTACTCAGTGAAGATCCCTCACGAGTGGAATGTTCCGACGGGACTCTACTTGCGGACAGAACCGAGCGGCATCCCGAGCTTATATTATTCAAGTTAAGACACGCCTACCTCGTTCAATAATGTTCAAATCTTGTCCCTTTATACACACTTGACCGATCTCAAATATATATTTATACGGATTGATTTTAGACAAATGATAAAAATGAAAGATTCATCACACAATGAGAAATAAATATTATCAAATACTTGAAATCAATTTTCTTCTATTGGATCTGTGATTTTTTCTAGTATTATTTATTATTTTTTTTTTTTTTCTTTCAAGTTTATTTATTGACTTGGTTGTCATGGAGAATATTTTTTTCTTTTCTTTTTGAATTTATTTCAATGTCGCTTTATGTTGAATTATATATGGAGGCAGTTTGGAAGATTAATGTATTAAATTGCCATGACGCAAAAAGAAAATTATTGTCGGCCACTATATATGTATATATGTATAAATATACATCGGTATATTATATATGAGATTACATAGCGGCGATGAATATCGCCATTGTATCAGATGCCAAATTATACTGCACAAAAATTCATTGTATCAAAGTGTAGTTATCTTGCACTAATTTTTTTTCTTTTCTTTGTTTTATTTTATTTTATTTTATAAATTTTTTTTAAGAACTTTCAACCATGTCTCGAAGCATTTCTCTTTTAAATCTTCATTTTCTCATGTAATGAATAATACGTCATTGATTTTCTGTTGAATTTTCCGTCGAATATTGATAAGAATTTATTATGATGAGGGGGAAAAAAAATTATCTATCTCAAAGTATGATATGAAATCGTAAAAAAAAAAAAAAAAGAAATAGTGACGAAAAAAATGACAAAATTGTGTCGTAAACATGGCAATTAAATAAAGAAATAAAATATATATCATGTACATATATTTATCTGTCACATTTACTCATAATAAAATACAATTTTTTTTTTTTTTCTGAATTATGCAAAACCGGGAAATTCCAGCTCTGACAATCTATGTACGATATATATGTATTCATGCGTATATGTATGTATATATATGCATTTTTCTCTCTCTTTTATTCGCTAATATTTTACGTTGTGATATATTGAAAGTATTATAGCGGTCGATAAATCACATCGCGAATAAAATCGTGAGCTCTCTCAACTCATATAAAAAAATAAAAACATAATCATATAATATAGAACAATGATAAGAAGACAGTCTGAAATACTATATAACAATAAATTGTTAACTAATAAAATGTCAAAACATATTATTAACGTAATTAATTAAGAACAATCAAATGAAAAAAAAAATATAATTACTGAAAAATAAAATTTATAGAGAATTAATAATAAATGTCTTTCTTGAATTTTTTATTTCATTTCCCAGATATAATAATTTGTTTAAAATTAAAATTAAAGTGAACAATAAATTGTTCACTATTAAAATGTCAAAACATATTATTAACGTAATTAATTAAGAACAATCAAATGAAAAAAAAGAGATGATAATTACTGAAAAATAAAATTTATAGAGAATTAATAATAAATGTCTTTCTTGAATTTTTTATTTCATTTCCCAGATATAATAATTTGTTTAAAATTATATTACAATACATACGGCAATATTTGCAACAAAAAATACGAAATATTTGCAATATAGTTACATGTATATTTATGTATGTATATAGATTGAAAGAATAAAGAGGGTAAGTGGAGCGGGAAACATATAACAAAATGAAGAGAGTTGAAGAAACAACGCGGGTGCCTTCGTGACCGTAATCGGTGGGAGGCTGTGCGCGGTTTGAGCCACACGGAAATCCACTTGAAAAGTAGCCATTACCTTAATTATTGGTGTCTCGAGGACTCTGTGAACGCGCAGCTTGGGATAGGTAGGTGTACTTCTCGATAGTTGGTTAGGTTGTCAAGTTACAAATACGTATAAACCATAAATTTATTCCATAATTTTTAACAATCACACTGGAAGATAATTAAATGAAGTTGAAAGAAAAATAAAATTATTTTCGTATTATTATTCAACGCGATCGAAAAATGTATTATATAAATATAATAAACAAAAAAAAAAAGAAAGAAAACAAAGAAGATTTTTTAATGTTATAGTTGAAATAAAATTGAGTGTATAACAATTGTGAAAAAGGAAAATAAATTTGTTAAATTATAAATTTACCAAAGGGTTATAATTAATTTTATATTAATATAACTATTGCACGTGAAACAATGGATTATTATTAATATATAATATTTTAAACAATATAATAAAGGCAATGTGAATTGTAAAAAAAATTTGGTATTTGAAAAATGATTACAAAAATTTCTATACAATTTTATAAATAAAAATTTTATCTATATCCATTTAATAATTGTTGTAATAAAATTTATTTTCTATTTATTTAATTATTTTTATTCTATATTTATTTATAGTGATATTTCCGTGCATTATCCATTTTGTAATTTCATATAATTCAATATATATAAATACAACTATGCATATAGTTATTTTCCCATGATTGCCAAAGCAAATGGTAATAGCAAAATAAGAAATAGAAGAAAATTAATGTAAAATGGTATATAATACCGGTAGTTATTTATTCAATCGTACATATATAAAATGCCAGTACCTATCATCGATTACGCCATTCCACAAATCGATCGGATGCGCATTCGAAGAAAATAATCCTATAACGGTTAGTAAAACGGTACCATCTCAACAGATATACACATATACAGATTTTAATCACAATTTTATCGTGAAAAACATATATACACAGTATATAAATCCCCCATAAATATAAACAATCCACAAAATAAAAAGAATCAACTATAAATCCCCCATAAAAAATATAAAATATAATACACATACATTTTACACAACAAAATTTCCCCTTTAAATTTTTTCGTCCAAAATTAAAATTATAAACAAAAACAAAACCCCTTTGATATCACTTTTATATCCTTAATGTTCATTTGAACCTTAATAATCCTTAGTTTTTCTAACTTGTTTCTTTTTTATACCTCTATTATCATCCATGTAGGTACAAGTTAAAATTTGCTATACTTTTTTTTATACCTTAAAGTGGAAGAAATGGAAATATCTGCCAATTCTAAGGTGTTAAAAAAGGACTAAAATTAAATAGCTCGTCTTTAATAATACCTTCAATTCTTACATTAGACCTTTATTCTCCTTACTGTATCACAATTGTACCTTGTGAGCCCTAAATAATGACTTTCCAATACCTTTCATATCCTCCATATTGATTAGAACCTTAATAACCCCTTAGTTTTCCAAACTTATTCTTTTTTTATACCTTAAAGTGAAAGAAATGAAAATATCTGTCATTTCTAAAGCCTTAAAAACGACTAAAATTAAAGAGCTCGTCCTTAATAATACCGTAAATTCCTACAAAATAAACTATATAATTCAGGTCTAAAGTAGGAACAAAATTTCAACTAGGGTGAATGGATTATAATCAGCGGGAGGTCTCCCTTAATATATTAACATAAACCAAAGTGGTGTCTATGTAAATATATATCCATCCATAACACATACACAAATATATGATCGTGCAAATTCGTTATGGGGTCCTGGTGCACACGCGCAATGATTAATTAACCGGCTTAATTAGGGGCCTAATTACCAACGGATACGGATCTTATAGCTGACCAAGTAATCACGCCTGGGTGAGAAGGAGGAGACGAAGGACGAAGAGGTGATGACGATATAGACCTTGAATATACTAAATCCACACCATCTATATACTATGAGGACAATGAGAGAGTGTATGAGAGAGTGTATGGATCATATATAGAGGGAGAAATCTAGCCTCATGGGACCAATAACGATACAGCAATTAATCGCCTAGGTATATCTATCATGACATGGATATTAATATTTCATAGATGCTGTTGCCGTTGCGGCCGTTATCATCTTCCTAGATGATATTTTTCTTTTTTTTATTTTACAGGAATAACAACATGAGCTTATGGTGTGTATACATAACTTGTAAGACTATAGGCCCTTATACTTTGTATAGTCTATGTATTTGTTTACTGGCATGTATATGTGATTATTTATATGTATATACATTATATTTTCTACATCGTTCACTTAGATGTGGGATATATATTGCAAGTGTGAAAGGATTAAGTGAGCGTGGAGCATGTAACGAGCCCATCGTCTTTACCGCCATCAACTAACCGCATATATATCGTTTGTGTGTCATAAATCGACGCTGATTGGCTAATAAAATTAAACGAAGCGGTCCAACATCAAATGTATGGGATATTCGCCCACGTGTAACTCAATCGACACGCGCCTTATTCCAATTGCCAGCACATATGTAATTGATATAAATGTATTTTTATTATTTTTTTTTTTATATATATTTTTCGTTGAATTCAATCGATTTTCGTTTTTATTTTCTTTATTTATTTAGTGGTTTTCCTTATTGATAAGTCGATCTTTATCCAAATTGACTTCTTTATTTGATATATATTATTGATTAAATTTATTTTTTTTATTTCTTCGTAACGATTGAAATGAACAAGTAATAATTATCACGCTTGTCTTTTAATACGATCCCATATGTTTTTTATTATCCCTTTCTAGTCTTTCGATATATAGACGTAGATGAAACTAATAGGCTTAATTTCATTTTAACTTAATGGATATACACAAAGATCCGGGTATTATATTAAATTTATTCCTCTCTCGTTACTAGGGAGACAAACGATAACATATAAGATGATAAAACGCGATAGATAAGAAAAGCGACGCTTGAGTTAAGAGCAAAGAGATAAATAATAAAATATATAAAAAAAAAGGAAAAATGAAAATGAACAGATTATAACTGAATTTAAATTATATCAACAATATTATATTGATAAAGTTATTATTATCAATGTTATTTTATTTTATTTAATGAATTGAGCAAAATGTAAAATATAAAAAAATAAATAAATAGGGAAACAATGAACAAGTGTGGAATAGAAAAGATGTGTGGTGGATTATCGATTGTACATGAGACAACAAGAACGATCTTCGTCGAGATATGTATCGCATGGGGCACCATTGAATTCACGGTTAAACCCTGCACTGGCATGTCTTAATCGTGGAATACGTTTGGTTTTATGTGCTCTCTCGCGAGAATAAATGTTTTCACGTTCCAACGCGGTTATATTCGCATTTTATTGTTATATCATGGGTCGTTGAACATCATTTCATTTGGAAAATTGTTGAAAAAATATAAAAATATTTTATATAAATTTAATGATGGCGAAAAATAACAAAAAAAAAAAAAGATTGAATTTTGAAGAAATAATTTTTTTATCTTTACCTTGTAAATTATTTTTATTATATTTTTATTCAAGAATTAAGGGCACGTTTCTCCTGCCGCCATTATATTCAGTCTCTTCATTTTATAAAGAATAAAATCACGTTGAGCAGCAGCTGTTTCTGAAAATAGAACGAATAAAATTAATGAATAAACATCGAATACAAATAATACTGTCAATTAATAAAAATAAAAAAATAATTCATTTTGTATATAATTAATAATTATTGCCTAATTAAATTTAAAACAATCTTCATGTCAATATCTCCAAGGGTCAATTTAAAAATAAATTTTACATTCCCTGAAATAATAAATAATTTAAATTCAAATTTAAATATAAAAATTCAATAATAGTTTCTTTTGTCATTAAAAAATAAATTTAATTCTCTCCCCCAAAAACAAATATACAAGTTTGCAATTTAAATTCACAAATTAAACTCTAAATGTTTCATTATTACTTTAATATTCAAATTATTTTCATCATTAAAAAATTCACAAAACATCGCACGCATATAACACACACTCGATTATGAATTCGCAGTCAGCACCTGCGTGATAAAAACTCAAACGTATCTACGTCGTCAAATATATCGTTTGCTCAGGTATAATACATATATATGCAAAGCAAAGTATAAAACATAAATATATATATCAACATATACATTTGCATACAGTGGCCAGAGCGCAACCACCGACTTGTCTACATATTTATGGGCTTCGACTTCCTTCGATTGTCTCATACTCCTCCTTCTCCTCCTGCTTCTTTTTCTTCTTCGTTTTACAAATACTCTATTTCATTCTCTCATCCTCACGCCAATATAATTTTCATTTATACATAAACATCCATATACAATAAACATATTTTTTTTTTCCCTTTACATTAAACGTAAAACATAAAAATAAATTACAATTATTAAATCAATTTACATACATCAAATTTCTTTTATCATTAAATTTTTATTTCTTTTTTATTTCATGAAAATGAAAGATGTCACGTTATGAAAAAGACAATGGAGACTTTCTCTACAAGTAAATATATATATATATTCCTATATACAATAATGTTTCCTTCTTTTTCATTGCTGAGTGATGAGGGGCGCGAGAGGGTTTGAGCGGCGGGTGCGCTCACGTTCGACAGCAATAATTGTACACGCGAACGCGACGAGACGGGGTCCGTTCTTTCTACGTAGACACACACGACGGTCCGCATTCCATGAGTGGAACAACCGGTACACGTTTCAGTGGTTCTCACTGTTGCGCGAAAAATTCAAGGCGCCTTCTAACTATATTGCATTAAATTCATGTAATATATTTATATGTATGTATTTATACGCATAAATAAATTGTGAAAACTCATGTAAATATATTTTACATTGGAGTATTAAAACATGTGTGGTGTATCTAACACTCTTTGAGCACGTCTTTCTTCGCGGGCGTCTCCTCAGTAGAAGAAGAAGAAGAAGAAGAGAATTGTGGCGTGCTTGTTATGTAACCAACCTCTCTTTGCAGACGAGTCGGTGGCCTCTTCGTTTTGCGGAAGTCACTGGGTCTCTTCCGCATCTTCTTTTATGTATACACATTCAAATCATTTGTATCCCACCCTGATTTTTTTTTTTATTTCATCGCCATTTCTTCTCGACAATATATCCAACGGTAATTAATACTTAATGGCTTTAGTGATAATAAAAATAAAAATAATTTATTCAACTTAATTGACCATTAAATAGAAATTTTTAAGTAGTAAAAATAAATTATAAATATTGATTATTGCTTATAATATTTGCATTTAATCTTTAGGTTGAGTAATGTATTATTTTTTATTTATTTTTGTTTTTTTATAAATTATTTTATGAGTTGTATGCATATGTATAAATATATTTTTACTTGTTTATTTTTTTTTTTGTTTTGATTGGATGATAGTTTTATAATAAAAGAATTATATTGTCGAGATACCCGCGTTGTGTATCTAGATTTCTGCTCTCGTACTTGGTCTCACAGACTTGAACCTGAGCATTGTGATTTATGTGGGCCCCAAGGGGAGTCCAGTTGCTATGGCCACAAACACTGAGGAGAGAGGAAGAATATAGTGTGCACGTGTTCAGAAGAGCCACATCTATATGGTTTATATATTATATACTTGCTGCTATGTATATATATATTAAATACTATAATACACTACATATACTACCATCAAACAATAACGTAGATCGTCGACGTCGTCTCTATCTCAACAGCTCTCTTCATTGCATTAAATTTTTTGTTTCTTTTTTTTTTATTATTTATTCTTTATTGTAATACACTGTGTGGATTTAATATATTTATATGTATATATATACATAAAAATATGTATTTAATATCGAGTAATAATATTGCAATTTATTTTATATCTTTGATTGAATAATAAAAAATTAATTTAATTAGAATTTAATTTTGTTCAATTTTAATTTGAATGAGGAGAAATAATTTACAGGATGTTTTGTTGAGTGATTAATTTTTGATTGGACTATATGTATATGTATATTTATTTTTTATTTCTTTCAGATTTTAATGTATGTATTTTAGAGCCGCTTTGGACATCGTATATGAAGGCCAAATTAAATGTGCGGTGTAGACTAATCATTAGAAGCTATTACAGCCCATTTGGCAACTATGAAATATCTCGGTGAATATTCCAATTATTTTATGCAATTATTATGATTCACGATAGAATTAATTAAATTAAATAGAATAATTCTATAATTGATTTTATTTTTGTCCAAATTTATTTATTTATTCATTCATTTTATTTTATTGAAAATATTATCAATTATTATTATTGGCATTTTTATAATTTGATGATACTAATATTTTGTAATATAATTATTTTTTATAGATTACAGTAAATATCCTCAGGTAAATTATTGCAATGATAGTTAAATACATAAAGTTATATACGAGATAAGAAAGTAAAATCAGCCGTCAAGAATAATTCATATACACAAACGACAACAAACATCTTTAGTATTTGATAAAGACATTTATTTTATCATCATCCTCAATCATTTTTTACCCACTGTCATAATTCATAAGCTCAAGTGACAAACAAATAAACATCAACATATAAATATCTGATTAACAATATTCAAATTTAATTTCACCGTATAAAAAAAAATATTATCTGAAAGTTTCACTTGAAAATTCTAAATTGGAGAAAGGTAAAAAATTTTTTAACAATATATACATTATATTTAATACATTATATGCATTAAATATATGTATATATATATATACATATATATATACTGCATCTATAAGACATGAAGATAAAATATAAATATATGTGTATTTTGAGAGAGTCGAGTTGCAAATCAACTCGCCACCATCTAATTTGCCTCTGTGCACATAAACGTGGCTGCATGTAACGTCTAATTGGAATCCGTAGCCAAGGAGAAAAGAACTATACTATCGCATATACATATATTACTAGTATATGTATACCTACAGATACATATAGATAGACTGTATATGTATACCGTTCGTATACGAAATTCGCCTCGTTAGTTTCCCTACTACCCTGATGCAGTATGTGGTGGTGGTGGTGGGTATATTATACAGGGACGAAACCGTAGCCGTGGGAAACTCCACGGACACTCCAATGCAATGCAATGCTTCACGCGAATATTAGTTCTCATTCCTTTATAATTTTATGCCCAACATTAATTTCACAGTCATACAGAAAAAAAAAAAAGGAAACAAAAAAGAAAAAGAATTCATAAATTAAAGTGTGTATATTTATCAGTAATTTTCGATTCATTCAATTTTATATTTATGATTCATAAATTATTTTAATAACACACTTTTGTTGTAGATAAAATTTTGGAAATTATTTGCTTTTTGAATTTGTAATTGTCGGATTAATTTTTAGTGAATGCAATCATCTTTGTCGGGTAATTAAATGCAATCTTTTGTTCATTATAAAATACATCAACGTCATAATAAATGAGATGAGAGTTTAATTGAAAAATAATGTGACAAAAAAAAAAAATAACCGACACTTTATTATAATTTACATAGGCGAAGTGTATATTTTTACATTAATAATATGCAAATGAAATCCTGTCAATAATGAAAAAATTAATTGAGTTAACTTTCTGCTAGTACTTTTCATCACATTTTTTTACTAACTTTTATTTATTTATTTATTTATTTTTTTTTAGTGATAATATAATTGATGAAAAATTCCCAAACGTCGAAAAACTACGAAAAAAATTCCCAGTGAAAAAAAATATTCTTTTTTATAATACTTTATACAGTAATAAAAAAATACCCATTAAATAACATCATATTTATTATGACAAAATAATATTAAAGCACAGTATAATAACCATGAGAAATTATGTCTCCCTATAAACTGCATCATTATGATAACATAGACATGTTAACTATACACCCAGAATTTATTTTTCTTTTTATTCATATAATGCATATACATATATTTAATGTTTATGCAACTTTGTGTTATCGCGCACGAATTATCGGTGCTTCTGTGGCTTATCCTCTAACCAAGAACACCTGCGGTGAGAGAAGAAATAAATAATCCAAGGATATAAACGCACATATATAAACCTACACACGTTTTAGTAATAACACCAACGAATTTATCTATTAAATATATTTCTACATTAAAAAAATATTCATGTCAACTGCAATCCAAGACAAAAACTGCTAAAATAAAATTTGTACCTAAAACTACACTGAGAGAATTTTCGAGTAAATTTTACTCTGTAGCCCATAGAAAGCCTGGAATATAACAATATATATTTGATAGAAAATTCCATATTTTAAATTACTTTTTAAGATGAATTGAAGTAATTAAAAATATATTTTACTCTGCTACGTGGTAATTTTTTTATCAAATATTATGGCCTAGTCCTAGTCGAAATTTTTGTGCTTTACTAAGTTTTCTAGTAGTAAATTAAACATCCTATGGGACTCGTTGGCCTATCAATTCTACTTTGAATCTGAAGAACCTCTAAAAATCTAGGATTTAACCTAGTTTAATACTTTTTACACTCAAGACAACATAGTAATATCCCAAATCAAAATTTTTGTGCTTTTCTAAGTCTTCTAGTAGTAAATTAAACATCCTATGGCACTCGTCAAGCTATCAATTCTACTTTGAATCTGAGGAACCTCTAAAAATCTAGGATTTAACCTAGTTTGATGCTTTTTACACTCAACACAACATTCCAATATTTTATTTCATAATAAACTTAGACGCAAGGTCCTTTTTTACGCCTTAGAATGAAAGATTTGGCAATATCTATAACCACTTCGATGAGTTGTATTTTCTATTAAAATATTTCTAAACAACCTGCCTTGCTCCTGAAGAAACTAAATGCCAATATAATAAGGTTTAAAGTAGCATAAAAATTTTGACTAAAAGGCTTATATACATACTCGAAAATTCTTTCAATATACACTCGCACTTTAATTATATTTTTCTTCCCCTCAAAAATATATAACATAAACACCACACCTTCAATTGCACTTCATATAAATATATCCATGATCCTTACGTGTTATGTACACTATTCAAATCTACACTCACACACACCCACCCACATACATATAGCCACATATAATTTCATGTAATATTCGCGTGAAATATATGTATGTTTAATAGCGAGACGTGTCTATAATACCATTTTCATCCACCTTCTTCTATATACAATCTCTTCTTGTCCTGTTTTACCGCTTCACCGCCGCCACCACCACATATACATCTATACAGATATTGAATATATACCTAAGCATATACATAAGACATCAAGTGCACGTTGCATATGCATGCACATAAAATAATATCCACACATATGTGTACACATAATATATAAGAGGTTGGGATGAGACTTCAGGCGCGGTCAGATTAATGAAACTCATGTGGCGAGAACAGTGTCGCTCAACTTTAAACCATCCAATGACAAATCGTTAATGTCATTTAAAGTAATAAAAATAAATAAATAATTATAATTACACAATATTTTAAATTTAATCCCTGAAATAATTACAGTACTTTATTAAAACATATTTTTATATATATACCAACAAATGTATATAAAAAAAAATAAAAAAAATATATACATGAGTAGTTTTATTATTGGAGAATATTATAAGAATTATAAGTAAATAAATAAAATTGTGAGGATATTATTTATGATATATTGTAGAACAGAGATCTTGGTGTATATAAGTATGTATAATATATAAATATGTGTATGTATGTGTAGGGATATGTATAATGTATATTTGTGTGATGATCAACGGTACGGAACTCGAGGGAGGATGCAATGCTGGTCTCTTGAGATAACAGCACGTAAAAATGTTAAACGAACGTGGAATTAATCTGCCGGGTGTATATAATACCCAAGAGACTCAAGCGCATGTGCTCGTAATCGAGTCTCACCCGCGCGAGAGCTCAACCTCGAGGCTGTTGTACGTGCGCGCCAATCCGACGAGGATTATCTCCCTCTTCATCCTTATACTTATATATACTTTTACTCTCTCACTTTTGTATGTATGAATGTATGTCTACATGTATACATTTATATATTTATTTTCCTCCCTATGTATGTATGTATATATTCCCCACCAGACAAAAATTACAAAACTAACGATAAGCAAGATCGTTACTGTCATGTATTTTTTTTTTTCTTTATTACTTTTTTTGTTTTTTTTTTTTAACGGTAACGAAAATTTTTATATTCAAATCTAGTCTCGGGTTGATGGTCGTTCATGTGTTATCGAGAATTTCGGGTGAGAATAAGAATATAAGGAGTGAGAATTTTATTTTATATTAGTTTTGAGAGTGAAAAAAAAAAAATTGTGCTATCATTATTTTCATATCTATAATGAAAAGATTTATTGGAGGGGAAATATGAATGTACTTTTTTTTTTTTCTTGATTATGCTTCAGGTTATTGACTTGTTAGATAGATTTATCATATTTATATATGATGAAAATTCATCTTGTGGCCGAATAATGTTAGTTTTATTTTTATTTTGTTCATTACGATTTATTCAAAACAATATAAAAGTTATTTATATTTCATTTATTATTTTTAAAGATGGGGAATAAAAAATAGATAAAACAAAAAAAAAAGGCGCGAGTCACAGCTGTGCACTTTAAGAATTCAGCCACGTGGGTGTATGCTCAGACACGCGGCTCACCAGGTTTAAATAACACTTTCCCTCTTCTCTTTCTTATTTTTTTTTTTTTCTTTTTCATTCTCTGTATTCGCGTCGTCTTCATTTTTTTTACCCGATTTTTACGACGATGGATGCTAAATGAAAGTGTCTAAATGACAAACGTGTTCGCATAACTTGAAAGATGTTGGAAAAAAAAAAAAATAAATAAATAAAGAAACATACGGGAAAAAAATTTATATTCTGGTAAAAATTTCAATGGACATACACGCAAGACCCGCTGTGTGTTCATTATACAACGATACAGCTCTGATGATTCTATCTTATTATATGATGCCCCTACACACAATGTGCTCAAGTATATATACAACATAGTGCCAATCTTGTGTACATATGTGTATGTATATAATTCGTATAAGACACGCAAGTGAATGCATTGCCAAGACCAGTTTATATACATATGACAAAAACATCTATAACTATAATAAGTATATGAAACAGAGTCTTTAATAAATTCCTTAGGCTTTTTATTGTCTTTATTACAACCTGCACTCTACCATAATTTTTTAATATCACTTTAAAATAAATTTATCATCTCAATAAACTCAAAACTAAATATATTGATATAATATATATTTTAATAAACCCTTTATAAATATTATATCCAAGACAGAAAATTTCAATCCATCTTACGTTCCATAAATAAAAATTATCATAAACATGACGCAATAATTCATAATTTTATTACTATATAAATCTAAAAGGAAAAAAAATATATAAATAACCACAATCGAATATTCAACATTGTGACTTTCCATTTGCATCATTGCAATGACTATCAATAATCATTAATTGCAAATAATAATACAAAAAAAAAAATAAAAAACAGTTCGTAATTGAGAACTTGGTTGTTAACACCTGTCTAAGTATCACAGTCATCATTATCTTTTACCCGTCCACATAAATATAAAATAAATCCATAGAATTTATCTCCGATGGTGTTTTTACATCATTGAGTTTTGTTTTCACTGTTACAAACTAACATATACACACTAACATTTGCCAGTTACTCTCGTTATCATGGAAAATCCCTTTTACACTGTACAATAAAATACAGACATATCCATATATTGAACGAGTTATCGATTGACGAGAGTCTGAATAAAAAGAGAAAACATGGTATATATCCCTGACGTTACAACGCTTCAAGTTATAAATTACTCGAACGATAACGGTATATGTATATACATGTACATACTATGTACTGCATATATATATATATAAATATGTGTATATATATCTATATGAAGTCGCTCATGAAGTAAAGTGCCTACACCAAACATATTTCTATCTACAACAGTGAGAGAAGACACATTAAATTTGCAAACTTTTTTATATCATTTTTATTATTTGATTTTTATTTTTTTTCTATTTAATAATGTCGAATGGAAGGGAAAGTAACCCCCACGTGACACACTGGTCATAAATAAAATAAATAAATTATAAACTCTGAATAATAAATTCGATAAATAAATCAAACATTACAATTAATCAATTCAGCAATGCGAGACAAAAAAAAAAGAAAAAATTTGTTTTGTATAAAACAAAGCTATACATTCATTCATTCATTTGTTTGTTCATTCATATAATGATGTGAAAAATAGAGATATGTTTATATATTATTTTTACTGATGCTCTAAATAAAATAATGATGAGAGAATGACAGATAAAAAAATAAATAACTCACCGACAGAGGACAGCAGAGTATAAGACCGCCCAAGTGAATCTTGACAATTTTCTTGAGAAGAAAAAAAATATATTTATGATGAATAATATCGTGAAGGAGATATTGAAGATGAATTGAATATCGTTCCTTTTGTTATTTTCCTTACACTGTGTCTCTTTGTTATTTATATTTGTATTGTTAAATGTTTTAAATAAAAATATCACTGAAATGTGTTTTTTTTTTCTTTTTAATTTTTCGCAGATAGAGAAAAATGAATTGTTTGATTACGCAATACGCAACTGGTGGCACACGCGTTTATAAAAATAAAAAAAAAAAAATAATAATAATAATACGAGGAATAACTAGTGATTGTTATTGTTTTTGTTGGGATGATTACGATTTGTGAATGAACAAAAACAAAATGGTATTAACAACGTCAAATACATTGTCACATTGTCAATAATTAATTGATTTATCTATACGTACACTTGTGAAATAAATTAATTATTAATGTTGATATATAATTGATATTAATGAATTTTATTAAGAATTATTGATGGATTTTTCACGTTATTTATGGATATTTTGGTATGATAATTTACGATATAATTATATGGTATGTATAAATGAATTGAAAGGACAAAAGAAAGAAAAAAAGAAAATATTAATACGTATATTTGTCCGATTGTGGCCACACTCGGCCACCACACTGCCTACACTGCCAATCTTATGTATTTCACGTTCAACGTCAAGCTAACAGCAATTCGGATGCGTGCGCACATGTAGAAGACGACTCTCTTTGTGCGATAACTTCAGGGCCATGGCGTTACATTCGAGATTATGCTTATGAATATATTTTTCCGATAGAATACGTGTCGCCATCTGATGATACAGCGACTGAACTTGAGAAATATTTATATACATTGATTCTAATACAAAATTTCGATAGTAAAATGGCGCGAATTCTGTATCACATACCAATTTTCAGATGGTAAAGAAGAAACATTATATATGTATATATTTAAGATGTGATAAAACGTATAATAACCAGCTCTTTATGATATAATAATTGTGTGCATAATTATTTGAGCAATATAAGCATTGAAGTCACTCAAATAAGAGATATGATCGATAATCAATTGAAAGAAAAAAAGACAAAATGTTTGACATCTTTTTAGCTATAAAATTTAAATATTTCTATCACAAATTCATCTCAATATCATTTTAATTTAATCTGATTTACATATTTACCTTATACATTATCATTATTGTTATGTTTCGCAGATAAATTCACAAATAATTTCAGATATATCTCGCCAAAGTGCAACCTAACCTCACTTATTTACAATATCCACAAAAAAGAAATAACATTTATCTGTCTTTGATATTATATAATACCAATTATAAAACATCGAAGCGAATAAATAAAAAAAAAAACCAAAATAAATAAAAAATCATTCATCCAAAACGATGAAATATATTGAGGTTATTCATGCGAATAATAAGCAATATGTGCTCCCTCACAGTGGAATAATTATGTATCATATCTCTCTATATATATATAAATCACAACATAAATTTATCCATCCGTTGTAAATGTAGGAATCTGCAATCATCCAAATATCCTCATTCTCAGTAGTAAATATCTCCCCTTCTTCATTTTCATCTATATCTCCATTTCACTATCTCTCTCATACACATTCACACACAATGGAAGAGATTCATCGGGCGAGTGAGTCCGGGACAAAGATGGCGGGCAAAGGGTAGGGTCGAACGAACGTTCTTCAAGGTAGTCCCTTACCAAAACGTCAATAATTGCCCAATAATCTTCATGTAAGTACAAATAATACTATTTACCTATTTCTCAACTGCACTCTTTCACTATTTTATTCACAATTATATTATTTTATTAATTATTTATTATTATTTTAATATTTTTATACCGATGTGAAATGTATCTTTGCTTTGGGAAGTTCAATGCGCACATATGTGTGTCATTGTCACGCGCGTGAAAAATAATACCGTGCTATTGTTGAAGAGAGAGGGCAACGATATGCCACTATGTGCGCGTGCGTTTATTTTTCGTATTGTGTATTTATATATTGATATATGTATATACTATATATACGTATGTTATTTTACGTATAAAAATTACCTATGCATATTATGTGTATATGTATATTTATTTATATATATATGTTTCTGCTATTTACTGAAGGTTATATACTCTCGTTTTGAATGTTTGCTATTATATGCGCATGTTGTCGTTGTGTACTCTCAAGATGTAATCTATATACAGCAGTTGAACGACAACTTTGACTGTTCCGTCCTGCTCGATCACATTTTATGATATATATGTGTACATATATATGTATTGTAATATATTTAACCTGTTTTTTTATATTTTTTTCGCAAGCATGCTTATCGCAAAACATAAATAACACAATTTTTCATTATATTTTATGAGTTATTCAATAAATATTTAATGATAAAAATACTTTTTCATAGATAATTTAATTGCATGAGAATTTTGGGGAATTATGTTTGTGAATTAATTTATATTTTGTTTATTTTTTTTTTATTGAATTGGAAAGAAAAAATAATGAAGAAGAAGAAAGTATTAGAGGAAAATAACAATGGCTTTGGATTTTGACCTTTTCTTTACAGATGGTGACGGGTTTTCTTTCACTCGAGATCATTGCTATTAGTCTGAATATTCTCCACTGGGCCCTCATGGGAATCAAAGAGTCTCATTACTAATACATAGATGTATATGTATATTATAACCCATACGGTTATTGTACATCACACTAGCTCTCTCTTGACTGACCACACACCGGAAATCATTTAATTAGGCGCGGCGTATAAGGGGGCACGTATATATCGTCACTCGCAAAACTTCGCCTCTGTATTCATTTCAACTACGATCTATCATCAGTCTTATTGTATCACAGCTCAATGATACACATGAATTTTCGTATACGAACTATTAAATTTTATAACATTAACATTTTTATTTTGCACACGTATCGAATTCAAGTGTGAAATTATATTATGAATATGAGACGAAAGATATAAAAGTTATCAATGAATGATCTTAATAAAATACGTACCAAAGATTGATTGACGAAGAAAGAAGAAAAAAAAAATCCTTGAACATTATTATATCAAGTTTTATTTAATATCCAAGACGTTAATTAAACTTTTATCATTCTTATCATTCTTATCTCATGATGATCAAAAAGAAGAGCACAAAAACGAGAATGAATATTTAAAAGGCGATAAGACATTGATACAAATATTTATTTCTTGGCAAAAATTTCTATACAATGTGTATAAAATATTTTTAATGCCAAATAAAAATTTCCAATAGATATATTGGATGTATATCTTTCAATAGATAAATTGGAGAATTAATACCCTGGGTCTTTCATTATGTCTGGAATCAATTTGAAAAAGTGCGAGCGCCGTTTGATGTGTGAATAATAAGATGTAAAAGGTTACGGATATTTGAAAAGGATAAAGCGAGTGGCCGGCAACGTGGCAAACACAAGAGAATCAACGGCAGCAGCAGCAGCAGCAGCAACAACAATAACGAAGCTCCAGTTACGGTGGGAGAAAGGGATCAGAAGGAAATGGTGTGAGATTGGATAAAGCTCATACAGTTGCTGTCGTGACAACGATATCGACCTATGAATTGCGCCTGCGTGTAAAAAGCGCGCAATTGCTATTGAGAAATATGGAACAAGTAAAAGCTCGTCGGAAATTTCAGTTGAGGCTCTAACCCATTACCGAGCTAGTGTCTATTATTCATCCGGTTATCCTCGGGTGATTCCAACGCCAAGTGGGGAACAAACGATATATTTTATATATAAGCCAATTTAATTTATCGACCAGGGAAAATTTATTAAAAAAGAAATATTTTAAATAAAGCCTAGTCCAATTTATCCATGCGCGTGCTCACTGGACAATATACACAATTGAATATCTATGCTCGATTAAACGAGTTTTAATATCTCAAATTGAAATAATACATTTACAAATGATGAAAGAAATAAATGAATTGAATTGCAAATTATACAGTGTGACAATTGAAAGTGTTATTAGAGGACAATGAAATTATGTGATGAATAAAATGAGCCGTACAATATTCTGCATAAACATTGGAAAATATTATAGAGGGTAATTGAAAGTCATTACAACTACTCATTGCAACGATAACGTTACGATAAAGCTATATTTATACCAGTCATTCTGTCTCACGCTCGTGTTCACTTGCGTCTATATATTACATTGAATATGTGTGTTTATTATATTTTTCATCGGCGTGTGTGTATATGTATACACACACTCTGCAGTATGATAAGGGACAAATGTGTGCACGAGTTTTCCGGGTGTGACGCTTCACTCGTTTTTCAAACTCACGATAGTTGAGCTAACTCTGTTCACGCGTACAGTACGTTTATGATACATATTTTATATATAATATCAGAGAGAAAAATAATATATCGCGTGAACAATAATATATATTAATATATGTATTAATTAATTATACGGTGCGATCATGCGTCAAATTTTGATGTATACATATCAGTGTAAATTGAAATGAATGAGCGATTGTTTGCTTGATTTATTTCTTTTTAAAATTTTTATTATATTCTTGTAAGTATGAAAAAGTCCATGAAGAAATAATTGATAAGGTAAAATGCGAAACGATTGATAAGAATCGTGTCATGTTTGTTCTCAACTTGATAACGTTGAAAGCGTTGAAGTCTCTGAAACCACACGAGTGTGATTACAATTCCTTGTTAAGCGTGTTAAAAGTTAAAATGAGAAATAATTGAAGAGAAAATTGAGTGGATAAAATAAAAATAAAATAATTACAAATTAATAATTGGAGATATGACAAATACAGAGCAAAGTATATTGAGCCAAATTAATGGTAGTGAACAATTACCTGAGGAAATTCAATTGACAGAACTTTTGCCAGTGGAGCAGTCGCGCATTAAAGAAACACGAGATGATAAAGATCCTGGCACCACTGACGGTCTCAAATTACTTCGGAGTTTTACCCAAGATAATCAAGATGAATTTGATACACAAAATTTCAAATTATTTCGTAAAATTGACAATCACGGTAGTAATTGCAATACCAAAAAACGAGTTAAATTAAAGAGGGAACGCAATGAAAAGTGGAAAGATATGAGTGATAATGAAGATAATGAACAATCAGAAGAAGAAATTAATATAAGAGTAATGAGAAATAATAGAAAAGTTAAAGGTGGTCCAAAGAAAAAAGCTTTAAATTCGTCATGGGATAATGAAGAATTTTCCAATGAACATGAGGACACTGCTACAATGCCAAACAATAAAAATTCTAAACGACAAAATAGAAATCGACAAAAAATTCATGATAAAGATTATCTTAATGATGAAGTGTATTATTATCGTCAGCAATATGATCAAACATCGGGAATTGACAGTGATGAAAATGAAACGAACATAGAGACTTTGAAAGACAATGTATTTAAGGATATGGCAAATAATTTTCTTGGTGCCAATGCGTCCACAGAGTCGGATAAAACAATCAAAAAGCATTCAATAAAGAAAAAAAATGACAAACAATTACCTTTGAGTGATCGTATTAACGACGATAAATTCCCATCAGAAAAACAAACTAACGACAATGATTTACAATTGGAAATCGGCCATATTATCAAATCAAATTATCTTTTGGAACCAGATAACAATAATACAATGGAATGTGAAAGTAATCAATCTGAAAATTTACAACAATCATCGCCAGACCAAGCTCATTCAGCTCAATTATCAGAAACAATTCTCGCCGATAAATCATCAAAGAATAAAAATAAAAAATCTCGCAATGAATACACTCGTACAAAAAATAATGAATTAAAAAAATATTGTTGTTTAATGTGTGATGCAAAATTTAAAGGAAGTGGAGGTTTAAGAAACCATTGGAAAGTTGTTCATGCCACTGGGCCATCATTTAAATGTGATGACTGTGGCAAAGAGTTTCCTCTTAAAGAACGTTTGAAACTTCATGTGAGAACACATACGGGTTTTAAGCCATATAAATGTACAGAGTGCGATAAAACATTTGCACGCGGCGGTCAGTTGTCACAGCACAGACGTACACACAGTCATGTAAAGCCCTATCACTGTTCACTTTGTTCCGGTACATTTACGTGCTCAGCAAATCTCGCATTACATATGAAACGCCATAATGGTCAAAAGGATCACAAATGCGAGATTTGTGGACGTGAATTCATTCGCAGAGATGCATTAAAAAAACATTTAGAATGTTTACATAAAGATGTTAAATCATTTCTCTGTGTTATTTGCAATAAAACATTTAAAGGACATTTACCGCAGCATATGAGAACACATTGTCAAGAACGTCCGCATGGTTGTGCAACGTGTGGTCAAAGATTTGCACAAAAATCACAATTAACAGTTCATCAAAGAACCCATAGTGGCCAAAGACCATTTCGTTGCCTAGTTTGTTGGCAGGCATTTGCTCATTCTACTGCATTGAAACTTCATACACGACGACATACTGGCGAAAGACCCTTCAAGTGCACCGAGTGCAGTGCTGGCTTCACTCAATTACCTCATTGGAAAAAACATATGAAATGTATTCACGGTAGATCGAAGCCATATTGCTGTAAAAATTGTAATAGCTTTTTTCGTATTAAAAATGATTTGGAAAATCATGAGAAAACATGTCTTGACACAGATACAATTGATGAAAATGGAGATTCAATGGGTGAATCATCGTCGAAAAATGAAATGGCTGATGCAAATACATTTAGAATAATGAGTGTGGAAAAAATGCGATTATTGCTGGCGGTTTTATTGAAAAGGATCTCAAAGCCTTTGAGATTGGTTGAGCTTGGTTTTGGAAAGAGGTTGATTGATGAAATATTACAGGATTCACTGGTATCTGCTGGCAAAGAACCAGCCAAAATCGGTGAGCTCACTGAGCTTGAGACGCTTCGCAAGAATCTCAAGATGTTTCTCGAGTGGACAGTCCCCAAAGAGCACTGGGAGGCATTCAAGAAGATGAATAAGAGTCCAGAGGAGATACTTGAGACCCTTACCGCCACATAGGGTGTGTCATTCTATATTATATACACAATTTTTTAGCGTCTCTCATAGCCAAAGATATCCTGAAATAAATCAGAGTGAAGATAACTTAATAAATTAATAAGTAAATAATAGTAGTAGATTTTTTCTGTTGAGGTAGATGAATTAATGTTATTTTATTTTTTTCTTCTTATTGATAATAGGACAGTCCTGCAGTGCCATGAATTATATATATTTATACAGTCAACCAAAACTTGCCATACGACATAATTAATTGTTTCATTATTTTGCTTTATTAACATAATTTTTCATAAAAAGAAAAATCAAATCATAATTATGCTTGCCTTGCCATACTTTTGATAAATATAAATCAACCCTTATACCAAAAATGAAAAGATTTTTCCGATGCACATTCACTGAATTAATGCCAAAAAAAAAAAAATTGAAAGGACAAAAAAAAATTTTTTTTTTTTTTATTGTGCAATGGACGTTACGTTGCGTATGAGGCTAAACAGATTATAATATTGTTGTATATGCACTTTAGATATTAGAAATTAGTCGATTGCATCAATTTCTTATGTTGCCTATAAAAAGAAAACAATGTCGTGTGACTATTTGTTCTATTACAATTTTATTTATACGTCACATGACGTAATACTATAAATTTAAAAATATTAAAATTATGCAAAATAAAAAAAAAATCACTGCGATAATTAGATAGGCATAAGTAAATGTGAGCAGACAATAACGAGGCGATATTATAATTATAAAATTACGGGGATAAAAAACATTAATATATATATATTATTATTATTATTACTATTATTATTAATCATTCTATAAATTTATTCATATCTCCATTTATTTATGGACTTTTGTTATTTCCGTTACATGTAGTTTTTCAATCGTGTATTGAAAAAAAATTATTATACTATAATTATATCATGATATAATTAATTATTATAATTCTATATCACAAGCTTTACTTTCATTGCTCCAGGTGATGGTGCTTGAAAATTGTATGACTGATTTTTGGAGATACTATTATTGTGTTTACTAAGTTTCCCAAAGATTAAATTGTTACCAAAAGTTTCATTTATATAAATATATGTAGTACATTTATGTGTATACTAAAATACTTCGTCACCATTCAATGCACGCTTTAGTAACAATGAGAGGGAAAGAAGAAGATTTAAATTACTTTAATGCACTCAATATATTCTTCCTGTATCTGTAAATCTTTTAATACGGTTTACCATTATGTTTTTGGAAAAAATAAAAGTGTATTCGATAAATCAAGATTGACTCCTTTGAAAATGATAACAAAGAAGGAAAAAAAAAATGCGCCGATGTAAATGGGTCGAACAGTCACTGAATAAAGATTAAGGTCATTGAGGGCAAACACAAATTTGACTTGCACGATGAGGGCAAACCTCATTCATGTGATTTTATGTTATTCCCATTTGATGTATGAGATCCGGTGCCAAAGAGATTATAATACACAAGCAGCAAAAGAATGAATATAAATTCAACTTCAACTAAATGTTTATTATATTAGCATATGATTTATTGATTATGTTTCATTAGTGCCATGATTATATTGAATCGTTAGGATGTGTGTATGGTACAATAAAGAAAGAAAAAAAAATAAAATTTTGAATATGTAATACAAAACTTATTTATTTGTTTTAATATTTTTTATTGAAAAATTTATAAAATTGCACTTTACTGTATTGATGAAAATATTTCTATATATACACTTGTAGAATCAACAAAAAAATAAAAAATAATATGAATAAAACAAAAACAGCACATGAAAAATAAAAACAAAAATATATTGGTATTATTATATCTTATTAAATAAAATTAATTAACCCCATTTCAATTTAAATATCTCATATTGCAATTGCGGTATACGATCCACTACTAAATAAAATTGTTTTTTATCATATTTAAATGAAACATTTCCGTCATTTATTGTTACCCATTTAACATCCTTTGTCACGCCCATAATTTCAATTTTACCTATCTTGAATTTCATTTTACCATTACTTGACTCACGGCGACTCATAAATAATGTTTGTTTTTCTACTTGAAATTTGAACCAGTCATATTCATTCATTTTATAAGTGAATAAACCTTCACCGTCATCCAAATACAATTCCCCATTGGCACATTCATGTTCATCAAGTGCAATTAATAATTCAAAATTATTATTTCGACTTTCAGTCGTTGTTTTTCCCGGCACCTGAGCAGGTAATATAAATCCACCACGAATAACAATGGGAATTGTATCAAGAGGTGCATCTAATGTAAAATTTTGTCCTTCAGAGATAATACGCTCTTTGGTATAATAATTATACCAATAACCACGTGGGAAATATCCAACTACTTCTATTTTATCATCATCCAAAACAGGAACAATCATAAAAGCACTTCCCCACAAAAATTGTGTATCAATATTCCATGTATTTCGATCTTCAACAAACTCAATGAACAAAGGACGTGCAACAGTATCACCAAATACAGAGGCACGAAAGAACAGTGAATATAAATATGGCAAAAATCGATATCGTATTGTTAATGCTTTAATCGATGATTTGACCACCAAATCACCCATAGCAACGGGATCCTGTTCAATAGTATCGTCTGAATTGTGGTTACGTGAAAAAGGATAAAAGGCACCAAGTTGCATCCAACGATTGCAGAGTGCTTTAGTTGTATTACTATTAAATCCACAAATATCAGCACCAACCATTGGAATTTGATATAAACTAAATGATAAAATTTCGGGTATACTCATTTTTAAATCATGCCAAGTTGAATAAACATCACCGGTCCAATGTGCTGCATATCCACCCAATCCAATCCAGGTGCCGCGTGAAACGGCAAATGCTCGTTTATTTCGCATCTTTTTTAATGAACAAGTTGTTTCAACTGCTTCACCAATAGCATATGTATTGTGAATGTCATAATGCCATCCAGATTCATGTTTAGCATTCATACATAATGTTTTTGTTGACAATAAATTTCCAATGACATTTGGCGTATATGGTGGATAATCAAGTGGATTTTGTGTGCAGCCATCGATTCGTCCGTCATAAAAGTTTGATGGTTCATTCATATCAATCCATGCGCCATCATATTTAAAATAATTATACATTTTTTGCATCATTTTGTGCCAATAACCGGATATATTTTTATGAGTAAAATCAGGCCAAACAGTTGATACACGATTCCAAACTTTACCAACAAATGGCTCACCCGTGCTATTATCCTGCACAAATACATTGGTCTTTATTCCTTCGTCATACGGTAAATACGAACCATTTGGCTCTGATGCTGAAATTCCTGGATCAATCAATGGAATATAATGCATTCCCAATTGATGAAGTTGATCGACGAATTTCGGTAAGTCTTTAAATGTTATATTATCATATGTAAAATCATTTGCGTTATTCATGTAGTCTAAATCATTCCACTGTGTATCAAATGGTATTCCAGCTGTTCGTGTTCTATTCCAAACTTCAATAGTTTTATTCAATGAACGATAGCCAAATCGGCATAAATGAAATCCAAGTGACCAATACGGTGGTAAAAATGGCTTTGATGTTATTAATGTATATTGTCGAAGAACGTCGGCGGGTGTTGGACCCATGAAAAAATAAAAATCAAATATACCGCCGATACTACGGTAAGTTAACGCTGGTGTTGGTTGTAATATTATATCCATTGCATTACTATTGAGAAATAAAACACCATGACTATCACCATTTTCTTCAATTATCAAATAAAATGGATGAGAACCGTATAAATTTGCATTTTCAACTGGCGCTTGGTCTTTATTAAACAGTGTAAATATCTGCCAATTTGTATTTAATTTCAAATTTGTTCTGTGTTCACCTAAACCATAAATATTTGATGATGGTAATAGTGTACTCATTTGTAAAAATTGATCGGCAAATACAAAACCACCGGCTTCAATTGAATCAAATATTACAGCTTTACTACCAAATCGTCGTTTAATACGAAAGCCAGGTTTAGATTTATCAATTTCAAATTGATACTTTGTATTAGTAATATTATTACTAAATGGCTTTACATCATCACGTAAAGGATATGTTGGTGTGTATCGGGTATTTGTTGGATCATAAATCTGCAATATAAAAAAAGAAAATGATTATTAAAATTTTTATTTTATTTTATATATTTATTAATATTTTATAAATTAAAATATTGTCTTCTACCTTTACACGCAGTATTGATTCATTGATACTTGTTGATTCCATTTTAATTAATTGCAAATCATTTTTATAAAATGATTCTAAATTATTTTTTCGTAAATACCCCACGAAATCATTGTCATTTCCATCATATTGTTCAGTTGTGTTTTCATAATTATATAATTTCCAATCTAATGGATAAAAACAGTAAGGTATATTCAATGGATTTTTATTCGTTATATTTTTTGTATTTTTCTCATGATTGTTATTAATTGCCATCCAGCAGCATCCACGTTTTGTACACTCCAATTCAGATGAACCATCTTCTGGATGACAATCGAAACGTAATGCTTTCGGAACATTACGACATTGCATATTCATCAATATTAAATCTGTATAATCAATAATTGATTTTGGCGTATCTTCGGCTTGGCTCATTTGAAATGTTTCCGAAATGGATAAATGATATCTTGATGTTATCAAATAAAAACTGATAATTAATAACACCAATAAACTATTACACAGTGCAATCGCATAATAGAGATTAAGACTGTAACTTCTACGTTCCAATTTATTTATTTTACGTTTTAATTCATTGAATTCATGTTTCAATTCGTCATAATTTGCTTCTTCATCATTTTCTTTATTTTTCTTATCTACAGATATTATTGGTGGCGTCATTTTAACTTAAACATCTAGAATAAAATAAAAATAATATAATTTTCTTATGTTAGATATATATTTATAACAAATATAAATACAGAATTAATATACTCACAAAGTGTTTATGTCCTGAAAAAGCACACTGTTTAATGGAGAATATTCAGTTGTTCTAGATAAATTATATTACTCAGCGACAATCCAATCCCCACTTTGCTATTATTAAAATTAATAATATTATGTCTCACTGCAGTGCCCACTACAAAGATAAGAATGATATTAATTCTGCCGGGAAACAGATTAAACAATACTAAAAATTATCAGTATTTTTATGCTTCCATCCATATTCTCATGCATGTAAAACTGTTCTTTGTGATATATGTACAGTATTTTTAGTGTTACTTTATCTTTATGCCAATGATAAATTTTTTTTATATCTATTTTTAGGTTATACACATACATACCAATGAGACCTTGTGCTTACTTGAAGTATACAAAATGAATATTGAATATAATAATCATTTTTTTAATATAAAACTATGCAGAAACATTGATGAATATATATGTTTGGAGCCAAATAGGAGCTTTTAAGCATGAAGTTTGTTATTATGTACTGTCTTTTTAGAAAATTTCCTCCCACTACATGAATGTTTTGTTTATTTTTTGAATTTATTGGTTATGATAAATATTTTTGAATATGTTCGAAGCTCCTTCTTTGGCTTGGATCACTAAAATTATTTTTATAATAACCTATATATACTGAAAAAATAATAATAATTATAATAATAATTTTTATATATTAATATATCATATATTAATATTGGCGGATGATATTTCATTTTTCTTCTAATGATATACTTGATCACTGCATTACCAACTGATGAAAAAAAATGAATTATTTCACGTATTGGAATAACCCCCAATAGCATTTGGTGTGCACTCTACCAAAGGTTATACAGAGATTTACATCTAAATAATGCACTAGATGCACGATTGGTGCGCACACTTGGCTAATGGGGTACGTTAAACAAATATTAACTTACTGTCACTCCGGCTCCAGTCATATCTATCCAGTATGGGGGATAATTACGAGTTTCGATGCTTAAAGACAATTCTTTCATCGACTTCCTTGGTATATACCTTTCAAGGGAGTCTTCATTCGTTTATTTATTTATTATACATCAATTATTATTAATTATTATTCTACATTAAAATCGTATGATCCTCAACACTTGTTTCGGGTTATGAAATGGTAGAAACGATGTTAAACGCAGATTTTTTCTCTTTATTTCACTATTAATATCTTGATGTAAGAATCACTCATGCCATTTGTTCAATTAATTTAATTCACGGTTTCTAATCAATATTTATTTATTAATAAGAATTATAGTTTAATTTAGCCTTATTTGACAATGGATATAGCGATAGATGAAAGTTTGAAATTAGAACAAATTTACTAAACACGTGTTCTCAGAAAAATTTAATAATTAAGTGACGTAATGTAAGTAGCTCTTTACAAGATCACGTTGAGAGGGAAATTGGTCAGATAGTGGGTGCAAAATGGTGTGCATTGATTAATGAAAACAAATCAGGTGACCTCTTGCATGTTAGTATGGATAATCAGTGCAGTTATGATGGATACGTGGAGGGGATTCGGGTAAGGATAGGATAGAAGATCAGGTAGGTATAGAAGTTAGCTATACTCAACAAATAACAATTAACACTGATTATCCAAAATCATCGAAATCATTCCTATGAATGCAACCACAAGCATTTTCATACAAAAATGGATCCTCACGTTGATTAAGTATAAATTCCAATTCGTCATCATTCAGTAGATCAACGACTAAAACGGACTCTGAAATGCCTCGTGGTCTGCACCAATCATATACCGATGTGCAGTAATTGACAATAATCCTTAACGGTTTTGCATTAACACGACTGATAGCCACATCACAAGCGGCATCAAGTAATGTATTTGAAACTGAAGTTTTACTCAAATCAATTTCTTCTAGATAAGGTGCATTCTGAAGCAATTCTATTACTCCACAATTTCTGACATAATAACAGTTGTTACAGTTGTGATGTGGTGGCTTGCCACACATCATTATTCAGGTTATTACTGTGTTTAACCTCATTGCGCTGTGGAAAGATAAATATAGAAATTTAATATAAAGCAAGAATGAATGGAATTTATAAATATGAATGTAAAATATACTAATTGAGCCTCACCGAGTATCGCAGAGACAACATAAGGATACATGTCCATTCAAAGGAGCAGTATGCAGTCAAATGATTCAACAATCAGTCCAATGGTCAATCATCCATGAAACATCTGGATCCAAATGGTCAATCACTCAGTCCAATCTTATGAATTCAGCAGCCAAATATCACAGTAAATGACGAGAATAACACCAACAATGTTCAATCACAATACCCAGCATGGGTTAACCTCTCACGAACAAAACGTCAACAAATTGGTGTAAGAGGTATATTGGCGAATGAAGAGAGATGGCGCTTGAGTCTTAAAGCGACCATCTTGGATATTTGAAATTATCCAATGAGAATACTGAATTCAGAACTAAGATGGCTGACTTTGGCGGTAATATGAATAATGAAATTGCCGACCAATCAAATAATTCGCCATTTGAATTGGACCAATAAGGACTTATGATTATTAAATCAAGTATTATGGATATTATATTGACTCAATATGGACATTAATCGACTACTACGGTGATGCTGGAAGGGGAAGAAGACGGAAGGAGCCATTTTTGGACGCCACTTCCACGACGAGCCTCTGAGTGTACGGATGCGTGTTGAATGTGTGTCGCGGATAATCAATTAATATTATCGTTAAAAAGAGTAATCGGCGTTATAATTTGCGTGAGAATAATTGTTCGTAAGTTAAGTGAACGAGAATAATAAGTATTGAGAGCGTGTGGCTGAAAGAAAAGGTAATAAATTAAGATTGAAATTACTCAAAGCGTGATTGAACGAAGCAACACGCGGCGAGCCATTTTGTATAATTGTTACAATCTTTCCACGGCGCAATCTTTGCATTAGTAGAATTAATCGTAAGCAAATATTGAGAGTAATATTAATGAATAAGAATAAATATTAATAAATAGTAATTAATAATCATTGTAAGATTAGGTTTAACTTTATTTTGTTCAAAGGAATTTATCGCGTTGTCGTAGACCCGTCATAACCACGGCCTAAAATTAACAGTAAAAATATATTTTCTTTTTCCATTATTGTATTATAATTTTTCTCGTTTATAATTTTTCTTGTTTATTATATACATTCAACTAATCTTGTGTCGAAATAAATCATTATTAATTTCTTGAAGAATAAAGAAGAGTCGATTGTTTATAAATATTTTCTCTATACATAATATATAATTCCCCTGGAGTTATATACGGTTTTTCTTAGATCCAGGGTGGCATCCCAAGAATTATTTTCACAAGGTAACGTTAACGGTGGCTGATAGTTCAGGGACGAAACGAGCACCGTTACAAATGGCATCCCTTGTGGGGACGGGAAGCAGCGTGATAAATTAAAAATAAAATAAATTGAATGAAAAATAATAACAATTAAGAAAAGAGTAAAAATAATTAAAATATCATTGAAAATAAATAGAAGATAGTTGCGATTGCGGGATTGCGCTGTGGATTGGTGAATAAAAAGTTTTTTTGATTAAAATAAAATTGATGAATGAAAATAAAATTATACGACTAATCGACAGCGTGGACGGACAATTCGAATAATCTATTTCTAATCTTTGGTTTTTTGAATATTAATATTGTATGAAAAGTTAATTTAACAACCCTACGGTAGTAATAAAATAAAATTTCCCTTAATAATAATAAAAAATTAATTTAACAACCCTACGGTATTAATAAATTAAAATTTCCCCAGATAATTAAAATCACTGAACCCTACGGTATATATGACCAAAAAATTTCCCTATTATACAAATTAAAATATTTTTCCCCTTGAATAAATTAAAAATATAGAGTTGCGTGCATTAATAAATAAATAAAGAGAAAATGGTTAAGAAGAGTCAGAAAGAGTCCGGTACAGCAGAAAGACATGAAGACACGGTATCCCCTCCCCCTACGGTAGATATAGTAGACCCTTCCCCTACGGTAGATGAACTTAATTCCGGTACCATCCCCATTGATGAACGTGAACGAATCAGAAGAAACTCCACTAAATTTGCCCGGGAATTAGACCCATACGATATTGTAGCCATGTTGGATATAAGGGGCTTGAACAGTAGAGGATCCAAGGATGTTCTAGTAGATCGGTTAGTTCGGTATGAATTGTGTCGCAATTTCGGCGAAGGTGCTGCTGACTGGGATCCTCGGGAGGACGACCGAGACGGAGTGCCAAGGACCAGAGTGGGATGGCAGGAGGAGCCATCTATGGACGAGGTATTGTTGGAAATTAGGTCAAATAGGAACAATAGCCTCAATGTAAGGTCCAATGATTCAACACAGGAGCAGAATAGGCAGAGACAAATAGCGGGTACCGATAGAATCATGGATCAAATGCTACCTACTGGTCAATCAATGGGACCATATAAAGATCCAATGTCATTTACGCAGAATGAGGCAGATTTAAGCATATATTATGTCCCTCCACCCTCCGGTACAAGCCAAATAGTCACACAACCCTCCGGTATGAAACGGAATGTCCCCCAACCCTCTGGTACAACCCAATATAACCTACCACCCTCTGGTACAAACCAATATAACCTACCACCCTCTGGTACAACCCAATATAACCTACCACCCTCTGGTACAACTCAATATATTCAACAACCCTCCGGTACAAATTATTATCCACCACCTCCCTCAGGTACAGATTATCGTTTCCCAACCCCCAATAACCATCCTACGGTACAGAGAGACAGAAATCCCACGGTAAATTTTGCAGATAATTATAATAGATCATCCAGTCCGGTATTAAATCAATATAGAGCAAGTAGCACTAGATTATTAGACAGAAGGGAACAACCAGTCCCACATGAACAATCTCCAATCGAACCGCCAATGCAGACGTCAACAGTAGGCGCTGCACACTGGTTCAAAAATACTACCTTCACGTTTCCAGGCTCACAAACGGGACGAACTTCTTCCAAGTTGAATCCATTCGAGACACCAATTAATAATCGAATTACGGAACGGGTGATCAAGATCGGTGCTAAAATTAGGGAACGTAGAGTCATTTTTTCTGGGCAAAATCGCGAAAATGGGGAAGAATACTTGCGCTTGTTATACGACGTGATTGAACAGCATGGATTATCAGAAATAGAGACATTCCAAGTCATACCCTTTACGTTAGAATCCACAGCGTTGGGCTGGTTTAGAGCCGAGAGAAATGGTTTGAATGGATATGGGGATTTCTTGGAGCAGTTCAGAGCTCGTTTCTTAGGATCTGATTTACAATCAAGGTTATGGGAAAACATTAGAACTAGGACGCAGGGAACTGGTGAACCAGTGGGCGAGTATATCACAAAAATGCAAGTGATGTTTACGCACTTGGACCAAGAGATTCCACTGGGACAGCAATTAGAGATTATTTACAAAAATATCCACCCTAAGTTCATGATGTACATTGATCCAAGTAATATTCATAATTATAACGATTTTGTGAAGCAAGGGCAGATAGTAGAGTCAAAATTATCGTGTATGGCACAATATGCACCCCCACCCCCTCCGGAAAAGACAGTACTTCCCAATACTGCATGGTCAAGGAATAATGGTCGGAAAAGCTGGGGTATTTTCGCCGCGGAAACGAAAGAGGAGTTGAATGCCGCCGAGAACATGGTAGAAAAGGATAATGGCAATAAAAATAATCAGAAGAAAAATAAATCAGTGAAAACGTTTGCCACGCAGGCTGAGACGACCCAGACACCACCCCAACCCCAAACACCCCCTCCGGTAAGTAAAATCTTCTGTTTCAATTGTGGTCAGCCAGGACACTTGAGCAGAGGTTGTCCATTACCCCGAAAATCGTGGATTCAACCCAACACGAATAATAACCTCACATCTTACGGTAATAATACGATATCTTACGGTAACAATCCCAATCCAGAACCTTATGGTAATAATCCAGTCTATAACCCCCATACGGCAAATTACGGCACAAATCCTGCATATAATCCCAATGCTGCCAACTTCACCCCCAACAATCCCAATATAAATCAATTCCCCCCCCAAAATTACGGTAATGCCCAGAAATATAACGTAGATAATAATCCAGTAAATAACCGAAACCAGGGAAACTGGCATCGGGGACAGTAAGCGCCGCGGCTGATCCCCTAGAAACATCACAAAGAAATAAAGCGGCTAAGATAGAAGTTACCAAAGAAATGAGTACCAACACCGAGGAAGTGATAATTATAGACAAGAAGAGAAAAATAAAAATGGAACTGGGTTGCGTGGGCGCCGCGTATGAACCAGGAATCCCTAGAGAGACGGAGGTAATAACTACGCCTCAATTAATAGAAATCCTCGAGAGAGACAAAGGTGATAATAGAAAATTCACTACAATAAAGATTGGTAATAATGAGTTTAGCGCGTTGATTGATACTGGAGCCACGAGAACATTTATAGGCCCAGTATTTGGTAAATTAGTAAAAAAGGATATAATCAACGTAGGCGGTAAAATGAAAGTGGCGGATGGATCCGAAGTGGAACTGCTGGGTTGTGTGATACTCAAACTGGAGGCTCATATGGAGAGTTGTACTCTCCCTGTGCGCGTTTGTAGTACCTTATCATACGACGTTGTCCTCGGAATGGATTTCATCGCCGCAATGAAAATAGAGTTTAAGGGGGACGAATGCACATGGAAGGGTGGCAGAGTAAAAATAGAGCCACACTCCAATATCGTGTATGCCAGACCGGTGAAGGTCGAAGAAAAATTAATGTTATTAGAGTCTAATCCGGTATTATCCCCTAATCAGAGAGAATCCCCTCACATTGTGCATATCCCTCCGGAAACCGCTGTAGAAATGAGAAAAACCCTTATGAAATTGATCCCTCCGGAACCCCCAACCCTACGGATAACCCCCTATATAAAACACAATATCGACGTGCAAGGACATGCTCCAATAAGACAAGGTACTCGTCGTTACGCACCACACATTCTAAAGATCGCGCAAGAAGAAGTAGATAAGATGTTGGCTGAAGACATCATCGAGCCGTCTCAGAGTCCATGGTGTAGTTGGCCGGTTCTGCATCGGAAGCCAAACGGAAAATACAGGTTTTGTATTGACTTTCGTAAAGTCAACGAAGTCACAAGACACGATTCCGTTCCGATGCAGAATCTTGATGAGCTACTAGACCAGCTGCAAGGAGCCGTTTACATTTCCAAGTTAGATTTGTCAAACGCCTTCTTTCACATTGAGCTCGAGGAGAAGTGTCGAGAGATCACAGCTTTCGCAGTCCCAGGGAAGGGACTTTACCAATTCAAGAGAATGGCGTTCGGTCTGAGGAATGGTCCAGCGTCGTTTCAAAGATTGACTGACAAGATTATCCCTCCGGAATGGTCCCCATATGTAAGAAAGTATGTTGACGATTTTATAATCTTTACGCGTACGTTAGACGAACATGTAACGTGGGTGAACCGCGTGATCGAAAAACTAATCGCTGCGAATCTTACTATTAACGCTGAAAAGAGCGAATTTTTGTGTGATAAAGTAACTTTTCTAGGTTATAAGATCGATCAACATGGCTTGTCCCCAGATAGAGAGAGAATTGCCCCTATTTTAGATTACCCTCCCCCTACGGACGTCAAGAGCATCCAGAGATTTTTGGGCGCTGCCGGGTGGTATGCTAGGTTCTTGCCTACACTGTCCGAGGATAAAATTCCCCTGCTCAAACTTGTAAAAAAGGGTGTTACTTGGGAATGGGGTCCAGAACAACAGGCAGCGTTCGAAAAGATCAAGAATTCCCTTACGGAAGCCCCGGTCCTGGCTCGTCCCGACTTCACAAAGCCATTCACTTTGCAGACGGATGCTAGTGATTGGGCATTAGGTGCGGTATTAACGCAGGCGGGCGAGCATGGTACGGACGCCGATAATAAAACCCAGAGCGTTGGCTACGAACACCCCATTTGCTATGCCAGTCGCGTATTAACCCCTGCGGAAATAAACTATACGGTAACGGAAAAGGAATGCCTTGCGGTGTTGTGGGCCGTTGAGAAGTTCCGCCCCTACATCGAAGGTAGTAAGTTCCAAGTCATTACGGATCATAGCAGCCTGCGATGGTTAAAAAACCTGAAGAATCCCTCCGGTAGACTGGCGAGATGGTCGATGTCCCTGCAGGCTCATGATATTACGGTAATCCATCGAAAAGGATCCCTCCACGTTGTCCCAGATGCCCTTTCCCGTGTTGCAGTAGACAAAAATACCCCTCCGGAAATAGCATCAATCACTGAAGATACCTGGTATAATAAGAGAAAGAACGATGTCCAAGAAGATCCAGATAAATACTCGGATTGGAAAATCGAAGACGACCAGTTGTATCACCGACGTCCCAACCCCCATATCGACCCTACCCTTACGGATTTGAATCAATGGAAGCTCGTATTGCCCGTCGAGATGAGAAAGAAAGTACTGGAAGATGCTCATAGATTACCCCAATCCGGTCACTATGGCATCGATAAAACGTATCACAGAATAGCCCAGGAATGTTACTGGCCTGGCTTTTATCAAGATACTGTGACGTTTGTGAGACAATGCCCGGAATGCCAGCAATTCAAGCCTAGTCAACGTGGTCCAATGGGTTTTATGAGAGAGCGAACGGTTGAAGGCCCATGGTCCATCGTAGCGGCAGATATTATGGGACCGTTTCCTCCAAGCAAAGCCCAGAAGAAATATTTGTTAGTCTTTCAAGACTACTTCACGAAATACGTGGAAATGAAAGCATTAACAAAGGCAGATGCTCGTTCTGTTTGGAGAGCCACGGAAGAGCTTATTATAAACCGATGGGGCAAACCACAGTTCTTCCTAACCGATCACGGAACGGAATTTGTTGGGAAGAACTTAGTAGATAAACTTAAGGAGTCCGGTATTAAGCACATTACTTCCCCCCCATATCATCCCCAGTCCAATCCGGTAGAGAGAGTGAATAGAACCCTACGGCCCATGTTAGGAATTTATGTCCAAGAGAGTCATCGGGATTGGGACAAACACTTGAACGAACTGACGTTCGCCATCAACACTGCTGTCCAATCTTCCACCGGTGTGTCACCAGCATTTTTAAATATGGGAAGAAATCCCAGGCCTGTGGTGAACATCAGAGATGATATCGAAAACCCTTCAATGATTGACCCTACGGATCCCATAGCTTGGGGAGAACGTATGATAAGACTGAAACTATTACAAGACCTGGTGCAGAAGAATCTTGGCACTGCATACATAAGACAGTCGAATCAGTATAATAAAGGAAGAAGAGATGTACGGTTTAACTTAGGAGATAAAGTAATGAAGAAGAACCGAAAATTATCCCAAGCTACCCAAAATTATATGGCGGAACTAGGTCCCCGATTTATTGGTCCCTTTGTGGTAACCAGAGTTATTTCACCTGTTATGTACAGTATTACAGATGATTACGGTAAAACTATTGAGAAATGTCACATCAGCGAATTGAAACCCTATTATCATAATAATTTGTTACAGGGTGAACTTCAAGACAATGAGGAGGAGGTACCCCAGGAGCCGAGCACCTCCTCGTCCCCACTATATTCCGGTGATGGGCGAGGTAGGGAGCAAATGTTGCCCGTTCACAGAGCAACGGGAGGAAGAAGAGGAGAGAAAGGCAAGAGAGAGAGCGTTGGAGGAGATTTGGAAGGAGCAAGAGAGAAAAGAGGCAGAGTTGAAGAAATCGGCGATGGAGGGCGCAAAGAGGCTGAAAGTGACGGTCGAAAAGACCGTGGTGAAGAAGAAGAGAGGAGAAAAAAGAGGAAAAAAGAAGACTCGACCCACCCCTACGGCAACCCCAACGACCCTAGCCACCCCTACGGTACCCCCAATAACTCCAACAACCCAAACCACCCCCTACGGAAACTCGAGCCATCCCCTCGACATCAACGTCCCAAACCCCAGTTTTCCGCATCCCCAAAAAACCCACATGCCCTACTCCCTCCGGTCCCAAAGTCACCTCTATAATCCAATTCCCCAAACCCTCCGGCCCCAGACCCCAAATTCCGGTATCCCTCCCTATAGCCCCCCTCATCTTAGACCCAGACGAAAGAGATGCTCTGGCTAAAAAAGTTGCGGAGATTCTCGCCCAACGTTCCCTGCAATACCCCGTCCCCAGCTATTCAGCTGTAACCAAACTCCCTACGGTCCCAACGCCACCCCAACCCCAAAGACTCACGAGTGGTACCCCTTCACCCAATCCTCCGGTGTCAGCCCCTACCCGACCTCCCAGAACTCGAGCCCGCTTCCCAGAACTGATGGATGTAGTTAGAAATCATTCTCTATCAGCTTCCGATCCTACCCCAATACAACCCCCCGCCATCCCTTCCCTACTATCCCTATCCATCCCCAAACCCGCCAATTTCCCAACCCCTACGGAAGAAGTAAATAGGAAAAGACCCCGCCACGGACCCCAACCTACAATCGTCCCCAATTTGAGAGTTATGGGCGGAAATGATTGCTGGAGATGTGGCAATCCAGGGCACTCTCACAGAGTGTGCAACGCGCCGAAAAGGTGGCGTTATTGTTATTTGTGTGGGTGGAAGGACATGGACGTGGCGTCCTGTCCACAATGCAAAGATGCGTGGAGACGCAATCAATAACAATGAAGCGCCTTATACCAAAGAAAAATAAGTTAGACAGACCTGCGGTATCGCCAAATCCTACGGTATTAGATCCCAAAACCCAAAAAAGTGTCCTTGAATTCGTGATAATAAGTTAGATAGCCCTACGGTACAGTCATTCAATTGTCTAGTTCGCAAATGAATCATTAAGCTCAAACTGACGTAAGACTGATTATATCAAAATTAGAGTCAAGCATGTTAAATCAAAATAAAGTAACAATATTAGGATAGGAAAAAATGTATGGATGAATGTGTGAGCGCTGAGGTCGACTGAACATATATCCATTGAGGATATATGATCAGTCTAAGTGGAAGGTTGTTGTGATGTGGTGGCTTGCCACACATCATTATTCAGGTTATTACTGTGTTTAACCTCATTGCGCTGTGGAAAGATAAATATAGAAATTTAATATAAAGCAAGAATGAATGGAATTTATAAATATGAATGTAAAATATACTAATTGAGCCTCACCGAGTATCGCAGAGACAACATAAGGATACATGTCCATTCAAAGGAGCAGTATGCAGTCAAATGATTCAACAATCAGTCCAATGGTCAATCATCCATGAAACATCTGGATCCAAATGGTCAATCACTCAGTCCAATCTTATGAATTCAGCAGCCAAATATCACAGTAAATGACGAGAATAACACCAACAATGTTCAATCACAATACCCAGCATGGGTTAACCTCTCACGAACAAAACGTCAACAAATTGGTGTAAGAGGTATATTGGCGAATGAAGAGAGATGGCGCTTGAGTCTTAAAGCGACCATCTTGGATATTTGAAATTATCCAATGAGAATACTGAATTCAGAACTAAGATGGCTGACTTTGGCGGTAATATGAATAATGAAATTGCCGACCAATCAAATAATTCGCCATTTGAATTGGACCAATAAGGACTTATGATTATTAAATCAAGTATTATGGATATTATATTGACTCAATATGGACATTAATCGACTACTACGGTGATGCTGGAAGGGGAAGAAGACGGAAGGAGCCATTTTTGGACGCCACTTCCACGACGAGCCTCTGAGTGTACGGATGCGTGTTGAATGTGTGTCGCGGATAATCAATTAATATTATCGTTAAAAAGAGTAATCGGCGTTATAATTTGCGTGAGAATAATTGTTCGTAAGTTAAGCGAACGAGAATAATAAGTATTGAGAGCGTGTGGCTGAAAGAAAAGGTAATAAATTAAGATTGAAATTACTCAAAGCGTGATTGAACGAAGCAACACGCGGCGAGCCATTTTGTATAATTGTTACAATCTTTCCACGGCGCAATCTTTGCATTAGTAGAATTAATCGTAAGCAAATATTGAGAGTAATATTAATGAATAAGAATAAATATTAATAAATAGTAATTAATAATCATTGTAAGATTAGGTTTAACTTTATTTTGTTCAAAGGAATTTATCGCGTTGTCGTAGACCCGTCATAACCACGGCCTAAAATTAACAGTAAAAATATATTTTCTTTTTCCATTATTGTATTATAATTTTTCTCGTTTATAATTTTTCTTGTTTATTATATACATTCAACTAATCTTGTGTCGAAATAAATCATTATTAATTTCTTGAAGAATAAAGAAGAGTCGATTGTTTATAAATATTTTCTCTATACATAATATATAATTCCCCTGGAGTTATATACGGTTTTTCTTAGATCCAGGGTGGCATCCCAAGAATTATTTTCACAAGGTAACGTTAACGGTGGCTGATAGTTCAGGGACGAAACGAGCACCGTTACACAGTGTAAAACTTTTAATGCTACAAATTGACTGAGAGCAGTATCAGTCACTGCCTTTAAATAATTAATCATCAACGTAGTAAGTTTTTTGAGTTTAGAAATTGCATTTATACCATTATTCGTTACCTTCGAACAACCTGCAAATATATTAATTATTATTATTTAACACGTGAATTTTTATTTATTTGATTTGAAGAAATATTTCTGATTTCACGTACGGTCTATATTTAGCTCCTGAAGTTCTGTACAGTTTTCCGCTAATTTGATAAGAAAATTATTATCAACATCATTCACACATGAAAGATTCAAGTATTTGAGCCCACGAAAATTTGCAATGAGATTTATACAATTTTCGAACCAAGAGTTTTTAAGTGATAAATAAGTTATCGATTCATTATCAACGATTAGATTCAATTCATCTGCTTTAAATGAAAATCCATTCAATTCAAGTTTCCATAAATTCTTCAAAGTTTGAATAACCTGTGAAATCAATTTATCATATCATTAATGAATAATAAAATTTAGAAAAATCCTCTTCTTATACTGCAATAAAATATATATTAACTTACTATCGCTCCGGCCTGAGTTATTTGTATACAGGATTTTGGAGAATCTTTACTGTCATATTTATTCATGGTTAAAGACAATTCTTTCATCGTATTCGTTGGTAATTTTTTTAAGCATGTATCTCGAAAATCTGCGGCGAGTCCAAACAATTCAAGACGTTCTATTTCATGCGAATTGAGAAATAACCATGTCATATTCAAAGAGGGTTTATAATAGGGGTCCAAATGAACAATTAAACATTGCAAATTGTGACAATACTTTTCGATTATTGGAATAATATCAAATTCATTAAATCCATTGCCCATTCCGTATTTCAATTTGTTAAGATAACGTCCACATCGAGGCAAAAGTTTTTCAATAGCTGCTTTTACATCTATATATTTATTTAGAGCGTAAGAGTATGGAAAGTTGAGATCTTCAGGAAATTTGAGTTCTTTGATATCACTCCACGCTTCTTGATTGACAGTCTGCCATCTTTTGCAAACTGAAATTGAATCACAAAAGAAAATTTTTCTTATAGACTTTTCTCTCAACATTTGCATAATAATAAAGATAATAATAAATACAATCAATTTATTTACCTCTTTCGATGCGCATACGATCTTTAATTGGTAAATATAAAAATATTTCTATCAAACAATCGTTATCTAATATATTTATTGTACACTTCTCACTTTGTAATTCCTCCGGCGGCATTTTTAGCTTAGTATCCAGTAGGTTATTTGCTTATAAGCCGATACAACGTTGAGTAATTCACCTTGGTAAACTATTTTCCTTTTATTGGCACAGCTTTTATAACTCTGAATATAATCAATTGTACATTCAATTATTATATCACGTGAGAAATGTTAATTAAAGTTGACCGCATTATTAGAGAAAGAATAAAATTTTGTTATGAAAGAAAAGGACAAACTTATAGATGTCATGCTTCTTAGAAAAAGATAGTTGCGACCTTGCAATAATAAAAGGCAAAACGATACGAAGTTTTAGACGTAAGAGAAAGATACTACAGTATAGATTGAAGAGAGAAAAGTTTATAGTTTCATACACACATTGAATAAGGACACCGAACAGACGACGACAACCATGACTGAATTTTTTTCATCATGAAAATCATGAGTTATTAACTTCAACTCAATATATTTTCCGTTATACGAAACGTAAGAGAAAAATAAAATCAGTTTCATTATATAATTTTGACGCCTATTATTTTTCAGCTAAAATTTGTGCATTCATTGAGCTGATCTCATCATAGTGGTGAGATGATAAATTTAGCACTTTCAATAACATGCAAGAAACAAGTTATCCAAGTAAGTTACCCAGAGGAAGGTAAAATATATATTATTAATACAATTTCCAAGAAATAGATGGCAGAATTAACCAAATTAAATGCTCACTACTGCTCATTACCTTCAAAAAGAAAAATTCCCTACCTTTATAAACATTTTCTAACTTTATTCTTTATTTTCTTTTTAATTCTGCAGTAAAACTCACAACTCTCTTCTCCTTTTGCTCGTGGTTTCTCATGGAAATCAACAAAGAAACTCACCAACGTACGTGCTCATCCATTGCTTCATGCCAGGTAAGCACATCAAAAGAAATTTAATCGTCTTAAATATCCATATACACATTTATTCATCAATGCTCATCGATGTGCATTGCAACAAGAATTATTCAATACATCTAATCCACATATTACGCCAAAAGGTAAAATGTAATGTTGAATAATCTTTTAATACATATTCTATCGTTTGCTATATGTATGTATGTACTTAAATGTACATGAATATATATTCTATAAATATCCTGAATATCTTCAGGGTATACATAAACGTATAGTAATTATGTATTAACAATTGTATTCATTTTTCATTGTTCGCAATCTATATATTTAATTCAAAATCATAAACGAACTTTTATTTAATTAAGAGGAAAAAATTTTGCTTGGTCTTTTGTAAAAGATAATTATTTCTTTCTTATTTATAATAAAATAAATTTGATAGTTTTGGGTATTAAAGTTATTGGATAACAGTGAAACAATCAGGATTTTTTTGATCTTTTATTCTTTGATCCATTGATATGTTTTGTTTTGTGGTTAATACACGAGTTGGTTTTACAAATATATAGTGCAGTAGAACATGTATATAAATTCTAATGGCTAGTGGTTAAATGTAAATAGGTATGACATAGTGGTATGTTTGTGGTTTTATGGTGATGATGATTGAAGTTGTATTTCAATTTGACTGATGGAGTTCGCGACCACAAGTTTATATAGCAACAGTAATCTCTTAACATTGTGGAAGAAGAGCAAATTTTATCACAATACAGACTGCAAATACATCAGTAATTTTACCACCACAACTTCAATGTATAAACAATTTTTTTCGTAAAAACATCTCTTGTGTTTATTTAATATTCATGTGAAAAATAATTCACAAAAATAACAGATGAAAGAAAAAAAATCATATTTTTATCTTTTTTATTCAATCTGGCTTTTCATCCTTTGATTTTGAAATAAATATAAAAAAATGTATATCATTTTTTTTTCTTCTACATCCTTTGTGAATGTCAATGTGAGTATTTATCCGAATTCACAAATAAACTTTTGATGTGCTCAGTAGTAAAAACACTCGACATAAAAATTAAAACAGAAAAAAGTGTAAAGATATTCAATTTATAATGGGGGTCATCATTATTTGAGAAATATGAATGTACATCAAGTTAGCTGAAGAGTCGTATGTATGTACATATAATTTTACATAGTGCAGAAAAAAAAAAAAGAATGAAGGGAATGATATGTATAACAAGGGGTTGAAATGAGAACTTGACATCACGATCTTCTTTTGCCTTTTGATCAACTCACCGGCACCAGTCCCTTGACTTAAACGTGCACTGATTTTTTCTCATGAATATGAATCAGTTGATCTCTCTGTCAATATACAAAAACATTCATCAAATAAATTCATCGATGGAAAAATAAAATTCTCATCTTCTCTATTGTCTCAATTAACAAATATTGTGGCTCTCATCCTGTCGTGCACATTCTCTCGTCCACCAATAACAAACCCGCACCCCAGACTTCAACTATATATATATAATTAGAGGCCAAGCGCCGTCATTCTTTCGAATGACAGAGGAGAGAAAAGTGAATTGCGATGGATTTGCAAAGCGAGAAGTGGTCGCCAAGAGATGTGCAAAAGAGGAGGAACACAGGGAATGTACCGACGTAAAAAAGAAGAAAAAAAAAAACAAACGAAATGATGGTAGTTCCGGAGATCGGCGCAGATCAAAGCCACCCTGTCATCGAGGGGGGGGTGACCTACGAGTGAGACCAACCCCCTAACTATATTTATCTCACTTGCTCTCGCATTCGCTTACACTCCAGCTCGTTCAAGTGGCATCAACTTCAATTGAGAAAAGAATATAAAGAACCCACGGGCTCATGCGTAAAACGATGCCACTGCAAACAATCCCGATTTGTTTAGGTATAACAATCTCTCGTTTCCCTTTCTCTCTATATATTCTCTTTCTTGTTTTCTTCCCTCTTTACCATATACTTCGTCGAGCCACTGGACTACATATTTCGTCGCAATATTTTTTATGTATATAAATATGAGGTTATATTGATCATTGTTGTCTTCGCTCTCGACCGTTGACGTATAATTGTTTATTTTTCATAAAAATAACTCTTGCGGAATTGGATGAAAATAATTTTGAATACATAACTTTTATCGATGTTAAATTAAAAGCCATTTTGAATATATACACATATACATAGTAAAATAAATATTACAATTTTTCTTTCTATTAAATATATATTTAATATTTAATATAAAAAAGAAAAATTAACGATACGTGGTGTTCCCAAGCGGTCACCCATCTAAGTACTATCCACGCTCAATGTTTCTTAGCTTCAGTGATCGGACGAGAACTGGCGAATTAGAACATGATATGATCGTTAACTATAATAAATATATATTTATTTATATATAAAAGAAGAATAGATAATATGAGAAATAAAAATTGAATCATCATAGTTGATTTTATGTATGAATCCACATCACGTTTCTCATTGTCTTTTCCAAATTGACTATTTCTTTCGATACACATCTCTTCCAATTTATTTATTTTCATCTCTATATGCGATTACAATCGTCATCCCCTTACTATTACATTTATATATATATTTTATACGATTGTGTCTTCGTTCTCATATCACGCGATTCAAAATACGATTTACTTCCCGTGTTATATTCCTTTATCATCGTACAATGAACAATAAAATAAATATACGTACACATATATACATGGATATTTTGTATTAAGGTGGTAAAAGTGCATAGGGTGCATTTGGTACTTTTATTTCATATAATATAAGATATTTGATTTCATTAAGAGCTTACGTGACATATATAAAGTGAAAGCGTATAGAAACAGGATTTGCCAAGTGGATAATTAGCCAATCGACAAGGGGCTGAGAAACATCCTATTAAGGTTCTTCTTGTTATCACCCTTATACTCTCTTCTATTTTTATTCACCATCATTTCTCTTCTTACACTTTGTTCGTTTTTCTCTTTATATATATACATCCGTCTATCTCTTTCTATGATCCTTTCAACTTTCATGCCGACGTTTGCTGATTTTTTTAGCACTTTTATTCTCGCGCACCCCCAATTTTTTTTTTATTCAGTTCAGTTTATTTTCTTCTGTGTCAAACACTCGACTATTAACATATTTACTTCGTTAAAAATTAATATATTTTTTATTTTCTCAATAATAAAATTCTTACATTTTCTTTCGAGTAGCTATATATAGTAAGTATATATATTATATATACTCAGCCATTTTCCTGAAATGATCAGACAAAGAGAATGAAGCATCTTTTCGTCTCTATTTTTTTCCTTTCGTTTTTTTATTTTTTCATTTTTATTCATCCGCTTTCACCGCTTTTTTTTTTTCTTTCTTTTACGGCGACATTCAACACGCTTCACTCCACGAAAGGCATCGACTCTCAAGGGAATTATATAGCTAGCTATAGCTATAGAGTATAGATATATAGCAGTAGGTTTTAGAGAGAAAGTCCCTCGCGGGCCTCGCTCAGCTAACATGGCTTAAAATGGAGGTTGTAGCGCGAACAAACGACGACGTCACTACACTGCGTAACCGCTCAGTTATATATTACATACATACATGCACACATATATATACATCTTTATATATATATATATATATATATATATGAATGAATGTGTATGCACACTTGGGAACTCCATATACTCACTCAGTTTCTATATCGCTCTCTTATACACTACACTTTACCCGTAGGGACATCAGGGATGAGATTTATCTCATCCGTATAACACAGAGCCCACGTACATATAAATATATACATAGACATATACATATATAACCACACAAAATATATCAAAACTGCTTTTGTTCAATCTATACTCGTCTCTTTTTACATTTAATACATAAAAAGAGAGAATGCTCGATCTGTTGTACATCCCTTATTACTCCAAGAACGTTTTCTTCACACCTCAGTGATATTTACCAGTAATTTCCAGCATCCCTAAAATAATTCAATTATTTTTTTTCAATATAATTAATTAATTACTGTCATATTATTTAACAGAGTGAATTAAAATACAAATCAATTTTTTATCACATTATTTCAAACAAATATTCCCTATTTATTTATTTACTTATGAATATTTATTTACTTTTTAGTATTATTATCATTATCATTATTAATAATTATCATCATATTAATTAATCAAATAATTATCGTCGTATTATTTAGCAGAGTGAATTAAAATACAAATCAATTTTTCATCACATTATTTCAAACAAATATTTCCTATTTATTTATTTATTTATGAATATATATTTACTTTTTAATATTATTATTATTATTATTATTATAATTATCAATAACTATCATCATATTAATTAATTAAATAATTATCGTCGTATTATTTAGCAGAGTGAATTAAAATACAAATCAATTTTTTATCACATTATTTCAAACAAATATTTCCTATTTATTTATTTACTTATGAATATATATTTACTTTTTAATATTATTATTATTATTATTATTATAATTATTAATAACTATCATCATATTAATTAATTAAATAATTATCGTCGTATTATTTAGCAGAGTAAATTAAAATACAAATCAATTTTTTATCACATTATTTCAAACAAATATTTCCTATTTATTTATTTACTTATGAATATATATTTACTTTTTAATATTATTATTATTATTATTATTATAATTATTAATAACTATCATCATATTAATTAATTAAATAATTATCGTCGTATTATTTAGCAGAGTAAATTAAAATACAAATCAATTTTTCAACACATTATTTTAAACACATTCTTTATTTTAATTTATTTACTTTTTAGTATTATTATCATTGTCATTATTGTTACTATTTTTTTTTTGTATAGTCAGAAGGTATTTTTATTGTTGTTTATGTACAATGTACCATCATGTATCTGATTTTTGAGTGGTCATTGAAACGAGAGTTGCATGGTTGAAGAGAGTTGTGAATATGTATGTTTATACATTTATATATATATGATGTATATATATTTATTGAACCAAACGCGGATCATCAAGGGAGGACAGTGCGGTAGTTGAAATGAAGAGTAGGAGGAATAGGGTGCGATTGGGTGTATATACATATATGTAGATATATATATATATGAGTTCGCCAGGGAGCAACCGAGTGAGCGTAAAGCCTATTTATCTATCTATCTGGGTTTATATGTATGTATACATATGTGTGTTTGTGTATGTGCCGAAAGGCAAACATTGACATATGCTCGCGTAAAACCTCAGGCCTCAGGGCTCGATTCCGATACGAAGAAGAGATCCACCCCCGTTATGTGTTTAATGTATATATCTATTCATTTTTGGATATATATATCCATGCGCAATTATGCATGTCCGTTTAGTCCACACATTATCTCATGTAATCAAATAATCAATTATGCAGGTGTAGAATAAAATATGTGTGTATTTATATTATCACGATATAGAGACATTTTGATTTTGTTATAGAATTAATTTTTAGTTTAAGTGAATTTGAAGGGAAAAAATAAATTTTATTTTTAATGAGTTTAAAAAAGAGAAAAAAGATTTTTTTGTTTTAATTTTATTATGGAATTAATTTTTAGTTTGACTGATGATGAGTTTAAAAAAGCGAAAAAAAGATTTTTTTTTTTTTTTTTTATATTCTATTTTTGATTTAATTATGAAATTAATTTTTATTTTGAATAAGTTTATAAAGAACAGAAAAAAGATTATTTTTCTATTGATATTCCGTTTTTAATTTTATAATTAAATTAATTTTTAGTTTGAGTGAATTTAAAAATATGAAAAAAAATTATTTTTTGATATTCTGTTTTGAATTTCATTATGAAATTAATTTTTATTTTGACTAAGTTTATAAAGAACAGAAAAAAGATTATTTTTCTATTGATATTCTGTTTTTAATTTTATAATTAAATTAATTTTTAGTTTGAGTGAATTTAAAAATATGAAAAAAAATTATTTTTTGATATTCTGTTTTGAATTTAATTATGAAATTAATTTTTATTTTGACTAAGTTTATAAAGAACAGAAAAAAGATTATTTTTCTATTGATATTCTGTTTTTAATTTTATAATTAAATTAATTTTTAGTTTGAGTGAATTTAAAAATATGAAAAAAAATTATTTTTTGATATTCTGTTTTGAATTTCATTATGAAATTAATTTTTATTTTGACTAAGTTTATAAAGAACAGAAAAAAGATTATTTTTCTATTGATATTCTGTTTTTAATTTTATAATTAAATTAATTTTTAGTTTGAGTGAATTTAAAAATATGAAAAAAAATTATTTTTTGATATTCTGTTTTGAATTTAATTATGAAATTAATTTTTATTTTGACTAAGTTTATAAAGAACAGAAAAAAGATTATTTTTCTATTGATATTCTGTTTTTAATTTTATAATTAAATTAATTTTTAGTTTGAGTGAATTTAAAAATATGAAAAAAAAATTATTTTTTGATATTCTGTTTTGAATTTCATTATGAAATTAATTTTTATTTTGACTAAGTTTATAAAAAACAGAAGAAAGATTATTTTTCTATTGATATTCCGTTTTTAATTTTATAATTAAATTAATTTTTAGTTTGAGTGAATTTAAAAATATGAAAAAAAATTATTTTCTGATATATTTCATTTTGAATTTTATTATGAAATTAATTTTTATTTCGTCTGAGTTTAAAGAAGAGAAAAAAATTTTTTCATTTTGATATTCTGTTTATTTCTATATCTTTGGGAGTGTGTATAAAATTTACATACAGTGTTTCTCTTTTTTTTTTTCGTTCTAATTTCAGCTCTGTAACTGCATTTGCGGTAATTCCTGAGCAAAGCTAAAGGATTATCAGTATTAAGCGGCTTATAAACCTCATACAATGATATTTCTTTCTGTCATCGCACCGCCATGGCTTCCGTTATACATATATACATTTATTTATCTATATACATATATAAATAATATTATATTATACATACAGCATACATATATATAGGATTGAGAACTCTTTGTCGGGTCATTTATATTTTTCGCTACAACTCTCTCATACACAACTTAATTTTATTTTCAATATACTACTGGTGGTTTATATATTGTATGTATTGAATCGACAGTGTTGTGAACGAATTAGTTTTGTGAAACCTGAAGGGTTATACATAGATATATGTATATTTATGGATGTGAGTATATATTTGTTGGTTATTTACAATGTATGAAACTTTTTCTTGTGGCATTGCTTTCACACTACAATTGGAAAAGTGAAAAAAATATTTATATATATATGTATGTATAATACATATGTATATATACATATAGATATATATGAGCAAACTCTTTTATATACAAAATCGTGTTGCACGGGGTATCGAACTTGTGAACAAAAATCTCGATGGTGGAATTATAAATTTATTTTTAAATTCTATGCTCATTTTCATGAAGAATTATTGGGCGTTCTCCTTTTATGCAGGTTAAATATATTTATTATATGTATGCTTATGTATTTGGGTAGGTATATTAGATAAATTAAATAAGTAAAGTGCCGAAAAAAAAAAAAATATACATACATATTTGGAAGTAATAAAGAAAATTCTGCTGGGTTTTTATATTGTATATGGGCTATAAATTGAATGGAACAATAATGAAGAGAGTCTGTGTCTCATAGCAACCACCAAAGCCCTATATATTTATATATTATGATCGCATCTCTTTTGCCTTTATTGTATCGCGCCCTATCCATCGTTGATGCCGCATGATAAGCACGAAATTTTTTCGTTAATCGAGTGGAAAAAATTTAATAATCTGCTGGAGTTTATTGGCAACAAATATTTTATAATATTTATTTATCTCTTATTAAAAGAGAAAGAGTCAATTTACTTCTACTGTAAACATCTACATGAATGTATATAATTTTCAATATAAAAAAATAAAAAATAAATTATTTTATGAATATAAAATTAATTTGTTCATTTTAATAAAAAAATGTTTTCATTTTATTTTATTGATTGATAATTAGCAGCGAAATTTTTTCTAAACTTTATTTACCTCTCATTATTGAGAGAGAATAATTCCACTTCATCTGCAAACAAATAAATAAAATATTCTCATGATAAAAAATAATAAAAAAAATTATTTTATGAAATAAAATTAATTTCTTTATCTAATTAATAAAATAATTATTTTATTTTATTTATTATTAATTGATAATTAACAGCGAATTTTTTTCTAAACTTTATTTACTTCTCATTGAAAGAGAATAATCTCACTTCAACTGCAAACATAAATAAATAAATTCGTCCCACTATAAAAAATAAGAAAAAAAAAAAAAAATTCATGAAATAAAATTAATTTTTCTATTTCAATAAAATATTTATTTTTATTTTATTTTATTGATTGATAATAATTATCAGTGTATTTTTTTTCTGAATTACATTCACCTCTATTATCAAAAGAAAATAATTTGACTCCAACTATGAACATAAATAAATAAATTATCCCCACTATAAAAAATAAGAAAAAAAAATTATTTCATGAAATAAAATTAATTTCTCTATTGTTCCAATGAAATAATAATTTTATTTAATCTTATTGATTGATAATTCATTCATGACACTTGTTCATCGTATAAAAAAATACGTGATACAACGTAAATGAAGGATATAATACCTATATGTATTTATTAAAGCGCTTCCGTCACTGTTGATCGCGTGGTTGTAACAATTCTCGCGTGAAACACGGACGGACGTTTTAAATTCCCTGTTTGGCGTTGCTGTCGTCCCTCGTCATCGTCACTAGCGCCGTGAGTATATACAACCTACAAGAGTGTATATATAAATGTGGTGAACGATCGTTCATTCACATTTATATATATACATGTGTTATACTCAATGATTCTATATAACTTTTATCCCAGTAGCGCGTACTAAGCCCCAGCTTAACCGTTTATACATGCGGGGCACAAACCCTGATGTATTATACATATATATTGCTGTATATACATGTATATTATTCAGTTCATCTCGCGCCCCATATTTTTATTCTCCTGTAAACACTCAATTTTCAATAAAAACTCTCCATTTATATACATACAATAAACAAATAATATGTATCTACAATTTATTTCATTTCATCATTGAGATTAATTTATTTGTATTTTTTTTTTATCTCTAATTTTATTATTTTATTTTAAATTTAAAATGAAAATTCAATTTTATATAATGAGTGACGGGAAAAATTATTCAAGCACATTGGCATCTGTCAATTGGAAATAAAAATAACAAAAATGGTAAAAAAATTACTAGATTTCACTATCGATGTTTGTTTAATTAATTTTATTAATAATATAATATAAATTATTATATATGTATTATTAATATAAATATATATCGTTATATTTTTATTAGAATATAAATATTAATAATATAATTAATTAAATAATTAATTAATACTACTATATTTTTTTTTATGTGTTATTATTCGTTTGATACGTTGAAAATATTTTAGATTTTTTCGTTTATTGATTTTTTTTTTTTGGTTTTGAATGAAAATTATGCTCCATTTTTGGTTCAATCTCTTTTATATAAACATCGAGGATAGTTGATGTGAGCCACTTTGGTTCGATGTGATTCACCTCAACTGGAAATAATCGTACGGCTTATAAAGGTCCTTGAGTTTGTCTAGAATTGAACGCGCGGGTCCTTTGTACCTTGTTGAAGATGTACATGCGCATATGTACTGTAAATATAGATAGATAGATAGATAGATAGATAGATGGATAGATTTTTTTATTGCTCACATACATGTTTGGTTTAAATGGACAATCAAACGTTTCGACATCCGGATTAATTTTAGATGTATGTATACTTATGTACTTCTTCCGATCGATCAAGATCGTTTGTATAATAGAGATATGCAACACTATGTTTACATAGTATATAAAGAGAGATATTTTATATAAGAATAAAAGATGCTGGATAAAATGGACATCAGAATATAAAAATTTTATTGAAGAAAATAATGGAGAAAAAATCACATTGAAATAGATTAAAATATATAGTCTAATATATATTGTGTTTTTGAAATTAATAAAACATGAATATAAATTAATTAATACGTGAATAAATAAATAAATGAATAGATAAATAATTCAAGTGTATGGAAAAAAAAAAAATATATAGATTCATTCGGATAATTTGATAAATTCAATTGCAATATTGATTCTTTGTTTTCAAAATTTTTTTTTCACATTTTTTCAACATCTAGAAAATAAATTGACAATGCCGATTGGATAGGAAATCGTATGAGCTTTCCAACGAGCATATTTTCATCACAAATCAAAACAATAGTCCAGACAATAATAAAAAAAAAAACATACTAAATTAGAGATTAATAATATACTAATTTTTCTATTTTTCTTTTTTATTTTAATTTAAAAAAAAAAGCTCACTATAATAATCTATCTATAAAATTAATTTTAGAATTTACAAAAGAAACCTTGGAACAAATTTACTTGATTAATTCTCTAACTGCTAATGACATTACACAACATTTGTACTTCGTTTTGTATTAACTATAACAAGTACCACGATATACATTCATAATTATTCATACAAACATATAAAAAAAAAAAAATCATCAGAGCTGTTTGTTATATGTATCAAGAGGCTCGAAAATGAAGGGAGACGAAACGAATCCGGCTGAATGATAATAAAAAGAAAGAAAAATAAATCTGCAGCAGTCGAGTCAATTTTATTTTTTTCTCTCAATTTTTTCTTTTACTTTTTTCTCCTTGCGCTGATGTTCTCTTCCCTTCCTCGTTATTTCTCACTATATATATGCAGACACATATATACATATATATATATATATTCTCATTCTCTCTGTCTCATTTGCTGAAAAGTCGACGTCGCGTTGTTGTGTACATATACGAGAGAATTTTGCTGGGATAAAAGCAACAGAAGAGGGAGAGTGAGTGAGAGAAAGTCGCGCGCTCTTGCTGCTGCTGGTGTTGCTTGTATTGCTACACGGGGGTGTGGCAAAATACCGCCCCTAGAATTGGCGAGATTTCTGTGTCTGCTCCAACCCCCAAGCCCCATCGGGCGTGTCACGCACGTCGTTGTATTGTTGTATTGTCGGCTGCAATCTCGCTAAGCGTTTCACAGCGACACTCTCCGCACCACCGTCACCGTCCCCTTCGTCCTATTCACCCCCCGCAATTCCTCTTTAGCCCATCGTCACCACTGTCGCCACCACCATCCCCCTTGTTCCCATAATCTCACTCAGCACTCACTTCACATCACTTTTAACCTGTCCACCCACTATATTTATATGTACACATGCACACGCATTCTTTTTTTCTTTCATATATTTATTTCTTTTTTGTTTTCACAAAATCATAAACAAAACGTCGAGCTATTACTCCGTCGACTTAACTCTCTATTGTTTTCATGTACACTTGTTTGTTATATATCTGCGTTTTCAAAACAATAAAAAATATTGAATGGGAATAGGAATAATAATTGAGACGAGAAGAAAATTTAAAAAAATATTTATATTTGAGTGGAAATTTTTTTTTATAAATATAACAAATTATTATGATTTATTTTCATACTCTTGCTCGTTATAGATTTCCATTTTTTAAATAATAGAAAATGTTAAAGAGCAATGGGAATGATAATATAGAGCTAAAAAAAAAAAAGTGCTTCACTTTGAAATTATTTATAGTATTTATTTTTAATTTTATTTATAAATATAATTACTGATTATTATGATTTGTTTTTACACTCTTGTTCGTTATGAATCTCTTTTTTATTGAATAATAGGGAATATTGAAGAGCAATGGGAATTATAATAGTGCCCAGAAAAAAAAGAGTATTTTAGTGAGAAATTTTTAATAATATTTATTTCTAATTTTTTTAATAAATATAACAAATTATTACAATTTATTTCTACACTCTTGCTGGTTATAAATCTTCATTTATTAAACAATAGAAAATATTGGAGAACAATAAGAATAATAATAAAGCAAAAAAAAAAAAAAAAAAAAAGAAAAGTATTTTTTCTCTGGTAAATTTTTTATAAAATTTATATTAAATTTTTTTTGTTATATATTTTACTTAAAAGATACGATAAATAACTATGCTTAAAAAATTAGTTGATATGTCTGATATATGTCATAAAGTGGTATATTTAATCCGTCATTCGCATTATTTATCGCTTAATACGATGCATGCGTTCTTGTAAATTGAAGGGTTAAAAAGTGCTATAAGGGATATTAAATGAGAAAGAATTATATACAAGCTTCTAAATCCTCGTGTCACTCTCAGGCACCACTAAATACCGATCGACACGACGCAAGTCTTTTTGGCACTCGCCCCAACACATACCTAAATATCTATATATATTTATAACAGGGTGAACGATGAGGTTTACATCTCCATAGACCACCCCAATCAAATTAAATCAGACCCTATATACATTTTGTCAATGAACTATATCAAGAATGATAGATAGAAAGCCCTAAACTGAATATTTCCATTCACCTCAATTATCCAATACAAATTATCAAAAAAAAAAGCTTTAATTTATATATCTACAGAAAATATTTTTTTATTCTTTTACTTATTTTCATCTACACTTCTATACACAATCCCAAGACATTTTATTCTAACAATACAATATACTTCGGCTTTCAAGTGGCCTAATTAACCTCTCACTGTCACATCTACTGATAAATGAGAACAAAATAATAATAAAAAATTCACTCAAAATTTTTCTCACAATACAAATACTCATCGTGTCATCACAAAAGAATATTATTTTATATATATCTATCTATTATAATATATATATATATATATTATTTTTTTTCTTTTACCGGAAGTGCATCCAATATTTGAGTATCATTCTATAGCAATCGATCACTAATGGCCATCTAAAAAATACCTACACTTGCGTCAATATAATACGGAAGCAAAATTCATTTGTACATACACAATACGTCGCCTTCTCTTCTATATCTAAATATATAATATAAATATATAAATATATATATATGTACTTCGCTATATACACCATTTACTAAACTAATATATAAAAGTATACAGATATTATATCTAAACATTGAGTGAGTATATAACTACAGCACGAGTGTATGGTTAACGAAGCGTACTAAATAGATAATCATAATCTATTGAGCTGTTATGGGAATTAGTGAAATGATCCGTGTGCCAATTTATTGGTAATAATCTTCGATATTCGTTTCTATTGTCGGCATATAAGGTAGCTTCATATACATTCGACACACAAATATATTTCTCTCTTTTATAAATAGTGTTGTCGCTCGTCTTGCACTTACTCTTCACTGCACTTGGCCTTTTTTAAATTTATATATATTTCTTTTTTTTTTTTCACTTTATTCATGATGGTTTATTGTTATTGTTGTATGGCTTTCTGTGGACGGTCTGTAATCCTCACAAGACCACGTTCTCCTGTCGGCATCTTTAAACTTCAACTGCACATATATCTTATTCATGTTTTTATAAATTATATGTATATGTATTAAATTTATACATTTCTTTAGCTAGTATATATTATTTTTCTGTCATCGTTTTATATATATAATATTATATACTCACGACACTAATTATATATAATATATTTTTTAAGTTTGTACATGGCTTACTGGCTAATTGCTACTGGTGTATACATTTTATTTTTCTATCTTAGGTTTGATGCTTCTATGAAAGAGAAATATGTATATACGTATATATAAATATATATATATTTATATGTATATTGTTCATATGTGGTGTGTGTGTTTGTATATTGCCGCTTCTGTTGGCGTAAACAACGTGGCGCTTCAGTTGAAATATAAATGAAACAAAGAGCGACACGAGGGAAAAAAAAAATTTTTTTTTTTTATTTTCATTTTATTCACGAACGCTCGACCAAGTGAAATAAAAATGTGTGGACGAATATATGCGGCTGTGCGCTCGAGTTGTTGAATTTATAACACCAGGTATGTGAAAAATAAATGAAAATAATAATAATAATAATAATAGCGATAAATTCATGTATTCTTTTTTATTATTTTGTTTTATTTTTTATTCATGCGGCTGGGAGAATTTTTTTATTGGTGTACTGATACTGCTGGAAGTTTGATAATTTGGTATGAATGTAAAATTTCGGGAGGTTTATGTATGGATATGTATATGGAGGAGGTTGAAATAAAAAATAGAGGGAAAAAAGAAAAAAATGGGAAATTTATGAAATGAATTATGAATACGCAATTTTGCATTGCGCACAAAATGTTTTACATTTGGAGTATAATTGAATTGCTATATAAATTTCAGGATTTGTCCGACTATCTTCTATTGTTGTACACAATTTTTTTTTTTTTTTTGTTATTTCTCATCTCTTGGAATAAATGGTTTTATATTTTTGCATGACAATACACAGTTCTTTTAGGCAATTATAAACAAATGTTGGAATTAAATCAACACAGAAATAATTATAAAAATGTACATTGATATAAATATATAAAGATAGTTGATAGTAGATATAAAAATCGATATATAAATTAGGATAAATAAATATTCATAGATATATATATCGTATCAACTATTTATATAATATATTAGTTGGCATTATTTTTTTTTTTTCAGGGAACAAACTACATTTTATTTTACACCAAAAAATAAAAAAATATATCAAATATAAGAACCAACGGTAATTGCCAATTATAAAACTCATTTTTATGTCTATTTAAATATACAAATGTACATATGGATTTTTGCAATTTTATTTGTATTCATTTTCTGTTTTAATAAAATTCAAAGTGTAAATTAAAATCCATAAAAGCCAGAGGGGGATTTATATCTTCGAAACGCCGTACTATAAATGGAAAGATCATATTAATTATTCGTGGAATGTTGATAAACGAATAAAAATGAGAGTAAAAGAAAGAAAAGCAAAAAAATATATATATAATGTAAAAGAGAGAGTGAGAATAAGTGATAATAAAAGAATACAAGAAGTCGCGTGAGGCCGATGTGAAAAGAGAATGGAAGAAATATGATGGTGAGGAGATTTCCGGCTCATAAACACTTTGAGTGCGACACGATCGTGTCTCAACTTGTCAGAGCGCTACGACGCGTCACATCAAAAGCTCTCTCAGCAAACTCACGCCGGGGGTGTTCACTTTCTAACCCCTCTCACACACGTCTTCATCCCCCCATCTACCATTACTTTCTCGCGTGGAAACTTTGACTTGGAAGGTTTGTTTGTAGCTTTGTTTGATTTCACATTCACGGAGATAGCTTTCACTTACGCGCTGCGGACTAAGATTAAACAGATTTCAAAATGTATAGCTTCCTCTCTCTTTTACACCCTCATTCTCTATAAAATTCTTACTCTCTTACGAACACTAGTGCACGCGTATATCCCCTTTGCTATGTATGTATTTATATACTGCTTAACCCTCGTTGTAACATCAGTTGGGGTTGAATGAGAACTGCACAAACGTGTCCGAGTGTATATATATATTTTTTTACACGTCTGGACATAAATATCCCGGGTTTACACTGTCCGCTTCATCACTTACCAGGTGTATTATATCATAAATTAACTCATTAACACGTACATCGAAATTTTTGTAATTCAAAAAAAAAGAAAAAATTATTTCAACAATTTTTTATTATTTTATATATTTCATTTCGACAGTTTTTTCATGTTCCCAATAACAAAATATCATGTTCAATAGCACATACAGCATATATACACTTCGTCTATTATGAAAAAAAAAATATATATATATACATATATAAATATAAAATCAAAGCGTCATCATTATAAAATTGACGACGTTGATTTTTTGCTCGTTATCTCACTATCAACTTGTCACACTACCTGAGCACTTCACAATTTTTCACCCTCAATACAATCCCCAGCATCAATATATATATATATATATATATATCCATACATACATCGATAAAATATTCAACGTGTACATAATGTACACTTGCTAAAAACAATTTTTTCCAAATATAAAATACATATAATTCACAATATGAATTTAAATATTTTTATAAATTTATGAAAACGACATATATAAATTTATATATTATACATATATACACATATTTTTTTTTTCTTGACAGGGATCAATTGACAAGAATGAACATGAAATTTAATAAGGGTATAGGGCGCGAGATATTCCAATGGAATTAGTGGGGAGAGATATCACAATGACGCGATGAAGCATCACGACATCGAAAACGCGCACGAGACTGTCGGGTTTATATGTATATATATTATGTATATGAGCATGTATATAGATTTATATAATATTATCATGCATATATGTATTATATATGTGTATATAAATATATATATATATATACATATATTTATTATACGCGCCAGAGTTGAAGAGGGTAATGAAGAGGTGTTGAACCGTGTTCCATAAAGCCCTATTGCCAAAACCCCGAGGGTCTCTCGCGCATAATAACTTGTAGTTCGCTCATCAGTTACGGGTTTTAACCAATTATGGGGATATTAACGGCTCCTGACGGCGCACAGGACACGAACTAAAGCGATAAAATACATATGTATATGTATCTGTGTCGCTCTAATGCACATTATATATATACGTAGAAGTGTCGAGCAATATATAAATGCACTAAGTGAGAATAAAGAGAATGGAATAAAGAAAAAAGTCGAGCGCAAACATTTTCCACGTTAAAGAGGGTGGTGGAGGGTGGAGGGGAATATATTGAATCAAAAATGTTGAAGGTATATTTTTTTTCTTTTTTTATTGAGGAAAATAAAAATAAATAAAAATGTATAAAGTTTCTTCGCTATTTTTAGATATATATATATTTATTTATTTATATATATATATGCAGGGGTTGGAAGATTACACTTGCAATGAATATACGTATATGTATATGTGTATATATATATAGAAGAAGATATTGAAATACCGGAATCGCGGTAGAACGAATATTGGAGAAAAGAAAAATTTTGAATATTGAGTTAGTATTTTTTTTTTTCTCGTTCTTTTCATCTTGTGCTTGTCCAATTCGTTTGCTACCTAAAAATATGGGTATATACAGTATATAGATGTGTAGTATATGCACCGCAAAACGGTGTAGAAAGGCAACGACTCGAGAAACAGCATGAGCCCGTGACCAGGTGTCAATAATCCGCCCCTAATTGTCCCTGACGAAAGGAAGGTGGGGCTGAGAGGAGATCCCTTAGTGATTCCCCATTAAACGCCGCTAAATAACTTGTTTGTATACAACCCCCGTTGCTTCACACACCGGAAACTCTTATAAATGTACATATATATGTACATAACCTTTTCTTTATATAATTCTTTATTTATTTATTTATTTTTTTCTTTACTTTATCCATCGATATACGAATTAATTATTGCATTTATTAATTGAATTATAAAATTAACTTTTAATAAAAATCCATAAGATTTTTATCAGACGTAAAATTACATAAAAAATAGTTAATTTTTTTTTTCTAAAAATTTTACCACAATTTCTATACACAAATTACTACACTAAAAAACTTTTGTTTTTTTTTTTCGTATTCTAATTTCACTAATAAATATTTCACATTAGTAAAATACTTTATTTAATAAATAATCCACTTTATATAAACAAATTAATTCCCATTAAATAATGCAACTATTTTTTTTTCTTCAATCCTTTTCCAACAACATCATCGTATACAGAATTTACATTTTAACTAAAGTATATATCTTCTAGTAATGACATACGGAATACAGTGTAGTGCTCGTTGGTTCCCCTCAAACGCGTCGAATCCTCGACTATATACAACATCTATATTCTACTTCCTATCTCAACTATACATACATGTACATAGGTACATATATAATACATAAATGTATATATACAGCGACCGGCTGTTTGATATGGGTTCACCGCCTGCACATTCACAGTGAACAAGAATGATATATAGCTATACAGTTTGCCAAAACGGATTTAATGGATGAAGGACACATATCTACCCTAGATATATATACATACATAAAACATATACATACATATACATATGTATATTAGTGAGGCGTCGACAAAATACTCTACGAATATCTCTATCAGTAATCAGTATACATGTTGACACGTCGCAACGCGTTAACTATATATACATATATGTATATATTTATTATATATGTATAGATATATATGTCTATATACTACTTGGATATGTATATATGTACTTCGATTTCTTCTATATATTACATATGTGCTTGGCTACAGCACTATTGGCTCAAACGAGAGAGCCAAGATCGCATCGCGATTAATGGCGGACGATGCCAATGAGATACTAAATATATATATGTTTATATATGCAGTATATATATATATATATTTTGCTCCCTCGCCTGCAAGATTTCACTTTGTCACTGAGAGATTTTTTTGGGCTCTTTTTTGGCTTTCACGATATGATGAAGGATTTGCAATCTTTTTTTTTTTTTTTATTGGAAATGAGGGTTTGGAATATGTGAAGGAGGGAATGGGAGAAGGGTTGATTGTGATATTTTCACCCTTTAGCTGTGTGTATTAGATGATATCAGTGTAGACAGGAGTGACACATTGATTGGATGGATGTGATTAGGCACGAGTGCATCGTTATGAAATTGATGCGGTGTTATATTATAGCAGTCTTTTTATTTTTTATTTTTTACTATAGTCTTAATTCGCGGCTCTGCTCGCGTTGAAATTGGGTAGTATATTTGTTACTCAAGGTATTTAATCTGATGTTTGACACACTTAAATAATATTAATAATATTTTGCAAAAAAAAAAAAAAATTCGACATTTGTTGTGAAAAAAACCATATGTCTATAACTATTTTTGAGGGCAAAATATAGAGATGTGTATATTTTTGCGTTATTCAGTGCTGTGATTTAGGGGTGATGTTACAGACATTCACGTTTATAGTATAGATTATATCGTATAGGGAAAGAGAGAAGGTATAAATGAGTATAATAATGTAATTTTTGGATTGCAGGATAATTATTATTGTGATTGAAATAATGTATGAATATTAATATTTTATTCTCGATTAATTTTATTGCTTTGGACCAGGGTATTATTTACAATTGGATGACACTTACACACAGATATATACATATATATATATATATGTATATGTATATATATTTATATTTTTTTATTTATTTATATATATGCATTTTGTTTCTTTGCTTCATCTACTATTCATTATCTACATGTACATTTTATTATTAATTTTTTCATGATGGTGAGGGATTTTTTTTTTTCTCATTCTTTCATTTTATATTTATTGAATTTTATTTCTTTTTTTTTTTTTTTTTTCGTTAACAAATGATCTGTGTATGTATAATTTTTATTGCTCAGCTATTTTTCGCAGCATTACACAATTGTTACAAGTGTGAGAAGATGGATCCGTGATAAGGGCGTGTACTCTATATATTAATCATTTTATATGAAGAGACACTGATTAATAATTTTTTTTTTTTTTCAAACAATTGACGAATCTAATTGAGATCCATTTGTTTCATTTTATTTTATAAATGAATTACTATAAAAGCCAGAGACGATTATATATTTATGTCATGTGATTTAATGAATTTATCTCACTTTTTTTTTTTCTATTGCAAAACAAGCATCGTCACATTTTTCATTTGTTATTATATGGATTAAATTATTTATCCAATAACATGATTTATTTATCTATCTGATTTAACATATTCCACATCATATGGTAATGATTATCTCTGATTTTCTTTTTTTATTTTTTTAATTATTACTCTCACTTATAATCTACTATCACACCGATTCGTACATTGTTGTTTTTGTTTTTATTATTTATTCTAAAATTACACATATGTTTTATTGTACACTATTAAATTTATCTACGTGAGAATCAGCTCTATATATCGATTTTAAAGTATACATATATAATATATTTTTATTTTTTTATTTCTCAGTATCTCCTGTATAACATTCAGCTACTATACACCTATTATTTTATTTACAAATTATTTACATGCCAAAAGAAAAAGAAAAAAAAAATCTTAATCAGTCACAATTGCACCTCTTCTTATTTTTCTTTTGCTATTTATTATTTTTCAATATTATTTGTATTTTATTTTATTTTATTCCTTTTTTTTTTTGAACTATAAATAATATTTGATGCACGGTGAAATTCACAGAGCTCTTGGGATTGATATATATATATTAGGGTGCTTTTTTTGAAGCGACTATTTTTTTTTCTTTGCTTAACAGACGGAATATCACTCTATACATGGAAAAAGAAATTCCCTCCAAAGATGAGTTCTTAATTTTAATATTTAGTACTCTCACCATCTATTTGAAATTTTCCCATTTGATTAACACGTAAATGTCGATTTTTTTTTTTTATTGATCTATAGCTTCACGGCATTTCATGCTATTTAATTGGTTCCCAACAGAAATTGTACAGAAATGTACAATCTTTCATTATGTTTATAGCACAATTATGTACAGTGAACTACCCTACCAGTAAAAAATGTTTAAGCCGATCTTGCTCGAATTTCATGGTTTTTTCGATTTTTCTCGAAAACTATCAATGTTGTAGCAAAAATATATGGGACCTTTTTTGTAAGAAATTCGATTTTCTATAAAATGTTATTCCTGATAAAAAACTGTAGAGCTGATATTTTTCGAGAAAAATTCAATTAAAACACGTGGAAATTTGAAATTTCCCTGTTTATTCTAGATTTTAGTGCTTTTCTTAATCATAATAATGAAAATAATTATATATTTTCGTGCAGGACACTGCGTGATTACCAATTGAGATCAAACTTTCTTTTATTTTTGTTTCAAAACATTTATATATAGATATATTTTGATATTTGTGTTATAGGGGACAAATATATATATTAGGGTGTTTCACATTTAGGCGATATTTTTTTTTTTTTCCGAGCACATTGAAAATCTGATTATTTATGGAAAAAAAAAAAAATATTCCCGTTTGAAAAAAAATTCTAAGTTAATTAGAGGCTTGGCTGTATCAAAAATTCGATTTCCCGTATGATTAACACGGGTTAGATTGTTTTTTATCGACTTCAACTCGATTTTTTCATGACAAAAAATTTTTTCTTGAAAAAATGAATTCATAGTTTTTTATAGAGCATTAAATTTGCGACAAAAAAGTTGTCCACCGCAAACGCTCTCCGAGTTGCAGTTTTCGAGTTATAGAGCTGAAAAGCTGAAAATTGAGCATAATTGATAACAAATTTTCTTTAAATCGGAATTTATTGATCTGACATTAATTATTATCTTACAATAAACTCTATAAAGCTTCTATATTATTAATCAAGCATTATAGCTTTAATAGTAAGATAATAATTAATGTTAAATCAATAAATTCCAGTTTAAAAAAAAAATTTATTGTCAATTATAATCAACTTTTACCTTTTCCAGCTCTACAACTCGAAAACTGTTGATCGGAGAGCGTTTGCGATAGAGAACTTTTTGTAGCAAATGTAATGTCCTACAAAAGCTATAAATTTATTTTTTTCAAAACAAATTTTTGATTGCCGAAAAATCGAGATGGAGTCGAAAAAAAAATTTTCTCGTGTTATTTATATGAGAAATCGAATTTTTGAATGAGTGAAGCCTCCAATTAACTCAGAACTTTTTTTCAAACGGAAATATGTGTTTTTTTTTATAAATTATCAGATTTCCAGGTATCACAGATAAAAAAAAAGACAATAATGTAAATGTGAGCTGAAATGGTGAAAGTTGATTATAATTAATAACAAATATTCTTCATAGTGGAATTTATTGATCTGACATCAATTATTATTTTATGATAAACAAATGAATCTCTTACATTGTTGAATTTAGGAACCACCGTTCATATTTCAGACATAAATGAGAATTTTTATTAATAAATCACAATATTTACTAGAAATAAATTTTTCCATTCATTCAATAATAAACAATGAGGTTAATCTACACTTATATATCATGGGTTCAATGAAAAATATTGTGGTATCAAATATAAGTAGGAAAATTTTAAAAAATCATATGTACGTGAAAATTTGAATTTGAATTCAGTTTGTATTATGATTTTGTAATAATTATTGATTGATACTTATATTTATTTCTTAACTATGAACAGTAGTTCCTAAATTCAACAATGTAAGAGATTCATTTGTTTATCATAAAATAATAATTGATGTCAGATCAATAAATTCCACTATGAAGAATATTTGTTATTAATTATAATCAACTTTCACCATTTCAGCTCACATTTACATTATTGTCTTTTTTTTTATCTGTGATACCTGGAAATCTGATAATTTATAAAAAAAAACACATATTTCCGTTTGAAAAAAAGTTCTGAGTTAATTGGAGGCTTCACTCATTCAAAAATTCGATTTCTCATATAAATAACACGAGAAAATTTTTTTTTCGACTCCATCTCGATTTTTCGGCAATCAAAAATTTGTTTTGAAAAAAATAAATTTATAGCTTTTGTAGGACATTACATTTGCTACAAAAAGTTCTCTATCGCAAACGCTCTCCGATCAACAGTTTTCGAGTTGTAGAGCTGGAAAAGGTAAAAGTTGATTATAATTGACAATAAATTTTTTTTTAAACTGGAATTTATTGATTTAACATTAATTATTATCTTACTATTAAAGCTATAATGCTTGATTAATAATATAGAAGCTTTATAGAGTTTATTGTAAGATAATAATTAATGTCAGATCAATAAATTCCGATTTAAAGAAAATTTGTTATCAATTATGCTCAATTTTCAGCTTTTCAGCTCTATAACTCGAAAACTGCAACTCGGAGAGCGTTTGCGGTGGACAACTTTTTTGTCGCAAATTTAATGCTCTATAAAAACTATGAATTCATTTTTTCAAGAAAAAATTTTTTGTCATGAAAAAATCGAGTTGAAGTCGATAAAAAACAATCTAACCCGTGTTAATCATACGGGAAATCGAATTTTTGATACAGCCAAGCCTCTAATTAACTTAGAATTTTTTTTCAAACGGGAATATTTTTTTTTTTTTTCCATAAATAATCAGATTTTCAATGTGCTCGGAAAAAAAAAAAAATATCGCCTAAATGTGAAACACCCTAATATATATATTTGTCCCCTATAACACAAATATCAAAATATATCTATATATAAATGTTTTGAAACAAAAATAAAAGAAAGTTTGATCTCAATTGGTAATCACGCAGTGTCTGCACGAAAATATATAATTATTTTCATTATTATGATTAAGAAAAGCACTAAAATCTAGAATAAACAGGGAAATTTCAAATTTCCACGTGTTTAATTGAATTTTTCTCGAAAAATATCAGCTCTACAGTTTTTTATCAGGAATAACATTTTATAGAAAATCGAATTTCTTACAAAAAAGGTCCCATATATTTTTGCTACAACATTGATAGTTTTCGAGAAAAATCGAAAAAACCATGAAATTCGAGCAAGATCGGCTTAAACATTTTTTACTGGTAGGGTAGTTCACTGTACATAATTGTGCTATAAACATAATGAAAGATTGTACATTTCTGTACAATTTCTGTTGGGAACCAATTAAATAGCATGAAATGCCGTGAAGCTATAGATCAATAAAAAAAAAAAATCGACATTTACGTGTTAATCAAATGGGAAAATTTCAAATAGATGGTGAGAGTACTAAATATTAAAATTAAGAACTCATCTTTGGAGGGAATTTCTTTTTCCATGTATAGAGTAATATTCCGTCTGTTAAGCAAAGAAAAAAAAATAGTCGCTTCAAAAAAAGCACCCTAATATATATGTATGTACTATGTATGCAAGATCATACAAGGCACACACAGGTGTGCCTCTTCCCACAACCGGAATTGCGCACTTGTGCATCTCACGTGTCACATCGACCTTTTGGAAATATAAGTGTCTCACTTTATCTCTTGCTCTCACGTCGTGTTATCCAGTAGCACGACACTTCAAATCCTGGGGTTTTAGCACTTTCGCTTGGTCTCTTTCCAAGCCCCATCATTTTGAAAAGAGATGAAAAAGAAAAAGAGATCTTGCGCTTTGATGAACCGGCCAGAGATTTTTCTTCCCATAATTTTTTTTTCTCTCTCTCTTTCTCATTTTATCAATTTTATTTTTTTCATATAGTGTGGGAGAAGAGGGTGCATTTTAGTTTCTCGATTGAAAAAAATCGACAATTTTAGGGATATAACAATTTTCAACTCTGTATGACACACATGTGTACTCTGAAGATGGATAAAATAGTTTGGAAAAATTGTCTTGAAACATTACAATCTGGAGGAAATTAATTATTGAATGTAACCCGTGTGAAATCTCGGATAAAATGTGATTGAATATTTTTTTTTATCACTAGTGTTTAATATTATTTAAAATTCAATTGCATATTCCAAGCGGGAACTCTAATAATTTTTTTTCTAAGAATTCGATACAATTATTGTTCGTGAAATTATATATTTTTTCAAATTAAATAAAAGTAAAAATCGATATTTTAAAAGTGAGAAACTAGAATGTCTTTTTAATAAAATTAATATTTTTATCCGTATTTTTTTCAGAACTATATCGACACAGTCACATTACACGCACACATAATTACTTGAGCGCCAACTGTCCAACATCCCCGGCATATCTAATGGAATTTAAAAAATGCTGTGGACATGGATTTTTTCTGCTGGCATAGTGGACACTCTCAGTCTGTCACAACATTTTGGTAAGATAATTTGCTTGATGTGAACCAGGTGGTGGTAATAAAAATGGACTAACAAATGCGTGTCCTGTATTGCCATGATGAACTGAATTAAAATTAGTTTGTTCCACATGCGATTGTCTTGTAGTACTACCAATATTATTAACCATCACCGGTGATACAGCATCATGTAATTTTCGCATATGCTTTTTAAGATCGAAATTACGACAAAAGCCTTTACCACAAATTTTACATGAAAATGGTTTTTTATCATTGTGTGTATGCATATGAAATGTTAAATTATAAATTTGATGAAATGCCTTATTGCATATACTACACTTGTACGCTTTTTCACCGCTATGAGTTAATTTATGATTTTTATAATTGCCTTTTTGATGAAATCCTTTGCCACAAAATTCACATATAAATGGTTTATAATTAGCATGAATACGCGTATGTGTATTCAATGTTGAACTACGATTAAATGCCTTACCACATGTTTGACACTTGTGTGGCTTTTCAGCGGTATGAATGATTTTGTGACGGCATAATGTGCTGGCTTGACGAAATCCCTTGCCGCAAATTTTACAGACAAACGGTCGTGCGCCAGTGTGCACTGGCATATGACGAGTTAAATTGTAGTGAGCATTAAAGATTTTTCCACACTCGGGACAAGCAAATGTCTTTTGCTTAATCACATTAATTTCTCGGCTCGTAGACAATTGTCCTGGAGGTGATGACTGAGTGGGTAAAGTACTAGAATTAGGTGCCGACAGAACTAATGAAGCAACTGGCGATTTTTTTTCATTCACAGTAGCTTCAAGTCTTGTTGTCGATTGCGACGGTGAAATTGGTGGTGAAATTGAATGATTCACTGTTGGTGGTGTAGCATTTGTATTCGTCACTGGACCACCAGGAAAGGCTCTCAATAATGGATTTGGATGATAATAAAGTAGCGGATAATGTTGAAGCAAACTTTGTTGTCTTAAAGTTGGAACGTATTTTTTGAATGCCGATTCTAAATGCGCGGAATAAGTTAGTGATGTTGATATAGCTGGTGGTGGTTGACGTAAAATTGTTGTGGCAGCTGACGATGATTCTGATGACAGTCGTTTGTCCGGCTCCATTATTTTGGCAATTGAAAAAGTTAGAGTTGATAAATTTCTGCATGATGCTGGTGAACTTTGAGATCTAGAATCCTCAGTAGTTGATGAAGGTAGAAGTGGTGGTGGTGGTGGTGGTGGCATACTTGTTGGTGTATCAGTTGCCATTGTGCTGTTACTTGAACGTTCTAATGGCTGCATCGTTCTCCAACTATAAAGACAAAATACAGATAACAGCGTTAGAATGAGGGATAAATAGCTGTATATAAATACGAGCAGGAGCAAAGGGCGAGTTGGTGTGCGAGCGAGTGAATGAGTGAGAAAATAAAGGGAAATGGAAACGGAGAGAAAGGAGCAAGAGGGGGAGGAACTAGGGATTTGCCAGGGGCTGACTCTGAAAACGGCCCTCCCTCAGAGCCACCGCCCACTATTGGCTCATGGGTCTAAGCGTAGTATTTACATATCCTACGGTGAATATATACATCTATATTGCCCGAAGCTTTCGTGTTACGATCCGCTTTCTATACATGTAAATCCTTTCAACGTTCATTTCTACTATTGAACTAAAACCGCGATTGACAATTATACCAAATTAACTCTAGTTCCTGAATCTATATATATGTATATAAATCCTAAAATTCATCTGTCTCCTTGGTCTCATGGTTTAAATTAAGTCACTTTAATTGCTCAACTACCATTTTGCTTCATATAACAAATCTACATTTCAATCTCAAGTTTATTTATTTTTTTCTTCTTCTTTTACATTACTTGACCTCGTCATTTACCTCGAGCATAACTCTTGTATATATATTCACGGATATAAACGTACGTGTATATTTATGTGTGAGTTAATATCAAGCTGATGAATGTTAGCAATGGGGTGGAGAGAAAAAAAAAAAAAAAAGGCTTGAATGAATGAAATGCCAAATGGTCAGCACTTTGAAAAGCCAGACTCTAGAATGTCGAGATATAGCTGCGTATATATATATTAGACTATATATACACTGATTGGGCTTGACGGTGGGTGCATCCAAGTTGAGGATGTTTGCTTCTGTTGGAATGATGTTCTCTGTTTGGACTTGGAATGACGGTTGGAATTGAATGGCAAGAGGACATCCTCATCCTCAATGTGTACACATGCATCAACGAGACATATGTATTCTAGTAAATGCTACATGTATATTTTCCATTATATACATTTACTGTAAATACTATACTCTCTCATGTGTATATATATACTGCTAGCTGCCACTTGAGTCTATAGAAATCTCAACATCTTCGTCTTATATATATAATATATATAACAGTCTTTTATACGTTATAGTTTATTTCCTTTTTGTCTTTTATTTTTGCTTATGGGTTATGTATACCAATTAATTTTACCAATTAAATATTATAATACAGATGATTTTTTTTTTTTTATGGAGTATGCATAGTATGTGTATCCTGTATGTATTAAATAAAAAATGTAGCAAAGAATAACTTAGCTTGACTCCGCCCCATTTTCCTCAGCCGACTTTCAATTGTCCCTATAAGGGCAAAGCTGTGGGACATGAACGACGAGACGCGCAACAAGAGTGTGGCTTGATACAATCGAGTAGGGGGAAGTGCCCACAATTGATGGGATAAAAGACAGAAAAAAAAAGAGAGATATATAGATAGGTATAGAGAGAGCAAGAGATGACGAAACCCCATGGTGAAACAAGCCACGGAAATGCGCGCGACGAGAGCAGTTCAATGAAACGCCCTTGTTGCCCCCATAGAAAAAAAAAAAATATGTATATACATTATGGTAGAGAGAGCAACTGTCGTCTAAATGCCACCCGACAATGTCACGGCGGGGGGAAGTACACGCAAGATTGTGGGGTAGAGCGAGCACTCAAAAGACTTTTGGAAATGAAAGTAAAATTATTATAAAGATTGATGCTGATGATGTTGATGGAAAGAAATAAATAAAAAAAACAATATTATTGTTCTGAAGTTGTATGGTATAAAATTTATTGTTCATCAGTACGTTTAATTTAGCAGGAATAAATAATGTTAAAAAATAGTTTGAAATAATAGAAATAAACCCGAGTCTAAATTTTTAAGTTATATCTAGTAGTTGATTAAACATCCTATGACATTCGTTGGCCTATCAATTCTACTTTGAATCTGGAGAACCTTTAAAAATTTGGGATTTAACCTATAGTTTGATGCTTTTCACACCCAACACAACATTGTAATATTTTATTTCATAATAAACTTAGACGCAAGTTCCTCCTTTGCGCCTTAGAATGAAACATTTGGCAATATGTCACCACTTCCAGGCGTTGTATTTTCTATTAAAATATTTCTAAACCACCTTCCTTGCTCCTGAAGAACCTCACTATATAAATGCCAATAATGAGGTTTAAAGTAACATAAAAATTTCGACTCGGAAGAGATATAAAATAATGTATACATTATTTTATAATATGAAAGAGTATTTAGAGGACACATTGATGTGACGCGTGAGCCTGCGGCAATCACCTCCATCAATTCTAACCAATTTGTTTCAATCCCCGAAGCATATACCGCCGTGCCACGTTGCCGAGGGCCCATTTTGCCTACAAATATAATATATAATATGTGCCTTTAATTCAAGAGCACCGCAACGATAGAATTATTATATTCCACTGCATGCTCATATGCCGATGCAACGTATATATACAAAGTTAAACATATATATACATATAACTATATAAAATATAATTATTATATTTAATATATGCAATAGAATTTTATTTTTAATACCATTAAAACTATCTTGGTTTATGACCATTGAAACTGAGAAATACGATCTGGCTTTCGTGACTTAGGCTGATAACGAAACGTGTGTATATAGGAAATGAGTGGGTGTAAAAGCGCTATATGCAGATAGATATTATAGAAATACATATATATATATAGATGTGAATACAATGAGAAATGGTATATAATGTAAGTGTTAGTGTGTATACAGTTGCGCGATTGAAAGGAAACTAACAAAGTCTCGAGACCGCAAGGCGCTAAATGTGCAAAGTTTACCGATGAAGTTATATACGAATGGTCCGACGAATTCAATCATCACCTGAATCAAAAGCAAGCTTCGCACTCGCGCACTTGCATTTCAACCATCAAATACCCCTTTATATACCAAGCAAAAGCTGATGGTAAACTATTAACTGAGAGTTTGAATCGAAGGGTATATAAGAGGAGGCGAATGGATATCGTGCAAACGCAATTCAGTGAATTTAAGACAAGGAAAGAGAGAGTATGGTATATAGTCAACTCTTTGTGGTATATATATATATGTATATAGATGTGTATATACATATATATATATAAAAGTTGAAGAAAGTCTATAAGGAGTGGTGAGCCGTCGCCACGGCCAACTTGAAATGGCTTTGCAAATTTGCACGTTGGAGTCGTTAATTACCTCAGACAAAATTCAGTCAAATTAATCTTAGCACACAGATGAACGTCGTCAGCTAATATAAACATTTATTAATAATTAATCTGAACATTTATATAATATATATAAATTTTTATATATTTTTTATATTTTTTTTTATAGAAAAAAAATTTTGAATTATTTTTTTTTTTTTGTCAATTTTACGTGATATAATGTATTATTTTTCATTATGTATACCAAGCTCAATCAGGAAATATAATCGTATATTTACAATGCGCACGCCAAATGGTAATAACTTGTGATCTAAAATTTGATAAAAAAATACATTAGCATGAAAAGGATTTAGAGGATCGCTTTATATATATTGAGAGAATAACTCTTCAATAACTTGTATCATAAAGAGTTTATTTTTTTTTTTTTTTTAGGTTGTAATATATATTTTTTCTCATTTTGTTTCTTCATTTCAACCCCATTGCATATCAAATAAAATGCCCTCATTCATATATGCTATTTGAAATAATGAAATACACGGAAACATAATCGTTTGCGTGTTTGATTGTCATCAATCATTCATCCTCTTTGGCATCATGCACTTGAGTCTCAAGTGCCGATCGCGAAGATTATATATGATAGTAGTAATATACTCTACATCTATAGGGTATAGTATCTTTATTTATTGTTGGTATTTAAATATTGATTGAGGTATAATAAGAATACGATATAATAAAACAATAACATATTTCAAATATACATTATACACTTTGAAATAATTAGTATATACTTATATAATTTTATATAGTGCTTGGTAAATTTTATTTCCAAATAGGTGTGAAATAAATTTCAAGTGTTCACTTTTATGTTTGATATATTTTTCCTTATTACTTTTTTTCTTTCTTTATTTATTTTTAGTGTACATATTTATGCATGTATGCTCCCCTTATAAGAGGACTATATAGTTATATATACATATAATATATATTGTTCCATCCAATCCGGAGGACACTCAGACTATTTCGTCGTCAACTGGCGCACAACGCTGTTAACCGTTGACGTATAATTAGCATTTGTACGGGGTGAAGCAAGTATAAGTCAGTGTCTGAGGATGACAGGAGACACAATGCACACTCCCTTGCACATAAACTAAACCCACTTGGACTAAAATCCCTCAAGGATTTCGTACATTTACTCGGACAACACATATATAAACTCTCATCATTAATTCTTTTCATTACATAACTATATCACGTTAATTTCTGCATATTAATTATTTTTTATCTACCTTTAATTTAATACATGATAATATTTTTCATTCTACATCTTCAGGATAATTATATTTACACAATTATTATTATTTATCTATTTTTTTGATTGAGTTTACGAATTAATATAATTCGAAAAATTCCTTCTTCTTCGTAGAAAGAGACTAGTATATTAGGGTGTTTCATTTTTAGGCGATATTTTTTTTTGTTTGTGAACATTGAAAATCTGATAATTTATACAAAAAAAAAAAATATTCCCGTTTGAAAAAAAAAAATTCAGAGTTAATTAGAGGCATAGCGAATTCAAAAATTCGATTTCTCATATAAATAACACGAGAAAATTTTTTTTTCGACTTCAACTCGATTTTTCGGTAATCAAAAATTTTTTTTGATGCTATTACATTGTTGATTCAGCATAGCGTTTATTGTAAGATAATAATTAATGTCAAATCAATAAATTCCAGTTTAAAGAAAACTTTTTGTCAATTATAATCAACTTTCACCTTTCCAGCTCTACGTACAACTTGAAAACTACATTTTTTTTTTATAAATTATCAGATTTTCACTGGTCACAGACAAAAAAAATATCGCCTAAAAATAAAACACCCTAATACATATATATACAGAAATAAATATGTATATGTGGTACATGAGATCGTCGCAACTTCTATATTCGTTGAGAAAAACTTTGTACGCAGGGGGGGTGTTTAAAGTGCAGCTGCCACACGCGCGATACACTGGGGTTACCTTTGATTTTTGTGTTTAACTGTACGAACATTCATTATACATATATGTATGTACATAGTTAGCTTATACTTTCTCTATATATTCTCTTATTTTTCTCTACACGATATGTGGCGCCCCACGAGCTTCAACACAGTCTCGTTATCGCTGCGGACAAATTTTTATTTCTCATTCGACCACCCCCTGAGCAAATTTTCAATGTGCCCTGTCCATATATATATATATATATATATGTATGTATTATATATATGTACTGACTTTATATGCTAAATGCTCTGCCTTTTTTCCCCACTTCATTGCAGTGTCTCTTCAACTGTTCACCATATTCTTTTTCACATATATATATTTATTTTTTATTTTTCTTCATGAGTTTTTTACTTTTGGTGAGATTTATAGGAATAAAAATAAAATATGAATATTAAATAAGTGGTGGAAGCTTGAGTGAAGTATATCCGCAGTGTATATATTCAGGCGAATAATAGAGGAAAAAAAAAAATAAATAAATAGACGGAAGGAAATGAAAATGAGCGCGTACAACGAGTAAAATGCGCGCGTGTAGAGCATTTATGGCATTTACAGCACGGTGTACACGCCCACACAAGTCGACGCGTGGTACGAATAGCGCGCAAAGAGACCCTTAATGCCCTCTTCCCTTGCCCCTCTCTCATCATCCCCCTATTTATACGTTCACTCTGTGTATATATTCGCATAGTACGTTACGCATTTACGTTTGTCTAGATGTGTGTATGAAATATACGTACTGCATGTATGTATATTTTCTATGTGCATATATATACATATATACAAGTCACACACAGCGCATGCAGTGATGTTGGTCATGTAGAGTAACCTGAGATCGTGCTCGTTGCGTTGTGGCATTATAATATGCCCCCTCGGAATATAACGATGACATTAACAATAAACGCCGCGATAATGATTCGGGAAGTGAACACTGGATATGTGGCACAAAGAGATCGTTTATGTGTAGATGTTTTTATTCATGTATATAGTGTAAGTATAATAGTAGAGGGTGAAAGGAGAGAAAAAAAAATTAGGAAAACAATTATGTTCGTATATTTATTCGTTGAGACATTCATTATTGTTAAAATAATTCTTGAAAGTTTATATTCAAATTCAAAATTGTTGTTGGGTCCATCGGAAAGTCATGACGTTTCTGTTTATATTAATATCATTTATTTAATCACTCTATAATGGCAAAAGGTTGTAGATAATTAGATTGATTACATCAGTGATTAAAAATAAAAACTTTTAATAATTTTATCTGTTTGAATTTTTGACGACATTTATACTTTCCGATTCATTTAATATTTATATTTTTTGGTTACTTGAACTTTGTATTTCTGTATTTTTATATAATTTATCCATTATATTCAATGAAAAGAGTTTTGAAATAATTATTAAAATTTTTTTAAACTATATTTAAAAAGTGAAATATTTTATTTGTAATTATCAATTAGAAAAATGGGTATGAATTTTATTAATATAAATACAATTAGCTACAAATTATTTCTATATAGTAAAGCAATAATTATAACAAAATATTTTATATAAATTATAATAATTTATAAATCAATCTAGGAATTAATTATAAAAAATGATTCTGCTACAAAACATTATTTTCATAATTTTACAATTTTTTTTCAGTACAATAAAATTAACTTACACTGCAAATAAAAATTTTACAAAATTCTAATTGACAAAATACGAGCATCTGCTCTATACTACGTACAAAAATAATGTTAATTATAGTCCTGATATTATATAATACAATATATTAACAAAAAGTCGACTGATCTTTTTCACATATCACCCCTTGAATATATTCCTACATAAATACACATAAATACACACACACACAAGCATATAAACACATGAATGTACGTAGTTTGATATCGCGACACGCCTCACTCTCTTGTACATCGAAACAAATAACCAAAAAAAATAAAAAAAAAGAATTTTCTCTTATTACATTGACTAAGAATGAATAGAAAAAAAAAAAAAAGCAAATAGGCAGCGCGGGCGGTTTTACTTTTTATAATATACGAATATATATATATTATACACAACAACAGGACCAAATTCGCGTTTCCGCTCGTGCGCATTCATGCGATAGCTTCCTTTATCATCCATCCCCCTCTGTCACCAGTAGAATAGACCCAGAAAAACTCGATACCGGAAGTCTCGCGTGCCATTTGCATCGTATCCGATGTACCATACATCATATACTTATATTAAACTTCTTCTCTTATACACACAAATAAACCACATGTACATATATATATCCATATACATAAATTTTTCAAATACACCCGGTGAAGAGAATCATCTGAGGAAGAACAAAAAGAAGAAAAGAAGATGAAGAAGGATATGAAACTGAGGTGAAGACTTGGGTCGAGTGCTGCAGGCGCGTGCCCGCTGTCTCAGCTCAACTCTCTTTTGTATTAAATATATATTTGCTTCAAGATGCGGCGGTAGTTGTGGATATATATAGGTGTATATATATGCTCTTTATATAGTTCATAAACACAGCTTTGGTGACGTACGTTAAGGGCGCGTGTCCGAGACTCAATGCCCTCTTAAAAAAAAAAAAAAAAAAATAAAGGAAGCGAATTTATAAAACCTCTAGTGGCAAAGAGAGAAAAAAAAAAAGTGGAATTTATATTTATCAAAAGGTGTATAGTGCAGCTTGTAATTTATGTTAACGGGTTAAATAATTCTATATTTATATGTGTATTATTTTTATTATTTGTTTATTAATTGTTTATTTTTTTTCTTTAGAAAAATAATAAAAAATAAAACACGTTGCAGATGATGAAAATTGATGACACGAAACATGTGATATAGATTGAGTGGGTGACGGTTTAGCTGTATATGAGATTTCTTATCGGCCAATTTGTGATGTATATATGTATGTATGTAGCATATATGTATGTGTATGTATATACATATAAACGTGATGGTTATATCCGCTCAATTTGCGGGGGCACCCGGTCGAGGCTATTACCTCACTCGATCTTTTGATAAGCACGTCAAGCCACGCCAGCGCCACACACGATCGCTATTTATCCGAGAAGAATATATATCATATATATATAGGGAATGAAGAATGTGGCGTATAACGTATGTGAGATCGATCATGTGTGTGTATATATGTATACGAGCTTGTGCAAAAAAAGAATGTGTATATATATGAAGCGAAGAACATAAACGCATATTGAAATTGATAATAAATTTTTTTGCGTTTTTGTTGAGTAAATCTCTCTCAGTAATATATAAATACTATTTATTATTTATTTATTTTTTTCCTTTGTATACATATGTCTTTTTATATATGGAGAAATGAAGAAGGAGGGGGAGGAAAGTATAAGGAATATGGACAGGACATAAGAATAGAAGGTTTATGTATATTTATTTGTATGTGAAAAACGCAATAGTCTTTTTCTTTGAGTTGATCCTCTGTGGAAATACGTTTAAAGAACTTTCCCTTTTGTTCTTTTATAGCTTTCTTTTTTTTTTTTTTGTCTTCGTTGCTTTCTATTTTTTGCAGTTTGTACAAATTGTTGAATGCATATGTGTGTTATTGACTTGATTTTTATATTTAATAATAGGGTATATTATCATTTTAAATTATTTATAATGTTCTGGATAATTTGGGAATTTATAATTGATGATTGTGTATAATTGTGCAGTTGGCAAGATTATTTTTATAAAGGTAGTTCTTTTGGATGAATGTTTATAGGCTTATTCGTAAATTAATATTAACTGAAATAGTAAAACGAAATTATTGAATGCAGGTTTCGAAATTAAATAATAAGAAATAGAAAGATTGAAAAGTTTATGTAAATATAAATTCGAATTCTATTGATAATAATTATCCTAAATTATAATTATTAAATTCATGAATATATATTTCTTTTTCCATATTTTACTGGTTATAGTTTGATAAAAATTTATTATCAGCAGCTCTTTTATCAAACTTTCCTAAGTCGAAATTTTTATGCTGCTTTATAAACCTCATTATTGAGGTTGTTCAGAAATATTTTAACAGAAAATACAACACCTCGATCGAAGTTGCCAGATATTTCCAAATCTTTCATTCTAAGGCGCAAAAAAGGAACTTGCGTCAAAGTTTATTATGAAATAAAATATTACAATGTTGTGTTGAGTGTAAAAAACATCAAACTAGGTTCAATCCTATAGATTTCCAGATATTCCCCCCATTCAAAGTAGAATTGATAGGCCAACAAGTGCCATAGGATGTTTAATCAACTACTAAAAGACTTAAAAAAAACCCAAAAATTTTAACTCGGGTTTTAAAGTCAAAATATAATTCAATACGTAATGAAACCGGTTTAAATATTTATAATTATTAATTCTAGCTCACTGTCCATTCGAAAATATATACAAAATAATTAATATAAGTGAATTCCCGAATGTTTTGTATATTCAACCATCAGAGCATCAAGGACATGAGTGCCTTGAAAGGCGCAGAATATGGCAGTCTACTTGGGTATAGGGTGTTTTCCCAAGACGTCAACTCAGATCCAGTGGTGATAGTACGGGGTGAAGAAGTAAAGCTTATATATACATACATATATATATATGAGGAAATAAGTGAGAAAGGGTGAGAGTTGGCGACTGGGTTGGACGGCTGAATGCAGGACGCCCTCGTGGGAGAGCTTGAGAAATCCTCCCTTTACTACCACCACCACTACTAATACTACTACTACTACTTCTACTTTCACCATTCTATTTTATATACAGCTTTCTCAAAGCTTTGGGCAACATCCAAAGCACCACGACGACGTCTCGTCTTGTGCCCGCGTCTTTATTCTACAATCTCAACGACTACATATACCATTGCGCGCGAGCTTTTCATGCGATATTAAATGAAATTGCGTGGCGTTAAATGTCACTACGTGAAATGACAGTTTATGATTGGTATATGAACATACATATATAGCCAGTACCTAACTCAAAGTTTTCATAAAACCCAAGTTTAAGTACAAATGTCTGTTATAATTCGAAAAAAAAAAAATTATATATATATTTATAAAATAGAATGTTAAAATAAAATAATACACAAGTCTTAGAAATGTTGGAATTAAAAAATTCTAATTACACTTTCGAAATACGTATAGGTATCATACATTTTCCAAATGTAAAGATTAAAATCTTGAGTTTATTAATGCTCAATTCATGATCTCTATACGTGTGAGTGTATTTTATTATAAAAGGGAAGGTATAAAAGCAGCTGCTCGCGAATTACATTTGAATAATGCCCCCACGTTCTGATCCACATCCCCCTGGTGGGCGCGCACCCGACCGGAAATCTAAATATCTACCAGAGCAACAGAATTTACTCAGTGCGAATAAAGCGATGAATAAAAATAAATAAATAATAAAATAAAATTAAAATTAAATCTTCGCTCAACGCCCCCGCATACGTTTTCTATTGTATACACTTTTTTTTTATATTATGTAATATATATAAATTGTCAAAGCCGCCACAAATTGAATTTGGAATCTAAATAAGATTGTAGATTGGATCAAAAGTGACCACTCGAAGTGATGATCGGTCCCAAATACCATAGGGTATATTAAACGTGTGATGGTTTGTGTATATGTCTCTATGCAGGATATATATATAGACGTTGAGATTGAAGGGAGGAAAGCCAAGAGGGTGTGCAAGAATAAGGGACTGGTGGTAATCCACATTCGAGTGGTAGATGACAAGTTTATTTAAGACGAAATCATCGACGTCGATCGTCGATTAAGGGCCACGCACACATAACTATATTTAAAGATATAAAAAAAAAAAATAAGTGAACGCTATATAACTTATGTTTAGATGTGTGAGTTTGCAAGGGGGATTACTTCATTGAGGGATGCATATTTTTGTGGTGAAGACTCTTGTTAATACTTTGATTGATTTCTACCAGGATTTAATATCTGTAAATTTAATTTTAATATTTTATTTAGTAATTTTTTTCTCTATTTTTTTTGGTTGGAATTTTGGCTTTATCTGTTTAGCAATCTTTTACATATTATACTGATGAAAATTCACGAATTTATTTGATATGTATCTAGAGATTATTGTAGATTATAAAGCGATGTGTGATGCAATGTAGTGAAAGATGATTGGATGAAATGATCAAAAATATCAGACATGTACTTGTGGCAGATGAGAGAATTTAGTCAAAATTGTGAGGGTGGACAATAGCCAGTGGGCCATTGCGCTTGCATTTTATGAATATTTATATTATACATTAAAAACCTGCTGGCAATGCGCACATATCGTAACAATAGATATAAAGCACACACCGTTCTTTATTTTACATAGTCCTCATCCACCTGCCATTTTTACTTATAAATAAAATACTTAAGAATAAAATAAAATTAATTTTATACATTTCTTTTATCATCTTGAAAAATATTAAACATCCAGTATATATAAAAATAAATAAATATAAAATTACCAAATGTTTTTTTTAAACATCAACACTCTTTGTGATGATACCATTTTTATACACCAGCCATTTCCTCTTCTTTTTTTTTTTTTTATTTTTTACATTTATCCTCTTGCAAACCTTTTATCCACCATCAGACTTTTTTTTAAGAAGCCACTCATTTTTTTTTTTTTTTTCTTAGGAATATATCCAATCTTATCTGATGTCAAGAGCCGATTGATATCATGACGAAAAAAAAAAAAAAAATAAATAAAAGAAGGAAGAGAATAACCAGCAATGAGGGTTGATGGACTATACATACATATATACAAGAGAAGGGGGTGAGAAATAAAAAAAAAAAAAAATATGAGAAGATAAAGAAGAGCCGTGCGAGTAGGGATAGCCGACAATCTCTCGCATCATCCACAGTGTGCCACCCCCATGAGCTTTATGAGCCAGCTCATTGCTCAATGTCGTATATGTATACATCTATATATACATACATACATATACAGAGAGAGTATATATAACCACGGAGGGAAAACGATCATCGCTCAACATTTAGGGCTTCCGGGGGTAAGTACACATTTAATCATAATCTAATATTTAAAAGGTAATTTCACGGGCTGTTTACCTCGTGCACAACCCTCGCTCGCTATAACCTCCCTCTATACACCCCTTTTTATCATATACGTTCAATAATCATATGCATATATATGTAATAAGTAACATCCCTCTCGTGTATTTTTATTCACTTGCAGGTTTATAGTCTTCTCAATTGACATCAATATTACTGTATTTCCGGTAGTGATTTTTATTCCGATGAAATTAAAATTAATTAAACTGGTATCATTATTTTATTTTATTGATAATAATGATAACCATAGTCGAAATTTTTTACTACATTAGACCTTTATTCTCGAGAGTTGAAACTATAGTGACTAATTCCCAATACCTTTCATATTCTTTATATTCATTTGAATCTTAATAACTCCTTAGTTTTCCTAACTTGTAACTTTTTTACACCTCTATTATCATTCGTGTAGATTGTAGACACAAGAAGGTACACAAGTTAAAATTTGTTATATCTTTTTTATACTTTAAAGTGGAAGAAATGGAAATATATCTGTCATTTTTAAAGTCTTAAAAAGGGCTAAAATTAAAGAGCTCGTCCTTAATATTACCTTCAATTCCTACAAAACGAGCTGTATGCAGGTCTATAAAGTAGGAATAAAATTTTGACTCGGGAAAGAAATAACCAAATCGAAATTTTTGTGCTTTTCTAAGTCTTCTGGTAGTCGATTAAACATCCTATGGCACTCGTTGGCCTATTAATTCTACTTTGAATCTGGGAAACCTCTAAAAATCTAGGATTTAACTTAATTTGATGCTTTTTACACTCAACACAACATTGTAATATTTTATTTCATAATAAACTTAGACGCAAGTTCCTCCTTTGCGTCTTAGAATGGAACATTTGGCAATATTTCACCACTTCCAGGTGTTATATTTTCTATTCAAATATTTCTAAACAACTTTTCTTGCTCCTGAAGAACCTCACTAAATGCCAATAATGAGGTTCAAATAGTAGCATAAAAATTTCGACTCAAGTAGTATAATAATAATATTATAATTGTTTTGGTGTTGTTATTGATATCATTTTTATTGTGATGTAATAAAATTTTATTAATACATGTAAGGTGTGTAGAAAAAAAATTATTTTTTTTTGGTATATCCACGTGGCAGAGTAATGAAAAAGTTAATTTATTCCACAAGGTGTATATAAACAAGCGTTGGAGCAAATTGTTGTTGTTATCAGTTGGATAAAGAGCGCTCCAAGTATAAATGAAAGAATAAAAGAGAGAAATGACGATGTGTGTATATTGTTGTTGTTGTTGTTGTTATTGTTGATGTTGGTATGTATATATATGTACCCATTGCGATTAATAGCTTGCCGTTGATTCACTCGGTTTAATTTATACGTAAATTATACTGAGCCGCCCTTTCGGTGCTCGGTGAATAAGCATGAACTTCCGGTTGCCCTGTACTCAATTATATTGTGAGCGACGTCGTTGATATGTTCACAAATTTATATTTGTTTATATATATTCATGAATATAATAATATGATGATGATGATGATGATGATGATGATGATGATGATGATGATGGAAAAATTGCCAACTTTGGTAGATTAAATATCTGAATGATTAAAATAATATTTAGTAAGAAAAGATTTTTTTTTTCTTGGCTATTTTTGTTTATTATTTTTTTATATGCCTTCTGTTTGGATGAATAAATTAATTATACGTGGGTGGAATAATATATTCGCAAAAGGTGTGTGGCTACAAATAAATATATATGTGTATGTATAATATTATGTTTTATGCGGTTGGATAACGAGGAAGGATCTTTTGCGTTTTCGCACCTGCCTATTCGCTGTGTAAGTTAAATATATATACATGCATATACATATGTATTATATGTACGTGTGTATATAGATATGAAGTAGAGGATTTCACTGTCTCCCGTCAAGTCTCTTAATTTATCCTGCAAGTGCTATGAATATAAATATAGCTGTATAATTGTATATGTATGTATATTTTTAATGCGCATATACACACATAAATTTTTTTTTTCTTCATTTTATCTTTTCACAATCTTGCAGCAAAGCCGGATAAAATATATATATTCTCGCAGCTTTTACCTGATTATGTTTGTGCTATTTTTCCAAACGTCACATTTAATATACTGTCTAATTAAATATCACTGTAAATTAATTTATTAATTATTGTTTATTACTTAATCTTATTCTCATATTAATTTAAACGTGATGAAAAATTATTTTATAATATCATTTATTAATTTTATATTATAAAAAATATCTACAAATAAATATAGATAATTTATTCGGCATTGTGTGAATTTATGGATTTCACATTGTTTTATTCGTGGAAAATTTAATTCATTATATAAATGCATATATAGAGATATGTGTATGCAACCCCTTCTGTATCATTAATTTCCCTAGTCCTCTTAATCAGCCGCATATGTATTTATGACACAATCTAATATATATCATCGACAAACATTAATTAATATTCATTAATTAATGCACGATAATAGAAACGTTTCAATTCACGATAAACAAATGAAATTGACAATATTTATATCAAAACAAAACGGAATAATATTCTCATTTTAATTATCACGTTCCACAGTGCGTGAAATATTTTAAAAATAATTATCCAAATGCTTGAATAATAAAAATGAACAAAATTTCGAAAAAAAAAAAAAGAAATTAATTTTAAATGAGAATAAAAAATATAATTCCATTTAAATTATCTTAAAACTAAATATCTTTGTGTTGAATATACTTAAATATGGCAAAGACTAATTGGAAAGACCTCAACGTTTGGTTGTACATATACATATCATGTATATATATTACAGTAAAGGTTTAAAATTGCCGTATGCCTCGAGAGGAAGTGGTACATTAATTCTAGGCCAACCCCACACTCGGTGAAAATATATATAATGCTCGCGCTTGCACACCCCCAACAGCCGTATACACTCTTCAACAGTATATACACATATATATACATATATGAACATATATAATATATATACATACTGCAAAAGGAAAAGTTGGGTTTGCCAGTTGCTAATTTGTAAAGAGATATACGATAGTGAAGCGGCGGGGCGAGTCCGTGCCAAGTAATTTGTTTGTCATAAGTTTATCGTAATTTATTGCTCACCCCCGCGTCCATTTTACAATGTAACCTTTATATATATATATGTATTTATATACGTATGTGTGTATGTATATATTTATATACTTGAATCTAATCATTTCTCACGATCGCATTGGCTCGCATACTCTTTTACGCATTTCCGGATCTGTCAACATTTTTTATTTCTTTTCTTGTATTATTTTGTACATGGCTATATATAAGGGGCATTTGCGTGTGTATTTAAATAAACCGCATCGATATGTATATTATGTATTTATATATATATATATTTTAACTCGTCCGTCGAGGTTGATTGTCATGTGATAAATTAAATCAGGAAAATTGTTAATTTAAACTATGTAGACACAATTGGCGGTTTGAATTTAAATGTACTTTGCAGTGACTATTTTAAATTCTTGTATATCAGTTTGTATATTTATGAGTAGATTTATAAAATGTCCGGCGTGCTTGCACGCGATTGGCACACTTGAAAGCTCGTATTTCACACGCCTTGATGTGAAATTTATCATGTCATTTACAAATGCATTCTCTTCGCCATTGTGTATAAATTCATATTTATTTTATTTTTAATATATAAAATTTTTTTTAAATATGGTGGAGCTTCTTTTAAAAACTCTAGCTCTTTTGCTGTAATTTTTTTTTTTTTTTTCAGCTCTTCAAATATTAGCTGAAGAACGAAAAGTAATGTAAAAATATATATTCATCAGAGGCAGTAGCTTGTACAATATATATATTTATATATATATGTACATTGTAAATATCCTTCATCTTTTACAACGCGATTGAACCTTCGAGAAAGATCCCGAGTGAATTTCTATGGCGAATAATCGACATAGACAGCTGGTGGCGGGTGTGTATGTATATATATATATATATATATATAATACGTACTCGCGCGAGTTCAGGATATAAGCACTCATGATGTGAAATCAAGTAGCGTAATAATACGACACCGCCTGGATCCAAAAGTCCACACGCACGTATATAATATAAACCCTGAGATATATAAAAGAGGAAGAAAAGAAAAAAAAATATGCACAAGCCACGGTATAAAAGAAATTTTAACGACAATTTTTTATTCCATTATTTTTTCAACGCAGCTCTTCCTATCATTTTATTTACATCAAGAGTTTTATTAACTTTTCTCTCATTATTTTTTATTATTTATTCATTTATTTTTACCATAGCCACGTTATAATGATAGGACTGATAATAATTCCCTTGGTAAATATATAATCCAGGGGTAAATCGACAATTAATGCCAAGCCGGGAGTTCTCAAATGCAACATAGATAAGGAGATGGAATGGATATATCTATGCTAATCACTGGCCGTCGCGTTCGCGTATGTCCTCTGATAATTTATACAAAGAAAAAATATTCCCGTTTGAAAAAAAAACTCAGAATTAATTAGAGGCTTAACAAATTCAAAAATTCGATTTCCCATATAAATAACACGAGAAAATTTTTTTTTTTGACTTCAACTCGATTTTTTGGTAATCAAAAATTTTTTTTTAAAAAAATGAATATACAGCTTTGGTAGGGCATTAAATTTGCTACAAAAAAGTTGTTCACCGCAAACGCTCTCCGACCAGCAGTTTTCGAGTTGCACGTAGAGCTGGAAAGGTGAAATTTGATTATAATAATTGACAAAAAATTTTCTTCAAACTGGAATTTATTGATTTGACATTAATAATTATTTTACAATAAACCCTATAATGCTGAATCAACAATGTAATAGCATAAAAAAAATTTTTGATTACCGAAAAATCGAGTTAAAGTCGAAAAAAAAATTTTCTCGTGTTATTTATATGAGAAATAAAATTTTTGAATTCACTAAGCATCTAATGAACTCTGAATTTTTCTTTCAAACTAGAATATTTTTTTTATTTTGTATAAATTATCAGATATTCAGTGTTCACAAACAACAAAAAAATATTGCCTAAAAATTAAACACCCCTAACATGCGCATATTTTAAACAATATAAATATCGTCAGAGTATAAAGAATATGATCATTAAAAAAAATTATTCACCATCATATCATCATCGTCATTATTATCCCAAGGATAATACAGAAAAATAAACAACATCTAAAGAATATAATATCAAATGTTCGTAGAGTGAAAAAAAAAAAAAGCAAGCATGATGATGGTAAATGCACAAGCTTAATATATATAAAAGTGTTTGCTTCCAATCAAACCCTCAGTGTCTCACTCTCTCCCTTTAGTTTATGAGTATATACATATTTATATATTTGAAGCGAGCCAACGAAACACCGCGAGCCCCCTATTTTTTTTCCAGCCTAATATACAGAACAATTCTCCCTCCTTCATTGTGTTCAGGAGTATATATATTATATATACTTGAAGCCGAATTGCACGGACCCCTTCTTCGTCATCGTGCACGTACCACCCTGTCCCACATGTCCCGTTTGTGCTGTACATATATATGTACGCGCCTTATACATATATTGCTATATATATAATTGTGAACGACTAAAAGTCCTTCTATTCTTTCAATTCACTCTTTGCAAACGCCGTCGCCTTTCCATATATTATATACCTTTTCTTTTCGTACACGGCACTTTATTCTCCACTCCTATATGTTATATTTTCTCTGTGTATATACAATACATATTTTATTTATCGTGTAACGCGCAATTCTTGTGTGCTTGGGCCACTTATAAAATTTTGAAGCTCGTTTGTGAAAATAATAGTACGCTATTATTAAACCTTGTACTCGTTTGTTCTTTACAAATTGTGAGTTTATTGTTTATGGTTGTTTTTTTTTTTATGTAAGTGTTTGCTAAATATTTTTGTTGGAATAATAGAGAGAGCTAATTGCTGTGTAATTTTTTATTGACACTGTATAATTGGTGATTGGAGGATTACTTTTATTAAAAGTATGATAAATTGAATAAGGAAAAAAATTTATTAGTTCCAAAAATTCCAGGAATTTATTTTTAAGTAATTAATTTTATCATTTATATAGGATTCGTTTATTTTTTTTTTTGACTATATTTGGATATTGAAATAAAGTGTGAGATAATTAATTTGTGCAATTTTTAATTAGGATTGTATTTGATTGATAATTTTTTTTCATGGGAATGGATTTAGGAGGAAGATTGAAGTTTTTTTTGGGGGGTTATTTGTTATATTTATGTGGATGAGTGAAAGAAATTGAAAGAAAAAAATATTTATTATTTGTTTAGACTTACGAATAATTATTGAATTTTCTCCAAGTGCATTTACTTCTTGGCTGAGCACAATTGGACGTCACAAACACCACACATGAATTGAGAAATAATAATTAAATGATGGTTAATTATATAATGCAATTTATATAATTTAATTACTGGTCACAGTATTCTGTCACCAGTTCCAAAAATCCCAAGACTTCATTTTTAAATTAATTTCATCACTTAGTATACGTTTAATTTATCTTGTTTATTGTCAACAAGAAATTTAATTAAATTGACTTGTTATATCCAAATTGTTGTCTTCTACATTAGACCATAACTTATGCACTCCAACAATAAAAAGTCTCATCTTCATACCGACAATTTTAATAAATTTATTCAACCTCCAATAATAAAAGTCCATCAAACCATTAAAATATTTATATTTTATATTTATATAGAAATAAAAATAAAATAAAATAAAATAAAAACAAAGAGTAATTCGTCACAATAAATTTGATCAATTTATAAATTTATATATTCACTAATTAAATTCCAGGGTCAATCACAATGAACACAAATAATCAGAAAAACAAACCAACAAATAAAATTATCCTTCACAATTTTTAAACACAATAATAATTGTCATTTGTTTATATTGTTACTGACCCGTCGCTCAATTAAAGTATACTTTTCAGTTAGTAAATTACAATAACTGAATGAATCAAAAATAAATAAATAAATGTCAGTCGCACACGATGCTCCATCAAACAAAATAAATAAATAAAAAAAAATTAATGAAGACGAAGAAGAATTCAATATTGTTATTGATGATGATGATGATGATGATGATGATGCTGATGTTAATGATGAGGTTCTAGATAGACGAAGATCGTTGAACCCTTAGAACGATGTGTCTCGCGTTATGTTTGCCCGGCAAAAAAAAACTCGTGTGTGCCCGGCGAAATTTTAGTGTGAAACGATAGGGCAAAGGGGGCGCCCTAGTTGCACAAACTGCTGGTTAACTTGCGCGTATGGAGGTGGATATAGTGGTGTTGCTTGCGGCGTTTTGTGATGGTGCTGCTACAGCAACAACAGCAGCAGCAGCAATTTTACTGCAGTTACCCCACCAATGTACCATTTAGTAGGCGGGACAAATGTTAGTGAACTCACGAACACGCCCACTGAATATCTCCCTGTTTTATGTGGCCAAACCCTGAGTGGAAAGGCCACTACCCCATATGATATTGGAGTGAGTGAGTGACAACCCTTAGATCGTGTGTGCTGGAACGTTAATGCGACCACTGAATTACTTGATCAATTCTTTCGCCCTCATATGCGGGTAAAAAAAAAAAACAATTTTTTTCTATACCATTTAGTACTCTATAAAATAAATCACTAATATCAATTAATAAATTTAACAATGCTATTAATTATTTAATCAATATCTATATATTTAAAATTGATTTATTTTTGTTTAATATTAAATATAAATAGAAGGAAAAAATAATAATTGCCATTGATAAATTTTTGCTTTGTGTGTAAAAATAGATGCAGCCATGCACTGAGTGTTACATAAATATTTTTAAAGATTAAAAAAAAAATTATTTATAATAATAAGTATGGATTATTATAATAGAGACAAAGTAGAGTGAAATTTAAACGTTGGTATATATTCGCCCGGGGAAGTTGTAGTTTAGACTGGGGTTTGGGGTGGCACACGGTGTATATATATCCGCGAATGAGGCGGCCCCGTGTGTACCGAGTATGGATTCAATGTGAGCCAATGGTAACATCGCGCGATGCTCCCTCGTTTGACGTCGGCGCGCCAATCGGTGGACGCTTTCGAGAGACCTAGCGAAGTGCGATTATATTTGACGGCAAAACGACGGAGGGATGAAAAAGAATAAAGGAAAAAAAAGAACAAGAAAAGAATCGTCGTGAATATATACTTTATATATGTATAATACATATACTTATATATACATAAAACTTAGACGAGAGATGAGGTGAGAAGAGAAAAGGACATTGCTCTGCCAGTCAGTGTGAGAAAACTTAAAAAAAATCTCGCTGAATTTATATATTTATTTCTATATTATATATTAATTATTTATATGAGTGTATATGAATTTATATATGTATATATATGTATATATGTATTTGGAAATGAAGAATAAAATAAATAAAATGATGGATAGTCATTAAAAGTGACAAACAATTGCCAATGGCAATTTTCACATCACATTGGTACTTCAATTGATTGTTTGCCAAACGAAAAGTTTTTTGTGTTATACACACGCGTGTGCTTGTGTGCGTCGCGACGCCATGTGGCAAGCGACGGCAACGTGAATTTTACACTCACGGTGTGACAAATAGTATATATATATAGAGATAACAATGTGTTGACGAGTAAACACTTCAGTGGACCATCACGTGAATTTACGAGTTCGAGAATCGCCAACAGCATCAGCTTCAACAAAACTCATTTGTACATATATACAGCTCGCATATATATATATATATATATATATATATATATAGAGAGAAAGATAGAAAAATATATATGTACATATGTAGGTTTATGTATGTCCCTTGATGAAAGAGTTTACAAAAGGCCTAGGTTTGAATTCAATCCACGAGAACAATTCTACATTGCTCATGCTTGGTAGCCCCAAAAGACCAACGTGGGCTTCAAAAATTCTCATTGCACTGTATACATACTCACACATACATACATACATACATACATACATACACTCAATCATGTATATTTTTTTTTGTTATACATATATATATCTCTATGTATGTAAATATAACAGCGAGTGCAAGTAGAGAATCCAGGTGAAGGAAAGACTTGCAGTTGGTTATTTTTTTTAAAAACTAAAAAATTGGTACCCTTTTGCTTGCGGGTACCTCTTGCGTGATACTCGTGTGAGCAGTGACTAGTGAGGTAAACTCAAGTGCTGCAAAGTCCCCGGGGCTAAAAAAAAAAGAAAAGAGACAACGAATGAAAGTAAAAAAAAAAAAAAAATAATATATATACATTTTGTATAAATACACACACGTAGAAGATTTTATACATGAACATATATATAAAAAGGTTCTGTGGATATAAAAGTTGGTTGAAAATATCCAAGGCGAACTTGACTCTTTCTCAGTCTGAGCATTCCAACTGTGTATATAGTTTGTGAAAATACATATAACGCACGCGCAACGCGCCCTGTGGCTGACATTCAGGGTCGTATATTCTACTGTATATGTACAATTGTACATATATATGAGTGTGTATTTATATATGTTGAAGTCTAGAATGTAGTATGTGTAGATAGATACTCGAGGCACCCGGGCAAGAAGTAGACAATTCACAATTAGCAAACACAAACAGAAAGTACGAGTGGATTTCAAGTCGACTTTGAGCGTCTGCCTGCCAGCGAGTGAGATACGTATATATACAAACGTTTGAGAGGGTGGTAGGGTGAAAAAGGGAATATACATATGTATATATATGTGTAATGTGTATATTACTATGTACTATAGTAATATATAGTTATACTATATACTATTATTATTACTATTACTATACGTCTGCTGATGTTGCTGCTACTGCTGCAATTCAAACTTGTTTTTAGCCGGAAGCTAATGGCAAGGGTGAAAATATACTGAAAGGCAACCAACTATAAGCAATCTTGTACTCTCTATCTTTCTGCGTTTTTTTTTTTTTTTTTTTTACTTTGTATATACATATTATAATAAGTTTTGTGTAGGTGTTTATGTATAATTTTGAATAACTATTTTTTTATATAAGTATAATTTACATATTGCTCGATCTATTTGATTTTTTGTTTATTGTATGGATAATAGTTTTTATTTGTTATGTATTTTTGTTAGGTTGATGGAATTATTTGAGTTTTTGTGAGACTTTAAACTTTAGTGTATTGGCATTTAGTGAGGTTCTTTGTAGTAGGAGCAAATAGAAGGTTGTTTAGAAATATTTTAATAGAAATTATAATAATTTATATCGAAGTAGTTATGTATATTGGTAAATGTTTCATTCTGAGGTGCAAAAGAGGAACTTGCGTTTAAGTTTATTATGAAATGAAATATTACAATGTTGTGTTGAGTGTAAGAAGCTTTAACACTAGGTTCAATTTTGAATTTTTAGAGATTTTGTAGATTTAAAGTAGAATTGATAGGCCAACGAGTGAAATAGAATGTTTGCTCGACGCTTCTAGAAGACTTAGAGGAGCACGAAAATTTCGACTCGGGTATATATCTTGATAACATTGAGTAATGATGATGATGATGATGATGATGATGATGATGGATTTGTTATGAATAATATTGATATTGAATAATAATTCATTATAATTATAAAATCATATTTTATATTTATTATTTTTGTTATGTTGATGGAATTATAAATTATTTTATCATTTATTAATTATGATGATGATGATTATGGATTTGTTATAAATAATATTGATATAATTAATAATAATTAATTACAAATAAAAATATAATATTTTTTATTTATTATTTTTGTTATGTTGAGGGAATTATAAATTATTATATCATTTAGTAATGATGATGATGATGATGATGATTATGAATTTATTATAAATAATATTGATATAATATTTATAATTAATAATAATTAATTATAAATATAGATAATATTTTTTATTTATTATTTTTGTTATGTTGATGGAATTATAAATGATAATATCATTTAGTAATGATGATGATAATTATGGATTTGTTATGAATAATATTAATATAATTAATAATAATTAATTATAAATATAGATAATATTGTTTATTTATTATTTTTGTTATGTTGATGGAATTATAAATTATTATATCATTCAGTAATGATGATGATGATGATAATTATGGATTTGTTATAAATAATATTGATATAATTAATAATAATTAATTACAATTAAAGATATAATATTTTTTATTTATTATTTTTGTTATGTTGATGGAATTGAAAATTATGATAACATTTAATAATGATGATGATGATGATGATTATGAATTTGTTATAAATAATATTGATATAATTAATTCAATTTGATATTAAATTTCAATTTTTTTTTTTTCATCTTCATTTTTGAATTTAATATTGATTAATGACAAATATCACTAGATTTTTCTCACTGATTTTATACACAAAACAATTGTCAAGGGTTTTATACATAAAAAAGTGAATTAAATTTCATCTAGAGTATATATGTATTTATATATTATATATACATATATAATAGGACGACAGCACATTGGGTTCTTGTCGTTGCGTTAGAACACTTGAAGCCTCAACCAGTTACGGCAACAATGGGCTTTGTCTTCACGCTGTTGGCGCTTGCAAATTGGTAGAAATCTTGATTAAAGGTGCAATTCCACGGGGTACTGCCTACAAACGAAATATATATATTAATTGCGCCCTCATCCAATGCTCTTGCGTCTCATCTTTTTTTTTTTTTTTATTATTTTATTTTATTCGTTGTCTTTTATAATATATTTCTTTTATTCTATATCTTTTATATATACAGCATGATGTCTAAAATGATGATAAAATACACACAAAATATAATATACATCAAATTATCAATGCAAACTTTTGATAATAATTATTTTTTATTCATTTTATTTCCAGGTTTAAATACAATTTTTTTTTTTCTTTTCAAAGTTTTATTAAAGTTTATATATTATAAATGGTTATAAATTTATCTTTCTTTCTTTCTCAATGAATATATACATTGTAATCTTCATGTAAGTAGCTAGACTATATGTCTATGGTGAATACACATTCGTATTATCCGGATGATCTGAGCGAATGGGCTTAGAGCGCTTATTGATGAATAATATATAATAATATTCGTGGCTGTGTTGTACTTTTATATGTATACATGTGTGGGTTTATTTATATATATGTATGTATATATGTATATGCGGGATGTGGGGCGTTTTTAGACCTTATAAAAGAACTTGGGAATTCATTGGCCAATCGAATAAATTCCTTGTGCTTGGACTCCCAACTGAGTAAATTATTTCATAGGGACAATTCAATTCGTCAGCTTTATGTTTATTATATATGTATATAATGTGTATAAATATGTATTTATGATGAGTTTACCATTGTCTAAATATGTATTGTTGAAGTATAGATATATGGATTGAGTGGTAGATATTAAAATGTGAACATTTGGATGGTGATTTATAAATAAGTATTGTTTGATTTGATTGTGAATGATTTTATTCTGAAAGCTTCTTTTCGATTTTATTGAATATGATAATTTGGAAGACAAAATATGTATTCGAATTATTTTTATGTATTGTTTTATATTAGTGGCAGATGTGAGAGAATTTTGATATGTGCAGGTTAGTTAGATTGGTAATGGGTTAGTATTTTTTATTTTTATTTTGGTATGAAATAGTGATTTGAGATTCAAAATGGGTTATTTTTTGTTCATTTTCTGTAGATTCTTTGTTAGATAATGTAGAGATCTCTTTGAATTTATTGAATATAGTTATCAAAAGATGTAAATGTAGCACAGTAGCGATAGTGTTGCTATTGTGCAACAGAGTTGGTTGGTTTTTTAATTCTCGTTGATTTTTAATTCTTGTTTGTGATTAGTAAAAACAAAAGAACATTTTAATAATTTATTATTGTTGCATAAATTCTGGCTGTGCATTGAATTTATATCAATTATAGTTTGTATTATATTATTATTAAAATCAATTTATTGAGCAGAGTTTCAAAACCTAACCTAAAATTATTTGCTACATGACGGATAATTAATTTTTTATTTTATATAAAAAATATATTATAAGGTATAGTTATTACTATTATTTATTGAAATATAAAACAAGTATGATAATAAATAAAATTTATTGATAAATTTTTTTGAATTTAGATACAAAACAAAATGGAAAATTCAGAAAATCTTTTACCATACATCATGATTGGATGTATTTTTTATGCTTTTGGATTAAAATGGTGTTGTGATTATGCAAAATTTTGGATAACACCAAAACGAAGTGATGAACGTGAAATATCAAAGCACAGACAATTATCACGTTATTGTGAAAAATTATTTTCAAAACATCCAATTGAAGGAAGCATGAAATTAATTGCCACAGCAATTGGTCTTGTTGGTACAATGGTGGGCGGTTTACCAGACAATGTAATTGTCTCACCAAAAGTAGTTCATGCAACAATTTATTTATTTTTTGCATTCTCTGGTCTCGTTGATGTATTAACATTTTATTTTCCACGTAATATAACAAATGGTTTAGCCAATTTAGCATTAGCACAGAGTTTTTTTATTGAGGGCTTTCTATTTGTATGGGCAGGTTCAACTGATAGTATGATTAATATTATTCTTGCGTCAATTGTTTGGACAACATCAGTAGCAGTTGCATTTGAACTTGTTTGGCCTGATTTAAAATTACTCAGAGGATTTACGACATTACTTCATGGTGGATGGTTAGCACATATGGTTCGACCATATCGTACTGAATTATTTACACCTGAAAGAATTGCTCTTGCATTATCATGGCATATTGCCGCTGCTTTTGCAGTTACTCTTTGTGTTGTAGCAATTGCTAGAAGTTGTATGCCTAAAATAGTTATTAATGAACCACCAGAAATTCCAATTTATGACTATTGCCATGAACCCCATCACAATATATAATTATAATTAATTATAATCTCGTTTATTTAATTCATTATACTTGATATTTGAGAGAGCTTTTATGACTGATTTAATTTACTCTCAATTGTTTTATATTTAACATTAATTACAATAACATCGAATAATTATTGTGCCAAAATTATATACATTTAGGATTGATAGACCAATTTTTTGTATTCATTTACATTATTAGTATTAATAATGTGCCTTATTTAATAAATTGTTTACAGATAAAATGCCAAATATTAATATTAATATTAGTATCAATTAATTATTCAGCTAAGAATTTTTATATATAGTTTTTTTAAATATACTCTTTTTCTTCATTAATACCTTGGCTTTGCTTTATTTTTATTTGAAATTACCCGCTTTATTATACGCGCATTATTCTGCGCAGCGTGGGTTTACATTTCAAATTACGCGGGTCAGTGCTGAACATTATGGCGGATAAATGTCGTTAATGAAAAATTCAGCTTTATGATTTCCGTCACCGCAAGATAGTTGGCCCAGCCCCTTTACATCTACAATCCCATCGGAATGTGTCATTTTTCACATTTTCACAAATATTTGCGGTGAAGGTGTAAGAAATTATATAAATATTAAATTCAAATTTATATTCAATTATTTCTTATAAGGATTTTCAGCGAAAATGGTGAGTAATGTTAAATACCGGTTTTGAAATTAGGTTATAATTTTCTTATCACATTTATATATGTATACATACATGTATATAAATATATAACATTTATGTATATATATATCTAAATGATATCAGTAAATTATCTGTGGTATTGTAAGATTTTTTATAATAATATATTTAACGTTATTTTTTGTTTTAGTCGGGGACTTTGAAACCATATTTAACAGCAGTGAGACGTACACTCACAGCTGCAATGTGCTTAGAGAGTTTTTCATCTCAAGTTGTGGAGAAACATAATAAGCCTGAAATTGAAGTTGGTATCAGTAAAGAATTGCTATTGACACCAGTTATAATCAGTAGAAATGATAAAGAAAAAGTTTTGATTGAAACCAGTATAAATAGTATGAGAATAAGTATAGCTGTGAAGCAAGTTGATGATTTGGAAAAAATATTGTGTCATAAATTTACTCGATTTATGATGATGAGAGCAGAAAATTTTCTTATTCTTAGGCGAGTACCTATAAAAGTAAGTTTCCAGTATGATTCATCAATCAATCAAATTGATATGGAAAAATATTATATTATTTATAAATATTTGTGTTTTATGAATGTAATGTATTAATTTTGTTTTCAAAGGGATACGATATCAGTTTTCTTGTAACAAATATTCACGTGGAGCAAATGTTTAAGCACAAAATAGTTGATTTTGTTATTCATTTCATGGAGGAAATAGACAGGGAAATAAGTGAAATGAAATTATCGATGAATGCACGAGCTCGAATTTGCGCGGAGGAATTTTTAAAAAGGGTAATTGTATATAATAATAAATATTGAGCTATGATATTGATTGTTTATTGATTTATTGTCATGTATAATTAATTGTTTTTTTGTATTTTTGCAGTTTTAGTAAGTTGGAAAGTAATTAAAATGTCAGAAATCAACAAATAATTACACTGTGACATGAAATGATTTTATGAATTTAAAATCACTTTATTGATGAGGATTTATTTATGTCACGTGAATTAACAATTGTCTATTTAGACAGTGTTCGTTTAATGATGCTAGAAAATGGCATTTTTTTAAATATTGAATCACCTACAACTTTTCGCAGTAATAAAAATTAGTGCCACGATTTTTATTCATTACTCACTGGTGAATGAATGAAAAAAAAAAAATAATGAATGCGCTAAAAGTACATATTATTTATTAGTGCGATTAAAATGTGCAATCGATATTTAATTCGCATTCTGATCAACAATTCTGATACTATAATATATTTTACTTTTTTACTTATTTTTTACCACAATTTTTTGCGTTTATGAGCATCATTTACGAAAAAACTAACGAGTCACATGAATAAATGATTAAAAAAAGTAACAAAACAAATATAAATATACATATAAACAAAAAGTTCATTGCATTGAAAGAGGAAGAGGTAATTCGTCCTTTTAATTATCATTTTCATTATCAATTAATAATTAATTCTTTCTTTTTTTACTGCATTTTCAATTAGTGGTATGTATAATAATGAAAAAAAAAAAAAAGTACATTAACTCATCGATCACACAACAAAAGTGAATATCTCCATCGTTAATAATAAACATAAATAAATAAATAAATAAATAAATATATAAAAATACACAAAATTGACTGCCGAAATGATACAAAAAAAAATTCACTTAGTGATAGAGGATTGTAAAATATAACTTGTTACAGAAAAGAAAAAAAAAAAAAGAAGCATAGGATTTTAAGGTGCTCCCTGGTCTCTATCATAAGTTGTGATCGTAAGATTGCTCTCGTGAAATTACACCATTGTATTTATATATAATAAATCTTTATTGAGTACATCAAAGAAAGAAAAAAAAGAGGAAAAAAAAAAATAAGTAATAAAATGTGAATAACACTAAAACGTTTTATTTTCTTCATATTATTATGATTTGTAATTTTTTCTTTTCTTTTTTGTTCTTTTTCTTATTTTTCTGTTCAAGATGTACGAGAGTCGCGATACAACGGTGCAGTATGTACTTCCGAATTTTTATGCATGGCAAGACGTCGTCGTCGTACGGCAACAGACTCGCCTGCAGATTCCAAAGACTCCCCCACACATATACAAACATATATACAACCAAGCAAATACCAATACAATAAAATTGATATACCGATGGTGGGAAAGAAAAAAAAAAAAAAGGAGGAAGAACCAATAGTGTCAGAAGTGGGAGAAGAACATTTACCTATGTATATAAATATATTATACATGTATTCATATATATATAATGCGCCTGACCACGCGCGCAAGAGAAGTCACCTGAATGCCGCATGTGTGCTCCTTAAAATCGCGTCACGACATCGGTCAGAGGCCTTCTCGAACTGTGGAATCCATCACGTCCATGACTCGCCGTATGTTTCTTTCTATTGCTTCTCCTTTTATTTTATTTCACTTATTTATTTTTACCTTTTTCCAACCAATTTGCTATAGGAAGGGGGATGAGCTCGCAATTCCAAATGTGCTTGAAACACTCACGCAGTTTACTCGGTACGTCGCGATATTTATATACGCTCTCATCGCATTGACAATTGCATTATCAAAACAGTATTTACAATTTTTTTTTCTCCTCATTTTATTTTTATTTTAATTTTTTTTTTTTTTTTGTTATTGTAGATGGAAACAAATTATTATTGTCTCGTGTATGTAATTTATATACGTACGTATGTACCTACAGATAGATATGTATAGATGTAGGCTGCATATTGTTGATATCAACCTCGTCGGGGGGCCTATCGCTTTTGCAATAATTTAACTTTATTACCTCAACGTTTCTCCTCCACGTGCGCGTCGGTATCTCCAGCCACAAATTTTGTATATACCCCCAAATCATCCACTGCCCATTAAATCTGCCCTACCACCCTCGCAATATTCCAACTACATTATTATATATAAAAAAAATATATATTTGTAACATAAATATAAATTTCTATCGCGAAAAAAAAAATAGAAAAAAAAATACTATACCAAACTATTTTTCCTCTATGTGAAGCAGAGTAAAAAAAAAACTACAAAATGATGAGTATTACATTTAAAATAAATTTCAATCGTACTTGAAAGCTGCAGATAAAGTTAAATATATATATATTTTTTTTTTTTTTTTCATTTTATTTTATTTTCAAATGCGAGAATATAGACACCTACACTGCCTACTGAGCTTGAGCGCAGAAAGCTTGCATAGGTTCCCATAAATATATACATATCGTTCTATTTCTTTCTCCCTCATTCCAACATAACGTCAATCCAAAAATACGAGCTTTTCGTCTCGCGCAACTTCCGTTCGGCGAATAAAAAGAATGGAAAATAGAAAACAAAAATGAGGAAGATAAAGAAGGAGAAATATACATAAAATAAAAGAAGGAATATATATTCAGTGACGACAATAAACGCGCGTGGGAGTGAATAAGAAATATAACTCTAAAGTAAATATCAAAACGAAAGATTGAGCGAGAAAAAATATTATAGTAAGACGTATACAAAATCGAAAGAGTAATTTTGCAGAGATTGCTTTTCTCCTTCTTTTCCATCTTCACTTTCCTCATTTCACTCATTCGAATTATACATATATTTATATATATTTAGATGTATATACGTAAAATAACGTGGTGCGGTATAGTGTACTTTTGGTCGGGCGTGCGCCTCTCCTCTGACGGTCGTCTGTACGCCGACGCGGACACAAGCGACGGCCGTCGCTTGGCGTCGGCGTAGTTTGGGACCTGGCGTCTCCCGATCGGGAACGGGAAGACGCACGCTAGCGGGAAACTACGCGCAATAGAGAAGCATATATATTGCGACATAAATGAAAGACAAAGATGAAACTTAAATAGAGAGGGAGAAATATTGTGTGATATATATATATGTGAGTGAGGAAGAGAGGGCGGTAAAGCGAGCAAACGAGAGACGGATTGAGGGATAAAAGAGAGCAGTGCAGCAGATAAGCCGCGCACCAGAGGAAATCTGCGACGAGCAAAGAGGAAGAGGGAATAGTCGAGTGAGGCGAGTGTGACGACGAGCGTTAGGTAGGATGCGTGTATCTGGGCGCGGTGTTCCACCACCCTGCATTAAGAGTATTAAAAATAACAATAACAAATATATTATTAGTAATATTGTTAATTATAATGCTGATAATGAGAAAAATTATGTTGGAATAATAGTTATTATTTTAAATGATAATCAACATTTAGTTCAGAGTATTAGCGTTAAGAGGAAGACTGCCGCTAAACGCATTGCAGTAGTTGTTGACGCAACGTTGAATATTCAACGTAAAAAAAATAAGTGGATAAGCAATAATAATAATTATGAAATATTATTAAATTTTAATTTTGATAAAATTAAACGAGTTATATGTTTGTGTGACGAGAACAGTTGGCGAATTAAATTGTGCAAGTTGTTTGAAGAGTTGTCAAGTACTGCGAGTTATTTACCCGATTGGTAGTTGAGTTTTGTTGTTTAAAACTGCTGTAAACATTCAAGTTAAAACGCGGGGAATTAAGTAAAGGTGTTGAACAAGACGAAATAAAAGTTATAAATAAAATATAAAAGAGATTAAGTGATGAATTTATTTTGTTTTGAGAGTAGAAAATGAATGAGAAGAAGTAGAAATTTTATAAAACATATTGATGATCAAGAAGGAGAAATAATTGATAAGAAATAATTGAAAATAGATTATTAAACGTGAGAGTACGAAAGAGGAAGAAAAATATAACAACCGGCTTCAGCCTGGACCGTTTCTATTACTCATGTTCATCCCGGATACCTTGAGGAGCTGTATGGTGGAACCGGATGTCTCGACATACCTGCAGGCCCCTTCCGTAGGACAGGTGCTATAAATAATTTTTTACTATTTTTAAATACATAAAATAATCCTTTTATAAAATAAACAATAAGCCGAAAAATTTAGGAAAGATTTTCCAGTGAATTTTTAACTATTATATATTTTTTTAAATATTCTTTTTTGTTTTTTTTTTTTACATAACAAATTTGTTATACGAGCTTTCATTCAACTTGTCCTCGAGTTATTCATATTATTTTCTATATATATAAATCGATGATTGTGTATATATACAGTTGAATAGCTTTTAGTTGAAGCGAAATGGAAACAAGCGAGCACGTGGTCGTGGTAGAGATCGCGTGCTGTTGGATCCTTGCACGCTATATAACCCCCCAAACTGAGATCGTAACATTCCAGAGTCTCTTCTCCTTCTGTTTCTCCCCTACCCCATACCATCAACATTCCCTCTCTTTCCACTTTGCCACCTACAGTCAACTATATTCTCCCACTACTACTTTTACGTTATATTCCTCTTTCCATTCTCGTTATTCGCTCCATTTTCTCTTGCATTTTTATCATTTTTATATTTTTCCCCTGCCCCTGTATTCTTCATCTTTTTATTCTCTTTATTCCGCACTGAAAGATTCAGTGAGAATCAGAATGAGAGAAGGAGTGTAAAAGAAAAAAAAAAAAAAAGTATACCAATTCAATTCGCGAGTCATTTAATCACGGAAATACTGTCATTCTTCAATTTATATTCAACATTAATGCCAAAAAACTTTTTCAAATAAAAAATCTATAAATTCAAGTCAAATTTAGTTCTTTAGAATAAAAATAAAGAATTTCAATGGCACATATTTTAAATTAAATCGAATAAAACTAATAAAAAAAAAAAATACATACATTATAAAAATTTAAAGTAAATGAATAAATAAAATTTAATCGTTTGTTTGCTATTAAATAATTAAAGTCTATCATCATCATCATCATCATCGTTGTCGTTTTCAGAGGTGTTGAAATAAAAGACAATGTCTTTGCTTGTGAGGGGTTAATGAGGGGTTACACAGAAGGGTTTTCAAGACGGTTCATTTAGTGATTAGAGAACCACCTTATAAAAGGACAATGTTTATACTCATTATCTTCCTCCTCAAAGCGCCATAATCCTTATCTGGTACTTCAATTCACAAAATTTAACTTCCTACATTTCACGCGAACCCTCCTAAAAATTATCCAAAGTCCTCTCTTGTCGTGCTTCAACTCATTCTCCTCTCCCTTTTCATTCAATGTGTGTCTGTAATGCGGTCCATGTCCCGCCAGACGAAGAGAGAAGTTTAGCTATCGATCGTCCTACGCCAGCAGCCGCGTGGTCGCCGTTTCCTCCTTCCTTCCTTCCTTCCTTCCTCACCCCGTTTGTTCTTCTCTCTACAATTCGCCTCCTCCCTTCCTCCCTTTTAAATCTTCTTTATCATCCACCAAACTCCCTTCTCTATACTGCAACAATTCCTCTTCACTATACCCGTTCACCCTCATTCTTCCTTAACCGCTATCATATATATAAACCAAATGTTACGCTCCAACGCGTCAACTGAAAAATCTTTTCAACCCTTTTGCTGCAGCCAAAAATCCAATTGCTCCTTTCACTTGATACCACGTGACCCGACACGCCAATGACAATCAGAATAATCATCACTTGATGCTCTCACAATTTTTATTTTATCTTACTTTATTTATTTATTTTTTTCTTATTTCATTTCACTATTTTTTTTTTTTTGTATTTTCATTTATATAATTATTTATTTATTTCTTTTTGACATCATTTACGGTTTTATTTGGTATATAAAGCGCAATCTCGACCAGAGCACATGAGATTTTAGATGTTGCGAGAGCAGAAGTAAAACAGTGAGCGAAGAAAAACGTTTATATATATACATATAAATGTGTGTGTGTGTGTGTTTTGGTTCGAGGGCAAATGTAGTAAAAGCTAGGACATGAACTATTAATAAACTGTGTTTGGGGGTGCCGTACCTGGCCACCGCGCGGCGCGTTTCTCATTATACTTTACTCTCTTACACTCAATCATTTTCTCTTTCTTTAATATATCCATCTTTGTTAGTTTGTTATTTCTTATTCACTCTATCTTTGAAGCCACGAGAAGAGAGTCCGGACGAGTGCGCCTCCGGCCGTCCACCGGCGTCTCAGTGTCGCCGCGACGAGCGACGTCGTCTACTACGTCTCTCTCTCGTCCCGCAAGTTGACGCAGTTGCTCTATCTTTTTTTATTTTATTTTATTTTATTTTACCAATTTTTTTTTTTCCTCCTTTCTTCTTATTCTTCTTCTAGTTTTCTCATTCTCTAACGGTGCTCGTGAATCTTATTCGCGTTTTCTCGTTTTACTCGCGCGCACACGACAAATCCCCAAACGTAGTTTGTGGGATATCCTCCTTATAAATTCTTTTTCTTCTCTTCACTTCGTCAATTCGCATTGCTTACACTTTACTCCCTCTTTCAATCCACGAAACATTTATATATATATATTTATTTTTACATAAATATACATATATATACATGTATAATTTCCCCCACTTGTAAATTATTTTATTTATTTATCTCACTCTTGTGTTTATTTTCTATATTACTTTCTCTCTGTTCTTCGTTGCTTTATACATTGGCCAATAGAAATTCGCTTGGAATTGAGGAACGTGTGTGTTTGCGTTTATACGATTGTGGTAGTAGCAGTGGTGGTGGTGGTGGTGGTAGTGGAGGATAAGTGTGGGCATCGAAACCAAGAACATACGCTTTGGTGCAACGCAAGACACGATACATTTTATCGTTGACTTCATCGTTTTCTCTCTCATATACAACTACATATATATCTTTGTATATGTATACCTTTTTTTTTTTTTTTCTCCTCCCCTCTTTCTATTACTCTTTTACTCTATATTCGTGTTTACAAAAGTTTCTGCATCGTCTCCAAATTCAAGTTGAGAGAGAAAATATGCAGACACAAGTGTGCGCGATCTGAGTGACAGTTTTGTCCATTTGTAGTTTCGATTTATTTATTTATTTTTTTTTTCATCCCTTCAATATCAATATATATACATATGTATATATATAAATTGTGTATATGAATAAAATTTTATTTATCGGTAATATTGAAATATTTTACATCAGACGGACACAAATAATAAATATAATAATAATAGACTGAAAAAAAAAAATAATAAATAAAATTTTAAATGTGACGAAATATAAATGAAAAAAAAAAAAAAAATGCAAAAGTGACGGTGGAGTATAAATAAAAGTGTCATAAAGGTGGTTAGTGAGTCAAGGAATAAATAAGATAAAAATAAAATGAAAAAATAAAACGTTCAAGTCGTTGAATAAACAGAAAAGAAAAATTATAAAATAAAGAAAAATAATTTATTTTACCAAGTTGTATTTTTTTATATTACTTCATTTTATTCATTCATTCATTGATTCATTAAATTTTTTTTCTTTCTTTTCTTCTTCTTCTTTCACTTTCGCTAACGAAGAAATCGCGGCGGCATTGAAAGAAAAAATAAAAAACAAAACAAAACAACAAAACAAAAAGGCGGGAACGTTGTGCTGCAGATGAGGCCACGATCAACCTGCGTCCAGGAGGTGGAGGAGTATCGGTGTGATCTGCGCTACGGTTATTTCGGGAATCCGTGTTTCTGACAAGCAGACGAACAGAGGAATAGACGAAGTGTTGTTTGCCACAGCGGCCCAAGTCCTTGCGAGTACTCGATGGTTCGTTTTATTTATTTCTTTTTCATAAATATTATTACCTTACAACATTTCTTTAAATTCATTTCTCTTCAACTATTCATATTTATCCATAATAAAAATTCAATATTTCCATTTCTAACAATAAAATAATCTTATTATTCTTTTACCTCATCATATTTATTCTTCAAATATTGCATCAACGCCACTCAACACCAATATCTATTTCTATTTATAAATAAACACACACGTATCTATGTGCGTATTTTTTTATATATATTTTTTTTTCTGGAGTATTCTTCCTCGTTCGTTTATGAAGAACGTGAATAAACAAATGTTTATGGCCCCACTGTTGTCATCATCGTCTTGTCGTCGTCGTCAATGACAAGACACAGGGATTTTTCATTGTAATGAATTGATGATTGTGAGTCTGACGAGTACGTAACCGTGACCACTGGCCGACCGCCGTCGCACCTTCATCTACAACACACGTCTGACCTCATTGTCTTTACTCCCTTAAACATCCAAGGCGAATAATATTCTCTATCACTAGCATCGACAAGTGTATTCGACCTCGTCCGACACAACTAAGACCGCAACTACTAACGGGGCCTTGTTACTGTATCGCTCTTGTTCTTCTTCTGTATTCTCTCCTCTATACTGTCTTGTTCTTGTATTCGACATGCCAAACCTAAAGTGCTGATCAACTACCTCAAATTAGCAGCTACACTTCTATTATGGAAGTGTGTGAATTGTTTTAATCAATGATATAATTAAATAATTATGTAATCAAATATTTTTATTTATTATTGTTGATGATTTAAATTATTGTTGTAATTTATTGTATAATAATTATTGATGTATTTATTTTTTTTAAGTATTTGGGGGATTTTTATTTTTTATTTGAAAAATTGGGTTTTTATTATTTCTTTTTGTGATTGTGAATTTTATTGATTTTTTTTTGTTTTTTGGGTGTTTTAGGATGAGTTCCATCCGTTCATTGAGGCCCTCCTACCATTCGTGAAATCTTTCTCGTACACGTGGTTCAATCTACAAGCGGCCAAGAGGCGTTACTACAAGAAACACGAGAAGCGAATGAGTCTCGAGGAAGAACGTCAGTGTAAGGAGGAGCTCCAAGTGAGTTTAATTCAAAATTATTTAATAAAATAATTCACTAAAAAATAAAGATGAAAAAAAAAAAACAGAAAAATTATCTTTATTCCAACATTATTTAATAAGAAATACATATTACACAAAAATATTTTTATTTTAATTTATAAAATTTTTGTTCTTTTACTTTATATTTTATTTTTGACATTTATGTAAATAATATTGAAGTTTCACCTTGAATAATTTATTTTCGCCTCTGACTTATTGGTCAATTTAAGCAAGTGACCTTGAAAAATATCAAATATCATATAACAATATTCTGTCTCTCATTAAATAAAAATAAATAAATAGTACTAGTAATAATAATAATCTAAAAAAAAAAAAAAAAATATACACGCGAGAATTCAAATATTCATTTGATGGGTAAATAGAAAATGCATCGTTGGCTCACTCAAAAATGCACGCTAGTGGAGTTTTGTACAGTTGAAACGAATGAAGAACGGCAAAGGGAAGAGAGAAAATGAGTGGAAAGTATACAGTGGGAAAAATGTGGAAAAAAATAAAAAGAAATTACGAAGTGGAACGAGTTGTTGAGAGTGAGAAAGAATGAAAATTAGCAGGGAAAAAAAAACAACGAAAATGTAAAATAATAATAACAATAAAAAATAAAATATAAAACGAATAAGAAGATTCAAAACTATTTCTGGCGCTAAACGACCTCGTGACGTTCTATCGTTCGGTCAGTAGCTCTCATCTCGATGAGTAACGCATCATACAGACAAATTATTTCTATTATTTATTTATTTTAATTTTTTATTTGACTCCTTTATCACTTTTTTTTTATTTTTCTTTATCACTCTTCCTCTATTTATTATCTCATTCTCTCACGTTTATTCACCCTCTCTCATAAACACGATCTACACAAACATCTACATTAAGAAAAAATAATTTAAAAATTTTTCCTACTTCAGTTTTTTAAAAATTATTTTTGTATTTTTTTTTTTTTTACATTTTATTTTAATTTATTAAATTTTTTTTTTTCATTTCTCTTTCACTATTATACGTATGTGTTTCATCATATATTTTTTTTTTTCACTACAGGCCTCATTTCCCTCCATATTCGGTTTTTATATATACATAAAAAAAATTTTTTTTATTCTCTTTTGCCCCGTTCTCTCTTTCTCTCTGTGCTTCCCATTTCACTCCCGTGAAATATCCACGAATTCACTCGCTATTCACACGGCAACTTGTATATACCGTGTGTATGCACTTCACCTTTCTATCTCTTTTTATACACTATATATTATATGCATGCATATATGTATATCTTTTTCTCACGATCGATATTTTAATCCCGCAATGGTGCGGTGTATTTGGTAAATGGCGAGTGCAGGCGGACAGGACAAGGGGGAATGAGTAAAGGAGTACAGGGATGGCAGTTGAGGGTGGGCAAAATTATTTCTAAAAAGAGGGTACATGAATAAAAAAATAAAAAAGACAAAAAAACAAATATATAATAAAGAAAAAAAAAAAAAAGGGAATAGTAAAAATAAAAAAAAATGTGCAGATGGAAACAAATGCACTACGGGAAACATGAGAAAAAAAAAACCCCCCCTCCTATTTGTGGACATTTTTATTATTGTTATTATTCTCAACATTTATTTATTTTTTATTTTTTGTTGTTAAATCGATGTGACGAATGCAAGACAATTCAGCCTATTTTTTATTTCTACTCATGTATTTCTTTCCATCTTTATCTCTCGAAGAATAAAAATAAAAAAAATACATGTATATGTATATTGTTTATATATATATAAAAAAAAAAAAAAAAGAAATACGAATGTCCAACCCCCTTGTCAAACAATAAGTCGCTCTTTCCTTTCACCACACGACATACGTAAACATACATCAAATATTCCGTTGAAATAAAACAAATGGGCAGAATAATAACAAAAAAATTCCGCAAGTAAGACATCACTGCAGATTCGCTTGGACATAATACATCGACCCGAAGAAATTTCATCGTTTCTCTTGCAACTTATTCTCTCTATATATATGTATTTCATCTTCACACATATATACACTGTACAGACACATACACGATGCATCAACGTTTCCTATGCCGCCCTCTTGACACTGCAAAAGGCGAACGAAAAAAAATAAAATAAAATAAAAACCCAGCAAACAGAAGAGAAAAAAAAAATCAAAAAAAAAAAAAGCAGTAGTAAAAACGATAAGAAAAAAAAAAAAAATATATTGGAAGGAGACACAAGTGGAAAGGGCCCTCTCGAGGGCTGGCGTGACGGGCATACAGATCACGGGGATAGACTACTTAAATTCCAACTGGCCAAGCAAAAGAGAGTGTGCAATAACACAAGACCAACCATCGGCACTGACTCTTTTGCCGAATGGTTGTTCGAGCGAGCATGCATGGACCCACCGATTCCCCTTTGCCTTCTTTATTTATCTCTCTTCGTTTTCTATCGCTTTATCTCTCACACATTCAACATCCTCATTCCTCATTGCCATTTTCCCACCACCCATTTGCCCTCTTGCTCTCCACCACACGGCTAGTTTTAACAACGTCTGCACTCACGTTCTCTCTCATACATATACATATATACACATGGAAAATATATAATATATATTTACTATATAGAGAGACATGGGCCGCGGGAATACGCGAGAGAGTACACGCTCGAATGGTGATGGTGGACGCGGGCGGTGAGAGGGAAAAACGAGAGAGGACGTTTGGGATGAAATTGTATGAGGAGGTGGAGAGACACAGACACACGTATAGCGCATACGCCGTCGCGACGGAGGCTGCGGCTACGCGGCGCCTACCAACCACCATCTATAATCTCTATGCGGATATCGATTTTCCACCCTGTATTTCCTAAATTTATGCAAACTAGCAAACCCTTTCCGTTCCTCTACCTCACTTTATCCTCTACCTCTTTCATGCACTAAGCGCAATCCTGCACCCAACTACTATAGTGTCCCGCGATGTCTTTCTATACTAGCTATATATCTATCTCACTTATTCGTTGTACAAGAGCCTTGTTCATGTCTCTGTTACTTGGAGGTATTTATATGTATGTATGTATGTATGTGTGGAGGGATGTTTGTATTATGTGTAGGTATATATAGACATCAGCTCGGCCCCATTCATCTAACGAGCCCACTCGCCCGAGATATCGCGTCCGCATGCCCTCGCGCGCACACCTTCGTGCAATCGGGACAAGAGGAAATGAGGGTGATTGTGTAGGGTGGGGGGAGTCAGTTGACAGAGAAAGGGTGGAAGTGGCATTGCAGGGTGGTTTAACACAAGCGGTGGTGTATAACCGGGGTAGAAAGGAACGAGCCAGGTGTGAACAATGTCAAGATAGGGGAAAGGACATTTTTTTTTTTTTTCTTATGTATGTGTATTTTTGTATACATGTGTGGATGTGTATTTATGTAATTGATGGGATTTGATTTGATTTATTGCGTTGTCTTCTGTATGTAATTTTTGAGAATTTTTATTTTTATTTATTTTTGTTTTTTAATTTAATTTTTGGTTTTTTATGTTTATGTTGTTAGGTTTTTTTTTTTGTGCGCTTTATAGGTTGTGTGACAGTTTGTACGGATTTATTTTTTGACGGATATACAGGTAGGAGGGAAAAGAAGAGAGTAGAGGAGAATTTATTTTATTTTTATTATTTTATTTCTTTATATCTATATGTTAAATCCCAGTTAAATTGATAAATTCAGTTTGGTAAAATAGAAAAAAATGGAAAAATATTTTTATTGCGATGTTTTTTGTCAGTTTATTGTATCATCGATGAACCGGAAGAAGAAGAAAAAAAAAATGATAAAAAAAATGGAGTGAAAATAATAATCGGGAATTTTTATTCCCATTCGACAATTTTATGAATTCATTTAAAGCAGAGGGAGTGAATGAAAAAACAAAAAAAAAAAAAGAACAGGGAGAAATAAAATAAAAAAATTTGTCAGGAATTGCCCAATATATGGATAACGGAAGCACTTGATCCTGAGCGAGATAGCGGAAAAGCGAGAAATGATGGGGTGAGGTAAAAACGACAATGCGATGCGACGCGACTACGCGGCAGCATGAAACGCGTCGTGTGAGAGCGTCGAGAGGGGCCAAACGCGTTCAGTGGTGGCGAACAGAGGAGTATGATGGTATAGAGGTGATGGTAGTGGTGTTGGGTTGAGAGAAAATAAAAGAGAGAAAAGTGCAGATCCCGTGGGCCGCACCGATTTAAAAACATTGTCGCCCTCGCTCATGTTTCCGCTTGTGCTCAGAGAGAAAAATTTATAGAAAAGAACAAAAAAAAAAACATAGTGAGAGAGTAAAATAGAGAAAAAGGAGAATAGAAAAAAAAAGCTGATGATATAGAAGTAAAAGAAGAAAAAGAAAAAGAAGAAGAAGAAATATATACACATAGGGTACAACGACAAAATGCGACTGAGGTCGATCGTAGTATTCGTCGTCGTCTCCCACCTCTTGTCATGCTATACACACTTTTCTCATACACTTCGCTCTTTTCTCTTTATACCGTCTCGCTTCGCCGCGCCGAATTTATGCAGATTGGAATGTCTCTGTCCTACATCAAACTAACGGCCGTATTACAAATCGATAATCCGCGAGTTTGGCGCGGAGACGCAAGGAAAAACATTTATCACGTATAGCTGATGAAAAAAAAAAAAAGGATAATAATAAAAACGACGAAGAGCATACGAGAAAATATGAGCTTGAAAAAAAAAAGCTAACAATAAGGAACGAAAGATTTTCAACCATTTTCTCACTAGCACATATATTTTTCCATTTATTATCACTCCGCATATTTTATTTCATTTTATATTATAAATTCATCTTAAATTTGTTTTAATTTATTTAAATTTAATTTTAATACACACATACACACATGCTTTATATATAAATGCAGTCATATGAAAAGATGCAGAGGAGGAAATGAAAAATAAATAAAATGTAAAAAAAAGAAAAAAGAAAAAAAAATAACATATAAAATAAAAGGAAAAAAATTACCCTGCACACAGGCAATTTACTCTGAATAGTCTGGCCATAAGAATGGCCCTTGACATTATATATACATATACATATACATATAAAAGCTCAAAATGTGTGGCTTCAAAGCTTGCGCAGTAATTTTTATTTCTATATACATTCAAAAATATATACACATTATTTTCTTTATTTTCATTCTTTTCTCCCAAACAATTGCCCCCGGGTGCCCCGAAGAACTCGAGCGTGGAGAGAAAAAAAAATATATATATAAATAATATATATACATACATACATACATACTAATATAACGACATATAAAGGTCGATCGGAGTTGTCGCATTTCTATGCTCAAAAGCGCAGAGACGAAACGAACAACATTTAGAGGATGAGAATGAGAAGAAAATAATATATATGTATAAATAAGTATATGGGAAAAAGGAGGTACCAAGTGAGATAGATAGTGAAGTGCCTATACTCTTTTATTCTACTATGTCTCTTATACCACACTCCTTTCATGAGCCCCAGCAATATTTACAGCGCACTATGCAGACCTCGAAATTGCCTATAAAGAAATCGCGGAGTCGCTTTGTTCGCGTCATAACGTAGTAACGTAAGGGGCCACCGGCCATATACACTCGGGACCATTGCCAAATTAATAAATATATATTCTCAACTCTAACCCCTCGCCATCTATTTCGTCTCATCGTTCCTCTATGAACTTGTCTTGAGCTCAAGCTCTGCATCTCAAACACGTAGTTATACACATTGTCTTTTTTATTTTATTTTTTATCAATTTTATTTCAATTCGTTTTTGGTTTTTCACGATACATTGAATCAAAATGAAGGGATGGGAAAATGGGGATGTGTAGGAATTTATTTTATTATAATATTGTTGAATTGTTTGGATTGAATGTTATTTTCATTTTTGTGGGGATAATTTTATAGGATGGAAATTAGTTTGAATTTGCCAATCGAAAGATTTTCAAGATTTATTTAATTATTTTATTAAATATATCAATTTATTATTTGTTAAATATTTTTTTTTCTAGTGTGTGCAGTTTATCATCAATATAAATAATAATACTTGACAATTAAACATGAATAGTATTTTTCTATCGTGGAAATAATTTTATAGAATGAAAAATAGTTTGAATTTGCCAATCGAAAGATTTTCAAGATTTGTTTAATTATTTTATTAAATATATCAATTTATTATTTGTTAAATATTTTTTTTTCTCTAGTGTGTGCAGTTTATTATCAATATAAATAATAATACTTGACAATTAAACATGAATAATAATTTTTTTTCGTGGAAATAATTTTATAGAATGAAAAATAGTTTGAATTTGCCAATCGAAAGATTTTCAAGATTTATTTAATTATTTTATTAAATATATCAATTTATTATTTGTTAAATATTTTTTTTTTCTAGTTTATGCAGTTTATTAATAATATAAATAATAATATTTGCCAATTAAACATGAATAGTAATTTTTTTTTCTGTTCTCTGTCAAATAATTTATCTCTACAAATTTAATATTCCAACTCCAAATGAGACTTTTAATAGAAATACTTAAAAACTTCAAGACATTTAATAAGAGTAACTTCCCAACTCAACTTCACACAGTTTGACAAAAACATAAAAAACCAATCACAATCACGATAAAACCAACAACAATAAAAATAATCCCACCCTCTCTTTTCCAACATCAAAAAAAAAAAAAAAATCCACAAATAAAATAGTAAAATAAGTAATTAAAAATATTTTACATCATTTAATTATTACCTAGACACATGGAGGAAATTAAAATGACATTGAAAAGTTGGATGGTCGTATAGAAATAAGGCCTACGCCCGAAAAACTAAATAATCGATAGGCGCATAAACCCTCCATATACACATATTACATCTCTACATAACATGTGTTATCTCATATACAATATACATATGTATTTATACAGTAATGTATACTAGTTCACATTATAACTACAGATGTATACATAAAATATACGTATATATAAAGCAAAAACTCTCAGCGAATACGTCTGTTACGGTATATATACCTAAATATTACGAGAAATAGAGAAACTGCAACGGTGCGGGCAGAGGAATGAAAATTTTGTATGTATATACATGTATAAATATACATATACCATTCACGATCCTTTTCCTTATATTAAACATATATTACATACATTCATACATATATGTATGTATATATTTTATATATTATATATGTGTATAGATTGTACGATGTATGTACACTTAGAAAATAGAGGGGTGGCTTGAATTTAACCTTTTTGCCTTTCTCCAACTCTCCTTCAACTATTTTCACATATCTACAAACCTTTCTCATGCATTCCGTTTGCTTGAATCCTCGTTGCCTTCTCCTCTTCATTTCTACTCATTCCTCTCATTTCACCAAGGGTATATAGCCTCTCACAGAGCGGAAAGGGAGCGAATTCCGGATGTAGCAAAGACATCCAACCCCCTGGAGATGTCTCCGATTCCTTCATAGCCAAACGCGAGCGAGAGCGGTCGCAGGGAAAAATAGAAAAAGGAAAAAAAAAAAAATATATGAAAAAAGAAAAAAGATAAAGGGTGAGTTGGAGAGGAAAAGTAAAGGTTGGTATTCATCGGGGAATTTCCAGAAGGATGGCTATTGTCAATTGAGGAAGGAAGTTGCTAGTGGAAAGGGAATAAGGAATGGGTGAAATTGTTGAAATTGGGAATGAGAAGCGAATAAGAAAGAACTGATGGTTATGAAAATTCGTGACATTGCAGTAGCACACAAGAGTTTACAATTGATTGGAAATATATAATATATACATATGTATAATAAAACACATGGTGAGGGCCAGGATGATTTTATGAGACATTGTCTTTAGAATAAAATATACATATAAATTCATAATTTCAAATGTACATACGGAGCTTTATGTATTTTTTTTTCTTTCTTTACTCTTTGCTCAAACTTTATTTTACTATTTTTTTTTTCTTCTTGGATAAGTATAATATGTATATTTTTTTTTTCTCTCATTCATCATTGTGCTTTTACGTTATCTTTTTTATTTGTCTGTCTACTTGAACAGAGAGACGATCTTTCTCGTTTACTTTCTGTCTCTTATGAAAGCCAAAAAGGCGCCACGCGCCTGCACCTCTTGCCATGAACTCACGCCAATATGCTGAGAGTATCCCTTCTACTATCATTCACTCGCTCACTTTACCATATATATATCCTTATGCTACTTATCTCAAAACCCACAAAGTCCACCCGATGTTTGTTTACTTTCCTCCTTTTGTTTTGGTTTCTTTCAAACAATTTTCTTTATATTTCCTTTTTATTTTTTTTCTTCATCTTTTCAAGTTATTATTTGTGAGAGGAAAGTTTTTTCCAAGGAAGTTTTACTTCTTGATATGGTTGCTATAATGTACGTGTATATTCTGTATGTAGATATATATGTATATTGTTTATATTTATTGGATAAACGTATGTGTATGTTTATATTTGTGAATATTGTGCGCGGTGTTAGAGTGAGAGTGAGGAAAAGTGTTGAGGAAAAATATGTGCGCTGTCGTATGGTGACGTAAACGACGAGTTTATTTTCCGCAAGTGAAAATAGACGGTTGGAAAAGAGTCGATGAGAGACAACGAAACGACTGAAGGTCTTTTCTTATTTTTATTATTCATATTATTTTTATTCTTCTTCCTTCTTCCTCTGTATTTTCTCATGCACATTCATAAATAATAGCGAAACATTTATGCGACAATGATAATGATGATGTTACACAAATAGATTTAAAAGTGTAAAAAAATTATTTTTCATCATACACTTAAAAAATATAATTTAAATAAATATTATTAATTATTTTCATTTTTATATTTTTAATTATTTATTTTTTTTATCATACGTAAAGTGTAGATATATTTTAATCGAATTTTTATACAACAATGTGTCAGTAAAATTAGTTATAATTTTTTATTTGATTATTAAATTAAATTCTTAAATTTATTTTTAATTTTTATTCATTTTGATCTCCTTGAATTCAAGTTGACAACAACATTTCCACTTCCATGCGTAGTCCGTCTCGTAAGCACATGAAATTCAATATATATATATACATTTCTCGCTTCTTCTTCATCTTCTCTCGTGATATTCCAAAATAAATTGGCGGCAGCTGTTGCGCGCCGCGCGTTTTACGTTAGTGTCAGAATCAGTGTCCACGACGAAGTATAACGCCATTGCTATTACGAACAACCGCCCCAAAAGCTTTTGGTTGCAGATAGCACACAAGCTCTCAGTGAGAGATGCAACCACTCAACTATCTTCCTTGCACTTTAATTCGTTATAGAATTTATATACCGCTCATGAGTTTTCTACCTTGTTTCTCTCACGTTCAAATATGTTATGTGTGCAACTGTTACCCAGCCACGCACGCCATGCATTGAGAAATATGTCCTCAGAGGGGAGTGGAAAATATATTTCATATCCATTCTACACGTCAACGATATTTATACATATAAATATTATAAATATTAACATAAAATATAAATTTTAATATGTATTACTTGAATAATTTTTCTCCTATTTATATAATTATATATTATATTGCAATATTATAATTATTTATTTATTGTAATACATATGTATAATATAACATAACGTATTATATAATATTATAATGAATAAATATTATAATAATATATTATAAATAGAAATATAAATATAAATATAAATTTGAACATTACTTAAATAATTTTTTTCCTATTTATAATTCTATATTATATTATAATATTATAATATTTATTTGTTGTAATATATATATTATATTGTATATAATATATATGTAATATAATGTAATATAATACATAAAAAATAATATGATATAATATTATAATAAATAAATATTATAAATATAAATATAAATATAAATTTGAACATTACTCAAATATTTTTTTTCCTATTTATAATTATATATTATATTATAATATTATAATATATTTATTTGTTGTAATATATATATTATATTGCATTTAATATATATGTAATAATATGATATAATATTATAATAAATAAATATTATAAATATGAATATAAATATAAATTTGAACATTACTCAAATAATTTTTTTCCTATTTATAATTATATATTATATTATAATATTATAATATTTATTTGTTGTAATATATATTATATATATTATATTGTATATAATATATATGTAATATAATGTAATATAATACATAAAAAATATTATGATATAATATTATAATAAATAAATATTATAAATATAAATATAAATACAAATTTGAACATTACTTAAATAATTTTTTTCCTATTTATAATTATATATTATATTATAATATTATAATATATTTATTTGTTGTTATATATATATTATATTACATGTAATATATATGTAATAATATGATATAATATTATAATAATATATTATGAATAACGCATTAAATTATTTTTATGAAATTATATTTTAAAAATAATTTTTATGAGTATAAAATTTTTTTATTAATATTAAATTAAATGTTGTCATTTATGTTTATTTAATACGTTGAATAAATTTATAATTCATCATAGGAAAATGAAAAAAAAAAAAAAAAAATAATTATTTTATGATTTTTAGTAAAAATATTTGATAATTTATATTATAATTTACTTTATACATGAAAAATAGTTCACTTACAATTTTATTTGTCTGTATATAGGAGTTAAATTGTATTTAAAAGCTCTAGAGTGCAATTGAAATGTTAAAGTGTCCAAAAATACCAAAATCTGTGTGTATAAGAGAATCCATTTCATCTCTCAGGTCTCCCCAATATATATTTCAAATCTCTCACTCTCTTGTGGCTGTGTTTTTTTTTTCTCTCTTTGTTTTTATTCCTATGACTATATGGCATTCACGTGTGACTGATGGGAAACTCGTGGTAACTCGGTTGTACACACATACATATATATAAATTTCTATCTAAACGCATACATACATATACATATATATTTACATTGAGAAAAGAAAATGCGCACTGTGCTCACGACTTCTTATTTACGATCGCGAAAGACACACTGGGTTTGCATACCTGATCGTCTCATGCCTTCTCTCGTTTCATTCCCTCATATTCACATATAGAATATACATATATATGCACATATATGTGTGCAGATGGTTCTTTTTTTTCTTTTTTTATTTATTTATTCTTTCTTCATTTCCTTCGTTTATTCTTCATGGCGCTCCCACGAACGGGAAATGCGGCAGCTATCCTGAACTGGGATGGATCGACGAGCACGACGACATGTGAATTCCTTGCAGGCGTGCGCGCTTTCGATATGCGAACATTTATCGCTGAGATTTTCTATTCTACATGTGACTCCAATGAATAAAAAAAAAGAATGAAAGAACTAATGTATATGTAAAGAGAGAATTGAGAAGAGGCTCGCTGATCAATATTGAGCGAGCACATGATGAATTTTATTGAAGGCAAAAAATAAAACTTTAATTGTTTTTATATTTCTCGTGAAAGTTTAATTTTAATTTTATTTTTTTCTTTTATTATAGAATGAAAAGTTGGAGGTGAAACAAAAATGGGCCTCGCGGCTTTTGGGAAAATTACGAAAAGACATAACGCAAGAATATCGAGAAGATTTTGTCCTGAGTATTACTGGAAAGAGGCCGGCAATGTGTGTATTGAGCAATCCTGATCAGAAGGGAAAAATGAGACGAATTGATTGTCTACGACAAGCAGACAAGGTATTAATAAAAAAATTAATTATATTAATATTAACTTATTAAATTTACAAATTAAAATTATTTTTATAATTCATCAAAATAATTCCCCATTTAAATTAATTATATTTTTATTATTATTATTTTATGAAATAGGTTTGGCGATTGGATTTAGTGATGGTGATATTGTTCAAAGCAATTCCACTTGAATCAACAGACGGTGAAAGACTTGAAAAAACAGCAGAGTGTGCTCAACCTGGACTCTGTGTAAATCCCTATCACATCAATGTCTCTGTACGCGAACTTGATCTTTATCTCGCCAATTTTATCACAAGTCATGGTAAGTTTTAATTCACAACAATTAAATAAACTACAATAACAATAACCTATACAATAAACAAAACAGAAAAAAAAAAGGAAAATTAAAAAAAAATAAAATAAAATAAAATTATTTACATACAAACGAAAATGTACTGAGATATTTTATGATAAAATATAGCTGGGAAAATTATGAACGGCGTGAAAACAAACGACGAGTGAGGGAGAGAATGCAACGAGAGAAAATTCTCTCATTCCCATTGCATGCCAACCGTATTTTCCCCCCTCGCTGCTTCCATTCATCCAACAGAGTGTTGTTGTATTTGTTTCATTCAACATTAACCACGTAATACAAATATATACATGTACATATATATATATATTAGGAAGACGAAAATGTGCGAGGGAGAATATACTTCGAATCAACATTTACAGCTCTTGGTGTCTGTTGCCAATTTTCCTTCCCATGACCAACCAACATCAGACCTCAAACATGCTTTTGTAGTTTTATACATATAATTGTCAGCCAACAATATCATTACCATCAACATTATGATGATGATAATTGTCAACAACAACATCATAATCTTATCTTCATCACAGTTGATTAATCACTTTGCAGTTCATTCATTAAATGCAATTGTGAAACTGTTTGTTTATTTGTATATTATCATCATTTATAAAATTATTCAATGATTTAATACTCTCGGTATATTCATGAATTGAATAATGTAAAATAGAAGAAGATGTATGTATAACCATGTGGCTTATAAAGTCCACTGGCTCACGTCAATGAATAACGTTCCCGTATGTGTGGTTTGGCATCATTTGGCAACGACATTTTCAATGTTTACAGCGTGGTTGACGCGAAAAATTGGCCCGGGCCTATCACACACATACACACACACACATACTCATATACACTAACTTAAAGAAGAAGAAAATGAAAAAGAAAAAAAAAGGAGGGAAGAAGTTAAAGAATAAAAAATAAATTGAGATGAAATAAAAGTGGGGAGTGTGAGAAAGAGTGAAATAAAGTGAAAAGAAGTAGTGTGTGTGTGTGTGGAGGGAGGAGTGAGAGAATGAACGTAAAAGAGGAAAAAAAAAAAGTGTCACTGCCAAAGCCATGGGGTAGGTTAGGCATCGTCCCCTTTACGGTCGCTTAGCTCTTCTCAATTCTTATATCGAACACACGAAGGAAGAAAAACCTTCAAAAAACTTTTATTGCTCAAACGATTTTCTTTTATTTTTTTTTTTTATTTTTCTCTGTCGTTTTCATTCTCATCTTTTTCCTTCAACGAGGTTATACTTGCGGTGATGTCCCTGTCTATATGTTCACGTTAAACTCTCGAAGAAACTTTTTGCCTCAATCCATTTCCGAGGAGTCTATCGAATGTCACATTCAAGTCTTTCGTTTATCAATGATGTGATTTTATGGGTATACGTGTGTTCGATTTGTTTTTTTTTTCACTTTTTATTTTTCTATTCGTTTTATCTTTTATTTTTATAACTTGAAAACAAGAAAAGTTTTACGCGCAAACTTATACGGAAATATTCCCCAATGGGACTATCCCATTTCTTCATTGATACATCCATATTGTAGATATATATTTATACATTGAAATCTATGTGAAGAATATTTCACACTACATTTATGAAAGAAATTTATAACTTGGAATGAAAAAAAAAAAAAAAGAAAAGAAAAGAAAAAAAATTATATACCAATATTTGGTATAATTAATAGCTAATTTATTTAATTACCTATTTAGATATTTAATTATTAAATATTGAGTATTATATTATATATTTTTACAACACAATAAACGTGAAAAAATTAATTATTTAAATTAATTGTAAATAAATTAATAAGCAAATGAAAAATTTTAATATTCAAATTAACTGTAAATAAATTATTAAAATGAAAAAATTAATTATTCGAATTAATTGTAAATAAATTAATAAACAAATGAAAAAATTAATTATTAAAATGATCTGTAAATGAATTAATAAACACTAAATAAATTAATAAAATGAAAAAATTAAATATTCAAATTAATTATAAATAAATTAATAAACTCTAAATAAATTAATAAACAAATGAAAAAATTAAATATCCAAATTAGCTGTAAATAAATTAATAAACACTAAATAAATTAATAAAATGAAAAAATTAAATATTCAAATTAATTGTAAATAAATTAATAAACTCTAAATAAATTAATAAACAAATGAAAAAATTAAATATTCAAATTAATTATAAATAAATTAATAAACTCTAAATAAATTAATAAATAAATGAAAGAATTAAATATTCAAATTAACTATAAATAAATTAATAAACACTAAATAAATTAATAAAATGAAAAAATTAAATATTCAAATTAATTGTAAATAAATTAATAAACTCTTCATAATTCTCGACAAAGTTTACAAATTCTATAACTAATTTTTATCTCGTTATATCTACTCGCTTTATACATGTATAAATTTCTTTTTATACTTTACACATTTCTCAGGTGTCTATTTAACCATAGAATGTATAATAAACATTTTTATTAACATATCTATTAAACAAATGATTATATTAGACTGAGATTTGAGCATCATCTCAACGATGAGGGAGAATAACTAGAGAAAGGAAAATGATGGAAGGGGCATCTACATTCGCATTTTTAAATGTATACACGTCTACCTATATACATTAATACATACATATATTTATACATAACTGTATGTGTGTGTGAAAGAGAGAGAGAGAGAGCAAGTATATGCTCATAGAGTTGAGCTTGTAAAGTCAAAGCAACGTGGATGAAAAGAGCTTGCTTTAAAATGGCCCGTCAATTTCTACAAGCACCTGTCTCAGGCATCGTATAAACTCACACTTCCACACACACACACACCATCTCATCATCTACTTGTACCACAACTACAACTATATTCAACATCCAACCTCAAGTATTGCGAGCTATTCTATAGCCACCACCCAAAGTATATAGTGGCGTCGTTTTACTTACGCAACTACCTCGGCGATATTTAGCTCGCCGGGTTTGAAATTCACAACGACCAAAACTCTTCCTACATCCTACGGCTTTACGGTGAAATACACTTACTCACACACACATATATATATCATGTAGAAAATGTAGGAATCCCAACGAGACTTTTCATATACTCCTCTCGTATTCAACTAAAATTTTTGTTAGGAAATAAAAATTGTTGGCTTCAATTTTATATATATTCTCTCTCTCTACACACACATGACTTTTATTCCTTTTTTTTTTTTTTTTATATTCACCATGTCTCGAGTCCTCACTGTTGAAACATGGCAAAGCAGACAATATAAAAAATTCTATATATATATATATTTTTTTTTTTTTTGATACATTTTATATCCAACAAATTTTCAATTTACTTTATAACAACTCAGTAAACTGAGATTTGTATATAAACTCTGAACGATGTATTTAAACTTAGGAGAGTGTGTTCACATTAGTACATAGTTATATATATACACATCTATATAAATATATATATATATATATGTATGTAGATATGTGGTTGTGTATGCGTGCTGACTCTATAAATAAATAGGCTCCTTTTCGTCAGCGTGTGTCCCTCGCTTATGTTGATTTACATTCGCGATCGTCATTATATCTTGCTGTGAATATCTTTTAGGCGGTCATGCGTCTATGCAGAGTGTATAAAATGTCAATGAGAAAGAGAGTGAGAAGAGAAGTGAGCGAATTTTCCACTAAAGACGGCGCACTTGTCCCACTTAATTGTAACGTTAGAATATTTCGCCTTTATCATCGCTTTTATATTTCATAATTATCAATAAGTCTTCCTGATGTTTATAAGTGTGCTGACTAAGCCAATCATACAGCACGCATCATTGTATGTATGTGTATATATATATATGCATATGTGAGATAATATTTTTTTCCTCTTTAGACTATCTTTCATCCCATTAAATTATCGACAGGTTTAACATTTTTATACTGTACAATGTCGTCTCTTGGACTTTATTTTCGCCCTCTTTATTTGTCTTTTGTTAGATATATTTATTCATCCAACCTTCAATGTATTCCACTCGTGTCTCTTATGTACGTCAGGCATGCAAAATGCAGTTTGTGTTTTTGTATATGTATATTCTTTTGCTTGCTTCACATACTCTTAACTTTTGTACCGCACCCTTGATGAGAAATCCACTGGTTTTTTTTTTTTATCTTTCTTAGTTGCATTTATGTTTGCAAGCTTTATCTCACTCTTTACCGTTAAAGTTGTTCTATCTGTAAGAGATAAATTCCTGATATGTATATATGTATGAGTATGTATGTGTGTTTGGGTGTTTGTGTGTTCGTCTTCTCGGTATTTTGGTGATATGTTGCGCAATAATGATTTGCGTAAGGTTTCCCACCGGCTCTTCCTGTATGTTTGTAGACATTTAAAGCAGACACAGTTAATATTTCATGTGTGTAGGAATATGACGATTAACATTATAATAACTATATAATGTTGTAATATTTTAAAAGATATTTATGTTTAATTATATATTTATTTGATATTTATTTATATTTATTATTGTGATTTTTTCTGTTTTCTTACTCTTTAAAAAAATATTTTAAAAGATTTTTTTTTTTTTAATTGAATATCTATTTATTATTTATTAATATTTATTGTAATTTTGCCTGTTTTTTTCGCTTTTAAAATAATATTTTAAAAGATAGTTTTGTCGAATTAAATATCTATTTATTGTTTATTAATATTTATTGTGATTTTTTCTGTTTTCTTTTTCTTTTAAAAAATATTTATGTTGAATTAAATATTTACTTATTATTTATTAATGTTTATTGTAATTTCTTCTGTTTTCTTCTTTAAAATAATATTTTAATAAATATTTATGACGAATTAAATATCTATTTATTATTTATTAATTTTAATAGTAATTTTTTCTGTTTTCTTCTATTTTAAAATATATTTTTGTCGAATTAAATATCTATTTATTATTTATTAATATTTATAATAATTTTTTCTGCTTTCTTCTCTTTTAAAATAACATTTTAAAATACATTTTTGTCGAATTAAATATCTATTTATTATTTATTAATATTTATAATAATTTTTTCTGTTTTCTTCTTCTTCGTATTTTTTTTTTCATAATAATTTATTTCAAGATTTCATATCAAAAATGATTGAATAAATATATTTTTTTGTCTCATTTCAGAAGTACTTAATGGAATTTGCAATGCGAGTAAAGAAGAGGAGAGACGGCGAAAAGGTATATTATAAAATGTACAATAAAATGTGCATACAAAGTAAGAAAAACAAATAAGTAAAAAAAAAAAAATTTAATTCAAAGCAAAATGAATTTAAAAATTAAAGAACCAAAAAAAAAAATAAATAAATAAATATTATTTAACGATTTATTGATGGGTTATGGTGACATGACAAAGACTTTATCCATTGGGTTTGTTCCCAGGTGGAGGTTACCATGAACTGTATAATGGTGTTGTCTGCAATGATACAATCCTCGCGACCGGTGTCTTCAGCTCCAAGGAGCTTTGGATGCTTTCAAAAGGTACGACGATGTCCTAAAGACTAGGTTTTCGTTTCCATCTCTCTTTTTCTTTAATTTTTATTCTATATAAAATTCGTGGAATAGTATGGATTGGTGAACGGTGAAATCGCGTATTATTTTTTCTTTTTGTTTATTTTTTTTTTCTAAGATAACGTCAAGCCAAAAATACAATCCCGAATTGTCCCGTTCATCAAGAAATTCTTTCGCTCTCTCTCTCTCTCTCTCTCTCTTTCTCTTACTCTCTCTCCTTCACGTGGATGCTTTCGAAAGGTAACTAATAGTCAGGCGATCTACCTTTTGAAAGCATCCTCGCTATATTTTTTAAACATAAATTTAAACTTAAAAAAATATTGTAATAAAATATCTACAAATATATTTTTTAATTTAATTATTCTCTCATTGGATTTAATATAATTTCATCTTTTAATCTACAATACAAAACTAAATTTAATTATTCTCATACACATGTTTATCATACACAAACAATAAACATTGAGTCAGGAGACTTGGGACAAATCATACAACGTTGTTAAATGGAGTAATAGGCCAGGAGAACATGCACCGATAATATAAAATGCGTGCAAGAGAGAATTTAAACAGAGAGAATGGATAAATGTGTGTTGTGTATATTTAATATATGTATATAGATATTTTTAATGTGTGGTTGGTGCTTGAAAACGACTCGACGAATGCAAGTGCGAAAGCCTCAGGCAACGCGGGTACAGTAGATTAGTATGCAACCCGTTGGTATTAATAGAAACTGAACAATGCTCGTGGGGCCGCGACGTTAGGTATAACCAGAGAGAGAAAAAGAGATAAAGAGAGATGACAACTATACTCACAATACTCATTTGCTCGCTTACTTTATTCTATATAACACACAACACTTGTATACAACTAAAAATCTCTGCTTTCACCACTCTCTATCTATATCAATATCTATTTTCCTTTTTCTCTTTTTCATACTCTTATTATCTCATTTTCAATAATTTTATTCTGATAATTTATAAATTTTAATTCTATTTATCATTATTCATATTATTTATATTTTTAATTTTTATTGTATTTTAAAAGAAATATATATTATTCTACTTGATTTTAAATTGATAAATTAATTAAATAATGGAGAAGAGTGAGAATTAATTGGAATAAATAGCAAAAATTTAATAATATTTAAATGTAAATAGTTACAAGGGAATTATAAATTTATTTGATTATATTAAAATAAATGTTATAATGTATTAGTAATATTTTTGTTAAAGTAATTCAGGTAGATGTAGAATGGAAAAAAAATAATACGCTGTAATGCGTTTACGTCTGGTTTCAGCGTCCATACTGCATGACCTCAGCGACATGCAGCCTCAAATAAACGCGATCAAAATAGAGCACCCGCCGTACTACTGCAGTAGCTATACCCCACCGTCAGCGGCGTCCGCTGCTGATCATGCTCAGCCCGCGGCTAGCTTCAGTAAGTTGCTTAATTTTTTTTTTTCAAATTTTTTATTCTATTTTATATTATTTTCTTTCTTTATTCTTTTTACCAAATAGCTCTTCATTATCGTATTAGATAATTTTGTAATGCAATTAATTATGAAATTATGATTGAAGACACAATTAAATTTATATATAGGAATGATTATATTTTTGTGAGAATTTATTTCCTTTGTAAATTCTTTTTTTTTTTTTTTTCTTCTCTCTTCTGGGAAATGGAGTAGAGTTTAATTAGTTCGTTGATTAATTAAAGGTCCACCGCCGGTGCATCAGCTAATACGAAATGACAAGACTGAAAAAGCACCAACGGTGTCGGTATCAAGTGCACAAAGTTTCTCACCAGTTCTCAGGCCTGAAGATGGTCATCGTGGAATGGATTCACCTCATTCGCAGACGGGTATGTGTTGCAAGTGATTAATATTTATTAAATGATAATAATGATGATGTATATTAATGCTAATATGAATTAGTAGTGCCTTAAAATTAATTTTTATGTATTAAATATTATTGATGATGAAAAAATTTCATTCAAATCAAGAGTTGAAGTTATATTTATAAGCCAAATTATGTGCGCTAAAATGCTCACGCGTATTTATTTATTTTTTGCCAAGGTATTTTTTTTTTTTTTTTACGATATCGAGCGATGGTAAAAGTAGAAGCAGAAAAATAATTATAGAAAAATAAATAAAAAAAAAAAGACATTTATCCGTGCAATATTACATATTTTGTAGTTAGATTAATTTTATGCCATTTTTATAATTAATTATTATCGGTTTTAAATTGTAGTGCTTAGTAATTTTTACTAATGGTTGAATAATTAATAAAATTGAAATTTTATTTTTGAATATTTATACAAGGTAGGGAAATTATAAGGAAGAAAATAATAATAATTAATTAATTAATTAATTAATATGCCAATAACGATGCCGCTGCGTTAACTCATTGCCTTTTTTCTTCGCCTATAACACAAATTATTAATTAATTTATTTTGTCAATAATTTTTCTTCTTTCGTTCTTATTATATATATTTAAAATAACAATTTAATTATTTAAAATTTTCTGTATTATCGTGACACTTTTTTCTCTATTATTTTCAAACTATTTATTACACAATCTTATTTTATCTCATCTCCAGCTCATTCATTCATTCTTCCGTTTTTTTTTCTATCGTTCTTCTTTTTTTTTCCCTCTATAAAAACCTCCTCCTTCATCTTCATAAATTTATCCCATTCTTTCCAATAATGACAATGTCCAGTGTGCGATACGACCTATTTTTGAGCTGACCCAGGCATCGTTTATCAACTCGTACGTAAAAAAAAAAAATTTAGCACAAAGATAATAGAGTTGTCGAATTTATTTTTATTTCCAACGAAAGCAGTAAGTTGTTATTTGAATGGATGATTTTAATCCTTGAATTCTCTCTTTCTCTCTTTCTCTCTCTCTTTTATTCTTCTTTGTATGGCTAGGCAAATAAAATATCAAGAGTCATCGAGACATCTGTGTAATACAAAAAGGAACGAGTCCAAATGAATAATAAAAAAAAAAAAAAAACAAGAAGGTAATCACTAATGGTGAATTACGCGTGATCTCTGTTTCAGTGTGAGCCCGCGAGCATTGAGAGAAGCTCGTTTACTCGACCAAAAGGTACATTGTAATATGGTTATGATGTTAATATCTATCTACCTATATACGACATGTACACGTATTTTTCCGTAGACGTATGTGCGCACGGCTATATAAATATAAATATTATTATAAAAGATAAAAAAAAAATTATATACGTCTCTGTATAAATATATATTAATTAAAATTAATATACATATTTGTATAATTTTTTCTGGGGGATGTTTTAAGCGTGCGTTTTTATCATCACGTAAGTGTTACTTACGTGTTTTGCATTATGTAAATCTTCTTATTTTAAATTTTAATATTTACCTTAGTATTATTTATATATTTTATTATTTATTATTCACATTTATTTTATTGTCGTAATTAATTTACTGTGTGTGTGTGTGTGTGTGGTCAGTTGGAAAAATTTTAATTTGTCTGCATCCAGAGATAATTGTTTCGTAAATAAAATAAACAAAAAAATTAATAATATAAATATATATGTATATTTATTTTTTTTTTTATTTATTTTTTTTTTTAAATATATTTTATTTAAATTGAGTTGAATGAATTTTTCTCTGAATGCAAATGATGTCTCAATGTTTATCGCGCATTTGTATGAACCGTTAAATTTATTAATAATTATATTTACACATTATTATTTATTTATTTATTTTTTATTTATTTTTTTTTTCTAACTAAATTTCATTCATTTTTTGTGTATTTATTTTTTAAACAATTTGCTTATAATATACTTTGATACTTCCTGTATTTAATTATGTAAATATATTTTTATATTGTATATTGTACTGTTTTATCCATCGGTAAATAATAATTTAATTTATTTTAGTATTGAATAATTTTTAATAACACTACTGTTTTTCTGAGGTTTATTATCAAAGATGCACTGAACTTCAGTTTACATTTTAAATATTTATGAGAGAGCCGCAGGCGTGAATTAATTTTTTCTATTATCATTTATCTTTTTAATTCTTTTTTGATATCACAATTTTTCTCATTTATACTTTTATCCCGTTGATTTTATCTATTCATTATTATTCTTTTTTTTTTAGTTCGTCACAGACATTTTATCCTCTTTAACACTTGTCCATACTTGTGAAATTGGTCTGCAAAAGTTAACGTGTGCTTATAACATATATATACATACATATACACCTACATAATCTTATGTCTTTAAAACTTCTTCCATCTTATGATAATGTTCAAGTAGATATGGGTTTCTCTAATGGATAAAAACTCTCGGCTCTGCTGCTCTTCTCTAATTTTCTCTCATTATATATTCCACTATTATCGTTGATTAATTTCTTCAGGCAATTTTAATTCGCGAAATTAAATTAAATAAATATATTAAAATTTTTAATAGAATTAAATTTAATTATTGTATGATTGTGAATATGTTTATTAAATATTTTCCAATATTTAGATACAAATGTTCGGGATTATTTCAGTGTAATAGAAACGTGTTTGTTATTGGAAAAAAAAAAATTAAGTGATGCGATATTAATGTATGTTTAATTTTAAATGTTAATATTTTTTTTTTATATACATGATGTTTATTATATAAATGTGCTGAATTATATTAGCCGCCTGCCGCTGTGTGCACGATTGTTTAACGCGTTGCTGTCAATATATATATTTATAAATAAATATATATTTATATATAAATTTATGTATATATATTCGTTTTTTTATTCGAGTCAAATGAATTTTATTGTACATTATTATGGAAAGCATATAATGAAACGTTTTATTAAACATTAGATGATGAAAAATGATTTTTAAATAGATGAAAAAATTAATTAATTAATTATTTAAAAGTGTTTAAGCTTGAGCTTTAATTCGCAACAATCGGTTGAGCTTCACGTGTGAATTATTCAATTGTTTATGCCGGTGATGTTAGAATTGTGAATTTAGATATGAGCAAGCAAGCAAGCAACCCCTAGATAAAAAAAAAAAAAAATAAATAAATAAATAAAAAAATTCAAATAAATTAAATTTCAAATCTCTAAGCATGTAAATATCGTCAAAAATAAAGAAACCATACCAATCTCAATTCTACACTTTCAAATAAATTAAAAATAAAAACAATTAAAAAATCCCAATCGCAATTATAAAATAATTACTCCATTAATTTTTTTTTTTCTCCAGTCACAAAAATTTTAATTGACTAACAAATAAACAAATGATTTGCATCTCTCGGTGATTGCCTGTCCGTCCAATTGATTCGTCCGTCACCATGCACATAAAAAAAAAAAAAAAATTAACAATAAAAAAAAAATAAAAGACACTCAAGAAAATTATGTCTGGAATTCAAGAAAAAATGTATAATAAATTTTTTCTTTTTCCCCCGAATTGACAATAAACAAAATGTCGTGGACGGATGGACGGACCGACGGATCGACTGACGGACGCGACGGCACTCCAATAACTATCTATATCTATCTATCTATCACTATTTGTCTCTCTTTGTTAATCACAACTTTCAGTAGTCCTCCATTCTTCTTGGGTAAGCCAGCTGTCGCAGTCTCTATCTGTCTATCTGTCTGCATTGTCTTGTTGTTTGTTATAATAATAATAATAATAATAATAATAATCACAATAATATTATAAATAATAATCATAACAATAACAATACCCATAATAATGATATTAATAATAATAAATAATTATCTGATTATACTAATCATCTTTTACTTGAAATATTATTAAAATTTTTTTTTTTTAATTTTATTCATATTTATATTTTTTATTATTTAAACATTATATAAGGTATTTCGTAATATTTCATCATCTCATTATAAACATATTAAACATACATATTTATATATATTTAAATGTATATTTAAAGTATAATTTTTATGATGAGAAAATAAAATGAAAATTTATTTTTTAATTATGAATATTTGATGACTTATTTAAATAATTTTGTATATTATCACTATCATTGTTTATATAAAAAAAAAATGCTCTGGGTTATGTCGTATGCTGGATGAAAATTTATTAAGACCATAAATCAATTTATATACGTATATAATTATTGATTATATAAGTATTAAATTTGATTCGACGTTTTTGCTCCTAATTACATTGATTATTTGTTAATTTTTCTTATTTTATTTCATACAATTTTCTTTATTATTTTTTTCTTATTACACTATCTATTATATGTATACATATATACACTGTTTTTTTTTATATATATGTATATTTATGTATGTATAATAATAATTACTGTACCTGAATCCATTTATGTATATAAAAATATTTTCAAACATGCACTTTTATTTTTTTTTTATAAATGACACTTGTGATCGTTATATATTTTTATTTATTAAAAATACAAGAACGTTATTGCAATGTTGGTGTTGTTTATTCACTATACATATATATAAATTTATGAATTTTAAATCATTATAATGTAAATATATATATGTAATTTTTAATAATTTTTTATTCATGTGAAATGTTGAATTATTGTGTGTGAATTTATTTTATTTTATTATTTATTTTTTATTTAATGTGTTGTTTAATTGTTGTTATCTTGCTGTGTTGATGTTTTGTCGTTGCACACAATTAATATATAAATAATATAAATAATTAATAATTAAAAGGAAAGAATTGTGAGGTGGGCCAATTAATAAAATTAATATTTTAAATATTTTTTTTTTTTCTAATCTGATGAAAAATTTTAAATAAGTAATATAATTTTATTATAAAAATTATATAATTTGGCCTAATCTTTCCTTTTATAATACATTTATATGTCTGTTATATTGTCTGCCATGCCCTTTATATAAAATAATAACATTGATCGATTTATTTTTTGCTTTATAATCGTAAAAACGATTTGGAATGTTATTTCAAATATTCATGTATATTTTTTATAGTTTCTCCTATTTTTCTTTTCATTCTTTTATTTATATCGACATAAAAATAATGATGAATGTCGTATATATATCAACAGACATATACATGTAACATTTGCAGCAAGCCAAAGCAACTGAAGCAGCCTCACGCTTCTACGAGTGCCTTATTATAAAAATATAAAACCTCTTTGACTTCATCCAATCCTTGGACTCTTATCTTGCAAACATAATGCGCAAGTCTGTCATTTTTGTTCTCACATTCATTTTCATCTTCTTGCTCTCTTCCATTCTCTATTCCCTATCCTTCAGCTACAATAACCACCACCACCACCCCCTAACAAAATTAAAAATGAAATTAAACAAATAATAAAAGAAAAAAAAAATGAAATAAATAAATAAATAAAATTTGAACTAGTTAGAATTTTAGCGATATCTATCGACTTTAATATTGAAAAATTAAATGTGGGATTTGGGGGGTGGTAAAAACAGTTTCCTTCCGGTGATTAAATTTTGCGGGAGTTTATTGGTTCTAATGATGATGGATTTTGTTTTGCAGGTTTACATTCACCTCACGAAGGTTTAGCTGGTGGTTCGGGCCAGGCCGGTGGTATGTCCGGTCTAGCCTATTACCAACCCGAACATCCTGTCTCAAGCGGCGTCGTCAAGTATCCAGAGAACGGTCACGACACGCTCTCGGATTTTGTCACGTTCGTCTGCCAAGAGGCGGAGAACACTCAGCAACTGCCCCAGGTAGCTTCCGCATCCATTAAATTTAACACTTCAATTATCTTTTTGCGTGCTCCAATCACTCTGGATTAATACCAAATTAAATCTATTTGTTCCTGTGAAAATAGCAGGAAAAAATAATGAAAATAAACGAATTAATTAAATTTAGTATTGGGAAAAAAAAAAATGATAAAAATAAATAAAATAAACGCGTTTACATTGTATTATATTTATTTTATACAATTGTTTTGTCAATTGAAATTGCAAAATGGCATTAATGAGCTTATACAAATCCCAGGGTGACTGGACCGCACATTTTGTCCTCAATGGATGATCGGTTGTATGCGAATTTTCCAGGCACAATTGACTGGTCAACGCGCTGGGGTGCAAAAGTTCTCACAGTATTATCCGAGCTCAATGTTACCACCACCGCCACCGGCGCCAATGGCTAGGCCAGTGGCAATTATTCGTTCAACCGGCGAATTAAGTGCAACTAATTCTGGATCACCACCAACATCATCGACATCACCCCATGATCCATCTGATCTTAATGGTACAAGTCAAGATCAACAAATGGCAGCGGCTGCCGCTGCTGCTGCAGCTGTTGGTCTTGTTGGTACTAATTGTCAAAGTGGTATTGAAACTGGACGTAAAAGTCCAACGAGAATTCTTGTAACAGCACCGCACACAAGCAGAGAATATACATTTGCACATTTTCATTCGCAACCAGGACAGGTGAGTGATTTAATGAAACACAGAAAAAAAAAAAAGAGAAAAAACACAACAAATAAAATAACAATTTATTTTCAATTTAATTTATTATATTTTTCATTTATACAAACGTTATTTATTTTTTATTATACTTTTGTTATTTACCGTTCCATTAATTATTTTATTTACACAGCAAATATTTACCTACCCCACTATCAGTTCGATGTCCGGAGTGATTTCACCGACGAACCTTTCCCTCTTTTCGTCGCCGGTGTCTGTCACGAGGCCAGTCGCTACCCAGAGATCAGTTACGAATGTGCCACCACGTTGGAACACCGCGCCGTTTATCAATCTCGAGGACGATTACAATATGATCGGGCCGATTATTGCTGGCACGCCCGGTGAACCACCATCGCCAATGGACGAGGGTGAATATTATTACTCTCATTTAAATATCTAATACTGACAAGGAATATTGAATAAAAAAAAAAGAAAAAATAATCACGATATATGAATTTAAATAAAAGATTATAATATATATTCATTGTTTAAATTGATAGAAAAATTTAGAATTGTTTGTTGATCACTATATTGAATTAAAAATCAGTTTGCTATTTGCAGAACGATATTTCCACCCCGTGCACACGAGCGGCGTCGTGGACAAAAGCGGGTCCGGGGGTTTGATTGGTAATGAACTTGGTGTTGGTCAAGATCCGTCGACGCATCATCATCAACAACAGCAACAGCAACAACAACAACAACAGCAACAGCAACAACAACAGCAGCACCAACATCAACATCAACAGCAGCAGCAGCAGCAGCAGCAACAAATGCAAGAGAAAAATGAACGGCCTAAATCTCCCCCGTGACCTTTGGATGGTCGTTGCTCGCGTCATGAAGGACCGACTTCGCCTGTAGGATCATCGTCACTTGTGACGTTCTTTATGCGAGTCTCGTAATGTCATATTTTTTTTCTTTTATGACATTGATTTATCCTGCTGAATGCTCAAACCCCTCACATCCTTCGGCCCATCATATTATTTTTTTTTTTTCTTCATCCCATTCATTTGTTTGATAAGGAAAAAAATAATGAATTGGTTTGATAAAATATTGTATTTACAATATTTATTATTATACTGTATTCGTATTATTATTTTTTTCTTCAAAAGGTTGATTAACCCTCCGCCACTAGTCGTAGGTCTTCCAAAGGTTGTCCGCGCCATGTGCTTCCCGGGCGTGTTCGCTAATCAATTAATAAGAAAAAAAAAAAATAACGTAAAATGATTCGAACACATACGCGTAATTATATACAAAATAAAGAGGAAAAGAAATATTAATTAATATAACAAAGGGATAAAAATAGTGTAACATTGAAGAAAAAATAGAAAATAAAGAAAAAAATAAAATAAAAGAGTAGTAATGCGAAAGAAATACATATTGCCTTTAAATATTAAGCGTTTGTTACTTAGATGGCCTCAAAAAAAGTAAAATTAATTAAGAGGAAAGGAGAAGGGACGTGAATGCTATTATAGTTCGTAGCCAAAATGATGGACTAGTTTGTAGTAATAATAATGATAAATGAACACAAAAAAAAAAAAAAAACAATTCATTTGTTTATTAATGCAATAAGTAGTGAGAGACTAACAATAAAAATTTTCAAAATTTAAATACTTGAACGTGATTAATATAAAAAAAAAGATGAAGCAAAATAATAAAATTATACATTTTAATTATTCAAGAGGATCTTATTACCTCATTGAATTGTAAAACTCAACTACAATTATTATTATTTTATTTTTATTATTATTATTATTCAATTGTTTACAACGGTTTATGCCTATTTGCTCAGGCTAGTGCTACACACTAGTAAAAATGGACTAGTGCAGACTAGTCACCCGAGGCTGCTAGTTAGATGATACAATGAGAAAAAAAAAAAGTAATTACAAAATAAAAGAACAAAGTAATATTTATAGTTATTAAATATAAAAATTAAAAAAAAAAACAGCAACAAAATGCAGGTGAGCGAATAAGCGTGTGCGAATTCATATGAATGAGAGTGTGTGAAAATGTTTGCAAGTGTAAAGAAAAAAAAAAAAAAAATTGAATGAGATTAAGTGCAAAAATAATTAGAGAAATAGAAGAGAATAAAAATAAAATGCAAATTAAAATAATTTGTCTACTGATATTAATTATTAATATTAAATAAAAAAAATTAATGAATAGTAATTGCGATATGAACTTTATGTACTTGCTTGATATTAAAAGAAAAGTATCGACGTAGAGAAAGCAGGAGTAATTATTAGTAATAATATGAAATGAAAGGTGTGAGATGAAAATTTGAATAAAAAAAAAATTAATAGACACAAATAAACACACACACACACATATACATACATATACAAATGGAAATGAGCTTTCAAATTAAGCTCTTGATGATCCATTACGCTTATCGGCTCCTGTAAAATATAAATTTAGTGAAACATGTGCGTGAAAAAAAGAAAAAAAGGTGAATTAAAGAAAAATGAAATGTAATTGATAGAAGAGAAAAAAAATTTTGCGAGGGAAAGTATGTACGTAATTATTGCAAATAGAACTGTCCAATTTGTACTTCCTAATGTGCTTAAATTGTAGGCATTAAAAAAAGAGCAATAAGGCAAATTTTTGAAGGAATTATCAAGACTTGAGCTTGTTATTATTTTTTTAGATAAGATTGAAAGGGTGCTCATTTAATAATCAACGAATATTAATAATAAAACAAAACAAAACAAAAGAATAAAAATAAAATAACAATTGTCCTTTACTCCTTTCTATTCAAGTGTTTGAAAAATCAGATTTTTAATTTATTTATATTGTTATACGGGAGTTTTATAAAAAAAAAAAAAAACAAAAAAGAAAAAGTACACTCATATGCAGACACGCAATAATTAATACGTTAACATTAAATAATAATAGGTAAATTATCTGATACTTTAATTTAATAACGATGAAAAAAATTAATAAATAAATAAAACAATTTTTCTTTAGGCTTTGATAATATTTTTAAGTTATACCACTGTATTCTGTATATGGTTTCATTGAATCTCTTCAATAGCTTGGTTTGTTTAAGGAGAACAACATTTTATTTTACCAATTGTTGAATGATAAAAAAAAAAAAAAAAACAATGAGAGGATAAAAATAATCCTTTGATTTAAATAACTGATTTTTCTTTTCATTTATTACGATTTATCACACCTTTCATCCTTTTGTATTTTAATATTTATATCTTATGTTACATTAGCACCCTGTCAATCGTTACTAAATAATCGCACAAAGAGTGAGATAACAAAATAATTAAATTGTGAATAAAAAATATAAACAAAACGAAATTGAAATAAAAATAAAAAATAAATCAAGCAGCTCAATAATCTATTTCGATAATGGAACACAAATTCCACAATGAAACTGAAAATAAAAAAGAAAAAAAAAAAAATAGCTAACACAGTCGCTTTTAATTAACAAACAATTTAACTAATTATCTCAAATAAGATAAATAAAAACAAAATGCAACTTATTATTGTTATAATAATAATATCTTTAAATTGCCACGACTACTACTACTACTACTACCACCACCACTTATTACCGCCACCAATAAAAAAAAAACAAAAACAAAATTAAGAAATCAAAATTCTACCACCATTTATCCACTGTTACCACTTATTGTATTTATCACTTTTTGCGTGTGCAAAAAAAAAAACAAACAACGCTATTCAATACTAATTATTATCGTTAATGAAAAAAAAGTAAAAAAAAAAAAAAACTACTTAGGCTGATAAAACAATTAATGCTTCCGCTATTTAACTATTTATAAAATAATAATGACGTTTCTCATAACGCCAATGGTGGGGTCTGTATCACACACAAAATACGTACTGGCTTTTATCATACTTCAATAATGCAAAAAAAAATAAAAATTATATATTATATATATGAAAAGAAAATCAAATGTAAATATTAATTAATTCATTAAATTATTAGACACTGCTGGAATGAATGAAAACGATATTATTAAGGATGGTTTACACGTTCGATAATTGATTCTTATATATTATAGTGTTTGTGGTTGAATAACTTCGAATTTACATGCATATGGTTGTAACTCCCAACTACAATTGTGATGGTAAAACAAAAAAAAAAAAACAAAAAAATAAAGAAAAAAAAAACAAGTTCATAAAATGCTTATGAAAATTAGTAGTTTAAGCGAGCCACAAAATTTAGTATAGATATGAAAAAATGAATAAATATATGTATGTATGTATGTATGTATGTATGTATGTATGTATGTATGTATGTATGTATGTATGTATGTATATTTAGTGACATCGGAATTTATTTGGATAAAATGACCCGTGTGAATTTTTTTGTCATAAAAATTTTTGCCAAAAATCCAAAATTAAAAATTGATCATTTATGAATGATTAAAAATTTAATAAATGAAATAATAATATTTATACATATATATGCACTCGTCAGTCTTTGTCACACATATTTACAGGGTGGCCCGGGACAGCGTACCGTTGATTCGTTATTATATAGTGTGTATTAAATTTTTGCTAGGTGCCTAGTTATCGCGTTTAATAATGCAGTAATTTAAGTGAAAAAAAAATCGTGGTTGTCGCTTAATATTAAGCTATTTGATAAAATTAAAAAAGAAGGATAATTGAATAAAAAAAAAAAATAATAAATAAAGTTTTTTAATGATACATTGGATGTACAAAAAAAAAAAAAAGCGAATAGTATATAGCTCATATAATTGTAATAAGTGTGTGATATTTTCTTCACTTTAGAGGAATTTACACACAGTAATATACGTACACAAGTCATTTTTTTTAAGGCCTAAATTACGTAGAAATTGCCTTAGAGTAAAGAAAAATAACGGTGCATTAGATATTTAAATACCAAAGATCAAATTAAGCAAAAATAAAAAAATAAAAAAATTCATAGATTAATAAAAGTGAATTATTTTTTCTGCAATATCATTTGCATATGAGATGGCAAAGTCACGGTAATCCTGATAAAATGAATTTCCCCTCATTTTCATCAATTAAATAGAAGAAAAAAAAAAAACTTTTATGAATAAATAAATTTATAATTAAAACAAGAGATTGTGAGACCAAGAAAAAAATGAGATTGTTTTTTCGTGTTTTTTTTTCGCACAGATGATTGAATAAAAAAAAAAAAAATAATAATAATGAGAGTGATCGAGAGTGAGAGTGAAAAATAAAAATAAATCCGTCGGGTTACCCAGCAGAGCCTCTTGTACATCGTCTCGAGCTGCCTTGAACCGAAAGTGCATTATTATAACAAAAAAAAAAAAGACAAAAAAAATTCAAAAAAAAAAAATAAATAAATACGTAAGGTAGTAGTAGTTCTTCTCGAGGTGTGAATTAAATCGAAGAAATGAAATAAAATAATTTTTAGATTTGGTAAATCCATCACAATCGCCACCGCAAAAAATAAATAAATAAATAAATAAATAAATAAAAAAATTGTATTCACTTCGCGAAGTACTTTACTACCTAAAACGTAAAGTTGACTGATATTTAAAATAAATGAACAAGGCATGAATAAAGTTAAAGATTGATGATACGATAATTATCTTAAAATAATTAAAAAAAAAAAAAAAATGATGCGATAATGTAGAGCTTAATATGGAAAAAAAATAAATAAATAAATAAAGCAGGCGAGAAGCAGGCATAGCTCAATAAACTGGTCAAGGAAACTGGGCCAATTTGTAAACTATATAAATTATATTGTATACCACGCGCGGAGCTAATAAACGTAGTTGTAATATTGTTATTTAATCTGATACAAAATGAAAATGAAAAGGAAAAAAAAAAAAAAAATTAACAAAAATAAAAAAATAAAAAATTTTGAATAATTTGACTTTTGAAAATGTTGAGAGACATCAAAAATAACGAAGTAAAAATAAAAATAATTTACAGCATTTGATGTATTAATTATTATTCAGTGTAAAACAACAAAAAAAAAAAATTAATAATAATATTAATAATAATTTAAATGAATAAACGATATTGATAATTTTTTGAAGTAAAATACATAATACGACGATAATAGTGCAATTATTATTATCGATTCATACGGCAATATTATAATAAAAATGATATACATATATTATATTAAATACAATGATATATTTATCGACTATTTATTGAGCAAATTAGCGAGTTGTCTAGTGCGTTTGTACAAAGTAGATGAAAAATATGAGAATCATCCGGGAGAATAATAATAAAGCGTAATAAAAAAAAAAAAGACACGTGAAAAAAAATATAAATAATAAAATAAAGAACAATATACCCCACATCAAAGTGTGAATTAATCTCGAGCTGATGAGAAAAAGAAAATTAATAATAATTTGAAAACTCGAAAATGAAAGAAAAAAATCAATAAAAAAAAAAAAAAATTAATTAAATAAATAAATGACGGTACGGTGTTCTTAGTCGTGACAGTCTGAAATTATGTATTTTCGTCTCACGATCCATTTTTTACGATTGTGAACGCAGTTCATGTTATATATCAGGGATTAGACTAAATAGTATGATGTGCCGCGTGGAAGGTGGCAATTGCAGAAGGCAAGGTGGTGATAGTGGTGGAGGGAAAAAAATAAAGAGAGAAAAAAAAAGCAATATTGAATAAGTAATAATAAAAATGTAAGGCAAAAACATGAAAAAGAAAAAAATTGAAATGATGAATAATGCAAACGTTAAAAAAAAATAAAAAATTTCTTTAACCATTAGAAAAGAATTTGTTTATGGATGTGACGTGAAAAATATTCCATTGAAAGAAATATTCAAGAGTAAAATAATGAAAAATTGCCATTGCGGAATGAAAAAAAAAAATTATTTGTCACCTTGCCGCGTCAATTATACGTTGTGTCCATACTGACTCAATTATTAATATGTATTATATATCCGACAATATTGATTATTAAAACTCTTAATACATAATACCATTTGTTTGTTGTTTTGTATGTGTATGTATAATAATTATTATTAATTTAAATAAGATAAAGCTTTGGGATTTAATTGGAAGAGGATTCATTGCTATTATAAATAAATAATAATACAACAAGGTCAGAAGAAGAATTATTAAGTAGAAAGTTTTATTAATTTACTTTATTGTTTGTTATTTACAATTCTTATATTATTGCAAATATATTTAATTTGGAGCACCAAATATAATTAAATCAAATATATATCAGCGTAATTTTTTTTTTTTGTTTATAATTAATTTTTATCACATTAATACGTCATTTTTATCACTCGCAAAATGCTAATTCTGTTACAAAAAATATTCATGGTCATAGTTATACGTTTAAATTTCTTTTATGCTGGTTTTTTTTTTTATTTATTTGTTTTATATTAATTTATTTTTGATGGTGCTAATAGTGAACGGGAGTAAGAAAATAATTTACCGTCAAGAATGTAAATTATTTGTTTCACAATAGGTATTTACCACGATATGTTTAATATTAGCATTTATTTTTCTTTATAATTTTTCCAAAATTATTATATCGAGTGCAGAAATATATTAACTATACTTATCTACTATCATTCAAAATAGTGTATATATTGTTGCAATGATAATTTAAATAATAATACAATAATTTGAGTACCTTGAAAAATTTAACAGCCAAAGTTTCAGATGCAATAATTGAGAATTTTTTTTCTCACATTATTAAATTATTTATTTTATATTTTTATATATTAACTACTTATCTCATATAATTTCAGAAAATATTTCTCTACATTTTATCATTAAATAATTATTAAGATTCAAATTTCTATTTAAGTACGAAAATATTCATTCTATCTCGTTTTTTATCACGAGCTTTTCCAAATAAAATCACCAATACTTTTTCTACCACTACGTGATGAAAAGTTAAAAAAATGGAATTAAAATAAAAACGAGAAGCACACTTACGTTCTATATAAAGGCGAGTATATAAATACATTTCGAACGCGCCGCATTCAACGCATCAAAAATAGTAAATTAAAAATGGAAATATCTATAAATAAATACACGTTTCACGACTTCACGGTTCAAGTAATAATATAATTCGCACAAACATTAAAGTCATGTGTGCTCTGTGGCAAGATATCTCAAAAGACTTGGACGAAAAAGTAAAGTCACGTTGCACATTGCAATTTCTCCAAAAACGTGACTAATTATTTTTATTCTTTTCTTCTAAGGTTTTTTTTTTCACTTTCTAACCTGTACCACGATAGTTTTCCATTAATACCAAAACCAATCTTATTTAATTGCACCACGTACATAATTCAACAGTGAATCCAAAGTATATTTCATCTTCAAGTATATATTGGATATAATATTTTTTTTACGGAAAACAAAAGCATTTCGGTTCATCAATAGGTTCTTGCACACGTCTCGTAAACACCTTTAACAATTGGCAGTGTACTCTTATTTTGACATCAGCATGCTGCAATACTTCTCCATCACAGTTCCAAACGCTAATCGATGAGTTATGATCAATACTGTCAGTTGAAGATGAATTAGGTGAAGCTCGGAATGTAAATTCACGTGCTCTGTATACCTCGACGAAAGGTAAATCATACTGAAAGAAAAATAAAAATCAATAAAAACAAAAAGTCAATCAATAATTCATGATAAATTATTTTTTACCAGAGTTTTATTTTTACTGCTCAATCGTAATAACATCCTAATATTGTTGATTAACGACGTATGTCGGACTAGAATAACATCAACGCAGCCATCGCCAATATGGCAATGTGGACTAAAACCTTGTGGACTTCTTGAACAAGCACACGATAAATTAGCTCCATTAACCATAAAAAATTTCCCTCTAACAGTTAACCATTTTGTAATATCTTTATCTGGAATATTTTTGTGTATATGTCGTTGACAGCGACTACAATTTTTCATGCATCGTGTACTTGCTGCTGGATGGCATGGATCTGATAAAAGTTCAATTTCACCATCGTAACCTTTATTGGCAATTATTTTTTTAAATCCCGAATAATCATATCGTTGCGGTCCCATCCAACGAAAATTTTCACTATCACGAATAACATCGCCAAGATAACCGTAACTTAATACACTGGCATAAAGTCGATGTAGCAATGAATTACTGTGCACTGATGATAGATCTAAACCAGCTGTGTCTCCAAATATTATATGAATCACAGCTGTCTGAACATCAGTTGTACCATGAAGACTATAGGCAACTGTATCAGTGCTTCCACTCGGAATAACTCCAACTGACAATCTTGGCGGCGGTAATGTTACTTCAGAATCATTTGCATCAACATGATGATCTTTTGCAGTTCGTAATACCAAACCGTTGAATACCTCAGCAAATGTTCCATCGCCACCAACGCAAACTATTGCCTGTAAATATTAAAATAATTAAAATTATTTATTACAAATAAATTATCCATTTGGTAATTATTGAGAATATTAATAAATTTTACCTCAGTATCATCTAAATAAGAATGCAACAAATAATCACGAATATGTCCAGCACGTTCGGTAATAATTGTCTTCATTTCTATACCCGCCAATCGCATTAATGGCTGCACATCTTTTTCCCATATTTTTTTACCACGTTTTTTACCACCAAACGGGTTTACAAATACGATAATTCGTCGAGGTCGATGAACGATATCTAAAATACAATTAAAATTAAAATCATATTATTTATTTGATTATTGATGTAGTATAAAGATTAAAAAGTTAATGATTTTTACGGGAGAATGTATAGAATATAAACTTCAAGGTCGAAAGTTAATGAACACAAAATGAAGGAAAGAAAATCAATCGAGCCTCGGGCAATACTATACATGTGCGTATAATATTACACGATTCATAAGAATTTATCAGCTTATTATTTATCACTCACATTATTTATATAATAAACTAATGTACAAAGAATACAATTATGTATTCTTATCAGTATTTATGTTTATGAAGTGAATTAATATATGATAAACTTCCGCATTTAACGACAAACTAAAAGCAAATATTTGTACTTTTTTATTTGATATAATTTTTTTTACTTGATACTATACACATGGTTTATCAAGTCGAGTAAATGTTACAGAATTAACTGATATTATTTGTCATTAATTGCTGAGTTTATGTCACAAAATGACATAAGTACATTTGTACTCTCACAAAACATTACAGCAGTAAGTAATAAAATGTTTTAGTTGATAACTATCACGTTTTACAGTGCGTGAGACGTAAAAGCAAGATAAAGACAATGAGACCATCAAGAAACAGCCGCCGGTATTTTAAAGTGAACAAAGGCATTGTCCAAAGATATGACATTTAGATATAATTATTATGTGAAAAAGTTTGTAATAAATAGAAGAAAATTAAATATTTAAAAAATTCCTTGACATTGAGAGGAAGAAAAGAAATAATAATTATTTTAAAATTTACTTGAAAGATAATTCCTAATAGTTTTAACCCAAGATGCAACTTGTCTTGGATCCGTGTGACTCATTACAACATTGTGATGACTCCAGCGATTTTTTTGACCACGAGCCGCATAATGAAGTGTGAAACTCGTTGGCGATGATGACGTTATTGTATCTAAATCTTTTTCTTTCAATCTCGTTTCAGGTAAATAATCATCGCCATAATTTACTGCTAATGCGTCGGTTAACGGTAGGGTCCATCTAACTGAAAAGTAATTCAGTAAAATTATTCATAATTATCCAGTACAATACCATGAAAGTATATATAATTATACAATTAATAGAATACAATGTTAAAATGATAAATTAAATGTCATTAATTCATTTCAACTTGCAACTATATTATATTATATTATATTTATATATATATATATATATATGAAGAATGATATAAAGGGAGTGATAACAACGCATATTTGCACAGCAATTTGCAGTGTCCAACAAATTACCGCCGTCACTTTGACGTAACGGCTTGGCGCAGTGAGTTTTGCAATGCAATTTAATTTGTATTTATTATTTTTTTTTTTTTTTTTTTTTCATTCAATTCCAGCAACATATTCGCAATTTAATAATAAATACTTTTGCAATATATTGACATGTGTAGAGAAAAAAAATTATAATATATTGAGAATTATTTATCTGTGATTTGCATCAACTGATTGGTCAAATTCAAAATGTGCGTGTGTGTTTATAAAAATTATTTTATTATTCATCGCCATTCACTTCTGAATAGTTGAAGGTTAAAATGAAAGGTACATGACCTTTGAGCATGAGCTGCATCATTTACGCATTTTTTTTTTCTTCTTTTTCTTTACATTTTTATTTCCAAACTCATTTAATGACCTTCACTGTATTTAACTTAAATTTAAATATAAATATTCATTGTGTATGAAATATAAAAATGTTGAATATTTTTTTACTTTCAGTGTAATTATCTTTATGTACGAAAAGTGTAATAGTTATCGGTACAAAGTCGAAGATATAGTGATTGTCGTCTTTAGAAAAAATACAACACATAGTTTAAAATAAATGAAAAAAAAAATTAAATTGAAAAGAATTAAAAAATAATAGAAAAAATCACTTTTGTCGTGGCAAAGTTATACTTTTTTATTTATTTATTTTTTCCTTTATTGAATGTGTTCAATTTTTTATCAATGTTAAACAACATAACTTGTTTAAATCTTGTGTCCAAGGTTCATTTTAAACCAGCTACAAGGAGAATGATTCAAGGACTAACAAAAATATTCAATCGTTTAATCCAAGAAGATCCCTTCTAAATGACGCCACACAATTTATAATAAAATTTCTTATTCTGATGCAAATTAAATATTATATCTTCCATTTTAATATTGCGTTAATCATAGTTTTCTTACTATATATTTCAAAGCGAACTTGAATTAAATTTTCAAGTAACAAAATTTTTCAAGATCAAGGTCAAATAACCAAATTAAAATATGTAAAACTATGTAACGATTATTTGATGAGTTTTTTCATTCTCAATTTATTTAAAATCTCACTGGGATCTTTTTTTTTTTTTGTTCTTTTTACTTTAATCAAACTCGTTCTTCTACTTCTCATTCATCATCTATTTATTTTCACTCCAACGATAAAAGTCTTGCAATGACACAAAAAAATTCTGTTTGTGTATATTTTACCGTTAAAATTCAACGAAAGTAAAGAAACATAATTGTGTATATAAAGTGTTACCTCGTCTATTCTACTTTCTATACACACAATAAAACATTAAACTGTTCATACGATTTCTCTTTTTTCTAAAAAAAAAAAAAAATATATTACAGAAAAACAAATTAATTAGTTTTAAAAATTATCATCAATAATATATGTAACATAATTAATTATATAAAAAAAAAAAAACTCACTGTAAGGTGGTCGTTCAGTTTCCCAAATGAGTGTTCCACGATGAAAATAAACTCTACATCGTTTTTTTTTAATAACAAATGTATTTAACAATACAGTACCAGAAAATTGATCATTATCCATATCAATCATTGTTATAAAACTTTATTATTTATTTATTTGAATTAAATTCAATGTCTTCCACACAATTTTATGTAATTTATTTTTTATCAAAATTATTGCTTGAGAATAAACGACAAATAAATTTTGACGATAATAATGACGACAATAACACACAATCGACGTCATATCGTCATTCTGACGATGATATTGATCGTAAACATAACTTACAATCACAAAAATATATATAATATTTAATCAAATTTTAATAAATATAATTAATTACGTGAATAAATATTAAAATGATTTCGAGTACATTTTTTACAGTGAAAAAAAAACCGTTGTGGTATTGTGACAGACGTACCACTGACTGCAACAACTGCACAGGATACCTAGATTGTTATATATGTTCAAATATATGTGTATAGATATATGGATAGATATATATATTTATGTACATATGAGTTTCCTCCACTTTTACCTTTTTCTCTCTGTCTCATTCTATTCCATCACACACCGCTACATAAAACATCATTTGTATTCGTGTATACATATCACGTGATATGCATATATTTACTACACATACATATATGTAAAATTTAGTGGATATGTGTAATGGAAAGATACACGTAAAAGACTTGTCAAGTTGGCTGACTTGCGAGCTGATTTTATCGATAGAGTAAGAAATTATAGCGCTATTTTTTATTATTAGATTGGTAGAACTGTTGGGGAGAAAAGAGAGGTTATAAATCTGAGTGATGTGATTGGTAGAGGAAATATAGTTTGTAGATTGCGCGGGAAAACTCTGGTCATCCTGATTGACATTATTGTCATGGGTTTTTTGGGTAATTTTATAATTTATTCATGTATATATTTTTGTGTATAGTAATGTGTGAAATGTTTAATAGAGGGAATTGTTTGTAGGTATATGCGTATTATGAATAGTGTCTGAGTGATTGGATGGAAAAAAAAAACATTTGAGACACGTTTAGTATTTCCAGATTTTTTGGTTGATTTGTTTGCTTTGTTGAGGTTATGTTGACTTTGGATATTAAGTCGTAATTTGAATGTTGGAGAAATATTCAAGTATTTTTAAATAAATAAAAATGGCTCGAAGAAGAAGTCTTAATCGTCGTTGGTCAAGAAAATCATCTGGTGGCAACGGAATTCTCAATGATGATTCAAATATTATAGATCAAGGTTTGTTAGGTTAATTTTATTTGTTACAAATTTTTTGAAATTTTGTTTAATGTTGCATTCAAATGTTTTAGATGATGATGTATGGTGGAAACGACTTGAAAATCAAACAAATTCTATTAGACCATCGGGTAGGATTTCGGTGGGTGAATGTTCTGCTAGTACTGAACTAAGTCCTAGTTCTACAATTAATGAAAGTGCAAGCACTAATGAATGGTGGGAAGCTTTACAAAAAACCAGTCAAGATCTTATTTCAACTAAAAGTACAAATAAATCTAAAGAATCTCCAAAAAAAGGTATTATCAATTGTATGAATAATTTATTATTTTTGTTTATTAATGACAAATAGTCAATTAATTATATTTTTTTATAATTTAGCAGATGTCATTAGCAGTCCATCGAATTCGGAAACAGAAGATCGATTGCGAGAGACAAAAAAACAAAGAGTTAATTTACGTCGAACGCGAAGAAGTGCAGGAAAAAATGCATTTTCAAAAGTGTTAGAATCATCAGAGACAGAAATTGAATCTGAATCTGCGTCACCGAAAAATACTCAATTAACACACATATCAGATCATTCATCTGATAAATCCCCGCCCAAAAAATCTCGACAACGAAATAAAAATAATTCTGTGGCATCAGATACTAGTATTAATAGTGATACACATGAAATTCGTAAAACCAGAGCAGCAATATTCAAAAAACCACGTGTAAGACTGTCTCGTAATGTTTTCGATGATGTTCTCGAAAATGATGATAGCGTAGAAAGTCTATCGCAAAATATTGAAACATCTGGTCATAAAAATGACGCTGATAAACAAATTGATAATAAATCTTTACTCACTCAAAATGAATCGTTGAATAAAAGTAACGTAATTGTTCGAAAATCGTCGATTCGAAGCCGGAAAAATGAATCTAAAGAGAAAATAAATGATGAAACAAGTCAAACGGTATTATCAAGCTCTGCTAACGAAGAAAATGAACAAGATATTGCATTACATTTCGATTCAGATTCTGCGGAAATTGGTAATGAGCCAAAAAACCGATCACGAAGAATTAGTAAAAGAGATTCTGACAATTCTCTTGATAATATTGTCAACGACAATGATCAAGAAAACTCTGGCGTATCATCCAGGGAACAGTCAACAAAACAATCGTATTCCAGATCAGTGGTATTAAATAAAACTACAACGGATGATAGGAATAGTAATTTTAATTCATACTTATCACCTGGACGCAAAAGAACAACCACTGGTCATAAAAAACAAGAGGAAACGCCCACGCAACATGCTCATGAATCGTCAATTAAACGATTAAGAACATATGAAAGTGATGAATCAGAAACAACAAGTATCACCGAAGTGCTCAAAACTGGAAGTTCCGATCAGCAAAATATATCGAAAAATAACGATAGATTTTCTAATTCTGATAAAATAACTTATTTAAACAATTCATCTATTTCTGAAGAAATACTCAAAGATTGGGATTCAAATGATTCGAAAAAGTCAGACCATTCGGATGAAAAATTAAATCAAAATAATTCCAATTCATCAAGAGGTAATAAATCAACTGAAATAAATAATGAAAATACAAAACCAAAAAGGGTTTCACAAAGATTACGATCTCAAAGCAGACATGATGTGGAAGATGATTCAAGAAAGGAAAATTCTCCACAAAATTATTCAAAGTCTTCATTAGAGAAAGATATCGATTCGTCTGTGGAAAGAAAAAATAATTCTAATAAGACGCGAGAATCACCTGAAAATATTCCGATTAAAAAATCCAAGGCAAGTGATAAAAACATATCAAACAAAAAATCTACTGGAAAACGATCCATTGCTGCTGAAATTGTTATGGAGTCTGATTCCAGTGAGACGGAAACATTCATCAAAAGTCGTACGAGACAACGAGCTAGTACAGAAAATAGTGATGATGAATCAAAAACAGAAGATAGAGAGATTTTTTCTGTTAATTCAGCTGTTGATCATTCAGTTTCTAATGAACAGGAGGAAGAAAAATTAGAAACGAATAATAATGAAGGACTTGACGTTTCTCAAACGTCACCGATTGCAAAGCGGCAAAGCCAAAGAGCATCTAAAGACAATCCAAAAAAATACGAGAAATCATTGAAGGATAATTCCGAAATAGAAAAAAAATTAGCAGAACCTGACGTTGAAAATGATTCGGAAAATGAATTATCAAGAGATCCTTCGGCTTATGAATTACCCGATATGAATAGAAGTGATTCTGTAACATTATCTGATTCTGATAATGAAAATGTAATTGATGATTCCAGTTTTATGAAAAATTCAAACCCAACTGTGCATATTAGCCCAAGAAAAAATCTTAGGTCGGCAAAAAAGAAAAACGAAACATCAAAAATAACATCATATCTTACACCAAAACAATCAGCTAAATCTTCACCAAGAACAACTCTCATTCCAAATGAAAGTTCTGCGCAAAATTCTTCAAAAAATCTATCGGAACGCAAATTAATGAAAATTAATTTGTCAAATCGTCATTATATTCGAGATACCATATCGGTACAAAACTCAATCCATGATCAGCCAATTCAACATGAACCACTTCCAACTGAAGAAGATGTTCGTGATTTCAGAGAAAAATTAAAATTAGCAGCGATGAAACTCGATCAAAATATTCGTCCAGATAAAGAACGATTTGAAAAACAACTTGATGAAGCTCACATTAAATCGTTGAAGCAGAAAAAACCAAGTACTAAAAAAAAAATCCCATTGCAAAATAAAAATTCGAAAGTACCAAAAGTTGTGGACAGAGCATATATCGTTAATGATAAAATTTATAAACAACCAAAATTACCAAGACCAAAACATTGGGCTACCGATCGTTTATATAAATATTTATGGAAAAAATTGGAGCCTAAATACAAATTAGAGACAAGAGTACGCTCGGAAAAATTTGTAATTGATCTCGCTGCTGTTGTCACCATTGTTACAAGACGAAAAAAATATAACAATTATAAAGATGAAGTCGATGCATTAATGAAAAAAATGGCGCGTTTAGGAATTATTAAAACACGAAATGATTTTTATCATTTTTGTTACGACTTTTTACCATATGAATTCAGATCAAAGGTCACACCTATATTACAGCCAGGCAATAAAACAACAATTCCATATGATCCTGATACCGTTGATGTTCCTCTTTTAAATGAATAACTATCATTAATATTTTTCTACTCTTTATAATTTATGATTCTTCTTTAGATAAGATTACGTTCACTGTAAGTTTTGTTGAACTCATACGAGTTATTTCAGTAATACAAAGAAAATAAAAGTTTATTTTTGAATAATTACACCTGATAACAAGTTAATTTTATTGCATTCAATTACATTTAATTAAGTGGATAAATTCATCACAGACCCTGACCTACACTAAACAACAAGTTGTGACGTTAATATAATTTCTCACTATCAAATATTTGCTTAATATAAATCATTTGTTTGCATTCGAGCCTCTTATATATTATTGTATAAAATTTATAAATTACAAACAATTTATTGCTAATCTCCAAGTTGGCAAAATCCTATTTTCAAGCTATGATCATTTTACTAACATTAGTGGCTTATCGACAGTTGAGAATGAAGAACAAAATATATCTACATGTATAGAGTGAGAGTGTATGATTTCTTTTTCTTTTTTTTTTTTCTCTTTTTTGTACATAGTAACGTAGTAAAAAAAGAGAGTGAGGGAAAAATAATATGAAGACACGCCAGTGTACCAGCGCGATAATAATCAATCTATCTTGACAAACGAGAATAAGTAATAATTTTTCGTTTGCGTGGGTAATTTGCGTTACTGAAAAAGTCTACGTTGTCATTTACAGATATTTATCTTAGTAAAAATGTAATTTTCAATAACGTATGAAGGACATATATACTTATATTTAACGCCACATTTATGCACCTCGAGAAGCCAGACAATTTGCCTGCCAAGCATGAATGGGCAAGTGAAATCCTCTCGAGAGAGGTTAGGTAAGTGTGTATTTATTTAAATAATAAATTAATACTTATAATATTAGTTATAATAAACTTGAATTTAATACAACATTTTATTTATATGTTTAATTTTATTTAGATCCTCCAGATTATTCATTTTTTTCTTGGGGTGAGCCAACAGTTATTTTTGTGCATTATTTGAAAATAACTAATGCTAATTTCAGTTTACTAATACATGCCGTTGCTGAATGTGATAAATACTGGTTATAATGCTTCTAGACATCAATTATAATGCAGAAATTTAATAAATTTTTATTTATTTTATTTATACTCTATGTTGAAAATTAATTTGTGTTTTTTGTTAATGTTTCAAGGTGGCCTAGGAACCAGCACCACCAATTGGTTCGCAAGTTTGATCCCTCCTGATCATATTGCGGGGATGCCAGATATTCTTCATGTTACTGATGCCCACAGTCAATTAGCTGATCCAGCTCTGGCGACTGAAGTCGACAGCAAAGTCAAAACAAAATTGCTCACCATGTGGAACAATGTTAAATACGGTTTGTGTGAGCATTCACAATTATTTTTTACCCGATTTATTTCATATGATTTTTTGATTAATTAATCAAGTTTTAATTTGAATAAATAAAATATTTTAACTAGAATTATGACGTTTATGTATGGTTATTTTTATTTATAGGATGGACATCAAAGATGAAAACAAATTTTTCCAAAGAATCACCAGTATTTCTTCTTGGTTCTCGTTATTATAAAAAACCTGAAGAATCTTTTGAAAAAGCGTCTGAGGCTATGGGAATGAGTACAGATTCAAGTGAAGAAGAATCACTTGCAGAAGATGCATTAAGTCCTAATGAAGGAATGGAAGGTTTTAAAAGAGATTTTGTTTCAAGATTATGGTTGACATATCGAAGAGAATTTCCAATTTTAAATGGATCAACATTCACAACTGATTGTGGATGGGGTTGTATGTTGAGAAGTGGACAAATGATGCTTGCTCAAGCATTAGTTTGCCATTTTCTTGGTCGAGGTATATAAATGATCCTGTTTTCAAATTAATTATTTATAATAACAAAAAATTATAACGGATACATTTCATGCATTGCAATTATTCACAGAGTGGCGATGGCAGCCTGAACAGGACGAAAACAAACATAGAATGATAATTAAATGGTTTGGTGATCAGCCAACATCACAGCATCCGTTATCAATTCACGCACTTGTTTTACTTGGTGCATCATCGGGGAAAAAAGTTGGTGATTGGTATGGTCCAGCAGCAGTTTCTCATTTGCTCAGTCAAGCAGTCAAAGACGCCGCTGAACGTCATAAAGAATTTAAAAATTTAGCTGTATACGTTGCGCAAGATTGTGCTGGTAAACATACCATTATATTTATTCTATCATTTAATTCCAAAATGAAATTTAATTTATTTAAAAAATTTATTTGGCTATTTTCAGTGTATCTTGATGATGTAAAAATGGCTTGTGAACAACCAAATGGTAATTGGAAATCACTTATTTTATTAGTGCCTCTTCGACTGGGTGCAGATAAATTAAATCCAGATTATGCGTCATGTTTAACTGCACTTTTTCGATTAACTACATGTATCGGAGTAATTGGCGGACGTCCACGTCATTCACTCTACTTTATCGGCTATCAAGAAGATAAACTTATTCATTTGGATCCGCATTATTGTCAGGAGGCAGTTGATGTACGTAAAAACCACTTTCCACTTGGCAGCTTTCATTGTTTGTCACCAAGAAAAATGCTATTATCAAAAATGGATCCCAGTTGCTGTGTTGGATTTTATTTTCATGATAAAAAAGCTTTTGATGAATTTGTCCAAAACGAACGCGTAAGTTTAATTTATAGTTAACAAAATTTATTGGGATTTTGTTTATTTTTATTGTTCATTCATTTTATTTTTATATTATAGTCTTTGGTGCCAACAAATCAGAAAGTGGATTACCCAATGTTTCTATTTTGTGAAGGAAGTGGCGCAGATATTCGACGTGGATATGAAGTTAAAGAGGGTATGTTGTCCTCTTCTGTATCAGGCATTGATTCAGAAGTACCTGATGATGATATTCACTATGAATGCGAAGAATTTGAACTTTTGTAAATTAATTACAAATTAACTTGGACAGTAGAAGAGAAAAAATACACTTGGGAAACCTAAAAGTACTTAAAAATATGCTGTGCAAAAATGGGCTATGTTAATTATTGGAATAGCAATCACAAAAATAATAATAATGGGAAAAAAGTTTTTCAACTTTCTATGGACTCGTGGACTTATAAAATAAGACTTGAGCTTTAATAATAAACCGCATAGATTGCGATATTATTGGATATACACCAATTGCGCTATCACGTCTTGGTTAAAATCCTCATTTTTTTTTTTAATTTTTTTATCTTCTTTTTTTTTTTTGGAACATTTCGTTATTTGGTTAATTTATTATTATTGTAAATAAAATATACATCATCATTATTAAACATCATGTTTTCGACTACATTAAAGTCGTTAATCAATTTGAATCGACAACAATGTTTCGTAGATATCATTTGTCATTAAAATTAAAACCAATCTTAAATAATACTAAATTTATGTTATTTATTAATTTTCATAATCGTTCATTATTGTTACTGACTTGGATATGAGTTATTGATAAATTTTAACATCCTGTTATAAAAATTATTCATCAAACGATATGTAAAATATTAAAAATAAATGAGAAAAATATAAGCACAACAATATTATGAAACATATAAATGTATTGAGTGGAATCAGCAATCGAAAAAAAAAATATAAAAAAATTATTGGGGTAAATAAAAACAAATAAATAGCAAAATTCAAATGATTTATTGTTGTATTCTGTACATAATAACAATTTTACGAATAAAATTTGTGCATAAAACAACCCTAACTCCTACAAATTCTATATAAACATTGCAAATTGGAAGAAAAAATTTTTTTTAATTATTAAATTATTAAGTATCAACATTGTTTGTCTTTCATTCCGATGATAACATTGTATGTTAATATCTATTCAATTGAAAGACAAAAATATTTAAAGAGCCAATAAGTCTCTAATATACTATTGTCATGAACTCCCAAGTATCCCTTAAAACATACTATGTATGTAAAAACTTGGTTGATTTGTATTTTCAATCCTATTTTTTAATGTACTGTGCCACACTTTCAGAAATTTTAGGCCAAATTTCATCAGTCGTATCACCCTGGAAATCTTTAAGAATTCCTAATTTCTTATAATAACCTATAACCGGTTCTGTTTTTGAAACATAATATTCAAGTCTTTTTGCCACAACATCTGGTCTGTCATCGATCCTCTGACTCAATGGCTCGCCTGTTATATCATCCTTCCCCTATCAATAATGAAAACAAAAAAAATTTAATATTAACATACAATGAACAGAATTCTCCACTTCCTCTAAAGAAGATTGATTTACCGGCACTTTAGGATCATTAAATCCAACATTATATACCCGGCCGCTTGGCAAATGAACCCATCTACTTTTAATCCTATCAATTATCACGGAATGTGGAACAATCAGATTCAATACAAGATTAACTGGTTGTACTTTTTGTAATTTTTCAGCTTGAGTCAAAGTCCTGGGAAATCCTACATACAAATAATTAATACATAAATGAAATGAATTTTAAATAAAAATATTCCAATTCAAATGCTCAACAATCATTGAAATTCAATTCTCTACGCATACCATCAAGTAAATAATTAGAATTCGAAACTGATTCAATTTCATGTGCGACCAATGATATCATTGTTTCATCGGGTACAAGTGCACCCTCATTCATGAATTTTTTAACTTGCTTTCCAATATCTGTATCAAAATAAAAAATAAATCAAAATTAAATCCATACAAATAATTAAAATAAAAATCTAAACAACATTATCTACCTGTACTATTTGCCACATGTTCCCTTAATTTATCACCGCTAGATATGTGCGTAACCCCAAATACTTTTACAATCCTCGCTGAAATAGTTCCTTTGCCTGATCCTGGTGCGCCTAAAATCACAGCCTTGAAGGCCGCGACCTTGGCGAGACTCGTTGCAGATACCTTGACCATTTGACTGTGAATTGGCAGACTGACTATCGTGAACACGAGTCACCGCCACTGTCTGGCACCAATTGGAATCTGAGTGAGTGCAAGCAAAAGAAAAAAGAAGAATTAAAAAATGAGACATGGTATAGAGCGCGAATAGCAGTTCTGCAAGAATATAATGCTCCCACTCCTTTTATATATGTTCATACATGTATATTTTATGCTTATACAATTACACTTTGTCTTTCTATCTAAAATCCTTGCACTCCACAAATCCTTTAATACATTTATGGATCATGCACTTCTTTTGCCACAATTGCAAGACTAATTATTGGCTTCATTCAATGCGCCAGCACCAAACAAATGAAAATAAAAAATGTCTGTGCACTTCGGACACGTTGATTAATACTTACTTAGGTAATATATGTTTATACACATGCACACTTCTATATAGATGTGATTCGCCAAAGCTTTTGACCTTCGACCTAAAGATAATAGTCGAAGAATGTTGTTGTAGTTTAATATAAATTAAAATAATGCGAGTGATATCTTTTTTTGCAGTCCCACATTACATCTAATTATTGTGAGAAAATCTGGTAATTATTGTCATGATGGCACATGCGTGTGTAAAATTTTAGATATGAAAGCACTGAGAAATTAATGGAAAGTTTTGTACATAGATTCTTTTTTTTTTTTTATTGACAAAGTAGCACTTTATTTGTGTGAAAAAGTAATACAATATTTAGTTTATTTTAGTTTGGACCTGGAGCTTTATTATTTAAATGCACAGTGTTATGATAATAAACTATTGATATATTTTAGATGACCTCGCAATAATAATAAAGAAACACTACGTAATTATTTTACAAAATAATTGTTATGCTAATACAGTTGATGAATTATTTAATATATTTTTTTTTCATTATAAATTGTATCAATTTTCCTATTGTCTGATATAGTTTACTAGTATGATTATGAATTTGTTTTGTCTCCTAAAATATAAATATATATAATTGGGTACTTGAATTTTCGTTTTAATTTGTTAAGTTTGCCAATTATTTTATTATCATTTCTTTTCTCAATAAATCGTGTTAATCAATTGGTCTTGTGTTAAAAAATAACTCTGCTACAATTAAAGTAGTATGCATAATTAACATATAAATTGACGTCAAGTCAATCCATAATATTTAAACAAATATGATACGAAATTTCACATGGAAAAAAGAAACTCTTTTGCATTATAACATCAACAAGCGTATGGAAAATAAACTACTTAAAAAAAAAAAAAGGAAAAAAAGTTTTAAGCTCAATGTTATTTAATATTTGTCCTCTGACGCAACTGGATAAATCAGAATATGAACTGTATTTTATTTGTGCATTTTATCCATCTCAGAAAATTGTATTTACCCTTGCCAACATTTATAATTTGTCTTTCATTTATAAAAAATGTCATTCAACTCGTTTTTTACAAAAATGTAATATCTTTCATGATTGAAATGCAACAAGATTATGCTATTAATATTCAATATAAAAAAAACACGATACTTCTATCGATTTACAATAAAATCAGTTTCTTTTTATCACGTGTTAGAAATTGATGGTTAATTCCAACGTGAGATTTACAAAGCTTGCGAGGTAATACAAATCCCAATTTCTCGTTACCATAGTTCACCATCTTTTTCTTTTGCTGGCACTTCAATAACTCGTGGTTTATCAATTATTCTTGCAGTGCGACCACCTTTTTCCACAATACCAATAATCCATGCCTGATAGCCCTCCTGTTTTTCAATATCTTTGCAATAAGCCGCGGCTTGTTCACGCGGTAAACAAATCAGTAATCCACCACTTGTCTCTGCCGAATGACCTTGAAGTAACTGGAACATATTTCCGCATGCTTTCGCTACTGCTGCCATTTTAGCAATAACCGGAAGATTGTGAATAACAAATGACACTTCATTTTTTTGATGTTTTGCCAAATTTTGTGCATGACCAAGTAATCCAAATCCAGTTACATCTGTTGCACCATGTGCATTGTATTTATGCATAAGACGCGCAGCTGTAAACAATTCATCAAAGTATTAATTAAAAAATAATCAATGAATTTTAATTTATTTAAAATTGTAATTGAATTAATTTATGAAGTAAATAAACAAAGACATTTACCTATTCTGTTGAGCCTGGCCATACTGTCCATCGCACGTTGATAAGCCTTTCGTACATCGTCCTCGCTTACAACAAGTTTAATTCTGTTCCAACGATCCGGTTGATCCAACCATTGATGAGCATTTACTGCAACTTGTGTACCCAATGGCTTTGTTAATACCAGCACATCGCCCACCACTGCATTGTCGGGTCTGAATCATAATAAATATAATATTACAACAATTTCAAGTGTCATAAAATTAATTTCAATAATGCAAACAATAAATATGCAAAATAAATATGAATATCTGTGGAAATTGATCTTTCGTGAATTTAAATATAAATAAAATCACGACGTGGTTTAATCAAATTTCAAATATTTGTTCTACCTATTTTTCTTTAAGATATTTCATTGATAATAAAAATATCTTACTGTATTAATAGGCAAACAATTATTTACAGGCATATACATTTTCTACATACACAATATACTCGTTGGGTTGACAAACAGTTGTAGCAACACCGCCAATGGTGCACCAAGGATTGACGACAGTTTGACCACCGGTTACTGTTGTGCCAGCTTCTAATGCTGAATCCTTGAATCCCCTCATAATCAATGGCACCACAACATCGCGCTCTTTCTCAGTCATTTTTGTACTTACTCCCAGCAACATAAGCATATTGTCAGACTCCGTCACACCCATTGCATACAAATCGCTCAGAACGTTTGCACAAGCAATTTTACCTAAAGGAACACGTTTGGACACATTCGTCCTGTAAAAACAAAATTATTTATGAATTTTTAATCTTACCCATCATATAAGGATCATCAACAAGTGGATAAAAAAAGTCTGTGGTTTGAACTAGACTAAGTCCACCGTGTCTAAGTGGAGTTACGGAGGAATCCATGCCAATGCCTGTAAAAAAAAAAATTAATAATAAATTAAATTACAAATATTTTATTGATAAATTAATTTTTCATATTATTAGAATGATTTGAAGTTATTTGATATAATGCGTTTTTGCTGTGCGGCAATTTTTGAATTTTTAAAGTATGATTTAACGAAAGGAAACGAGTTGAGAATCACTGTGCAGGCGCCAACGTGGCAGCCATATTTCATAAGGGCCGACAGCCACAAAATTTGTGCCCCCGCTTGCGTGCACGTTAACTATTTCGTTGACTCATAAAATATAAAGGCGTCAAACAATGGCGTCACAATGCATTCAATCATTGCAATTAATATATTAAAAAAAAAATCTACATCCATTATCGATAGCCATATATATTCCATAATAAAAATGAAACAATTAAATCTTTCCAAGTGTGCCCAAATAAAATAATACACGTAATATTATTTATCTACTATATAATATTCGATATTATTTATTTATACACACGATATTAATATCAAATTACCGGTAGAATAAAAAAAAAAAACGCCGCACGCGATTATAAAAAATTGCCTTTAAATAATCTGCAATAAGAAAATTGGAAATATCTGAAATAAAATGTGGGCATAAATAGGTTAGAATAAATTTGAGGATGCTCACCAATTCGCGGAATAGCCAAATGCATAAAGTGAGCATGTTCATGATCCTGAGCGCTACCATCATCTGCCTGAAGTCCCTCGAGAAGTTTACCAAGAACTTCTTGAGGGACTTTACACCCTCATCCTTTTAGATCGGCAAACCGCGTAAGGCGGAAGGTTGCGTCCAGGTCATGTGCCACTGGATCAAATGGCCTCCGGAGAGCAAGGGCATTTGGATTACCACCAAGTTCTAATTGTCCAACAGATAAAGCGTCCTGGCTCACTGGTGTTCCCTGTAGATCCGCCATCTTTATCCTAATTTAAATATAAAAAATAATATTAATTTAAATTGCATTTTTTATAGATGTAATGTGATAAAAAAAATTCTAATTAATTTATATAATAAATGAAGTGTAGTTGGTGGCTTCACCAAATTATTATTTCCGAGTTACAGCCCTGTTTTCAATTTTTACTTTTGCTTTCCTCGTCATTTACCTTGATACGCTACTATCGTCTCACTTTCACTTAGAGCAAAAGTTATACTTCCTCCGCCACTGTCAGGTTCTCCGTTCAGTCTACGTTACTTCGCTTTGCTTTATATTACGATAAAATTTACAATGTATCCGCAGACAGACAGCCACTGGTTAAATACAACGGATGAATTTACGCTAGCGTGTTGTGCGCACGGGCGTCGAGTAGCCGGGATCAAGAGCAAATGCAAAATGGTGCTTGTAAAACTTGTGTGCCGCTTTGGACGCCCGGAACTTTGCTCTTGAGTGGTCCCACCACGTAAAATGCCACGATTCTATTGGTGAATTTGAATTGACGCATGCGCAATATAACTGCGCGACTCAGGAACGCGTCTAACAATTCGTTGTTCCCCCCATTTTATTTTATTTAGGAAAAATTTCCCATGTGACTTTTTTTTTTATTTCATTATTTTTTCAATCATTTTATTTACAGCTTTCTTACATCAATTATTGTAACTCTTTATTTATTTTATAATAGTAATTATTACAATTTGTATTTTTTTATCTGCTCGGAATACAAATTAAATGTCGATTTTTTATATAATATGGAAAAAAAAAATGAGGTTAGGGAACCATTTGAATGATTTTGTTTCTTAAAATTTGCATCAATGGAATACAGTGAGATTTTTAATTTTTGTATTCTTGTCATCATTGTTGGCAAATGACATAGTTATTCTTTTTATTTTTGCATTAAAGTAGTTCATTTTTTTATCGCAATCAAATATTAAACAAATTTCACATCATCAGTCAGTGGTTCTCATATATCAAATTCACTCAGCTATTAAAATCGTTTTTCTTCATTGGTCGGCAAAGTAGGGAATATAAATGTAATTTACCAACATGGCGTATCGATTTGAGTATGCAATTTGTTTATTTTTTTTTGCCTTTCCCTCTTTATCGCGTGCCATGGTGGAGGAACTGTCGGCGAATCATTGTCAAATCAATTATTATGCGATATTATTCTTCAGAGTAAAGAATAAAGAGGGTCGACTCCAAAATAATCAACGAAAATGGCCCAACTTTTACGAACTGTTAACTCCGAGGTATGACATCAATTTATTTAATTATTTATCCATGTATACATATTTATTGTTACAAGTTACTGCTATATATATTAAACAGAATGATAAATATAGCCAATAATAATCCCGCCAATAAAATTTGTTTATTATTTGTTTATTGATTTATTAAAATTAGTAAAAACAAATTTTAGAAATGTGAAATATCTCAAATAAATTTTAAATTGAAAATAAAAAATTATTTTAATGATTTGTACTGTAATTTTAACTAAATGAATTTTATTCATCTGTTTATAGATTGAAAGAATGTTTATATTGTATTTTATAATATAAAATAATATTAATTACCCTCAATTTGCACGAGTTAACGTGTAAACTTAAGAAAACGGTTACAAAGATTAATTATTTATAGATATACCGTTATCGGTATATCACCAGAGAGCAAACATGATTTCATAATTTGATCAAGCGCCAAGCGACAAATATTAATTCTTATCTTTTTATATTATGTTTTAATATTAAAATGAAATAATTTTTAATAAATTATATTCTTTTTTTCAGATGCGAATCGCAAAAAAATCATTCAGCAGTGCTGTTCCCACAGTAAAAATGTTTATAGATGGGCAATTTGTAGGTAATTATATGACTCTGATGATAATGAATTAAAATATGTATGAAATATAATGAGTGACATTTTTTTTTTTTTTTTCAACAGAGTCAAAGAGCACAGAGTTCACTGATGTTCATGATCCCGCGACAAATCAACTTTTATGTCGTACTCCAAAATCAACAAAAGTTGAAATGGAAAGCGCTGTAGAGAGTGCTAAAAATGCTTATGAAAAGTGGCGTCAAACAAGTGTACTAACACGACAAACACTTATGTTGAAATATCAAGCTCTCATTCGCGAGCACTCTGTAAGAGATTGATTATTATTAATATTTTATAAGTCTTTATGCACAATAATATAAATAGAAAATATGATTTTAGAAAGAAATTGCGGCTAATCTTGTAAAAGAAAATGGAAAAACAATGGCAGATGCTGAGGGTGATGTTCTTCGTGGTCTTCGTGAGTGAAAACTAAAAAAATTAATTGTCAAAATTCACAAATAATTTTATCTTCATCGATATAATTTTATATTCCAGAGGTTGTTGATGCCTGTACAGCAATTCCAACACTACAAATGGGTGAATCAACGCCAAATGTAGCAACAGACATGGATATAATTTCGTATAAAATTCCTTTAGGTGTCACAGCGTCAATTTGTCCCTTCAATTTTCCAGCGATGATTCCGCTATGGTCATTTCCCATATCAGTTGCCTGTGGAAATACCACAATACTCAAACCATCCGAGAGAGTGCCCGGTGCATCAATGATACTCGCTGAACTTTTCTCTAAAGCTGGCGCGCCACCAGGTTTACTTAATATTATTCACGGTCAGCACGCAGCTGTTGATTTTATTTGCGAACATCCGGATATCAAAGCAGTGTCCTTCGTGGGCTCTGATCAAGCGGGAAAATATATATACAAACAGAGCAGTGCTCATGGAAAACGTGTCCAGTGTAATATGGCAGCGAAAAATCATTGTGTTGTTATGCCAGATGCGAATAAAAATAAAACTATTTCACAAATTGCTGGCGCAGCCTTTGGCGCCGCTGGCCAACGTTGTATGGCTTTATCAGTCGCGGTGTTTGTTGGTAAATCCAAGGAATGGATACCAGAATTGGTTGACGCTGCAAAACGATTGAAAGTAAATGCCGGTCATGTACCTGATGCTGATTTAGGACCAGTAATTTCACCACAATCAAAAGAGAGAATTTGCGGACTTGTTGAATCTGGTGTAAAAGAAGGCGCAAAGCTTGATCTTGATGGACGTAAAATTGTCGTTTCTGGTTATGAAAATGGGAATTTTATTGGGCCTACAATTCTCTCTGGTGTTCAGGTATGTAAAAATTAAAATAGAATATATTCTTATACTTTTTTTATACAATTAAAATGTATAATTCAAATGTCAACTTTTGCTCAGACCTTATGACTTTATGTAAATTAATTTTATTTCAGCCACACATGAAATGTTATACTGAAGAAATTTTTGGGCCTGTACTTGTATGTATGTTTGCCAATAGTCTAAATGAGGCCATTGAACTTATAAATAATAGTCCGTATGGTAATGGTACCGCTGTTTTCACAACAAATGGCGCAACAGCGAGAACATTCGTCAATAGAATTGAAGCTGGACAAGTTGGTGTAAATGTTCCTATTCCAGTTCCATTACCCATGTTTAGTTTTACTGGTAATAAAGGATCATTCCTGGGTGATAATCATTTCTACGGAAAATATGTATGTATTATCAATAGAGTTATATATGTATAATTCAATTTGTATTTTAGAACTTTGTGACAATATTTTTTTTTTCAATTTCAGGGAATTAATTTTCATACACAAACCAAAACCGTCACACAATTGTGGAGATCAGGTGACGCAACTGACATTACCTCATCAACTGCAATGCCTACCATGCACTAAGATAATTGTCTTAGTAATAAATGACACAGTAAAAAATCTTAAAGAATATTTTTTGACAAATTACTTACAACATTTATACAAACAATGTCTTCCTACGACAATGCCAGTGTGCTTATAAAAATTTTGTACTACATATTGACTGTTGTTACATGTATATTATACATCTGTTGAATTGAAAAGGACCTCGTGCTCTCATTTTTTTTATCGATATCTTATTCACTAATACTATTTTGTAAATGCTAAAGGGCATTCAAACCCATTGGCATTAATCGAAATGGCGCAAGCGCGCCTGATATTTTGTTTTCTTTTTTTATCTTGTTATATTTGGTGGCTATTTGCTGCACGCGCATCTGCGCCTTCCCATATTATAAGTTCACTCGCCAGGTATCATTGTGACCAATATTTGCCCGGAACTACATTCCATCAGCTCGTTCATCAGAGTGTGTATTCTGCCGGGGTTAAAAAGACTGTTTGATTTTTTTATATTTCCAAAGTAACATCAAATTGTTCGTGACCGGTGCTGATAAATATTGTAAGTAGTACTCAATCAATATTAAATATTCTTTATATAAATTAATAAAAGGAAATTAATTTTATTTGTTTAAAAACAATTTCATGTGTATCATTTTTGATGGGATTGTTTTTTTTTTCTATTAGGTGAGAAAAAAATGTTCAAAACCGTACGGAAAGGTGATGCAAGCTTGCAGTATACAATTTTACCACAAACAGATCAATTTGTTGGCAACAACCCGTTACCACAACCACCTGATACTCGTGAATCAAACGTTTATAAATTTATGCTGCTTTTAGTATTTATCGCTACTTGTTTTTGCACTTTTGCAATAATTTCTTCAATTATACTCAATGCACAGCGCGAGTCTAATTCTTTTGCCGTACGGAATTTAGAACAAGTTGAATATAATGATGTGGTAAAATTGAAAAATCATCAATCAACAACCACAAATTCAATTGATATTAATCAAAAAGAAATTTTTTCAACAAATAATGCGATGGAAATTAATTCAAATAATGTTCAAACAACAACTGAAAATTCTATCGTCACCAAAATTTTCGAGACACCTCCAGATGTTGATGATAATGTCCCTGAAATAATGGACACTATCACGGATTATACAAGTCCAGGTGAATATATTTTTTTATCTAAACAAAATATTTTTATTAATTTAAAAAAATTTTTAAATTTCAGAAAATAAATTAATATTAGGAAGAATTGATATCAGCTCTCCGCCATCGATAGACTCTATGGTTTTTAAAAATTCTGAATTACCTGTAACTGTCATGCCATTAACGACAATCGATGCGTCTTCATCTTCCACGTCTTCCAAACCAAGGACAACTGTTTCAAATTATTTACTAACAAATAGAATGAACCCTACGAATATTTTTAAACGAGCAAAAATGCCACGTGTCACATTGAAATTGCGTGAAAATGATACAATTCCAAAAATGTATATGAAAGCAGGTATCGCATCATATAAAAAAGGGAATATTACGACCAGTGTTTTGGCACATGGTTTGAGCTTAGAAGGATTGATATTTAAAACACCCGAAGGAACAATTAAACCGTGGAGTAAAAAATGTGCTTTTTCTCAATCAGCTTTTCGTGCAACATTAAAGGTAATGAAAACTCTATAAATAATTTCATAATAATACAAACAATTTAACTAAATATCATCAAGTAAATTCACTTTATATTTGTTTATAATATACATAAAACAGTAGCCAGAAAATTAATTTAAAGTCTATTTTCGTAAAACTTCATTAGCATTCATATTGGAAACTTTTTTTACCTCAATATCCAAGTAATATGCACAATAGTTTAATGGTCGCTTTAAATATTGATTGGGTTGCAGCACAAAAGAGAAGTATTAGGAGGTTTGAACACGAGAGCCTGACTTTATTATATATAAAATCGATCGAATTGTGAGCGTACGCGTTCATCAAACTAAAATGCATTTTGTTATCTATTTTTTTTTTTTGTTCTCTCTCTAACTATTAACAGTCTCCCGCTCCTGTCATCGAGTTTCATCAGTTTATTTATTCATTTTATAAGTGAATATTGTAATTTGAATAAAGGTATAAAATTTTATTTTATTTTTCAGAGATACTGCGAAGCAAGTGGAATACTATTTACTCTTGGATTGACGGTTGGCGTTATTGTATCTATGCTCGCATCTGTAACTATTATTTTTAAATATAAAGTTCATCCAGTAAAATCGCCAAACGTTGAAGAACCGCCATTGAATGCAAAAGATGATGAAGAAGAACATGAAGATAGATCAAAGCTTCTTGAACCAGAAACTAAATTAATTAACGAAAAGGAGTAATATGTCGTTAAAGACGATGGTAAATTAATCAAATTATCTCCTGGTATCTTTCAATTTTACACTCACTCTCTATCTTCTTATCTGTTTCTATCTCCCTCTCGCTCAGGCAAAATGTATCACGTATATAATTATAATTATTCGGTTATTATTTTAGATTACAAAATAAATTTGTGGAGGAATAACTGCATTAGTAAATTTCAAATTTATTAATTTGTTGGCAATTTAATAAGTGACAATTTAGGATGAAAAAATTATCATGCTTTCATGTTTGTGATTGATTTTTTTCTTTTTTTTCAGCGGCATAATGCCAATTGGCATTTTTTTACTCGTTAATATTATTTTATTTCTGTTCTTAAATGGGTTCACTGATCGCGCCCTCACTCATTCTGCACGCATTGTGTGCAGATTCGTGTCGTATACCAATCGCACAATTACTCCGATCAGAGGCCAAACGTTCCATGACGTAAATATAATGTCGTCGTTGAAGTAGAAGGCGTGTCAGAGTTTAGTTGAAAAATAAGGAAAAAGAAAATGAATTGGAAATAATGAGAAAAACATTTGGTCGAATTTTATTTTATATTTAATAATCGATAGTTAAATATTTTAATTGCGATGAAATTAAATAAAATTTAGGAAATAGCTGGATTGAATATTTAAAAAAAAAAAAAATAGTTATTCATATTTATGAAGAATTATATTGAATCGGATTCTTATGCATATCATAAAATTTATCTAAAATTAAAAATGATAATCCAATAAGACGAAATAAATAATTCATAGCAGCACAAAATTAATAATTTATTTCTCTCAGCAGACAATGTAAAAATTAAGAATGTTTTTTAGATTTTTTGTAAATAAGTATGTATATTTTTTTATAAAATTCCACAAACGGCGATAAGAGTGTATTTTTAATTATGTTACAATTAATCCAATGTTAATTTTTTATATGAAAGTATATTAGCTCTTAATGAGTAGTTTTTGAATGGGACAAACAATTTAAAAAAAAAAAAAAATAAGTTAAAACGTGGAGAAAATAGATAATATTAAATTGAAAAATTAGAAAATCATAAAAATTAAAACAGGCTATAATTTTACAATTTTAAAAATATTTTTTTATTTTTATATTATGTTTTTCAATTGCACGAATTCATAGCAATGTTAGTACAATTATATAAATAAATAATGTATGTTACAAAGTAGCCAATCGAGAGGAACAACTAGATGAATATATCCAATTAAAAAAAATTGGAAAAATTATAATTATTCATGTAAATATTATCTCAAAATAATTAATAATCCATTCAACATGTCATTAAATGTCACGTATGTATAATTGATGTGAATATACATAAACAAATGATTAATATCCATAACAAAAAAAAAAGAAAAAAAAAGCGAAATAATAATTAAAGATGATTATAATCTTCAATAAAGACTGTAGCGCAAACGCTTAAAGAAAAAAAACGAGGGAAATAAAAAATAAACCCAAATGCAAAATTGAAATCGATAATTATCTATTTGTAATCTAAATAATTATCTCACAATATTGTTTCCACAAACAATAAACAAGAAAAGTGATAAACATTCACTTTTATTACTTAGCTCAAATATAAATAAATAAAATACTAAGTAAAATTGCAAAATATATATTTAAACGCTCCATTCAATTTTTCAAATGAAATTTATTTATTGAACACAAGATGGCAACACTGAAAATATAAATTCAAAGTCGTCGTCGCCGCGCAATCATTTTACACACAAATAAACACACTCTCTCACACATATGTATATTAATATATATGGATAATACATATATACATATTTGAGTAGTGCGCCTATTTCTGTAGAGGTCGAACGCGTGTGTGCCAAACAAGATTTTAGTTCGGTTTCGACTTTAGTCGGATGGTTTTGCACTACTTTGTCTCCACCGAATTAACAATCGTGAGTATACATATAATAAATAACATGACACAATTATAATTCTATATAAAATCATAGATATTTAATTGCCCAATTAAATAATCAACAAATTCTTTTCATTATATATTTTTTTTTTAATATGAATTTCTCAATTGCATAAACTCAATAAAATATTTTTAAAATCCACACGCGAATTTAAATTATAATTCTAATTGTTTTTATTTTTTTCTTAGTATTAAATTTTTCATTTGTATTATTGTTTCATGACATAAACACTATTACGTAAATACATTTATTTATAATTAATATAGAATTATTCACGATGTAATGAATCATAAATTGAAAAAAATTATTTTCATTTAATTCATACGTTAAAGTGACGATGTCATTAATTTATGTTTGAAACAATAAATTCATTGAGAAGTAGAGTACTACACATGATGTAATAATATGTAATAGTGTCAGGCAAAATAAAACATTATCATAAAATATAAAATTCACATATTACATCTTGATTTATTAATAATTTATTCATTTTATTTATTTCTTCTTTTTCTCCTTTGAATATTTTGATTTAGCCTTGACGCAAATATCTAATGAATTATAAAAAAATTTTTTTTTTCTTTCTATTTTATGGTACCTCTAATCTTTTAATACGTCAATTAGATATGGTATGTATACACGATTAGGATAACCTAAGTTTAAAAAACAATTGCGTATAACATGCCAATTGATCATGTGAGAGCGTATGTAAATTTCCTTGAACGTAAAGACATTATTGCGGGTAATAATTTATTAACATTATGATAAATAACTCATCCTAAAGTTAGAAACAAATGATCGAATGAACACGTGCAAAAAAACAAAATCAAGAAGAGAAATAAAGAATTTACATTACATAATTGCAAGGTAAACAAATAGAAAAAGAAAAAAAAGAAAAAAAAAACCAGTTTAAAATCATTTACAACATTTTTCTCATAAACCTTTCTCTTTTATTTATTTATTTATTTATTTTTTTTCTATCATGTACGTTAGTCAATGTATATACCGGCTCCTTTCATAATATTCATCGTGAATCTGTAACTTATAATAAATATTTGTTTACATAACTCTCTCATTTAAAAAGATATCCTTGACCGAAATTCAAGTTTTGTGAGTCGTTAGCTGATAATTCCATCATAAATGAATGATGTGTCCATTCCTTTAGCCTACACTTGTTTAATATTTTTCTCTAGGACCATTTTGGCATCTTTATTGAAAGTAGAATCACTTAATATCAGCTGATAATACAGCATTATATTCTGGATATAAAATAAAATCAATATAATTCATGTTGAAATGTTGATGAAGATTTTTTTTTTCCATTTGTATCATCAGTTGTTGTTTAATTAATTATTTTAAATCTGAAACTATTATTCCATTAATCTGAGGTGTATATTTAAGATTATTTAAACAGCTGGATGTCAGTCCACATTGTAAATTTTTAAGCACATTTAATTCCATTAATCAATATGAAAAAGCAAGGTTGGTGGCCCTCTATATTGTCGTAGCGAATTATTTACTGTATCAAAAAATAAATATATATTTTTATAATGTTAATAAATATTAAATAAATATCAAGCTGCACTATCCACATCAATTCATTAAACACTTCTTAAAATATATTATTAAATTTAAATTCATTCATTATTTTTTATTTTAAATACGAAGCCAAATATTGGCGTTTTAATTTTATTAACAGACAGAATTTTAAACATAAAAATATATATTTCATCATTGAAAGTGGTAATTGATTTTATGATGATACCCTACAATACAACATATAATATACATATATATACATATATTTTCTTAAATTTATTCATCAATCAAACGATCGTGTTGCACAACTGAATAAATAAATGATCTGTTTTTTTTTTTCTTTCTTTTTCAATTATCATTAGTATTTTTTAATTCTAAATAATTTTTACTCTGATTCTTTATGACACACGCACTTTACTTTATAATATCTTCACTGTCTACATATGATAACGATAAATATAAACACATATATAAATATTATATACACAGAGAAAATAATTTCTTCGACTTTGGACTCGTAGACAAACAAAAGTCTGTATATAAATAAAATAATCATAAGAAGAAAAAAAATGTATTCACTTCCCCTTTTTAAATAATTTATTCAATATCCAATCACACTCAAACAGGTGGAAAAAAAAAAAATACTTAAGGGTAGATAAATTAAAAAAATCATCAGTCAAAATAATTTCATAATTATTATAATTCATTCAAATAAAAATATTAAAAATTAATAATTGTATTTAAAATTTATATTCAAATGTAATATTATTAGAAAGATGTTCTCATTTTGATTTACAACAATTGATCATTGTTTATCATTTGCGTTCAATCAACTGATGAATATATGACACATCGTTATTTGATTCATAATTTAAATGCATAAATTATCAGTGTGTATCGATGCATCAGACTGATTTTTATAGAGCGGTAATTTCCCATGCTGTGTGATTGTTAATAATTAAGAGTGAAATCGATTGATCACGATCAAGAGGTCAACAGTTCAAAAAAAAAAAAAAAAAATAATAAGGAATTGTTACATCATTCATTGCCATAAATAAAAATAAATAATAATATATAATTACAGATAGTGAAACTTTGAAATAAAGGAAAAGAGAAATAATGACATTCATGATTGTATATATTTATATGTATGTATATATACTATGTAGACGATAGTGAAACTTGGGAAATTGCAAAGCAGTTCCAGTTTAACATATATGGCGAGGAGTTAATTAAATTAAATCAATGAACATTGGTCGACGGGATAATTAAAAATAATGTTTGGAATACTGAAATAACATTATTTTGGAATTTGCCCTTATGTATTTTGTATATATTTAAACATTGACTGTTGTGCTCATGATTAAAAACCAAATGTTGTATTCGTTTTATCTCTGGTGGAATAAAAAATAATAAAAAAAAAAGAAGAAGGACTGATATAGTCTAGACGAATGCAAATTGCATAATGGATTGAGTTGTGATATTATTTTTTGTTAAATGATGTGGAGAAATATGATTGCATGACTGAGAACATTGACATTGTGTATAAAATTTGGGAGAAAAGAAAAAAAATAAATGATTATTTACCTTTAAAGTATTTTTGTTGCTTGTCCTAATTATTTTTAACTTTCTAGAAATTCACCGGTTGGAGCAGAGACGAAGGAAATTATCCGTCCGTAAGGCAATGAAAAATTGGGACAAATTAAAACGACATAAAGAAGAATAGAAAATTTAAAGTGCAGCTAAACAGGAAACGGAGGGCTGTGAAATATTATTTATGAATTAAAAGAAAAGAAAAAAAAAATAAAGAACGTGACAATAAATGAAGAATATTTAATCAACATATATTCCAAAGAGTTCAGAGTTCAGTGCAATATATTGAAGAAAAATAAAAAGGGATAGACAGAGTAAAACAAAGTGTTTGATAATACACAATAAAATTTGTTAAAAGAATAAAGCAACTGAAATAAATATAAAAATGTATTCAGCACATAGAGCTGGCAGGGCCTTGGCCAGACAACGAACAATTCTACGGGTGTATAATGTCAATTTTAGCACTGATGTTCAATTCAAACCAATCCGAAGTGTTCTCGTTGCTAATCGAGGTAAATTATAAGTTATAAAAATTCTACAACATCAATTAAATTATTTTAATATTAAAATATTCTTCTAAATATTTTTTTATTTATTTTTACAGGTGAAATTGCTATTCGTGTATTCCGAGCATGCACAGAATTGGGCATTCGATCAGTGGCAATTTATTCTGAACAAGATAAAATGCAGATGCACAGACAAAAAGCAGATGAAGGTTATATTGTTGGACGTGGTTTACCACCAGTGCAAGCTTATCTTAATATTCCTGAGATAATAAAAGTAGCCACAGAAAATAATGTTGATGCAATTCATCCTGGCTATGGTTTCCTGTCTGAAAGATCAGACTTTGCACAAGCAGTGGTGGATGCTGGTATGCGATTTATTGGTCCAAGTCCTAAAGTTGTGCAACAAATGGGTGATAAAGTGGCAGCAAGACAAGCAGCAATTGCTGCGGGTGTGCCAATTGTTCCTGGTACAGATGGACCAGTCACTACTGCACAAGAAGCAATGGCTTTTTGTCAAAAGCACGGATTACCAGTTATTTTTAAAGCAGCTTATGGTGGCGGTGGACGAGGTATGCGTGTTGTACGAGAAATGGAAGAAGTTGAGGAAATGTTTCAAAGAGCATCGTCTGAAGCCAAAGCTGCTTTTGGTAATGGTGCAATGTTCATTGAGAAATTTATCGAAAGACCTCGGCACATTGAAGTACAATTATTAGGTGATCATGCAGGCAATGTTGTTCATTTATACGAACGTGATTGTTCTGTTCAACGACGACATCAAAAAGTTGTGGAAATTGCACCAGCACCACGACTTGATCCAAAAATACGAAATAAAATGACAGAGCATGCTGTTAAATTAGCAAAACATGTGGGATATTCTAATGCTGGTACAGTTGAATTTCTTGCTGATGATAAAGGCAACTTTTATTTCATTGAAGTGAATGCTCGATTGCAAGTTGAACATACTGTTACGGAAGAAATTACTGGTATTGATCTTGTACAATCACAAATTCGCATTGCTGAGGGTATAACATTACCAGAGCTTGGTATGACTCAGGAAAAAATAATTCCTCAAGGTTATGCGATTCAGTGTCGTGTTACTACTGAGGATCCAGCGAAAAATTTTCAACCAGACACTGGAAGAATTGAGGTATTTCGATCTGGTGAAGGAATGGGCATACGATTGGATGGAGCTTCAGCATTTAGTGGAGCAATTATTTCACCTTATTACGATTCACTTCTTGTTAAAGTAATTGCCCAAGCTGGTGATTTAGAATCATCATGCGCAAAGATGAATCGAGCACTTCGTGAATTTCGTGTTCGTGGTGTTAAAACTAATATTCCATTTTTATTAAATGTTTTGGAAAATCAAAAGTTTTTAAATGGCAATGTTGATACGTATTTTATTGACGAAAATCCGCAGCTATTTAAATTTACACCAAGTCAAAATCGTGCACAAAAATTGTTGAATTATCTTGGTACAGTTTTAGTTAATGGACCAAGTACACCACTTGCTACATCATTAAAGCCAGCAGAAATAAAGCCACACATTCCTGATGTTCCAATAGGTGAGTTTGGTTTTATATTAGTGCAAATAATTTCTTCCTATTTCTGCAATTTCAGTGTCAAAAGGAAAATCAAAACACACAATATAAATTTACTACATAAAACTTAGATACACATAATATATGTTTTGTAAATAATTTCTACACCTCAATATTGGATAAGAATATTTCTTCTTTATTGGTTTATTTAAAAAAAAAAAAACAAAACACAGAAAGGCATTGCACACAGGTTTTATTTTACACCATCTTTCTATATACTTTCTTCACATGCTTTTTCATCATTCCGTTAGCCACTATTTTTATTTTTTTTTTAGACTATACTAAACTTCAAGAAAACGATGATGCAGATCTTGATATCACAGGTATGCGTAAAACAAGCTCAAAAAATATATGCTCTACTAATAATAATAATTACATACCCAATTTTGCTAAAATATGTAATAAAAGGCTTCATGTGCACGCTTAATAATATAAATTCAATATTTTTTTAAATATTATTATTTATACTGACGTTTCATTAATTTATATAATATATGGAAACATTTTCAGATATCCTGGAGCCACCGCGAGGATTGCGACAAATATTATTGGAAAAAGGTCCTGAGGGATTTGCAAAAGCTGTTCGACAACATAACGGTTTACTTCTAATGGACACAACGTTCCGTGACGCTCATCAGTCATTGTTAGCAACTCGCATACGAACCCACGATCTTCTTAATATCTCGCCATACGTCGCACACAATTTTCATAATCTCTATGCCCTAGAAAATTGGGGCGGTGCAACATTTGACGTTGCATTAAGATTCCTACACGAGTGTCCATGGGAACGTTTGATCGATATGAGAAAAGCAATTCCAAATATTCCTTTCCAAATGTTATTACGTGGCGCCAATGCTGTTGGATATACAAATTATCCTGACAATGTCGTATACAAATTTTGTGATCTCTCAGTTCAATGTGGAATGGATATTTTCCGTGTATTTGATTCACTGAATTATTTACCAAATCTTATATTGGGAATGGAAGCCGCAGGCAAAGCTGGTGGTGTTGTTGAAGCTGCAATATCATATACAGGTGACGTTAGTGATTCAACTCGAACGAAATATGACTTGAAGTATTATACAAATCTTGCTGATGAATTGGTAAAAGCTGGCACACACGTATTGTGTATTAAAGATATGGCTGGTTTATTAAAACCAAAAGCTGCTGGAATTTTAATTGATGCAATTAGACAACGACAGCCAGATATTCCAATTCATATTCATACGCACGACACTGCAGGTGCTGGTGTAGCTGCTATGCTTGAGTGCGCTAAAGCTGGAGCAGATATTGTGGATGTTGCTGTTGATAGTATGTCAGGTATGACCAGTCAACCGTCTATGGGAGCTGTCGTTGCATCGCTTCAAGGAACACCTAGTGATACTGAATTTGATCTTCGTAATATTTCCGAGTACTCTGCATATTGGGAACAAACGCGAACTCTTTATGCACCATTTGAGTGCACAACAACAATGAAATCGGGCAATGCTGATGTGTATCTCAATGAAATTCCCGGTGGACAATATACTAATCTTCAATTTCAAGCATACTCATTGGGACTTGGTGAATTTTTTGAAGATGTAAAGAAAGCATACAGAGAAGCAAATTTACTTCTTGGTGATATCATTAAAGTTACACCGAGTTCAAAAGTTGTTGGGGATTTTGCTCAATTTATGGTGCAAAATAAATTAACTGCTGAGGATGTGTTGAATAAAGCTGAAGAATTATCATTTCCAAAATCAGTTGTGGAATTTCTTCAAGGTGCAATTGGTGAACCGCATGGAGGATTCCCAGAGCCATTGCGATCGAAAATATTGAAAGATATGCCAAGAGTTAATGGTAGACCTGGTGAAAGTCTTGAGCCACTTGATTTTGGTAAACTCGAAAAAGATTTGAGAGAAATACATCCAACAATTACAGAAAAAGATGTAATGTCAGCTGCACTTTATCCTCAGGTTACAAATGATTATTTACATTTTAAGGAAGCATTTGGACCAGTTGATAAACTTGAAACAAGAATATTTTTAACGGGCCCTAAAGTTGGTGAGGAATTCGACGTGACAATTGAAAAGGGTAAAACATTGGGTATTAAAACTCTGGCAATGGCTGAAGATCTCACGGTAAATGGCGAACGAGAAGTATTCTTTGAAATGAATGGACAATTACGTTCTGTCTTCATCAAAGATAAAGAAGCCGTTAAAGTATGAATTAAATTTTACATTTTCATTTAATCATTTTAAAAAATTTATGAAAAATATTAATTATACATATTTTATATTTCAAATTGTTGCAGGAACTTCATATACATCCAAAGGCTGATAAGAGTAATAAAAATCAAGTTGGTGCACCAATGCCTGGAACAGTCATTGACATCAGAGTAAAAGTTGGAGACTCTGTGGAAAAAGGTGCTGCTCTTATAGTAATTTCAGCAATGAAGATGGAAATGGTTGTTCAAGCACCAAAGGCTGGAAAAATTGCATCATTAAATATCACACAGGGTTATAAACTTGAGGGTGATGATCTTCTATTAACAATGGAGTGAATATAAAGTAATATATGAAATTTTTTTTCATTTAAATTACACAAAAACTCTTCAATCATCGATTAAATTATATTCAATCCTTGATTTGTTTTACATATTGCTTTTAAAACTTTGTTACGAAAATTAATTGTAGGAATTAATGGTGAGACAATTTTTTTTTTTTCTTTATATAAGAAATTTGATAAACTTTGTTATGATGATTTTTTAGTGATGATAGGTGCTATAAACAAAATAATGAAAAGTCCATTGTGCCAAGTGATTTAATCAACTCAAGTAAAAATCATACCTAGTGTCATCGCTCAAAAAGTGTGGTCGCATTCTTTTTTTTTTTTACTTATAAAAAATATAAAAATACACTCACAAATAGGCACCTGTATAATTTTCAGATCATAGACGACGTACTTGTAAAATATATATAATATAAATATAATAATGTCATATAAATATATATTATATTATGTTATTGAGAATTGTGATGAGATGATTTGAACTATGTTGTAATTATTCATGATTTTGTTATCTGTATAGTATACATATGGTGCAATATGGGTCAAAAAACTCTCTAATTTTAGATTGTGGGTTAGTTGATAATACAATTGTTGTATATATTTAAAAAGAAAAAAAAGATAAACTATATATTTACAATCAAAGAGGTTAATAATTATATGTTGATTTTAAATATATAATGCAAAATATAGTGATGAAATGTGAAAATTTATTTTTCGTTTAATTCACTAAAATGTGAATTATTTTAGATTAAAAAAATAATATGTTTATTAATATATTTATATACAAAAATTTTAATACAATTTTTATAATTTCTTGTTTCATTTGCCTGCACATTTTATAAATCTACATAATCGATAGAGTGACGGTAAAAATGTTTACTTATTAATCAATTGAGATTTAAAGAGAAAATTTGTATAAAATATATATGCCAAGGTTTTTAATATTCGCGCATTGTTTTTGTATTCGTCAAACTGTCATTATTAACAGCTATGCTATCCATTGTTTATTAACATCTCTCGTTGTATTCAGAAATACGAAATATTGTTATTAAAAATGTCGACAAATACAAATAATGATTGTGATTTATCAAATGTCGTTCTTCATGTGAATAATGATGGAGAAGAACAGGTACGTCGCACTTTCATAACCTCAAAAAATAAATATGTAGATAAAAAACGATAATAAAAATATATATTCAGTGCAATGACGTTACGATATATTATATGTATGTATGTATATATGTATTGATGATTTCATTTTTTAATTTAGAAATTATCGAAACCACGCAAACAACCATCGAGAATTTTACACTTTTCCGATGGCGATTTGGTTGAATATTCTGATGATGAAGTCGACACTTCATCAAAGACATCGCCACAAAGAGCATTAATTGATCCAGTATGTTAAAAATATCTTTAATGAATGTATGAATATGTATATGGTTTTTATTCATCATGAAAGTATGATATTTAATATGGTTAAATTTATAAATTAGAAAACTCTTGGCTGGTTACCGTGGACATGGTATCAAACTACTTGGGCCAGCGGTAAATTGCTGGAAGGTTGTGATTACGTTGGTGAAGCTTTGGCTGATTTTCTTGGCATCACATCGCCTAAATATCATTTCGAAATTCAAGAATATAAAAGACAACAAATGGTGGAGGCAGAAGAAAAATTAAAAGCAGATCAAGCAACAAAAGGATGGATTTCACCAAATAGAAACAGCTTAATTATGGAGGATGTGCGTATTCGAGATTGAATATATTGGATAATTGATACAAATTTTCTTTTGTTTAGCTATCACAACTGTGCTTTATCAAGTCAATACAATTCAATTTTCACAATTATAAAAGCAAATTATATTATAATTGCAATTAAAAAAATTATACTTTAATGATAATATATTTATACACGAAAATATGTATAGTTAAATGAAATATTTATATATGGTGTTTTATTTATTAATTTAAATTCAACAGTCTTTTATAATTAATACCTCCTAGTACTGATTTAATATTGAATCACTATTGTTGTTGCTCTTTTTTTTTCTCTTATTAAAAATTAATGTTAATAACAAACGATTGCATCGTGAATGGAAGTCTCTCTTGATGAGAAAAGAGTGATTGCAATTGAATGAAGAATAAAAAAAAAAATTGCTTACTCTACTATGATTCTGGAACAAATCGATGAAGTGCACTGGTAAGGACTAGCAATGAGCTCTGAAGACCCTGTGGTAAATGCCTTTGTAGCCAAGCACCTTTATATTGCTCTATGTGAGCCAACATTTTATTAGCAATATCTGTTCTAAATGTTGGAGGTAAATTGCACACACCGAGATTTATTACTGCCAAACCCATATTACTATTTGGATTAACACCAACACCAATTAGGGCTCTACCAATACGACACGCCGTCACCATTAAATCAGCAGTCAATTGTAATTCTTGTATTTCCATTGAACCAAATTTTCCCGTTACATTTGCTTCATAAAGAGCATGAGTAACGCGTTTAATTTGCTTTGTCATTCGCTGTAAATAAAATAAGATGAATAAATTAATGGATAATAAATAAATGAATGAAAAATTTTTTTTAATGATTAATAAATTATTTACCGCGAATAAATCAGCTGATAAATATTCCAAATTTACATTATCAGGATCAGTAAGAAGTCTGTAAAGTGTTGATCCTCTATTGTCAGGTATTTGTTGTAAATCATTAGAATCTTGATTTTTACTCAATGTCAAAACTAATGTGTCGACACGTCCCAGTTCAAGAATTGTATCACCAATTTTGTGTTCAATATCTTGAAACACATGAATATCTAATATATTTGTTAAATATCGTGGACGTTTAGTTAAACCATTTACATCTGAGCCATCGCTCAAATCAGCGGGTCCTAATTCAATTTCAGCAGCAGGATTCCATGTTAAACCAGCGGCTATCAAGTATCCAAGCCAGGAGAATGGATGTGGTGTTAAATGATGACTTCCAGACCAGTGAGCGACAACAATACCAATGGAATTTTGTTCGAGTGCCATTTTCAATGCATTTTTTGTATTTGCTAATGTTGATGCTGGACACCCGGCCAAACTATTGTAACTGGCAGTGCCTGAGCTAGGTAAAACATTACCACCAGCCATTTTAAATGCATCTGTCCATTCGGAAAAATCATAATCCGCTTGAAATCCATATTCAACAAGAATAACATTGCTTGGAACACTACGAAACTCGGATTTGGAATGTAAACCATTGGAACATAGAAGTAATGTTGTGTCTGAGTTCAAATTAAGGATATGCCACAGTTCTTGAAGACATGAATACGATTTAAAAACCTCTGACATGTCTGTTTCAACAGTTTCATTAATACTAATGCTGAGATCAAGATTGTCCGGTTGTACAAGTAAACTCGCCAGCCTCGGACCAACATGAACATAACTTAAGCTTGGAAATATTGCCAGTAATTCTTGGAACACTGGCCACATTTGTGTGAGATGACGTTGGCTTACATTTGAATCCACATCTAATGTCGGAACTAAATCTAAATGTCGATCGCGACAATAACGATCTAATGTAACCATTTCTGAACGAGAATAGCACAATTGCCAGTCACAACTTGGACTCAATCTCGAGTACAAATGTAAATGTGACAATTTAAATGATGACCACAAATCAATCGTATGTAGTAAATATTCTAAAGTTGGTGTTCGGCCACGTGGTGAAATATCCAAGAGAATTCCTCGATGCATAAATCGTGGCTCGTCTTTTATCAATACCGAATCAATTTCTGTGACTTCTGGTGATTCAGAATTTTTACATAGTCGTAAAATTTGAACAAATGTACAAACAGCGTAATGTAATCCCGCCAAACTACCAGCGCTGACTTTAATTGAATTTTGCGATACGTGTAATTGATAACTCTCAGCAACATTGAATAATTTTCGATTAACAATGCATTCAATTGTATTATCATTAACACATCTACCAGAGCCTGGTTGGACTTCACCAACTTTAACATCGTGTCCCAACTCCAATAAATGAGTCCTGCTCACCTCCCAAACGTCTAATACATCGTGAATAGACTCGCTTCCTTGAATAATTGATATAAAAATTTCTTTTCCAGCGATAAACGGTGGCGAAAAATTACTCAAGTCAACGATGCTCTTTGGCTCTGGCCAAATGAGATTCCAAGCAACTGTAGAGCTGCTAGGAACAATTCTCAATGGACTGCCATTGATAGACTCACGTATAGACGGATTATAAAGCGGATCCGATGATTTATTTGAATCAATAGAGAGTTGACTGATATTTGCTGATAAATTTTTTTGACTAAAACTATTCGAGTCTGTATAAGGTGTTACGGGACTGTGTCTACTCTCCATTTCTTTCAACATTGTATTCGATATTGCTCGTTGCATCAAAGAGTGAATTGATGATTTATTCGTGGATAATTCAAGTGCACTTTTCCCTGCGAATGTTCTATAAATAAAAAAAATATATATTAAAACCATTATAGAACATTACGATCAAAGTAAATACATGTTTATATTTTCAAATATTCATCTACCCTTGAATAGCTCGAATATGAGGATTGGCACCAGCTTGTAGGATTTCTTGACAAATAATCAAATCACCACGACTCACAGCTTCGTGCAAAGGCGTTGCGCCACATCCATTTTCAGCATTAACATCCGCACCACGTTCTAAAATAAATTAAATTACTAATTTAATTGAATCTTCAGAATCAAAAGTATTAATAATCAAAGTATAGGAGATGAAAATTTACCAATAAGACACGCGACAACCTCCTTGTTACCATAGCACGCTGCCCAATGCAATGGTGTGTTTTTACTACCCTCAGAATCCCAAGAATTAACATCAATTCCTGCTTCAAGTAACTGTATCACTCTATCGATTCTACAAAAATAAAAAGAAAAAATTAAATAATAATTTCTTGCTTCTGTGATATTTGATAAATTTAAAAACATACTCTGATGCTGCAGTTGCTCTCAATAATTCCTCAACATAAATCAAACGTATTACTTCACTAGCTGCAACATCAACAGCGTTACGTCCATGTGCATTTTTTACCGCTGGATCTGCTCCACAACTTAATAAAGTTCTCACTACATCTACTTGATTTATCTATAAATAAAATAAGAAAAAATATAATTAATAATTAAACATAATGAAGAATAATATTTATTAATTATATTTATATTTAAATAATGAATAAATTTACTTTAGAAGCATAAGATAAAAATGTTCCTTCTTCTAAAAATGGTTGGTTTAAAATTTCTTCTTTTGTTATGCCTTCACCAACATTTCCATTATCACCTAAAATTCATTAAATTACTCATTATTATAATTATTATTATTATTTAAAAGGATCTGAACTATGAAATTATATTTTGCTGTTTAAAATAGAGGTTATCTATTATGTATATATATGTATAGAAAGGTACATACATGCACCAAGTAATGACCGAAGAATGTCGGTGCGACCATGGTCAATTGCTGTTCGAATATCTGAACAAATGTCCTGCATTTTTGAATTTTAATGACGAATATTAATTAATGCCATCAAGTTCCATTTTAAAATTAATTACACAGCGGAATATTTGTTCGCGTGGTTTGTCGGCTTGGCTGTCAAATCTTCTAATATATAGATAAATAAAATTTACTAACATGAAGAAAAAAAAAAAATGGCGGCAAATGGAATAAAGAAGGAAATTGTATTGCCTTCTTAGTCGGTAAAAAATTGGAGTTTTTATAAGGAAAAAAATGAGTGGGATTGTGTTTTTTAAGGACTTGAATAAATTGTATTAAGACACTATGTACTTAATAAGTATATATAGTAAATAGTAGGCAACAAATTAAAATAAAATTCGTGGTAGCATGTTTATTATTGTGTGAATTATGTATATACATGTCGGTGATCGTTAAACGCACAATTATCCTCGATGAATATTCGATTCATATTTTTTTTTATACGCATTTTTCCAAATTATTCTTCGATAAAACAATGAATTTAAGAAAAACAAAAAAAAAAAAGTCGATGAAGTATTTGAATGATTATTAAACTGTGACTTCATGCAGCAAAACAGCTGCAAATCTTACTTGCTAATTTGCTTCATCACATCGTCAGCTCCTGAAACAGATTAAGAAAAAAAAAAATAGTTGTAATATTCGGTAACGTCCAAATTAACATTTTTTAATATCAATAGTATTAAAAAATTGTCAGACTGCCAAGATTTTCGTCAATGTTTTTTTCTGACTGTGAAATATATTTTGCGAAACCTTCACATTGTTCATCATTTATTTTTTTTATCAATTTGTAAATATATTAATAAAATATTGAATAAATTTCTCACCATGATAGCATTGACGATATCATTCTGATTATTTTTAAGTGCTTTAATAGCTTTCCCTCGAGAAACATTAGCCTGACACATGACAAGATCAACATCTTTTTCTTCAACTCCAGATTCGTCGACTTCTTCCTCGGATTCTTCTTGAATTGGTGCAACAACAGTGGTGCTACCACCAGCTTCAGTAGTCGAAATAATTGGAGCTTCCTTGAATTTCTCTGCAGCAGCAACTTGTGCCTGCTGGCTGAGATCCTCAATCTACAAAAATAACCAAAAAAAAAAAATACAATATAAAATCTACTTCTCTATTTGTATCATCCATTAACAAAATTAGAACAAATTCAATTACCTTGGCTTCGCCGAAAATAATATAAGTATCAGACGCTGGATTTTTCAACACGTCTGGTTTATTAATAACAAAAAGAATATTCTTTGATTTACGAATTGTTACTCTATTAACACCTTGCACCAATTTAAGTCCAAGTTTGCTCATAAGCTTCCTTGCTTTTTTCTCACTCCTACTTTGCTTTGCCTTTGAGATGATATCAATTGGCGATCCACTAACATTGCCGGAGAAACCAACTCCAGCACCTGAGTTTATGTCCTCCAATTCTGGACCTGATTCATCGGAATCGGAATCTGTGCCAGATCCAGCAGCTACTACCTCGACTTTCGTCGGTTCAGAGCTCGTGGCCTTGTCCAATTCCGTTAACTCGGGCATGTTTGTGAATCTGAAAAATCAAAATCTATTACAAAATTGTTTCATAATTATATTCATTAATTTTTATAACTAAAATAAATTTATATACTAATGGAGAATCATGAATATTATTTTGTAATGATATTGGATATTTTTATGGGAGATATTCTTCAATGACAAAACACGTTGCACCGGTCGCGCCATTTTTGGTATATATTTTTCATCTGCAATGAACGTTGTAACGAATGGCGCCCGAAATGACCTCCCAAGTGATTATACACGACATAAAATAATATTAATTGACACGAAAAATAGCAAAATCGTATTATTAATAATTAAAATTGATGTCCACTCATCAAATAAATTATAATGAATATACATTATGCGTAATTATTTAGTAAAATAAAGTATAATAAATATATTGTAAGTGAATAAAAATGCCGGATTACCGTGCGCAAATTTGGGCACGACAACGTTGTAAAAATTGTCGTTATGACAATAATATAAATGTTTGTTCACTACTATCATTGTTAATTAACACTGTGATCACAAATTTCTTGTATTAACTCAATATTGACGAGGAATTGTTAACGATGTAATGAATATCATTGGATTTACCTCTAAGTTCTTGTCGTTGATAGCCAAATAATATCTCTGCGATGTAAACTGAGATCCGTTCACATGCGCGCACAAAATACTGGTTGGCTCAAATTACTGTCTGAAGTTAGTTTAATTTGTTGAAATCTTTTTTAAACATTTGATCTTACACATTTTCAAATGAAAAAAAAAATCATTGATGTACTATTTATTCATGAATATTAATGATTAGCTATTATTATTTATTTAAACGCTAAAAAATTTATATTTTTATTTTTTATTACTGTACGGAAATGGATTTACATACGCCATCTGGTGTGGCGTTTTATTTAATTTTTATACATACTTAGAAATTATAATTTTAGAATAATCAATTTTGGATAAATAAATACTGTCAATGATTTTTCGTATTAAAAATTATAATTTTTATTTATTTGGACAGAGTGTAATTATATAAATAAAAAATTATCACTCGCAGACACTAAATGAGTGACACAACTAATTCATAAATACAAATAATAATTATTGATAAACACAAAGTATGAGACACACCTTATTCTACGAGAAATAAAGCAAAACGAATGTATTGAATCAATGATTAAGCATATTTCTATAAATGATTCATTATCAAAGTACGAGTATCCAGACTACGATACATATAATGAATTATTGATACAGTAAATACATGAGATATTCATTTAATTAAACATTATCGCTATAGTTTTTTTCTTCATATTGTGAAAATTTTCATACGATTCATCAGTCGTTAAGGATATTGTTACATTAATTTACAATGCATTATGCAAATTGCATGTCCGATATTTTTTCTTTTCATTTAATTGGTATTGTTTTTTTTCTTTTTTTTTCAATTTACAATTATCAATAAACTTCTAACAGATTAAAAATGTTCGATTATTGTATTCAGAATTATTTACAGTGCGTATTAATGATGCGTTTATCATAAAGATTTTATGACAACGCGAAAAACAATAATTAATTATTGGCAAACGAAAAAATATTATAATGAACACGTATCCTATGCTAATATTACTATTATTATTAAATTGACAATGGAAAAACCCCGACTAACGTTTTATAAACTATCGAACCGTGATTGACAAGATGGATACAGTCTAGAGATAAATAGAATTTTTCCCATTACAGATAGAACTACTAAAAAAAAAAAAAGTTGAACATTTTATACAATCTCCATTCACGCTTTATCTGTGTACTCGCAAACAAAACGCAATTTTTCTTTATTTTTTTTCTCTTTCGTCAAATGAACAGATTTATAAACGAACTGGAATGAGTAAACGATTATTCATGTGAATGCGAGACGTAAAAAATCCAAGCCACTGTTGGTATTGTTTAATTATCTGCTCTTCATTCATAAATTATTATTTTAGAGATTTATTTACGTGGAGATTCATCAACTTCCATTTCTTCCGCTTGTGTTTCTCCTTCTACCTTTGTGATTTCATCGATTTTTTCTGCATCCGATGATTCTTCTAAAAATATATTTGTTCATTTGTATTGAAAAAAAAAAAAAAAAAAAATTTTTAATCATGCAGAAAATGGAATTATTTATATAATTTAATTTATTAATTCACCTTTTTCAATAACAAGAGAAGTTTTTACTTCGAGATTCTCTGGTTCCGTTGTATCATTGTCTGTTTCAGGTTTTTCAACCACCTCAATATCTGAATCCGTACCAGAAGAGCTGGAATCTAGCTCCTTTGATTTATATAATTGTAAACCAGATGACGGGACCGGATTGATAATATCACCATCCAATTTAGGGGCAGAAGGTTTCTGTTTTCTAGCTGGATTCCAATAGTTACAATAGCAACATCGAAAACCTTATAAAAAGAATAAATAAATAAATAAATAAAATAAAAACATCTATTCAATCTTTTAAAATTCCAAAATAAACATACCAAAATATTCAAACTCTTCTTTAAGCGACATTCCATTATGCGAATCGCATTGACGACAAATCAATGCATAACGATTCGATGGGCCATCACCAACTAAATACTCCACTAAACGATCCAAATAACTTCTCTGTGGAGAAAGTATTGGACGAGGTAATGGTGAGCCTATCAAATTATAAAAAATAAAAATAATAATATAAAAAAATTAAAATCCCAACAATATGTACACAAAACCAACAAATAAATTAGTACACAACAGAGTATGAAGCATAAGCGTGTTAATACTAACGAGGAGGACGCATTAACGAATCATTCATAGATCTCATATTTGAATGAATAGGCGATGACATTTGCATGGCAGAGCCGGGATGAAATCCAGTTAAATACGGCGTTGCACCAGAGTTAGTAGGTGTCATCATACCGACTACAGATGTATTCACTGATGGACTCGTGGCAGTCAGAGCACGTTTTCTTAATTCATTGCCACCTGGTAAAGTTGTCGTTGTAGTCTGTGGTGTGTTTGAAGGTCGTGGGGTCACATTTGTACTTATCGGACTCTTGAAACCTGGCTAAAATATAAAATTTTTAGATATATATTTGTAGCGTTTAATTTATCATGATGAATAATTTGGATACTATGATGCTATTTATGGCCCAACTTTGTTTTATTATATAATGCATTGTATTATACCAATGTTGAATTTTTATAGTAGAATTTTATGTCTATATGAAATAAATACAAACCTGAGGTGAAAGCTGCAATAAAAATAAGAATACATTAATAATTTAATTTTTCTTTGTTTTTACATAAATTTTATTATTGTTAGTATCATTATCATTTTACCGGTGTCATTCTTAATTGGTCCGGGGCAAATTTCAATAAAATTTCTTTAGCTTTTTTGTATGTTTCGGTTTCTGTTACTTCTTCAAGAATTTTCTTTTTCTCTTTTTGCATATCTATCATTTTTTCTTGATTCCTTGAAATTTTTCTTTTATAATACCACGTTACCATTTTCTTTGTGAATATTATCCTGTAAAAAATGAAATTATATTATACAAATAATAATTTTATGAATCATAATATATTCCAAGGAAATAAATTTATGTTGAATTTACAGTAACGGAAAAGTGAGCAGTGGTGTGATGTAAAAAATTTGATCGTATAGTGATGCAGGAAAAAAGTAAAAGTAAAAAATCACAGCAGTCACGACATAAAGAAGAACACTGTAAATTACTAGTGTTCCAACAATTTTTTTATGTCTCTGCTCAGTCGTTTGTCCATATTCTTCGATTTCTTTAATTTTCTGTGGAAAAAATATAATAAAACGTTAAATTATTTTAATATATTCAAAATTATACGAAGTATAAAAAAAAAAAAACTAGAATTATATATGATGATAATTACTGAGTCAAGATCTTCTAACACCTCAATAGTCGTTTTCTTTTTCTGAAAATAAAAAATATAAAAACTATTAATACATTATTTTTATCCATATGTTAATGTTATAATTGATTTAATGCTACGGTGGCCTAAGAAAATAAGTCAAACGTCAAACATAGACATGACCTCTTTGCCATCCAGTCAATCCATTAGCACAAATACAGTTGCTGTGTCATTGGATGATAATTTTGGATTCAGCCAAACAATCGTCGCGAATAAATTAACTCTCGAACCAATAGCAATACATCAATCGCTTGATCGATCGAATTGAAATATAAATCGCAAGTTGATTTAATTTATCATAAAAAAAAAACAAGTCATTTAAATGAAACAAAGTCCTGAGATATTAAATATTAAAAGAAAAATATATGCGCGTGTTTAGGGATATTTGAATTGCGCGCCTAACCTTCAAATTAGTATGACACATTTAATAACCACAAAATATTTATAAACAATAATGTACGATAATATATTATATATTAACTAACTATTCATTCGAACCTAACGTTCAATTTCAAATATTTAATTATTTATTTGAAACAGTTTGAAATTCTTTTATAAATTCATAAAGTTAACCTCAAAATTTTCAAAGCACCGCCAAATTAATGACATTTGGATATTGACCCACGTCATTTCTTTTTTTTTATCAGTAAAATACAGATGGTAGAATAAAACTTACCCGAAACCTTGACAATATCATGCCCATATTGATGTAATTTCAATATTTTTTATCAACGAATAAGTGAAAAATGAAAGATAATGATGAAAATACTTGTTTTGCTGCTGACCAATGTCAGGGATAGTCGGATAGAGAAAGAAAAAACACCAACACTCTTCCCGGAATTTTAAAATAGACTGCGGGGCGTGCGCCTTCACACAAATTTCAGGCTGTCCCTGGATTATATACACACAAATGACAGAGCGTGTGTCGCCTCCTGTTCCAAATTTAAATTCAACGACGTTGCTGCTTGAATTGTTTTCAATTACGGCATTATGATATGTATCGGAAAGCATATACGCGCGTATATATCATACTAATTATATAAATAAAACGAAAAATTATAAAGCCTCAATTAATCCTTTGATGCAATAATTATCAGCAGCTATTCAAGAGATGAAAAATATTTTTATATACAGATTGAGAAAATAAAATTTACTTGTAGCGTAATTGAAAAATGATGAATATTTCATAGTTGAAGTTAACATGTAAATTTTAATCAAGAGAAAAATTAATGAACCGTGTACTAGTAATGTGTGTGTAATTGAAATTATTATAAAAAATAATGTAGGAATTTTTCTTATCGACTGATGGTAATTTTTTAAAATAAAATTATAATTATATCCTGATATATGTTTATAAATAAAAATTATGTTGAAGGTAGTGTAAATGATTTTATGTTATAAATAAATAGGAGAATATTAATTTTTTTGTAGAATTAAAATTTAATACAATTTATTTATTGTATATTATGTAAAAATTAAAAAATGCATGAATACATGCACAATAATATAGTATATAATGTTTTTAAAATTTATAGCTATTGCATTTTCATTTACAACATGACAAAAACAGTCGCAGTCTTATGATAATAATAATATTTGCACGTTCATTTATATTGAATATAAAAGATTTGCATTTGTATAAAAAAATGGACGGATTGAGGTATAAAATTCTCTAAAATTAATTATAATTATGTTATTAAAATACTATTATACTTATCTATTAAGTATTCGGAAAAATAATGCCAAGCCAATGATAATTAAATATAAACTAGATTGTACGGAAGCAGCACCAGCCAAACGACATTTAAACATATCATATCTAGTTTCTCTATCTTCAACAATATTAGTAAATTCCGCTTCCATTATTTGTCCATCAAAATAAGTTGTTGGATCTTCAAATTGATATTCAAAACCCTGTTTGCATTCGCATTTATATCCACCACTTTCAAATCCTCTGCCGAGTATTGGAACGCACTCTGATGATTTTCTATGGCATTTATGGGTGTCTTTAAATGCATTTGATACATAAAATTTATCATCACATTGATTAATATCTAGATTAAGTAATCGCATAGTCACTGCAACGACACCTTTGAATTCTAATTTTACTTTTGCGCTATCCCATCCAAAAAATGGTGATGCATAAGTGATTACCCAATCTTTAATTTTGCCATCACAATCGAAATAAGGTGTCGTCCAATGGCCATGATTTAAATTTGCAGCTCTATAATAAGTTGGAAAATCTTCGTATTTCATCGTTCCTTGGCCAGTTTCATTGAATCGAATATGCATTTTCAAATAATATTTTTCAAGATCTTCAAAATTTGCCGCCCATCTTTGTTGTAAAAACTTGAACCATGGTTGATTTGTATAGACTTCTTCAATTTTAGTCAGTCTTGCAAGATCCTCAACTTTAAATTTTCGCGTATTTAACTGAGTCTTGTAAGCATATGGCGCAAAAAATGTTTTATTTGGAAATTTATTTCTATCCCAATATGTGCCAGCTCCCCAAATTTTTGTATCACCAAATAATAACGCTAGAGTTTCACCAATCATTTGATCTTCACTGAGATCACGATCAGGCACACGTGTGCCAGTGTAAACTTCATTTGGATTTGATATCTGAAGAAAAGCACTGATAAAATTAGCCAATCTTGTTGCCATTTTTGCTTCGTTTTCAAAAAATTCCCTACTACCATAACCAATATCACCAGATAATTTCAATTGCTCTTTTGAATACCTGCAAATTATTTAATTAATTAAAATCTTTATCATTATAATAAATTAATATTGAGCATAAAAATAATTTTTACTTGTGGCATGTTTTAGGAGTGACTCCATGAATAAAATTAAGAACTCGATGAATGTTCATTCGTTCACTTTGACGTGAAGTTGAATCGTATGAAAAGTTTCTATACTCTTGATATTGCTCAAGATATTTTTCTCGAATATAAGGCGGAGCTTTTTCCCATTGAACAGGCAACTTGTGAATCCCTTTAATAGAACAACATAGTTAATTAAACAATATTAATAACCATTAGTAATTTAGTAAATAATTTATCAGAAAAATTATCATACATCCTATTTTTTCGCAATGAAAACGATTTTCATATATTTCGTGTGTAGCACGCTCGACAATTTCTCCCAAATACGGACGACGGACCACTGAAGGTAATCGATATCCTGGCTTGCATCTACACTGATATCCACCTCTGCGAAAGCCCCAGCCATGCAATGGTTCACACTGCGAATGATAAATAAATTAAAATATGAAAATATTAAAAATATAAAATATAATTCATATGGATAATTGACTAAACAAATGCTGTATTTACTTCTGTAGTATCTTTTTTGCATTTGGCTGTATCAGCATAACGATTTGGTCCACTATTTCCTAAACCCGGTGGACATTGATTAATGTCAATTCTCTCAAAATCCATTTCCATTACAGTAACTGCTGTGTATCTGTGCGAATAAAATGAAAGTAAGAATAAGATTTTAAAATAAATAAAAAATTAACATGGATTTATAAATGAATAAAATTTTTTACATGGGATATTCAATATGACGAAAGCCCGTGTGCCGAGGATAAATATCAACGATAGGTACAACAGCAGCTATCATCCAACGGTTTGAACGATGGCAATCAAAGTATGGACGTGTCCATTTCACTGGACCTGGAGATTCATCAGCACCTGAATATAAAAGAAAATAAATTGATAAATATTCATTTTAGGTAAAAGAAAATTTTCAATTAATTTTTACTTCACCTGGTGGACCATGAAATGAAAACGTTTCATTGGTATTGTTTGCATATCTAATTTCAATTTGATAAGTTGTTTTAGTGTCATGCCTCTTTCCATTGTGATCTGGCAACCATTTTCTATACCTATTGCAGTGATAAAGCATTTGTAAAATCATTAAAGTTATAAAACATAAAATAAATATAAATATAAATGATAATTTTATATGAATAAAGAAAAAATCATTTGTTTACCATTCATTAATTCGATAACTATCTGTTGTATAATCTAGACTGGGACTATCAGAAGGTGACGCACCAAGATCTCGAATATAAAATGTATTTCTCGTTGATATTCTTTCTAAATGAACTGGATCATTAAAATCATCTGCTCTAAATGTTCTTGGTGCAAATCTTGGCAGGGTTTTGTTGAAAAATCCACGATAACTGGATGAATACGATGTATTTGGTGAAAAGTACGTTGCAGATGCATTAATATATGGATTTGCTGATACATCAGCTACAGATGATAAGAAATAATACATCATTCCTGGATCATATGTGTCATTAATCGCTGGTCGAATAAATCGTGATTGGAGTATATAACTCCAAAAGAAAGATCGACTTAAAGCCATATTATGAAGATGAAGTAATGCAGTACGATTTGGAAATACTGGATTAATATTGATTTCTTTTATGTCTGGTATGTGAGAAACAGTGTCGTCAGGCAGGAATAGATCACCAAAATGTTGGATTTCACAATTGTCTTTATTAACTAAATCCATTTTCTTTTTAATTTCGTCAAATGCATCTCGGGGCTGCCACTCAAATTGGCCGACAACGCCCAACCAAAAACACGCTATGGCGATAATCGTTGAATACATAATGCCCACCATTGTTTCGATAACAAAATCACTTGTTTCACCTCTTCCTTCTATCAATAAACAATAATTATATTCATCTATTAGTTATTATTGATTAAAAATCACAAAAATTTTTATTAGCGAATCAGTTTTTGTGCGACTTACCTGTATGAATTACCGAGTCATACCCGCGCTCATTTGAACGTTTATAAGTATGAATGAGACATGCGTGGATTCATTGCCCCGCAGGCTACTGATATAAAAAAGAAGATGTGTACGCCACTACGCCCTGTTGAATGTTAAACACGTGTTATGTGGCATAGGGGGAGAATGCTCATTGTGACGTAGACACTTCTACTGATGTTAAAATATAACGTCTATTCGTGATAATATCGATACGCATTTCAAATTTGAATTTTTAATTTATCTTTGTTGTTGCTTAGAGCCTATTGCGCAAGTACCATTTTTTTTTTCTCTAGACATTCTCTCTGCATATATACATTAAATGAGAATTTATAGATTAATTTTTATTTTCCACATGTATCGCTGGTGAAATTGTATTTTTACAGGTGTTTATGCAGGTGTTTTTTGTTTGCCAGAGGAATGGCTGAATTGTCGTTGATTGGTTGGTTGGTTGCTATGGTCGCTAGGCAGAGTATATAAAGATTAGTAATTGTTAGGTTAGGAATGTAAATTCTTTGAAATTACAATATGAAAGCCTGTGTTATTATAACATTTACCATTAGTCACAATCATAAATTTAATGATTCATAGACATTTTTACAACCATTTTATAACCATTACTCATAAATTCATGACTAGTTCCTAATTGGAATTTTAATCGGTTTAATCGGTATTATCAATTTCTGCAATACCAACCGAATTTTATATGAGAAATATAAATATGTATATTTTGTTATAAACACACATGTTCATCATGTAATTACACATGTCAGATGCCATTACGGATGCAATACTAAGTTGTTATTTTGGAAATCATATGATATTATTGCCACAAAATTATTTAAGTGCAATTCAGTGACATGGTAATACGTATATCATTTTTTTATGACAATATATGTATAAATATACATGAAAAAATCGCCAATTTGGGTGTTTGAAAAATTTTACAATAATGGTTGAATTGAGGTTAGGACAGTATTATCAAACAAATGAAGCAATAAATTATAACTGTATAAATATTTATCAACATCTGTCAAAGTACAATATGTTTTAATAGAATATGGAAAGTAAAAATCACAAGGAGACAATTAATCTCCTTGATTTACTCTCAGCAAGTGATAGCGACCTTTCCGACTTAATTCTGACAACTCCAAAAAAAAAGAAGGTTAAACGGTAAAATATATTAAATAAAGAAATAAATATATATATATATTAATATTAATATGATACATATGTTTAAACATATACATAAAATATGAAGAAAAAATATATATAAATGACGTAAGTTATGTATTTGTATAATTCTAAATATAAATTTTTCTTAATTACAGGAGACATCGGTCAGGTGTGAGAATAAAGAGCAACAAAAATATATGCAGCTGTTCTAAATCCAAAGTTCAATTAATAACACTATGGTTAGCAGCAATATTAATAACATTTTGGCTGATAGCATTGTCCTGGCTTGCTGGTGTATTGTATGGAGAAATCAGACGAATGGATGTATCAATAAAATCTGGTAGGTATATTTTATCGATTATTCATAAAGTAAACATGAATGATATAAACAATTTATTATCTTATATATCATAATTCAAGGTTTATTAGTAGTTGCAAGGTCCTCATCATTCTTGTATTTCAATTTATACACATCCTTATGCCCGTATGAGTGCAGTTGATAACTATATTTTTTTGTTTTTTTTTTGTTTAAACGTAAATATACGACCTCACACATTCGACCTTCTACGTAAGAATGAATAGTAAAAATAGTTAACCTTTAAAGTAAGAAAAAAAAAAAGGCATTCTCACTCAATATTTCTCACCATTTTAATATTTTTGTAAATATATAAATTTTCCATTGATTCAAGTTTATATTAAAATCCGGAAATTTATTTGAATTCAAAAATTTGCATTTATGATAACTACAGAAATAAAATCATTGCATGTTATGCTTGTCTATGACGTAAGTTGAAAAATAATTGAATAATAATTGAAGGAACATTGAGAACTATTGATAAAAGACGATAAAGCTTATTTGTAGGATTGAAATATTTTATTTATAAATTCTACGATTATAGTAGATATAATGATTATAATATTATTGGGTAAGTTTAATCGTCTCTGCGTTCTTTATCCTGCGCCGAGTGTGTGTGTTTGTGTATGTATATATGACAACCTTCGCCCACCTTTTAGTCGATATCAAGCACACAAGTCGCGCGTACACTTGGGCGTCGTGCTCCTCAGTAACATTTGTGAATAGTGCGGAGGCGGTGATATGTTTGTGATGGTTGTCCTATTGCTCTGTAGGGCATTTTATGTAAAGCACAAAAGCGCGTCCTAAATGTATGATAAATAATAATTTTTTTTCGTTCATATAAACACTTGAAAATATATAAAAATGTGAAATAAATATTTAAATAATATTACACTGAATTTATTCGGTTGATTTTGTAATCTATCTCTATTCATTAAATTATAATATTTTCTATATGTGATAGGGAAGAACGTGAGGTATATACTATGTATACAGTGAAAAGTGCGCCGATCGATAACATTACCACTGTATCAATTGATATGGAATAAACTTACGAGCGATAACATTCATTGTTGTCAACTTTGGAATATTTATTTTGAAATTAAAGTTGTGTCAACGAGCTATTGAAATATTCCATCATCTTTGTTACGAAATGGTTTTTAATTTCTTGTACACTGATGAAAATAATGAAAACACTAAAATTATATTTAGGATTTTCTCCATAAATTTCTGATTATTTGAATCAAGGTCGTGCTTTATAGTTTAAGTTTATTAAATATACATATGCTGATGTATAAAAAGTTCCATAAATAATTAGACAAGTTGGTAAAAAAAAAAAGAAAAGAAAAGAATGAAAAGTACTTATAGTGGATAAAAAAAAAGACCTCACAAAAAATTATCACTTTTGTACGAATAACATTAAAAATTGAAAATAAAAGTATTTAAACGTCGTTGTTGAGAATTGAAAGTATTTTACATGTAAATGCTGATAGTTGTATGTATACAGATTCGTATATTTACAGTGTACGAATGATAACGTGGTTCGCAGACAATTTGTTGAAATACAATCAAGACATTGATAAGATATACGTTAGGTGTGTTCATTATGGCATAACCATTGTACGTTTTTGAGCGCATGCGAGTATTATTTTTTCTTTTGTTTCCGAAACGTATCATGAAAAAATAAATAATTGTTGAATAGTATCTAATAAAAAAAAAAAATAAGAAAAAAAAAGCAAAGCAAATGATATCATGAGTTGATTTGTGCAATAAAAGAGGATGTTTTATTTAAAAAACACACGCTATCCGACGTAATATTATTTTTTTTTTGTATTATGCAAGACACGAGTTAAGGTAGATGACTTAGTGGACATAAAATCACGTGGTTAGCATCTAATTAGTGCACTAATAAAAATTCAAGATAAAAATACATTATAGAGATAAAATATTAATTACCATTGGATAAAAAATAAATATTAAAAGTTGAATAGTGTCAGTTGAAATGGACTCTGTAGCGGTAACGGTGCCACTACGTCCACCGACGAAAAAAATGAAGAAACGTAAAGAACTCGACGCATTGGCGCCTTCTCATGTCATCACCAGACGAACATCTGGCAAACGAAGTTCACAGGTATTTTATTATATACATATGTATTTTATTTATCATTGATATTACACCTGAATTATCATATTAAATATATTATATTTTATCTAATTTGTTTTAGGAGCTACTGACAGACAGCAGTGATGAACGTTCCGAATATTGGAATGTATCTATACGTGGCAATCGTAAAGCAAGAGGTCGAAGAAATCGTATTTGTCCTGGTCTATTGAAAGCATGCAGTGCATTTTTTTGTTGTGCATCAATACTCGCAACTGCTAGTCTTATTTGGCTGTTTATTGATGTGCGCCAACAGTTAACGTTACTTAGAACTGAGGTGGATCAAGGTATTGGCAATGTGGATCAGCCATGAAGATTAAAATGAAGCCCAAAAATAATAAATGATTAATTCATCACGATCGAATCAAAATTCATCGCAATTTATTTTCAGCGTCATGACCATGTTTACAAATTACGACGAGTTCAGTAATTATTGACAGGATGTGTTTTGATTTTGTGGTTTCAGCGATTGCCGGTAGCGAAGATGTGCCCGATGCTCTTCAAAAATGTCATTCACTTTCCAAAGATCTGCAGAAAAATCAAACAATTTTATTCACCCATCTCACTGAAGTCAGAGCTGATGTAAAAAATTTTACAATTCAGGTATTTGAATTAATTCGATTATTTATTTTAATACACATTTATTTTTATTTATGATGATTTTGAATATTATTTATTTATTAATTTATTTCAACAGTTATCGAGTATTCAGCAGGGACTTCAACAAATGCAAGAACTCCTTCATGGAGCACCAGAATTAACAAGTGTACCAAAAAAACTCAAAGAAGCTCTCACAAGTGTGGCAACATTTGGTAGCCAAATTAAAGATTTACAAGCAACAGTGGGTAGTCTCAAAGAAACAAATACAAAATTACAGGATACACAGAATGTCTTGCTAGAAAATATAACAGACACAAAGGTAATATCAATGAATATGTAATTTTCTTTAATTGATATGCTGTAATATGTGTGTTTAATAAGTTTATTGTTGTTAATTATTTAGAATTCACTGGCGGAATTATCGAGAACGAATCAAAAATCAGCAATGCCAACGAATGAAACAAAATTAAAAATCAATGAATTAACAGAAATAATATCAAAATTAAAAACAGATTTGTCGACGATAAATGAAACGCTCACGTGGAATTATAAATCGATTCAACAAGAACAAAATAAAGCTCATGTAAGATTTAAATAAATTTTGTTGTTATAAATTATTATTGTATTTATGCAATTGTATTATCTATAATTATATTTGTCTTTTATATTTTTTAGAAGACAGTTGATTTACTGCGTGATCAGACTCAGAATGCAAGCTCAAAAGTCCTGTCATTAGAAAGATCGTGTGCGAATGCGTCCGAACAAGCGACAATAATATCTTCAGTGGAAAAATTAACGCATGATGTAAATATTTATTTATTTTTCTATTCATTATTTTCTTTATTTCAATTTTATTTTCATTACAGGTGGAAGATGTACATAGACGTAGCGTTAATTTAACTGATAGAGTTCAAACATTGGAGCAAAATTATAATATATTGAAAAATACAACTAATACAATAATTAATTCTACTTTAAATATGACGAATCGTCAACAGAATTTAAATGTAGTGATGAATGAACAGATATCACAATTACATAATTTGACGGGCAATGAAAAGACCACAAGTGCTGATGGATTGTCAGGGTAATTATTGATGATAAAAGTGAAAAACGAAACGATATTGTCCACAATCAATTCACTCATAATGCGTGTACGCAAATATATGAGGTATAATTTTCAAAATTAAATTGAACGACAACCAAATATGAATTTTCAATGAATAAGAAAGATAAAATGCCGTAATGTATTTTTATTTATTTATAGTTGAAATGTGAGAATGAATATTAGGAATACTACTGGTGTAATTTGTACATATTGCTTTAGACCACCAACTATATAATATAATTATAACAATGCGCAATAATAAAAAATAAAAAAAAAGAATTATTCATAATATTAATATTTTTAGTTTATACATGAGATAAAATATTTATGCGCAAATTTATGGCATAAACATTTTGAATACATGATGTGATGAGTAATAAGATAAATTTTCAATATAAATAAGTCAATGTTCAAAAAGAACAATAGCTGAAAAAAAAAAACTAATGTTTAATTGATTCAAAAGAGTGTACTTAAATAACAAACTATTTATCAATTCTCTTTATAAATATATCCGTCATTATGAATGAATAGAAAATATTCAAACAATTTTTTGGGATGAAAATCACAATTACAATTAGCACGTTCGACACACCAAGCTTTTTAATTGTCTCCATTTTATTGAAAAACAAAAGCAATGTTCGAAAATAAAAAAAAAAAACATAATGTCCATTATAAACAAAATGGAGAAATATTTGCCACATGGCATAAAACCCCAAGTCAATAATTGTAATATTGACAAAAAACAGTGTTAATAAAAAAAAAAAAGAACAAAATCAACTCAATACATAAATTATTCTTTACCTAAAATCCTTTCTTCAAAGTGTATCAAAAATAGTTAAAGAATCTTAGACTAAAATTAAATATAAAAAAAAATATTATACATTAATTTAAGAACTTGGGAAAGAAGTAAAGTGGGAATGAAGCATGATGAGCATGGTACACAAATAGTTTGAGTAGTGGGGTGTGCACCAGAGAAGAAAGGATCCAACTCAAGTACATATCATTATAGTATATACACATATATATATGTTTTCTGTGGTCGGAGCTTGCGTCTCTTTAACTTCAGTACATAGTGAGTGAGTGAGTGAGGTTCGTGCGAGCAATAATAAACCCACACACGACCAACCAACCAGCTGTTGCCTGACGTCATTGAGAAAACGCGTTGTGAATAATTTCTGTTGATTTTTTTTTTCCCCATTCCCATTTATTTCATGTCTTTCCCTTCCTTTTTCCTTCGTTCATATACATTCTCTCTTTCATTTTATCGCTCATTCGTATCCATATTTGCACCCTGATCAAACCACAAATATATTGAGTTGCGCGAACGTGCAAAAAAAAAAAAAAAAAAACGATCGATCGTTGTGACAGTCGGAAATACATACTTCATATACATGTAAAAAGTATGTACTAGTTCCTGAACTGTTATATATACTTATATAAATACATATACACACACATATCTACCTACATACATTACTAAATATTTTTTTTTTCACATTCATTGTTCCTGCTTGTGCAAGAAACATATATATATTGTTAAATTATCATCAATTGATTGAATTGTGAGAGCAAAAACCCACGACTAATACATATAAACACTTACATATATACTATATGTACATTTAAAATACCAAGAAGTGTTTTTTTTAAAAGGACAACATCGATATTTACATAAATGCATACATAACCTCTAAACGTAATAAGACATTTAATTCATACATTATTAAATATAGATAAAAAAAAAAAAAAAAGAAAAACATATAACGCAGTTGAATAAAACGTGGGTTATTGTTAGTAGATGAAAGAAGTGATATAAATATATACATATTTTTTTTATATATTATTTATATACGTGTATATATATACATAAAATAGTAGGACGCGTGCGCGTTTTTAACGCACACCTTCTTGCTGAGAAGGAAAAATCAAAACAATCAAGATGGCTGATCCAAGCAGTGAGGCTTCATCGTCAAGTAGCGTTTCAGAAACGGCAACAGTTACTCAACCAATTCGTGAAGAGCTTGAAAAAATTGAGGATTTCATTGAGCCAGATAAGAAACGACGTAAATTATTACGACAAGATGGTAAATCGGAACAGAAGTTGGAACATCGATTGGGTGGAATTCTTTGCTGCGCCGTTTGTCTCGATCTCCCCAGGGCAGCCGTTTACCAGGTAAGCTTTTTATCATATATACATATATACGTATATACATGTCAGTGTGTATTAATAAAATAATAATTTAAAAAAAAAAAAAATTTTTTTTCTGATTTTATGCTTCTTTTTTTTTTTTTATTTATTTGTTATTTATTCGTAGCAGGTGTTTATATGATAGAATTAGATGTGGTGAATTTATTGGCGTTTTATAAATAAATAATTAACGCGATTTTTATTGGGCGTGTCATGTTTTAATGTCTATGTCCGTGGTGAGTGGGTATTTAGTTTCGTCGTATAGTAATTGCGTCGTAATTTTAAATTGGCATACAATTGTAACACAAATAAATATTTGTATGCTGTCAGTGTGCATTTAAAAAAGTTTATTTGTTGTTTATTATCATTAGGTGAATTTAATTAATGTGAATAATTTCATGCTTATATTTATATTGTTTAAGATTAAAAAATAAATAAATTCAAATATATTCAATGATGATAAGGAGAAAATATGTGTGTGATTTTATAATATGAATTCGTTTTTATATGGAAATAAATAGAAAGAAATAAATGATGATTTATTTAATATTTTTTTTTTTTTTTATAATTGTATATGCTCTACGGTTTATTTATATAGTTTTTCAAAAAGTGTTAGAGTGAGAGTGAGAGAGTGACAATCAAGTTTCACTATAATGATTTACATCTGTATTAAATGTAAAAGTAAAAAAAAAAAAAAAAAAAATGATTGAATAACAACGATTAAATAAATGAAATTTGAACGTTATAAAAAGAAGTCAACTTTTTTTTAATATAATTCTTTGTGTCCCCCCTTGACTCATACACATTTCCTGAATATCATAATATTCCTCCTTCATAAAATAAATCCTGTAACGCGAATAACAAATTAAAAAGTCATCATTGTCATATTTAAAAAAAAAACAAAAAAATATACAAGCAATTTATTTTATATAATAATTATTAATGGTCCCCATACGATTTTGTGTTTCAGATTTGTTAAATAAAAACATCGAATCACGGTAAAGAGTATAACACATAGCTTGGTTAATTTTTGTAACGCGATTTTAGTGATAAGCCTGATAAATAAATAAATAAATAAATAAATGAATAGTCAATGAGGAAAGAGTATTTTTTTTTTCTTGTTTATTATTAATCAATCGTTTACATAATAAGTTCATCCTTCCTCTTTCCTTATTGACTTTAATTATTATTACATTGTTACAATGAAATAAAAAATAAAAAGACACAATGGACAAATATTAAGAATATTTTTGATGTAATGGTGTTCACAGTGTACCAATGGACACTTGATGTGCGCCGGTTGTTTCACTCATGTACTGGCAGATGCAAGATTACGAGATGAGCTGGCAACATGTCCAAATTGCCGAATTGAGATAAGTAAAACATCAGCATCAAGAAATCTTGCTGTTGAAAAAGCCGTGTCCGAATTACCGGCAGAATGTCAATATTGCGCCAAGGAATTCCCAAGGAATTCATTGGAACGTCATGAAGATTCAATGTGCGAAGAGAGGTAAATGATAAAGATGAAGATAAATAAATAATATGTAAATTAAAAGAAATATTTAATTACAATAAACCAATTAATGATTGTCCAAAGAATATCTAGCTGCAAATATAGCAGAATTGGTTGTCCATGGCGTGGACCAAATCATGAAGGTCCAGAGCATGAGGCACATTGCGTTCATCCACATCGTACTGGTGCTGATGTAATGGAAGCATTGCGCGATATTGACGCAAGAACATTGGAAGAACGTCGACTTTATGACAATGTTTTTGATCTTCTGTCATATGAAAAAATAACATTCAATGGTCTGTTTGTTAATTTAATTATTCAAACATCAGTTAATATTTGTACAATTAATTTATCAAGCAATGAATAATAATTAACGACTATACTTTTTGCTTTTAGATTTGCAAATGAAACCGTATCGTACAGATGAATTTGTTCACAAATTATTTTATGAGACATCGCGTTTCACGGCATTTAATAATCAATGGGTTGTTAAAGCACGCATTAATAATAGTCAACGTGATCCTACACAGAGCTCTGAACGTGATATGACGTATCAAGTGAGTTGTAAATTCATAAAAATAAAATTTCATTTATTTTCTTATTTATTTGTTTTTTTTTTTTTATTTGAATAAATTATCTCTTACTGTTTCGTTTGTTTTTCATTTGGATTATTTTGATGAATTTCAGTTGATATTGAAAACAAAAACAACATATCCTTTACCACTACATTACTTAATATTGAAAGGACCATTTGGTGATATGAAAGTTCAGCCGAGAATTCATCGATTTGATTTTACTGAGCAGGACAATGAAAGTCCATATTTACCTCTACCACTTCCAGACACCGCTGAATGCAACAGACTCCTGGCAGCGAAAGCTATTAGTTTCCGGTAATAATTTATTTATTTATTATTCAATATATTATATTAATTATTTTTCTTTCTTTTATGCCATTAATAATGTGGTAATTTTTCAGGTTGATTATGTTTTTGGCGTCCAAGTAGTCGGCAGCCGTAATTGTTGCAGTGAGAATATTGCCGTGACAGTAAGAAAAAAAAACAAAAAAAAAAAAGTTATATAAATAAATATACATAGCTTGACAATTTAAAAATCCTAATAGATTAATTGAGAAAAAAAAGTAACAACAAAAAAATTTTGTTACTCACTAAAAAGATATTGATCTTTAAATATTTACTTTGTTAGTTTATTTTTGCGTTTGAATTTATAAACAAAATAAGAAACAAATCACGAAGAGGAAAATTTAAGTGTTTTGGGCACACAATATGCGTACATAGATATATTCATAAAAATATGTTTATAATTATTTCTAGTGTAATTTAACAAGAAAAAAAAAACTAAATGAATAACTAATTTTTAATTATTTTCTAGTTAAATAATTCAACTACGTTGAACAGTTGTTGGCGTTTTGGGTATGAAAATAAGCGAGAAAAAAGTATAAAAAAAAAAAAGAAAAGGAAATCATATAAACACTATTAATTTTTATGTTTATTTTTCATTCATTTATCATAACTATTATTATTTTATTCAGAATAGATAAATAAAATGAGGCTTTATCAGCATCGTTCAGAGATAATTTAGAGCTTTCCATGCGCTATTAATGATAATTGTAACTGTAAGTTCAATTTAATAAATTCTACTCAAATAAATAAATAAATAAAAATATACATATATATATTAAGAGATATATATATATACATATATGTATATATAAATATATGTTTAAATATATATTATATATCTCTATAAATAATATACTATTCTTTACAGCTCTGACAAATTGATAAAGGTATTGTTTGTACTTTTGGTTGCATTTGGTATATTTGGTGGAAATATTAGTGGATTTAAAGTTGCGCCATTGTCTGGTGGACTTGTGCTATATTTCCTGTGCTTTGGTGTTGATAATCTTGGATCTGGTGCTGAACATCCAGTTAACCAATAAGATGTTACTGTACCACGACCCTTTAATTCCACATCGCCTCTTAATTCAAGTTCAAATGTTCCAAATTTATCTAAAATATTTTTCGTTGTCTCTGACACATGAATTCGCAATGCTATAAGAAAAAATAAGGACGAATTAAATAGCAATAGCGTTTGAAAAATAAAATAAATATTATATTTATAAAATTTAATTAATTTAAATAAACTTACGTAATCCAGTTGATTCCATTCTCGATGCAGTATTTACTGTATCACCAAATAAACAATAATGTGGCATTTTTTGTCCAACAACACCAGCACAAACTGGTCCACTATGAACGCCAATTCTTACACTTAATTGTGATTCCTGTTTGTGCATAATTTTAAATGATTTAACTGCATCAAGTATTGCTAATGCCATTAAACCAATTTCTTTGGCGTGTTCATCGCCATTTCGTTGAGGTAATCCAGAAACAACCATGTAAGCATCACCAATAGTTTCGACTTTGTATACATCATAAAATCCAATTATTCGATCGAATGTACTGTAGAGATCGTTTAAAAAATCAACAACTTGCATGGGAGTACTTTGAGCGCATAGAGAAGTAAAGCCAACAATATCGCTGAAATAAATTGTCACCCATTCAAATTGTTCTGGTTGTACCATTTCACCAGCCATCAATTGTCCGGCAACTTGTCTACAATTGTTTCAAACAAATAATAAGTAAAAATAAAAAATCAATGTGAAATACAAAGAGAAAATATTAAAAGAATTTTATTATAAATAATAAAGTACCTAGGAAGAACTTGATATAAAAGTTCTTCACTTCGACGTTTCTCCAAGCTGAGTTGTTCTGTTTTTTCTCCTACTAATGCTTCTAAATTATTGGCATATTGTTCCATTCTTCGTAAAAGATCATCCATAAGATTTTCACAATATCCCCTAATTGAAGCAAAGAAAAAAATAAAAAAATACAACGGGTTTACAAAGTGAATAAAAGTTTGGGAAAAGCTTGAATTAGTACTTCATTATTCCACGTATTGTTCCGCGAATTGTTTGAAACGTCGGTCTGTCTTCAATAGCTTCACTCCAACATTTTTCCATCAAGGCCAATATATCTGGTGGACAATCTCTTGGTTGGACTTCTGGTCGAAAGTATGGAGTTTCACCACCCGACACTCGATTCACAATCTTCATATTTAAAATAAATCATTTCATTATTTGATGTTCATTTATAAATATACATGTCAATAAATAAATTGATAATGTCAATCATTATTACTTCTTGTGATGTCATATATGATCGAGCTACTTCATACGGACCACCACGCAATACAATTTCTTCCAGAATAATTGCAAAACTGTAAACATCACCTTTTTGCGTTGCTGCACTACCAGGCAGAACTGTTTGTGGTAAAAGTTCAGGTGCAATCCAAAGTAATTCTAATTCATAAAAAAAATAAAAACCTTCAACATCACAATAAAAAATCAAACAAATAAATATTTATTTCATTGAATATTAAATAATTACTTGTGTAGTAATTATCATCAATAATTAAATCCGAATGTGTTGTAAGAGTTTTCAATCCAAAATCCGAAATCTTTAATACAAAACGACCATCAATAAGACAATTGCATGATCGAAGTTTACCATGTGCACCAACTTCACTAGCATGAAGATAATCCATACCCTAAATTATAAAAGTATTAAATTCATCAAATTATTCGTTTTTTATTTTTTTACAATTTAGTAAATGAAATAATGAAATTATATTAATTTAATATATTTAATACCTTGACAATGTCGTGAATTAATGACATACGAAAATTCCAATCGAGTTTTATTGCCTCATTGCCAAGTACATCCTTCAATGATCCCTTTGGACAATATTCAGTCAGTATTAATACTGTTGGTGATGGTGAGCATAAACAGGCGCCGATAAATCTATAAAATTAGAATTTCAAAAATAAAAATATACAATTATAATATTTTATAAATTCAATGAATAATAAATAAATTTACCTTACAGTATTTTCAGATGTCACATCACGAACTTGTTTTATTTCCCACAATAATTTCTTCGTTACATCAACAACCTTTTTTTTCGTTACCTTTTTAATTGCCACACGTTCACCCTTATAAATACCAACACTTGTAAAAACAGTAGTTGTTGCTAAAGAACCACCACTTAGCTGTGATCCACGACGTCGTTGCTCTAATCCAAAATTCTATTCACAAATAAATTAATAAAAATATTCAATTAATTCAATAAATAATACAAAAAAATTTATTTAAATAAAAATCATCAACAAACATTTGCCTCTGCCATTGCCTGGTGTAAATTAATCTTGGATGAAAAAGTTTTACTGACTTCTAATAATAATTCTTCAGGTCTTATTCTCCATGACATATTGTTCAAATCAGCGGATAATCTTAATCGACGATAGAGAAAACACGATGCAGCAGAGACAGCAAAAAGAAAAATACCAAGTGCAAGACTTGAATAAAGGACAAATGTGTATGCGTCTGTTTGTGATGAACATAAAGGATCATCGCCAAGAAATCCACATTGTGGAATATCTGGTGGTGGTCCTTCTCTACCACCTGGCCAATGAATTTTTTTTCCACTCACTTGACTATATTCACGATTAAGTCCCAAATAATGAGCAACAACTTCAAATCTACATTAATAATAATATTTAAATATATTATAATAATATTATTTCTAATGAATATTTTTTAAATAATTAATGAACCTTCCGGTAATTGGATCCAAGTCAAGAATGCTGTAATCTGCATCGCGATCACCATCTTCATCAATTCTAACATGACCTGTGATACCCATAAAATCACGACCCCACATACGTTTAGTCATAGTTAAACCATCTCGAATATCACCACCCTCTGTTAAAGTTTCATTCAAAGCCATTCCTAGTAAATAAACTCCATCATAAAAGGCACCAATGAAAAAGTTTACTTCTTCACCATCTGAGAATGAATAATTATAATTAGTTTGGGCACGAATTTTAACATCATCAGCAAAGTCTTGAAAACGTGGACTAGTTGGTTGAAGTAAAGACACACGAAGAAGAGCTTCATATGCTTTTCTTGCTGCTGAATCCTCTGAATCACCAATTTCCCAATCATGATCACCCCAATATGATCCCTAAAATAATAAATTAATTTTTAATTTTTTTTTGTCTTTCATTTCCATAATAATTCATTTAATTTTTTGTCATTTTATTACCTGGATGATTTCAACATCTAGAAATGTCCAATCACCACGTGTCATTCCTAATGCATGAGCAGCCAACATAAATCTTCTTACCAAAGTTCCTCGAACACTCAGTATTACAACTTGAATAAATAATTAAATTAAATTAAATTAAATTATTTTCTCATATAATAATGCTTAGGAATTATACTCCAAAGTATTTACCTCTAGCATACATGCTGGCATCTCTTAGATACAAGTGATAAGAGTCATCCTCTGAGTTGCCATCAAGTTCTCTCACAAATTTAAGTAGTCCATCTTTTCTCAATCCATATTCCAAATTTTTTCCAACAGTCAGAGAAAATAAATCGGATTTATCAAGTATTAATGCTACATGAGACCATCCAAACTCTTTGAAAATACTAGAGAATACAAGACGCAAACGACATTGACAATACGACATTCTTGTAAGTGTTGGATATTTACTTTTATCCTTGAAAATACCCTGAATAATTATTTAAATAAAACATTTTTTAGTTCATCATTTTTAATTAACTGTATTTTTATCTAAAGCTTCTCATTACATGCAGCGAAAAAAAAAAAAAGGAGTGGCTTAATTAGATGCTAAGTAAATTGCATACTCATATTTTTTTTTTATTCAACTCTACACGCAAGAAAAACAAAATAAATATTACTTACAGAACTCTCATTACGCCACTTGTGCAGTCGACCAAGAATACCAGATGTAACTGAAAGTTCACCCTCTGAAGGTGGCTGTAGATTCCAATAAAATATAAATTTCCAAACGTGAATTAAATTAAAGAAAAAAAAAAAATATCCAAATCTCAAATAAAAAATTAAATATCAATCCAATATTAATTTAAATTAATATTTAATTTCCCCATATTCAATTATTTAAATTGCAATAAAAAAATCAATAATTCCCACATTTAAAATCATAATTTTCATAAAATAATTAAACCAAATTAATAATTACAATTAAATACAAAATTAATTTTATAATAAAATTTATTAATCTGAATTAATTTATTTTCTCAGTTTAATCTTCAAATTTAATTCAATAATAATTAATTTATTTTTTTCTTCAATCAAGTCTTTACCTGATCACCCATTCCAGTGATAATTGGAGTGTTCCAATAAGCAGCAAGTCTAGCAACAGGTTCTAAAGCAAATGCACATGCTGGTCCAACAAATGCAATGACATTATCACGAAAATGCATATCTGCAGCTAAACCTGGCGCTCGTGCGCCACTACATGATGGATAACTGTAGAATTAACATGATCAACATCAATAGAAAAATCACACAATGATAATTATAATTAAAATATAATATAATCAATCAATTGAATGAATAATATATAATTATCATTTGAACTACATTATTGCAAGAGACTATACAGATTATTAATATTTTATCATTTGTTCAATTACCATATATCTATCTCCCCTATATACTACACTGTCTGACTGTTAATCAATTATTTTACTCTTTATTTATCAAGGTATATAGCAATTCATATCGTGTACGTGTGTACATTAATGTGGTTCCTACGACACGACCATTCAAATTGAATTCCATTCGTCGTATTCAATCTAAATCACGTACAAAACCAGCCTATTATATATGTTGTACACGACTGGATACTATTACTGTAATTGGGCGTCTATTGTTTACAATTTGATGATGAATATTCATCTTATTTATTCATGTATATGTATTGAATTAATATAAATATTAGAAAGAAATATTAAATTGATTAAATCAATGTTTCTTGTTTGAATATTCTTTATTGAGATGTAATTTATTTTAATTTATGTTTTGATTATTATTTATTTATTATGGTTATATTTTTTGTATATTTAATATCAATCATGTCCCCAAGGTCCACCTGGAATTTTTATTTATTTTTTTGTTTTATTTCTCGGAAAATCAATCGATTCAAATACTCTTGGGTATATAATACCAAGAGCGTTATCATTTTTTTTTTTTCTTGTAAGAATATAAATGACATGATTTGTATAAAGATTAAGCATAAATATATATTTACGTTGTTTGTTATTTGTTATGTGGGATATAAAAAAAAATTATGGTATTAAAATGGAATATTTATATTTATTGGAGATGGATATGATATTTATTTTGAATACCTTGCTTGAACTTTTTGCAGTTGAACATTGTGAAAGATGAGAAATTCATTGACTTCAGCAAGAGCTAAATCAACTGCTGGACCACAACGTTCAAGATCAAATGGACTGTCCAGGTGTGAAGCCATTAATACTCCAACATTGTATGTTTTCAATAATGATTCATTAGCTGAATATATAAAATATCAATAATTAATCATACAAATTATAAATATTAAATTAGTACAATGTGAAATTTATTTTAATTTGTTTAATTTACAGTAAATACTGATTATATTGCGGGAAATGACGTGAAATTGATGGTAAAATTATTCACCCTTTTACATTTATATATATAAATTTTAATATAAATTTAAACAAATGATTTGGATTTATAAATAAATTTTTTATATTACTAAAATATTTGTTTTTCATTTATAAAATATTGGAGAATTAATATACTTTTATAAATATGTAGGAGAATTAATTTATAACAAGTCTGTTCTTACCTGAAATTTCAGTGAAATAAATAGAAGTAAAGTTGATAAAAGCAATGATGGAAATAAATTGAATTATTGTCGTTATAAATTTATACTCAGTTAAAATTAAATACATTATTATAGAGATGTATAATCGAAATGACTTTAGGATTTTTTTCTTGTTTATCGAGTAGCTTTCGAGGCAGACTCCGAACCTCATCTGAAGTTTAGCGTCAAGCTTTACCCTTATATATAGGGGTTGGTCAGTATATACTTTATATCCCTTCCAGTAAATTTATTTATCTCCAACTCATATAATCCCTTTGGAAAATATTAAATATCTCTGTTTACATTCAATTATCCGTATAAATATAATTTCATTTTTATCTCTTTGCTCTTTATGTATTTAAATATAAATAACGCTTTTATTATTTGGTGTTACAATTTTGGAGGGTTTTGAATTTTTGCTAACAAATATATATTACACTATAGTTGAAGGAAAATATATTTCGCGCCACCTTTGAGCATTCCTGATTAGTTGTCGGTAACTTGCTCTGGAAAAATTGCGCTGGATCTTCCAATAATCTTTTGAAAAATAAATCTTTAGGAATTTATTTCATATCTTAATAACAAAATTATACAAGAAAATAAAATATACATTCTTGGAGCAGTGTTATAAATAAATTATACAATTATTTATTTATTTATTTTTTTATCAAAAACAATTTATTTTTCAGTTACATACGTGCAATCTTACATACATGTCATAATTATTTTTAAAGGCACACATTTTTTATTCTCAATTCTCGGGACAATATATTTTCGGCGAAATAATATGTCGCGTGCATTTTTATTGTGTGCATTCAAGATGGCAAATGCACACGTCATATTTTTTTATATTTTTAATATTTTTGATCGAGCGTCATTTTTGTAAATTTTCTTTTTTTTTTTTTTTTATACAGTCTCATCGAGCAATTAATCAAATAAGTTCAACAGTCGAAACAAAAAAAAAAATATTGCAAAGCGAAACATTTCGCATGTGACCTATTGGCAATTGCTCTGAATATAATAAAAATCTATCATTTATATTGTTACAATATTTATATCACTATCGGCAAGCATGAAAAACAGAATTGTAATTTAATTATTTTCTCACTTTGAGATATAATCGTTCGTCGGATAGAGAAACATTTTTATTTTTCTTCTTCATTTTCAATATTAATCGTCAACATAGACTTATTGAAAAAGAAAAAAAAAATAATAATTATAAGAAATATTGAAAAAGGCGACACTTGACTTCAGCTAAACAAAAAAACATTTAGGTGAAACAAATTGATCAATAGCAGCAACAGCAACAGCAGCAACAGCAGTCCATATGAGAGAGAAAAAAAAAATGTAAAAACATATTTTTTTCCCTTTCAATCCCGTGCGCAAATATAAAATATATTTATAATATTTTTAAGTACTGCGTAAATTAATTACGCATATTAATTATAAATTTCTCAATAAAAGCCTGATTGCTGATAAAAAATACATCTATAATATGTATATATATTTTTTTTATATATACGTATGTACGTAAAATATACTACAATTCATATAGAATTTAAATTTCAACGAAAAAACGCACGGATTATTAAATAATATAATTTGTGACATTAAAATACAATTATTAAAAATACCTAATAAGATAAAGCTGCAAATTGAATACTGTGGTGATAAATGATTTCATTCAATGAAAAAAAAAATCTCTTGCAGATATATAATCAGCTTCCTTTAATCTATTTTTTTCGGTTGAACTCTTGGATAAAGCTGTAACAAATATAGAGAAAAAAACAAATTATCAATAAATTTCAAACATAAAAAAATATAAGGAATAAAGAAAAACTAAAAATACAATAATAAACTTACCCCCAACAAATTACGTGGGACATAACCCTCTCTATGTCCAAGCTTACTCCACCACCATTCTCTTTCATTATCATCCCCCTTTCGTAATATTACCAGCTGGTCGCCATTTTTCAAAGTCAATTCATCGTTGTGTTGTGGATCGTACTCGAATACCGCAAAAACCTGTCCATTATTCATAATGCCCAATTTTTCCTGAACACCTGATGCAATAAAAAAAAAAAAAAGTTGTATTAATAAAAAATAATGATTCATCTCATCAATAAAATACATAATATATATTATATGTATTAATATAATTGGGAAAAATATTAAATCAATAACTTACTGTATAAATATTCGGAGCAACCATCAAAACCTTCTTCGTCTTCTTCACATTTTTCAGCTGCAGTTTCATGATCCGAAAGTGTAGTTGCAAAAATACATGCTCCATGCTCTACAAGAAATCTCACCATAGCAAGATTATTACAGCTCGCGGCACAATGTAAAGGAGTCCTGTAATTAAAGCAAAAGAAAAATTATAATAATTATTTTGAGAAACTCAACATTATTAATAATATTGATGAATTAAGAAACAAAATAATTAAATAAACGTGTTTATTACCATCCATCACTGTCTTGAGCGTTAACATCACATCCAAATTCAACGAGAAATTTAACAATATCTAAATGTCCTGCGCAAATGGCATTGTGCAATGCAGTGATACCCTCATCATTTGCTGAGCTTGGATTTGCGACCTCCTTAGCGGTCTTCTTGACGAGCTCAAGCTCACCCTCGAGACTGGCGTCGAGCAAAAGCGCGAGCGGGTCAAAAGAGACCCTTCTTGATAAATTTGCTTTTCCCGTTGTGGATTTAAGATTTCCTTTTTTCCTTCTAATCACTTCAGTTGACTTTAAATCCGTTGAGTCTAAATCATTCTTTCTATCTGTATCTTTTTTTAATTTATCTTCAATATTAATAACATTTAATGCCTCAACAATATCGCAGTCGTCAATTGTATCGTTACACGATAATTCGTCAGTTAATGATAATGGAATTTGTTTGATAGAACTGTGATCAGTTACGTCTGAAATATTTTGTTGTGGCTGTTGCTGTTGTTGTTGTTCAGTTTGCATGAGATCAGCCGGAATTTCCGTTTCGGGAAATAAAAATGCTGGGGGCATCTCAATCCTTCGATTTATTGATACATGAACATTTGATTTGGCATATCGTAATCGTGGCTGTTCAGACAGCAAAGCTTTTTTCAATGTTAATGGACGTGCTTTGATAATTTGATGATTGCCGACAGGTGCTTCATTAGGTGATTCTGGTAATTCGCTCGTTGGTATTGGTGGTATATCTTCTTCCTTTTCACCTCTGTAACATTGTTAATTATTGTTTTACACTTATTCCACTTGTATTCAAATAATTTAAATTATATAAAATATTATTTATCACTATTAATTAGCAAACGATTATGCATGAGGATTATTTGTCTCTATAAAATACGACTCATCATGATCACTGTAAGTGTACATACTATTGTGCTTCAACATCATCGCCTTTGAAATCTATTTTTGTATCAATTTATTCAAGACAGCCTACCACACGATCCATTGGCCAAATCGATCGCGGACTAATTAACATTTATAATTAACCTGGTAATCGGTTTGGAGTTTGGCTACATTGCGACTGTAAAAACAATAGCACAAGAATCAAAAGTGAAGCAACACAAGAGTTTAGATTGCGAACGCGCGCGGGTATGATCGATTGCGCGGTGATTCCCCGCGTGTATTAAAGAGCAAATATACAGTAGAAAATATAAACAGACAAATGTGAAACAAGTTTTTTTTTTTACATATTATGAAGTCAGTCTATTGTACGAGACATCAAGGAGAAAATAAATTACGTATGAAGCGAAACAGGAGAAGGTTAACAAAAGAAAAAATATATATATAAAAATAAATTTAATGTATTGTATATAAGAATTGAGAAACGCGAGATGAATGCTGAATAATCATCACACCAAGACCATGGATACAATTGTGTAAACAATTTTTTTCCATTACTTCACGTCAACAATAATATAATGAAAATAAATAAATAAATAAATAATACTACTGGACAGCAAGAGGAATTTATTTAAATTTTATTTTTATTTTTGTTTCATGCTTAATATACATTTTGATTACCTTGGAATGATGATTGGTTTGCCATCGATTGGATCAGTTGACGTTTCAAGTTTGTCTTGACTGTTCAACCTCGGCGGTGGATTGGGTTTAATAGGTTTTGGCGGCAGCGCCGGTTTCATCTTGTCTTCAACGTTCTTACTATCAACAAAGTTTGCCGTCGTTTTCCTGTCATTCTCAGCTTTCGTTCTCTCATAGTCATACGACTTGTCAGGCAATTTCGTTGGTGGTTCGAGCTTAGTGCCATGATCATGTTTTGCCGGTTGATTTAACTCGTACTTTTGTGACACGTGGTCTAATTTAGTTGACACATCGTATTTACTCTGGTCCGATTGCTGCTGCTGCTGATGTTGTTGTTTAAATTGTTGATAGTTGTGCGACTCGTGTTTATATTGAGAACTATGATCATACTTGGTATTAATTCTTGCATCATGTTGTTCGTGTTTACCATATTGGTGTGTACCGGGCAATTGCGAGTGATCGAATTTTGTTGGAAGATGTTGCTGTTGCGTTGATTCATGTTTCGTTGATGCTTCGAAACGCTGCTGTGTTACTGTCTGTGTTTCATGTTTATTACTATCAAACATTTTCGTCGATTGAGTGTCGTGTTTCATTAATACTGCTGAATCGTATCGCATTTGTTGTGTTTGTTGCTGCTCATGTTTTTCTTGATTTTTATTATCGAATTTTAATTTTTCATTTGTATTATCCTGTACAGTATTAACAACTACCGTTTGATTGTAACTTGGTGAAGGATATCCCGGATAATTTGAATTTCCCAAATTGCTTAAACTTGCTTGTGGAAAATTGTTGGATGAATTTTTATAATTTTGTAAATATTGCCCTTGTTGAAAATTATGACGTGCTGGATAGTTCGATGTCTCCGATATACTTGTAGGTACATGCTGTTGTTGTTGCTGCTGCTGCTGTTGTTGTTGTTGTTGTTGTTGTTGTGGACTCTGTGAATTTTGTACATTCGCTGTGCGTTCAGGATAATTTTGTGATGGCGCACCAGCCGCATGACTACGACCAATTAGACTTAATGTCTGTGGCATTACTGGATGAATTTTCGTCGATGATGTTTGATAAATTGGCGATTTAACGGGAAAACTTGGCGCAACACTTGACACAGGCTTTTGATGTGTCTGAAGATTTCTATGATTATGTGTCTGTGTCATTGTTTGCCGTGTATCTGAACTTAAATGACTCGATGTTGTTAATAAATTTGTCGTTGTTGATTGTTGTTTTTGTTGTATATTCGTTGTTTGTTGCTGCTGATGACTGTGTAACCTTGTGTTTGGTAATTGATTTTGATTCTCTTGCGACAAATTAATTATTCCAACATTATTACTACTAATTTGTTGATTATTATTACAATTATTATTACTATTATTATTACTATTATTATTATTCATAATATTATTATTGTTGTTATTGTTACTGATGATGTTATTGTTATTATTATTATTGTTGTTGTTGTTGTTATTGTTATTATTATTATTATTATTTGTTGTGTGTATGAGAAAATTTGTTGATTGAGGTGAATAATTTTGAGGACTGTTATGTTGTGGCAATTGCGGCTGTTGATTTTGCTGTGATGCTTGTTGATTTACACCTAATAATTGCGATTGACCTGATTAAAAAATAATACAATTAATAAATGAATTAAATAGTGATATATAAATAAAAAATTGATGGATAATTATTATACCTTGAATGTGTGATTGTGATTGGCTATGTACAATTTGATGTCCCAATTGTTGCAATGTCGATCGCTGACCAATTTGTGATGCACTCTGGCTATGTTGAATTTTATTTTTATTAACATCATCCTCTACTGGTTTAAGATTAACTGTAAATTTTGTATTGTACGGTAATGTTTGGTACTTGGGATCATTTTTATTTAAATTAAAATCATTGTCATTGGGTATATGACTGTATGGTTCAATTGCAGCAACATTTCCAGCTGGTCGTATTTTCGGTGGATTTGTAATTTCTTGTGGTTTATTTACTGATTCTGTAATACCCGTTGACATTTTTATGGTGGTTGCTGTTGTTGTTGTTGTTATTGATGATGTAGCTGGTGTTTGACGATTATTAGCAATTTGTTGACTGAGAAGTCGTTGATTTAATGCTCGTTTTCGTTGAAGTCGACCTTGGAGTTGGGCTATTCGTGCATCAATTGATACCATTTCAGCTTGACGTTGTGCCAAAACTAATCTTTGCTGTGACACAACTTGATTCTGTTGTTCATTCATCTTATTCCGATACTGTAACAATTTAATTTTATATATTATTAATTTATATTTTCATTGATCATAAAAATTTAATTTTTGTTTAATTTTTATTTACCATAAGTTCTCTGCGAAGTTTTTCCAGTTCGGCACTTGCGGCAGACGGTACTTGTCCACCAACACTTCCACCACCACCACTACTACCATTGCCAGCAGCATTTCCGTTGTGTCGACCACGCAACTCCTCGAGTTGTCGCGTCAGCTCCTCGACCTTCGCGACAGCAAGCGAGAGTTCCTTTTCTTTTTCATTGAATAGAGCTCTTATACAGTCCAGATCAGATGCTGAAACAATATAAAAGAGATACCGCAAAGTGGATTAGTATTGTAAAGAAACAAAGAAATTCATTACACAAAGAAAAGAATATATATTCATACAAAAAAAAAAAAAGCTGGAAATAATTTCATGATAAGAGCTGGAATTAATTCAATTCCTTGTCTACACGCTCATCATTCACGATAATAATTAATCTGATTAAAGATAATGAGGTATTCCAGGTGTCATTTATTTATTTTTTTTGGCAATTTAAATAATACAAAAAAAAAAGCGAAGATTTTTTTACCAAATTGTTGAAGTGACGATTAAAAAATCGTCGCTATCGTTGAAAATTAACCTCTATTGCTTCTGGATTTATTAATAAAGATGAAAGATATTACAAGATGGGGGAAAAAATTGTGACAAGAAAGAAAAATAAGGGTTGAGGGTTGTTAGAGCGTGGATGAGCACTGATGTTAAAAAAAAAAAATATACATGATGAGAAGAAGTCAATAGATATGTCCATGTGATATGCAATATCCACAATATATATATTCTTTGACTTATGCTTTCTCATTTGTGGGATGTTGCTTTCACCATCCCTCATGTGTGCTCTTTCATGCTTTCATATTATTCATATAAATATGTATTTGTATATTTATATTTGACAGATCGATAGAACAAAAAAATATATTAAATTTATCACACATTATTTTCTCTAATAATAAATCAAAAATTTTTCTTTTCATCACTTTCTTATATGTATTAATTATACAATTATATTATAATGATAAATAAATATAAAGATAATATAATTTTAAATAAATATTAATAATGAAAGAAAAAATAAATAAATTTATTGCTTTGTTTCACACGAATGAATTGAATGAAATAAAGATTAGAAAAGCTGTATATATATGGCTAAGTAAAATACACTGCACTTTGAGTAAGATGAGTTTATCTAAGGAATAGTACACAACGTCTGAGTCTACAATTTCCATTAGTCCACAGGGAGACTATATCTTCCCATATAGATATCCCTAAAGAAAAGCGAAGGGAAAATATATCCAAACCATCAGCTCAGACTGGAGAAAAAGAAAAAGATATATTCTTCATTGGTCCCACCGATGAGTGCTTGAGTTAACGATCCTCTCATCATTTTTCGCTCACTACGACTTTAATGGCTCGTAAATTCTTTTGTAAAAGTACCGAGTTTTCATTCTCGTTTATTTTTTTTTTTTCTTCTTTGCATTTTATTTTCCTACATTCTACACAATATATATTCCTATTTATAGTGACAGAAAAATGGGCCAGAGAAAGAGAAATGGTGAATTTAAATCCGAGATTGTACGGCACGGAATAATAATATATATAAATCTTTCGTCCAGTATTGAAATATATTTTTTTTTCTTCTGTTTAGAACTATGTACATATAGTTTGTCGATTGTCGTTTTATCACTTTGACATAGGGATTGATGTGTTTTTTTTTGATAAGCCACGGTAACGTTTTACTTCAATAGAAGTAAAAAAAAAAAGGTACACATGACTTTGATGGACAAGTTGAAAGAAAAATGAAAAAAAAAAAAAGAAACTTGAATAAACGAAATGTTCTAATGCCTTTTTTATTATAGCTGATGAGTGAGAAAATCGCGGTGAGTTTGCAACTTTTCCCTATGGAACAATTTTATATAAGTGTGTAATGCACATATAAACATTGAGTGACATTAGAAAATGAGACAAAGAAAAAAAAATAAAAGAAATAGACGAAGAGAAATGAGGATATTATATACAGGATTTTTCGACGTGACCCACTTTTATGAAATAATTCAAAGCTATACGTTGGTGGTTTGAATTGTCCTCGTGGCGGAAGTTAAACTGTTTGAGAAAAGTTGAAAATAGAAAATTCGCGATCAAAATTGTCACTTACTATCACAAGAATAAAATAAATGTGTATAATATACATTAGACTGCGAATATTTTCTAAATGGTTAGAGTAATCGATTAATCACAAGAGACCTTTTTTGTAGAGCGTTTAATTTCCTATAAAAATATGTATTGATCATTTAAATCCGTTTATTGGTTCGTAAGCTACAAAATTTAAACAATAAAAAAAAAATTGTTCTATATATTATTTAAATACGAAATAGAAATTCACGATGAGCGACCTCTTAATACTAATATTAAGAGTTCCGGTTTGAACAAGCATCTTTTTACACCTCTACTGAAAGTATTTCAGTGGGGGTTTTGAAAAAAAAAATAGTCAATTTATTTTAAACAGTCTAATATACATACATAAATAAAAAACAATATTTTCCCATGAGAACTCAATGATTTTTTTATTTTATATATATTCCCAAAAGTCGTTACCCCCCTGTGTAGATTTTTTTTTCTCTCTCTCCCTATATTATACAATCGAATTTTTCAGCTGACTGTGCGAACACAATTGTACCAAACGCGTAAACGATTCATATATACGAATAGTCATACGTAGTTTGGAGAATTGCGAACGTGAGGAAAAAAATGAAAGAAAAAAAGAAAAAAAAAAAGGGAATTAGAAATCGACATTGAGAGGTGAACGAAATGAGAGAAAAAATAAAAATAAAAGAAAGAAAAAAAAAGAAAAATGAACGCCAGTAGTTGAGAAATGATAGTGCAAGGTTATATATTAAGAGAAAAAAATATGTGTAGATATATTTAAAAAAAAAAAAATCGATTAGTATTTTCTTCTGATCTCATATAAGGTGATTTAAAAACACGAGAGTGCTATTTAAAAGCGGAAATGTGATAGAGTTAGGTGAAGAAAAGTGGGATTAAATAAAGAAATATAAAATAAAAGAGATGTATAAGTAGAGCTGACTGCGGTTACATTTTTATACATGAAAGTTTTGATGTGTTTCCAATGCAAACACATTCAAGACACTTTGTGAATAAAAAAAAAAAATTGTGCTTAATATATATTTATTATTATTCTCTTTCTGTATATATATACTCTTCGCTCGAATAATGTTCAATGTTTATGTATAGGTAAAACAAATTATGGATTTAATGAATTTTTTATTTCTCATTTTGTTCTGTTATGATAATTTTTTTATTCCTTTTGCATTGTGTATAAATTTCACGTATCGAATAAACGTCCATTGGCATTTGACACTTGTGTACCATCTCCTTGTTGCCTTTAATACATATATATATACCTATATTCTTGTTGGATTTTATGATATATTGGATGATGAAGGTGGAGCAATATCGTCGAGCCAATTTCACGTTGCTCAGTTCCACTTCCTTCCGCTTCCTTTTCCTCTCTTTTCCTCCTCTATCTTTTTCTACCAATTTTCTCATTCTCTTTGTTATTTGTCTCCTTTTTTTTTTTTTTTATTTATATCATTCCATTCTCATATGCCTTAAACGATCACGTAAAAATAAAAGTTCATGTGTGCTTTATACATCGCTTAATCGATTTTTTATTTGTTTTATATTGTTCGAAAATAAATTCAAAAATGATTTTATCTTATTCGAATACTTTAAATAACTGCAAAGCAATCAGTCTATCAATAAATGTCCAAGTTGAGCCTTTTTATATAAAGAAAAAAAAGAAAAATATGAGTGTATATGTTTATGTTTATGTTTGTATACACTTGAATATATTTTTAGTTTTTATTTTGTTATTTTTTTTCTTTGCTATTAATTTGTACATATTTCATTCGGGAATATCTTTCGATGATTTAAGTGAAGAAGAAATTGTTGGGCTAATATATTTATTTTCTTCATCGTTTTTGTGTGTGTTTTTTTGTTCTTTGTTTCTGTTGAATTTTTATTTTTCTTTATTGTTTTCTTAATCTCCGGTTTCGAAACTGACAGATTTACCTTCGCTTTACAACTCCACACGAGGTGCAGCTGTTTCTCCCCCAGCGAGGTATAATATGTCAAGTTTTTTTTCTTTTTGTTGTTCTTATTCTTGCTGTTAACTCGTTGCATTATGTGTACGTCATGACGTCAATGTTTAATGCAATTTTTATTTTCATTTTAACTGATGTTTTGTGAGAGAAATAATGATGTGTACTCGTGTTACCGAAAAGCAAAAAGATTACGCAATTTTTCATTGTTCATCAGAATATAATGTAGTAACTGGGTATCCATGTGTATCTATTTATATACATATATACCTATATATATATATATATATATGTATTTTACATATGAATATATATTTAAAGCTTTTTTTTTCCTTCCATTTATCACTTTTGATGTTTATTTTTCACTTTACATTTGTCATAATCCTCCTGTTTGAATAGTAATGTAAATTTTCTGGCAAAATTACTGCAATGTTAATATTAAATTGATTGTACAGTGATAAATTATTTATTCAACAAGAAAATTCATCATTGATTATGATGATAAAATTTTATTTTAATAATTATATTATTCATCAGGTTTAATATGAAAGAAAAAAAGTTTTCTCTTGGCAATTAATTATTATCATGACGTATAAAAAATATCTGTAGGTATATATATATATATTTTTTTTTGATGTAATAATAACTATTGGATGAGAATTGTAGATATAAGTTTGGATTAAGGTGGTTGTTTTTGACCTTTTGCGAAGGTGTCGTTCGGAAGAGCTGATGTGTTAACAGATATATAGTTGGAGGAAAAAGTTTGTTGGACGTGTGAATTGAGTGTGTGTGTGTGTTTGCGATTACAAGAGTGGAGGAAGAAGGACAGTTTGTGAGAACATTGGCAATGAACTGGGTGGGTGGAGGATATGGGGATGATTTGGTCGTTCAATGGAACCAACATCCTTTCAAACAAAACGAGAGAAAAATATATAAAGAGAATTCGTATTCATTTTCTCTCGTGTTTTGTTTATTTTATTTTATTTTTTTTTTTTGTTTGTTTCAGCTGGTGATTTTCCCCATTCAACGAGTTTTTATCCAACAATTTGTGCGTCATTATACAATACATACTTTGAAAATAACGGACTATCCAAGAGAGGCTATTTATTTATTTTATTTACTTTTTTTTTTTTTTTTTGTATAAATTCAGCACTTTTTATTAGCGAGTTAAAATAATTTACTATACATTCATGAGTGCCCACCAGGTATAATAAAATAATTTAACAACCTGAATGTATCAAATTTCATACTTTTTATAATACACAATAAAAATTTCATAAATAAAAATTTTTTTTCTATCTATTTAATATTATATCAATTAAAATAATTTTTGTTTTGTTTTTTTCATCTTCAACTGTGTGTAATAAATTTCAAAATCATATTCACACTACATTAAATACTGCAGAGGAAATAAAACAACGGCCAGTGTGAAAAGAAAAAAATGATGTGAAAGAAGCTTAATAAATGGGAAATCACAACGATAAAAGTTTACGTGAATGGAGTTTCTCGAAGAATCTATAAGATGCTGGTGCAGCTGGATGAACGATTTAGTTAGAACAAAAAAGTATACATATAAGAATATATTTATATATGTATATACATATATTATATCTACATTTATATATGTAAATAGGAGATATATGGATAAAAATAAAGAAAAGAGAATTCTTTCGATTTAAAGAGATTGCAAAGTTTCTGCCCTTCCGGTGCAGGGCTTACAAATAATACGGGTTATATTGTTTCCTCACTTAGTCGATGCTTTTTTAAATAATTCTCATATATAACTCAAACATTGTTCAACAATTTTATCAAGACTTTTTGAAATGCATTGCATAATACATCATACAAAGAAGAAATTATTAAAAGAATGTATGCTGTTAGTGAATAATGAATGAAGTGAATAAACTGAATTAATATAATAAATATATAAGCGCGTGAAAAATCGTTGTGAAGTGGTGAAGTGAAAGAGAACAAAAAGGAAAAAAGATGCTTGAACTCAAGGGAAAAAAAAAAATAATATATATAAAAGAGTGAACAAAGAAAAATAAGGAAAAGAAGTAGAAGAAGTAAAAGTAAAAGAAGGAAGAAAAAAAAAAAAAATAGGAAGACAATGAAAAAATGGAAAATAATCGAGGTGGATGCACTTGAACATAAAGCTCTCAACGACGCCCTGGTAAGGGATGCACACCGTCGCTTTTGTTGGTGAATTGTGTCCTATCTTTCACTCAATACTACTATATCACATAGAGTATATTGCAGTCATGCATTCATTCTTTAGTTCTTGTCTTTTATCTCTCTATTTCACATCACTCTGTTCATATATTACGTTTACAAATCAAATAAAATTTACAGTAAATAAAATACGTACGCAATTTTAAATATACGACCAAACACCAAATAAAATATATTACTCGCTTCATACAATACATTTATTTTCCATTCCTTTTTTATACCCATATACATCTTCTATATTGAATTCCAAAAAAAAAGAAAAAAGAATCAGCAATAAAAATACGTATTAAAATTGAAATTCTATCGATAATATAAAATATAAAAACTGAAATAACTTAAATTCATTCATACATTTATTTTTAAATATAAATATTTATTATATTATTGCTAGTTATCAAAACTCATCTGTACTGATATACCAATATAAATATTGATAACAATCAAAAATATAAAACTTTTAATTGTCAATAATAAATAGAAAAAATATTAAAAAATAATATCAAATGGATATATAACGTGCACGAATATTAAAGCGATGAAATAACGTAGTGCGATGATGTGGATTTTCAATGAATGTCGACGAGCATGAGGGGATGAAATGAATCTTGGTAACCGATGAAAAGAGGAGGATATACATGATGGTACATATGTATACATTATATCCATATATAGTTGAATAATCTCCAGGTTCATACTGTACGTGGTGGAACTATATCGTTTCAACTGGATAGTCACTGCGTGCACGATATGCTATTCGTGGCTTTCATATATACGTGTGTGTATATATATGTATGTATATATTATATATTTGTACGAAATGCAAAATTGCAAAACTATATATAAACCTTGACGATGTGTCTGTTATTGGTGTGCTATATAATATGTATAACCATGTATGTACATTTATATGTGTAGATGAAATATGGATTTCAACGAGTCATATAAACCACAAACGATCTTCTAGTTGGGGGTTTTTTTTTTTTTTTTCACCATTTTAACGTGGTCTGTAGATACAGTGTGGTCTGCATCAATTCATGATACTCTCCATTAAGCTTTTGCTATTTTTTTTTTTTTTTTATTTGTTTAATAATCTGATGGAATAATTTTATTTTATAGATTGGAGTTTTTATATTTTAGATTTTTCCGAGTCGAAATTTTTATGGTACTTTGAAGCTTATTATTGGGATTTAGTGAGATTTTTCAGGAGCAAGAAAGGTTTTTTAGGAATATTTTTAAGCTTTTGTTACTTTTTTTTGACTTTGTGTTATTGAATTTTGTTTAGTAATTTGATGGAATAATTTTATGGTACTTTGAAGCTTATTATTGGCATTTAGTGAGGTTTTTCAGGAGCGAGGAAGGTTGTTTAGAAATATTTTAAGGTGTAAAATAGGAGCTTGCGTTTAAGTTTATTATGAAATAAAATATTAGAATGTTGTGTTGGGTGTAAAAAGCATCAAACTTAGGTTCAATCCTGTATTTTTAGGGGTTCTCTAAATTCAAAGTAGAATTGATAGGCCAACGAATGCCATAGGATTTTTAATCGACTACTAGAAGACTTAGAAAAGCACAAAAATTTCGACTCGGGATTATTCGTTGAGATTAATAAAGTTGAGATTTTTGTTTTCTAGTTTGAAGGTAACATGTTAATTTAACTGTGATTATGTGGCTTTGAGTGAAAGGAAAAAAAAATTAGAATTAATGAGAAAGATATTTTTTGGACACAGGTGGAAAATAAGTAGGTATATAAAAGCAATCAAACTTAGTTTTGTCATTGTTCGCAGAAGCATAAGGATACAGAGAAAAGGGAAAGCACAGAGAAAGAGAATATATAATTTAAATTCATGTTAGTGACAGTGTATATGGAGTGAGTGAAAATGGACGTCAACTTTTTCTCCATTAAGCCACAGATTAACTTAGTAATTGGACACGTGTTATAGTTGAGAACTTGTTATCTGGCAAAGGCACCGATAACGCACGTAGTTATATTTTATGTACGAAAGAGTAAAAGAGAAGTTTGGAATTTTTAAAATAGAAATTAGGAAAATTTGTCGGTACATGTATGTAAAATAAATTGGCGAGGGATAAAAGGAAGAAAAAAAAAAACAAATTTCTCATTCAAAAAATAATGAAAAACGTGTCTAATATTTTTTCCAACTTGAAATTCCAAAATGGAAAATTAGTAAATATATATATATATATTCAGTTTATTCATAAAAAAGTGAAAGAGACAATTTTTTTTTCCAATATTTTTTCATTACTCTGTTTCTGTTCAACTTTTGTTTACTTTCATTCTACATTGTTTTATATTTTATTTATCTATTTTATTTTCCTCGCGATGCGATGCTCTCACCTTTTTTTTCCCCCTTACTCACTATTATACCGTTGCGCTTCAATCTGCTTAACTATAACTTTTATCATTCTTTTTTTTATACTGTCAGAATGATACGAAAAAAAAAATGTAGCAACAAGAGAATATTCTACATGTATTTCACGTCTAGAAAAATGCAACAAAATCCAGGAAATGAAACTCTGCATATTAAAATCCAAAGATAAAGAGCATCAAAATAATAAAACATCCACAAAAAAAAAAGGAATTAAAATTCATATTAATAAAAATAAAAAATAGTTTCAGTAAAATCAATGGAAAAAAAAAATCTCAAAAGCAAGCACAACATAAATATCTTTGTTGCAATGCGGATTTGTCAAGTAAAAAAAAATATAATTCATGTCAATTGACAGAGGATAGACAGACAGATCAGTGAAGAGAAGACATAAAAGACAACGACAAAAAAAAAAAAAAAAACAAATCCATGAAAAACAAGAGAAATAATGGAGTCATTGAACGAGTAGATAGTTATAAACAACTCCCTCTCTTTCTTTCTTTGTTTGACAGACAGTAACTATAGCTTAATTTAACATTAACGTAGTTAGTATCTTAAGAGTGAGAGAAAGAGAAAGAGGAGGCCATACTGATGCTCGCCCCGCGACTTGGACTCGCGTGTGCACTCGCTCGCGTGCTCATCTGGGACATTGACTGCATGGGAATTTGCATCATGAACCAAAGGCCTTTACAACGTGCCTAATAAACGATTCTCTCTGCAATGTCTGAACCTTCAGCCCCTTGTCTCTCATGTTCGTGATATCTCTCACATTCTATACCTCTGTCTCTTATTCACTTGGTTTTCACTCACTTGGATCGATCTATCCCTCACAATGATCACTCGAATAACTTCTCGCTCGACCCTCTTTTGCACACAGACACATAGATTATGTGTTTACTATATATACAGAACTATATAACAAATCGATCCCGAGAGGTCGCGCGGTCATTTATAATGTTCCAGCAAATATTTGCCATTCGATCCAATCGACAATCAAATGCCCTCTCAGCATTCTGTGTGAACTGATTCTTCCCTATTGGCTATACAGATATACGAAAAATTACTATGAAGTTAAATCAACAAAATATATTTACTTTCTTAATTATTTTTATTATTGTTTTTCATTCAAGTTGATGGTATATAAGTATTTTAATTGGCAATACGATAAATATACTCTTTCAGATCACTACTTTTCACGCGTTTGATTAATTTATTTAATTCTTTTATTCAAATATAAAAGAAAAAATAAATGAAATGAATAAATAAATTGAAAGAATTTAAACTTACTTAGGGTTGCATTGTTAGCTCGTGATTGATCTGTCTGCGATCTAAGAAGTCTCAGTCGATTGAGCTTACTTTGCTGTTGATCCAAACGGTGTCTCAGTCTGGCGAGTCGTTCCTGCTGTGCCGGTTCCTGTAATCAAAATAAAAAAAATATTGAATAATAAAATACGTTTATAAGTAATATTGAAATATATAAAATATAAAATATTGTATGAATGAGAGATAAAGTTGATGATGAGAAATAAATAATTCTTTATATTTATATGGATATGATTTAAAAAAAATGTGCGAATATATATTTTTGTCTGTGTAAAAAAAAAATTTTATTTTATTACTGCAGTCATGAAGATAATAAGATTTAAGGAGGATCAAGAAGGTGAATGAACTCGTATGTGTAAATGTATATATAGGATTATGAAGACCTATACGTGTAGTAGTAATATGGCGCGAATTAAATCACTTTCTTTCTATGTGAAAATTTTATTATCCATATCTATTTCTACATAGATGTATATTTATATATGTTTATAGAAGTGAAAGAGAATCCCATATGAATTCAATAGCAATGAATAGAAGGATATCAAATATATACGTAGATATATATTAAATTTCTATATATTATATATCATTGAACATTGATTTGTGAAGAGGAAAAACAAAAGAGAAAACACACGACTATTTATGATATTTTATATTTTTTTTTTCATGGGAAATAATTAATATATATTAATAATATAAATAGAATTATCAACTCTTTAAATACAAATAATAAAAACCAAGCGTCTTTTATAAAAATACTAAAACAGAAAATTTGTAATTAAAATTTCATAATGAATACAAAAAAATAATTAACTCAAAAAATTATTTTCGCAGTGAATATATAACCTTATTTTATACTCTGTAATTTACATACATTAAAAATAATGAATAAAAATAAGCTAATATACTTAAAAAAACTTTGAAATAAACGAATAATTAACTAAAATAATTAGAGCGAATATTTAAAATACATAAAATTTAATAATCATTATATCATATACAATTTATAAATTAAAAATAAATGTATTATACATTAGCTAACAGCTAATGTAAATCCGATGATAAATTTACACAAAACATAACAATGTTTATATAAATGAGAATGTATATGTGATACGAAGTAAACAAGAGAGAATTATTGAAGTATAATACTTCTACTTGAACGTGATAAGGATCCTCATAGCTACTTATTGTTATCCGATGCCTTTGAAACACTAAAGGGTTTGTAATAGTGCAAATTATTGGTGCATAACTGCATCCATATTACCCAGGGGGATCCATTTGAACATTCAAACAGTTGCAGATGAAGAGGATGAATATATAATCTAGGTATATAACATTCCACTAAAGATTTAGTTCAAATGTTATACAGTGAAATAATTCCTCTAACTTTATTATTAAATTCAATAATAAATGAGAGTGATTTCTCTTTATCTCTTAATCTTATCAGTCTTTCTCTCAATCTTACTTTTAATTAGTATTATTTAATTTGCACTTAATTTTTTTAACTTCTATTAATAATAATAATGTGTAACGAGTCATATATTCATGTAATTTTGTCGTAAAAACACCGGAAGTTGTGTGGAGGATATGTTATTATTTTGTGAATTAATATTCTCATCAGGAATATATGCGTGAATTAAAGCCAGGAAGATGAATATATGAATGAAATAAATGTTGAAATGGATTTAAATATGTTATATTATTGTAGTGTGTGTTTGCATTTTAAATTTGTGAATATAAGAACGAAAAAGAATATTAATAGTTAGACAGAAGTTGTAGATTCTACTTCCGGAGTTCATTATTATGTTGTGCACATCTGTGAAATAATTATTACTCTGTGTATCGCAATCTTTTTATTTTATATTTTATTATTATATATATATTTTTTTTTTTTTGTAAAGTTCTTTGGAGCGTGTTAATTATAATGAAAATAATGATGTTATAACACAATATTTATACACGTAATGTTTATATTATTTCGTAACAGTTGAATAATATCAAAAATAATATTTATTTCACTGAGAGTTTTAATTTTTAAATAAATTTTACACATTAACGATAATTTAAACACTAAATAAAAAACAGACAATGGAATAAGAATTTTTTCACTACATGAATTTAAATAAATTGAAATAAAAAGAATTTTTTTTTATCACAAAAAAAAAAATTCTCTGTTTTTTTTTGATACTTTAAAAAAATGTATAAATAATTATTCCAACATGATATAATAAATGAAATGATAATTTTTCATTATTTCATCACGTCTATTTATATCAATATATGTTTATAAAATATGACAGGGACTTCTGTATAATTATATGTGTACATAATAAACAAATCAATGAAGTTGTGAAATAAAATCAAAGAGGATTTAGATGGATTAGTTCATATATAATTTTTTTATTTTTTATTTATATGTATATCTGTTTGTGACTTACCTGAGCGCCTCGTAGCACAGCCAGCCGGGCTTCTCGTTGCTCAAGAAGACGTCTTTGTTGAGCAATCTCCCGCTGCTGCCTGGCTGCCATGCTCTCGAGTTCGCTGAGCACCAGCACGGCTCCACCACCGCCCACTGGTAGCTAAAACAATAAAAATATCATAAATAAATAACTAAATAATAAATACACATAAATATTCTACAGATTCAATATTTATTCAATAAATAAACATATCCCATCATTCAAATAATAAAAATAAAGATAAATAAATCAAGAATAAAAACATTTTCTTAAAGAATTTTATTTTGCCATTTATCAAAAAAAAAAAATCTCATTTATTACATCTATCCAGAGGGTGGAAATAAATTCAAATTAAATTTACATCCCCTGTACTCCTAAGATAATAAAACATAAAAGAAAATAAATAAAAATATAAAATACTAATTGGAAAATAAATAAAAATATTTATCGACATAATTAATTTTACTATTAAATTTTTTTTTCAAAACCATAATTATCATTTGTTTTTTAATTACATAAAATTCTACAGTTACAATGATATAGTTTGGACGATCGTTATTGTTGGTGAGTTATTCAGAGTATGAAGCACACTACGAATCACCACAGAACACAAGGGTTGAGGTGTATGGCAGCATCAGTAAGAGAGTATAAAGGCAAGAGAGGAAAGAGATACCACCATCACTGTCGACGATGTACAACCGACGACGAGCTCGCGTGGTTATGGTCTAACATGATAAACTGCTGGCTTCCTGTGGTCCATCCGCAACGTCGTGCTATTACCTACCCTCCATGTATCCCAGTAATTCCCTCGCAGTGTCTCTACGTCACCTCTGTAAACCCACCCTTGTACTCTATTACTCTATATACACCCAGTGTCATAATGAATAACGACAATCATTTTCTTGTTTATTATCATGAAATAATTTTTATTTTATTCACCATAATTAAAATTATACTTTTTTGTATATAAAAAAAATTATAGTATAATATAAATGTTCTTCTTTTTTTTTTTTTATGTAATATAATAAAATATAAGTAATATTCCCCGGATTTTATTTTTCTTATTTATTTTCTTCATAAATAAAATCAGAATAATGTTGAAAAATTTGTTATTTCATATTCTTCACTATAGGTTTATATTCAAACACATTTTATTTGTGGACAAATGTGCACCATGGGAATATATAAACGCTGAGGCAAATGTGCGCGCGCTCAAGTATAAGGATATATAATAATCCGATTAACTTATAAGGGAATGATAAATACCAAACGTGGACGTGAGACTCTTCTACTATCACCTGCAAGAACGACAGATATACCGGTATATATGTATAAAATGTGTACTTATATATATGTATATATATACAAGAAATATAAATATAGACGTATAAAAGTGACGTAGATGTAGAGGAGAATAGTTTAACTTCATAAGGCAATTTTAACTGTTTCCTCTTTGTGGAAGTCCAAGAATGAAATATGTTTTACGTTTTGCGAAGGTGTGCAGTAAATAACTACCCTCCAGTGAAAGAGAAGAGATCCAGCAAGTGCACATAAAACCAAATATATATATATATATATATGTTTGTGTGTTCGCTGAGAGTAATGAGAAAAAGTGAAATTTTGATAAATTGTCTTGATGGTTTCTCAGAAGTTACACCTCAATAGTTTTACTGCATAATACATCTAAATTTACCCGGTAACAAATGATAAATTTAATAAGTATATATGTGTATATATATGTATATATATGTATATAATATATAAAATATTTTTAAATGTAAAAATTGTTTGTGAGAAAAATATTTTACTGAAATTATATTCATGGCTAATATGTATACTTCAATTGATATTGTATATTATTTTTTTTTTTTTGTTGTTGACTTGTTTATTTTTCTCACATTTTTTTTTATTTTCACCTGACTGTGACCTCGCATGTTTGGAGGCCACGTCAAATATATATACGTATTATACATAAGAGTGAAATGATGAAGGGAATGGAGATGAAGCAAGGGACCACGTGGGGCTTGAGAGAAGGGAGAAGAGAGGAAAAAAAAAAAAAAATAAAGCAACAGAGAAAGAGTGAGTGTGGAATTTCAAGGTCGACGAGATTTGGACGCAACCATCGAGTAACTGCGGTGTGCCGCAGAAAAAAAAAAAAGAGGAAATTAAAATAAATAGAGAGATAGTACAAGAGAGGGAGATGTAAAAAAAAAAAAATACGAGCTGTCAAAAATATATAAATATTATAAGATAGATAAGTAATAAATTAAGAATAAAAGTATAGTAAATTAAATTAATTTGTGATGAGGAATATTAATTTATTTTGATGGGATAATTTTGAGGATATTCAATAGAACATTGGGTTATTATTTGAAGAATAAATAAAAATTATAAATTGATGAGAGTATGAGAAGAATATGTAGAAGTGTTGTCACAAAAAAATATGACAAGGGTAAAAAGTATAATGTCGTTTTGCTATAAGGGAGTATAAGTTACACTTTGAGTCCTTGTCATTTTATACATACGTATATGATTCAACTGATGATAAAGGAGGACCTTTATTGAAGTTCGCTGACAAAGGCAAACTGAAGTTAGAGAGAAAATGAGGAATATATTTGAAGGAGACGAAAGAGTATAATAAACAGATAAAATAATATACGTGTCCGCCAAACATCTAACTCTTTATTTTTATTTTCTATAACTATCCTCGTTTGTTTCCTTATACTCTGTTGTCATTAAACTAGATCCAATAACGTACACAAGAACTCCAAACTTATTTTTTTCTTAACTCCATCAGAGTCATGTGATCATATACAACACGTGAATCGCATATTTTTTTTTTCTTCTTCCATTTGTCTTTTATACTTTTATAGTTTCAACAAAATGAATGAGGTTTGCTCAAGAGACAAAAACCATATGTGTGTGTCCTTAAAAGTTTTCTAGTTGATGCCCACGCAAGAGGAGAAAAAATATATCGAGACGAAGGAAAGAATAAAAATAAAAATTTTGATGAAAAATTGTCGAACAAATGCGCGGCGCATTAGAAATTTCACGACAAAGATAAATCGACGATGAAAATATTTTGAATTGTCATTTATCGACGTCTAGTATATTGCATTTTTATATAATATAAATGAAAAAAATTAGAGCACAAGTGACATTTATATATAATTTATAGTTACATGTATATGAAAATGTATTTATATTTAAATTTTAAATTCTGTAACGAGTTTTGGTATTTTGAATTATCTTTGCTTAAAAGCACTTTACACTATTACTGATGCTGTTTCCGTTACTCTCACTATACTTAATATATGTTCCATCAGCATCATCGCACGCCAGGAAATTAATTCTCTGTGCAAAAGGCCTTTATTGTAAATGGCGTCTGCTGCGTGGCACATTTCAAAGAGGAAATGTCAGCGATTTTGATAAGCCTCTCATCAGAATTTATATTTTCAACGTGAGCAAAAAGATATGTATATCTATTTCATTATTTTATATTAATATATATCACTTTTATATCAACTAAAAAAAATTCAGAGACATACATATAATATACATAATAAATTTAAAAATAAATTATTAAAAAGAAAAATTCATTAGGGAAATTTTTCCACTCTTTATATCGTTTCACATTTTTTCCCATCTCATGTAGATAGATAAACCTTTTTATTTTTTTTTTTGTTTCTTCACTGTATTTTTTAATATAGAATGAAAAGGAAAAATAAAAAAAAAAAAAATATCCACGTAATATTTATAATGGATGCGGTTGTAAAATATATGTATAAGATGATGATGAGCAAAAAAAAAAAAATAAAACACATTGGGATACCTCAAGGGATAATTTCCCAAAGTAAAGTGCACCGTCTTCCTTTTCTTTAGTATATAATTGAAGGGATGAATGGGCAAAGTGAGGTCAGAAATGTCTTGATGAGATATCCCAGGGAATTTCATCCAAAAATTAGTTCAGTTAACGTTAAATACAAAAAAATACTGTCGCGTGGATCTACCTAAATAACATTTACATTCTTTCATCTATCCACATACAAATATACATTATAATTATTAAAAAAGAAAAAAAATCCCCCAATAATATACATTTAAAAATATTTCCTAAATCAATATATATTAATCAGCAGTAACTTGAAAAAAAAAAAAAAATTATTTCCATTTCATATAAATTAATTTATACAGAATAAAATTAATAAACATCGAGTGTTAATTTGTGATAAACTAATTGTAATAATAGTGTATAAAATAATTAATTATAATACATAGACAACCGTATGATGACGTAAATATTGAAAATAAAAATAAATAAATAAAATAACAAATAAAAATGAATGAATTATAATTAGACTAGAAATATTATTTTATTTTATTCTGAGCTCTATTGCAGATTATATATAGCTGCAGAATAAAATAACGGAGGCAGAGATAAACAAATGAAAGCAAAAGATGAAGACAAAATGAGATTTGCTATTAAAGGAAAATAGAGATGTGTATTAATTATTATCGTGTACGTGTGTTATAATACAAATTAAAAGTTGAGTTTGTGTCACGTGCAACTGCCACAAAATTTATTCGTTGGAACATATAAATGATATGTCTCCTCCTATATCAGTGCTATTCCCTTTTCATTATGCTCATCATATTCTCACTATCTCTTTACTTCTCTCTGTCTTTTAGTATTCTCTATATACCATCTCCCTCTCTAAAACGCAAATTCATGATTAATTTGTCTGTTGGCAAAGTCCTGATTACTGTGTGTAGGATTTTTGTTTTGTCACTTTCAAATTTTCCCTGTCGTGTTAATTGCTTTTGGTTCAAATTTTCGTGATTAAATTGGATTTGTTGTTGGATTGTGGGAAATGAAAACGAGAGGAAACGAGAATGAAGAAAAGAGACAGAGGGGAAAAACAAAAATAATATCAATATCAAAATATAAAATATATTATATTGAGATAATGATATATAATTCTTCACATTTTTTTTTTCCTTATTGTAGGGATAAAATTTTTTACTTTTATTTATCGGGATTATTTTTTTTTTTTTTAGTTTTTTATTTTTCTCTTCACAGCATCTGTCATATATTTTACTCGGATATCAAGAGATCTCCGCAAAATATCTCCTCGAGCATGATGTATATACCCTTGAGATGAATTCGTCTGGTGTCCATCAGTGAAAAGGGAAATAAAGCAGAAGAGAAAAATAGGAAAGATTGAGAATAAAAAACGAATAATATATCCCACGAGCTGGATAAATCGAGAATAGTTTTGGGTATAGATTCAACGTATAGTAGAAAATATGATTCAAAGGAGAATGTAAAGAGAAACCGTAGGATCTATAAGTCCTTTAAGAGGATTTTCTTCCGAGTAGATTTAAAAAATAATTATTTTTTTTACTTCACCCTAAGCTTTTCATTACAAGAAAATTTTTCTCATCATTCACTTTTATAATAATATTTTTACTCGAATATAATGAATGAAAAAAAAAAATTATTTCAATCATTTTAAAAAAGAAAAAAAATTTTCTTTCAATTTTTTTATATATATTTTTTTTTTTTTCAACATTAATATATTTTTTTTCTCATTATTCGACACGTATATGCACGTCAACTTACCTCATTACGGCTGACTGGTGGTGATATATCAGGTTTAGCAATACCAGGTCTCTCTTTTATTCCCAACAATATAGTTTTTTTTTTCGACTTGCCACCGTGACGTAATTTAACCGTTACTGCCTTCGTTTTAAAGCTCTCAGATGGATAGACACAAGTGAGCATTTTCCACGTTTCCACCACTTCACGTGTCACATTTCCCACATTTAAATTTGTCTTGACTTGAACGGCGCCTTGTCCTTTGATCTTGGCCTGGGTTTGTCCTTTCAAAATCAATGACCCAACGAAATAAAATAAAAAAAAAAAAAAAAAATTATGTAGAGCGTTGTCAAAAATGCAACAAAGCAGGAAAAATTCGTACAACTTGACTTTCAAATAAATGAATTTTCCTTTATATATATATTTATATATATTCTAAAGTGTCTATTTCACTGCTTGCACTCAAATATATGCAACGGATTTCTTCTTCGTGGTATTTATTTATATATCTCTCACTTTTTTCTATTTGATTTTTTTATATTTTGTCGTCGCGTAGGAGGCTGATGCACAAAACTAGCTTTGTCCGCTACCTTTTCACAGCGCTCGCGTACACACAGACCTGTTGATTTAACGACCGTATGCGCCGGCAGGGGATTTTCCCTTCCACGTATTCGACTAGTCATGAGCTGAGAATGCAAAACGTTTTATCCCAAAATTCAGTTTTCCATTTTTATATATATATGTACATATATTTTCCACTTTTTTATTTTTCTCGTGATTTTTCAAGATTTCTCCTTCACGTGAAAACGCATTCATCACACTCGACTGCATACAATCTATCAACGTATATAAAGAAATAAAAGAAAAAAATAAAAAAAAAATACTATATACACAATGTTTTATTTTTTTGTCAATTTAAAATATTCCAAACAGTTATGATATTTACATTTTTCTTTTGTTCTAAATTTATTTATATATGCGGCAGATGTTCTGGATGATTAATAACATATTTCTGATTTTTTTTTTATTCCTATTCTTTATTTTATATCATCATGCAGTGTTGAAAGATTTAATTTGCATTAACGCTTTGCGCATTTGTGATAAAATTTTGTGGATTTAAATTAATAAATAAAATATAATTCTATATTGTAATATAAATATATTAATAATAAACTATAGCAAACGTCATCGATCTACTTTACTGCGGTAAAATGACCAGTATATACCCACGAGGAGGTAATATGATGAGTCGGTGCATTCTGCTTTCATTCTTATATTCTTTCTTTTGACACCACTATGTATATACACACCGCCAACGACGTCAACGACAACGACCCATGGAATGCCGTCTTCGATCGTGAAGATCGATCAGATTTCATCGCGTGTATTATATAAAATCTCTATACTCACAACCGCGCGTTATAAAATATATATATTTGTGTCTGATAATTATTTTATATATTATTTTTCTTCGATCCACCAATGATGAAAAATAAAAATAATATTCACATACACAAAACATATATTTATTGACAGCTTGAAATTTTGATTGGAATAAATATTACTATACACAAATATCAAACAAATCTAGTCATTAAAATTCTTTTAAAGATTAATAACTAAGATTAAACACAGAGAACTCTCGAAAGAAAAAAATAAATAAATATCTAATAAAATACTTACATAACTGTATCATCTTACATAACATTTTTCCCATCATCATCATCATCATCAATTTTATTATAATATAATTTTTTATTTGATGTATCTACGAGTGTATATAAACTCTATTATACACACATGTGTGAATTTTATAAGTTTATATACACCGCAATATTTACCACTGTGTATCCAGCATACACTTATTATCATACCATATAAAAATAAAAGCGGAAGTTTTATTTTGTTTCCGTATATATATATAATGTTATTGTTCTCCTTCACTAGCAATTGTAAAAGAATTTATATAGCACTCGTGGCAACAACAAAAATAAATGTATACACTGCAGTAACACACTACTCATATAATATGTGCTGAATGTATTTATATATATCTTTTTCTCGTGGTTTCAATGCTCTGCGTGTTACACTTTAAATGGCAAAAGAGAATGCATATACACACTGAGCATTCGGGAAGTAAACAAAATGGAAAATGCGTGCAGCAATATCAAAGTATATCCCTCAAACGGCAACATCGAATATAATGATAAAAAAAAAAAAAAAAGGTGAGTTAAGAATATGAAGTTGAATGAAAGGAAAAAAAATAAAAAAAAATATAATCTTTATGTCTCTGAGCATATATGCCATTGAAACAACACAGTCTTTTTATTATAAAATACAATAACAATGTAAAACTAATATGGAAAGACTATATACACAAGGTATTTTGTCTATATGTATATATTGTATATATATAAACTGCAGCATATATGTATGTGATACACTCTAATAGAGATTCATTCTCGCGCTCGATATATATTTATAAATGTATTTATATGGATAAGTTTTTGCATGTATGTATAACATGTTTGAACGAGTTCTTTGTGTTGTGTTTATAGTATTCGGGATGTTTAATGCAACCGGACGCATTTAAACTTGTTTTTCAATCATTGTGAGTGTGCGTATGTGTAATAATTCTGTGAAGAAAACGGTCAAAGAGATGTGATAGATATATATGTGTGCATTATACTTGTGAAAGCACGGAAAAACAATGTTGTCTGGCGAGCAAAACTGATGAGATGACGCCAAAACAGTAGAGAAGGTAAATAAAAAGAAATATTTTATACTATGTAATTGTGTTGGTATATTTATACATGGATATATATATGTATGAAAATTATAAAGTAGTGTGTTTGTTTAGTGGATATGTGTATGTAGGTATATGTGATCTCTTTCTATGGGGAGTTTTTTTTTTATTTTATTTTATTTTCTCTGCCTGATGCTCTGTTGGGACAAAATGAACGGTGTAGTGTCTCGTTCATTCGTTCGTTCGTTTCGCGGCGAGTGTGTATATATATATGTATGTATGTATGTATGTATAGATAGAACTGGAATCTCTCTTGTTTCCTTCTTTTCACATACCGCATCGACGTTCATTGCTCAACTCGTTATTTTCACCCGCGTGTTGCAGGGTATATTCGCGCAAATAAAAGAGTTCAGTTGCGTCGCGTTAGGATATGGATATATATACACGATATATATTATTTAAAAAATTCTGTTTATTATTATTTTATTTTTTGTTTTTGTTATTGTCCTTTTTTACGTTTTTAATATCACGACAAAACAATTTTTTAACACAAAGCCTGTGTATAAATTGCAGATGTAAATTTTTATCACTTTGAATTTTTTTTTTTGAGCGGAAAAAAAAATTGTAATAAATAAACAAAAACGTAAACTTTGAATCGTCAAAAAGGTGTATTAAAAAAAAATACTTTTTTTCATTGTATTTGAATTTCTAATATGTATTTTCTATTTTCAAAAAAAATTTTTTTAATTATAATATAAATACATTTGTCATTATTATTCATATTTGTTTGTTTTCTCTTTTATTATTTTTCTGCAATTATATATGCAGGAAAAACAATTTTTTTTTTTTTTTTCAGATTTATATACACAGATCATTATACTGCATTGTATTTTACCTTGTAGCGATAACAAAAGTCCAAAGCCATCACCGTGAATGTGTACACATATCGACGATAAGTTTTATCATATCGCAGGTATAATTAGCGCGCACGGCGTTCTCTCAGTAAATACATATAAAGGCAATGAGAATTGAGAATCGAGCGCACTGTGCGGCACTTGATCGCGATATATATTTCCCAACGCGATCGTTGTTCGCTTCCGGGTGGCCGGGGTGATCTTCTTTCTCGTTACGGGAGAGAAACGCGCGCGTCATTTGCGAAATAGACACGCGGACATCACGAACGACACGATGGGGACGACAATTACCGTTACAACATGAACTCTCCTTTACTATTTATCTATTTATATATATAAATTCGTCCCTTGTAACATTATATTGCCATGATCACGCGCAATAATTTTTTTATACTCTTAATTCTCTATTCTTTTATAAACAAATTACATTTATTTATTTGTATAAATTTGTTTATCTGTAGGTATGATATAAGCTTTTACTTCAGTGAATATATATGGTTCATTATTATATGTTCTGGAGAGCTTGCAATAATTATTGTCATTAGTTTGAAATAAATTTAGATTAAATAGGGAAATTTCAATTTTCCATGTGTTTGGATTTTTCTCGAAAACTATTAGCTTTACAGTTTTTGTTATAGAAAACATTTTTTTGAAAATTTAATTTCCCATAAAAAAGGTTATATGTATTTTTGCTGTAAAGTTGATAGTTTTCGAAAAAAAATCGAAAAAACCATGAAATTCGATCAAAAATAGGTTTTAACATTTTTTTACCAATGGGACAGTTCACGAAACATAATTTAGTGATAGGAATTTTTAAAGATTATATATTTTTGTACAATTTCTGGTGAAAACAAATGAAATAGCACGAAATGCCACGAAGCTATGCATAAATGAAAAAAAAAAATCGAGCTTTACGTATAAAATTTCAAATTAATTTAGAAAATACTTAATATTAAAATTAAGAACTCATTATTGGTATTAATTTTTTATTTTGAATATTTAGAGCAATATTTCGTCAATACCACGAAAAAAAAAAAAAAAAAAATAGTCCCCTCAAAAAAAAAAGCACTTTAATGTATATACTATTTCCTATATTATTTACAAATATTTTTTAAACGTTTGAATATACATATAGTTACGACGTGATTTTATTTTCTTCTAGTGATTCAGTCATTCCACACGACAGTTTCAATGAATATTAAATTCCCATAAGTAGAGTAAACGAATGAGAAAAAGAAAAAAAAGCATAAAATAAAAGCAAAAATATCAATTGAAAAGATATAAAGAGAATTGTATAGTAAAAGAGATTGCATCAAAATTTATCGCGTGGGTGCGCGTTTGCGTGTCAATATCAAATATATTCCATTGCCTCATTCGCCAGCTTTTCTTTAATTTCCTTTTGTTAATCGCCAACATAATACATAAATAAATATTCTATACAAAATACATTTATAAATAGAATTTTTGTATCAACTCACTGGACCACGTCAAGATATTGATCATATATGATCGATGAACAAGCACTCACGTATAATAGCTATTAACAAATTACTAAACGCAACAGACATATATGTTTTATATACAGTCCATCACTATGTGCATTTATGCATAGACACTTATACACTTTTTTAATTCTATTATCACATTTATATAACTCTGTTTAATAATATATATATTTTACATAGTCTATAGTCGCGATTTATATTCCGTGTGATATTTTTTTATATTCACCCTCTCGGTTAGAGGACTATTTGGAAATTTAAATGAGGGCCAATGTCTGTGGATAATAAAATAAAAAAATAAAGTAGAGAATATAAATAAAAAAGAAAACTTTGGGCGTTTATATATCCGGATAGAATGCTTGTGGCAAGCAATTGGGCATGCGGTGTTTCATTTTTTTTTTCTTCTTGTTCCCAATGGTGAAATTCTGGGAATAGAGATCCAACTAGCTTTGACTATATATATATATATATACATATATATAACTACTATGAGTGACGCACCCGAAGGGATTTGGGAATTCAACTGTGAATGCTTGCAGTCGACGAATGAATGCTGTGGGATTCGCACAACTGATTTCGCATTAAACGTTGAATATATTTACTGTATTGTGTATATATATATATATGTAAATACAGGACATATATATTGTTATATATATGTAGAAAAATATAAGTGGTTTGAGTTTTAAATTGTTTGATTAAATAAATCATGATGATAAATATTTTATTTTATTTTTTATTCTTCATCATGTCTTGAAATTTTTATGAGTTAATTTAAATTATTTTAATTTAATTTTCATCGATATTAACTGCGTAAATGTTATGTGTGTGTGTTTACGTGCGTGATAATTTCAATTTTGCGTGGAATTAAATGTCATAGATGTGATTTAGATTTATATATATATATAATTGAATATATACATTTGTCAATGAAAATATAATTTAACGGTATGATTAACTGAAATTTTCTGCTAATAATTTATAAATATATATTATTAACTTGAAATATGTCACATGAGTCAATGATATTCAATATTGTGATACTTTATTATCAATAATGGTTTTACATGACGTTGAAAAATTGAAAAATTGAAAATAAAATAAAAAATATATATAATAAAATCAATCATGCAGATAATTGTTATTTTTATTCCACGAGTGAAATAAGCTTTGGAAAAAATATTACAAATTTTAGCAACTGATGTACTACTTCACATAATGTAAAATTGGTTAATGGATTATACGTGAACAATCTCAAACCAATTTATCCTCAATTTATTTTCTTTTCTTTTTTTTTTTACACCACTCAAATATGTGTATAAAAGTAAAAATATATAAATCAACGGATTTATTTTCCAATTCATTGATCAATGTATATTATACAAAACATAAATTTATTTTTTTTTCTTCGTCCATTATAACTGCGTAAAAAAATACAAAGTGAAATGAAAATTTATCAACAGAAATAATCGATACTTCATTGTCAAGAGTATAATATCTACTTACAAATCGATTAATCAATTTTTATACATTCACAAATAATTAATATTTTTTCCATTCGTTTAAAATAAAATTGTGTTATGTAATGTGTTTAATTAAATATAAAACAAGGTGTATTATATTAATATTTGAGAATAAAGTCAAGTGAGTTGATGGCAAAAGTATTGCAATTAGCTTTTAAACAAGTGCAAATGCCTTAGTCTATTATCAAGTGTGTAATACAAATTTTGTATATAATGAATGACGCGTATAGTAAACAGGGGTGTTTAAATAATACCGTTTATATGACACGTTCACCACTAACACTTAATTCTACCGATAAATTACACATGTATATAAGTACGATGAACGATGAAAAATTAATTTCTTGTTTATTTCCCTACACAACACGAAGACATTAATAAAATTAAAAAAATTCTTTACAGATAAATTTCTGCTAATATTACTTGAAACTTTTTATTTATTTATTTATTTATTTTTTCATTTCCACCGTGTCTGTATCAGGTTAATTATCTTTTAATAATGTATATGTCTCTCTAATTCTCTTTGACATGTGATGTGTGAAATATCGAGTGCTCTTCACGAATATTTAATTATATTCTATTTTTATAAAGGACAAAAATTATTCGATTGAAATTAATTATTTTACACAGTTGGATTATTTCAATTACAATTTTTTAACGCTTTTGAAATATATATTTTTTATGTTTTTTAAATGGAAAAATGTATTTTTAATTTGATGTGAAACAATTTTATTGATTTATTTATTTGTGAGAATTTTAATGTTGTGTAAAACTTAATAATAGATCTGCAAAAATTTTTTTCATGGTTTACGTTTTTCAAAGCTCGGGGAAATGTAAAAAAAAAAATCTATTGAAATATATATGCCATACTAACAACTGTAAAATTTTGTCAGTAAAATAATATCTTAATATAAATATCGTGCGTAATACCAGAACACCTGCCGCATAATTTAAATATGAAGAAAAAAAAGTAAAAATATTTCCACTGATGTATTAAAAAATATGAATAAATAAAACAATACATTATTGAAAAATTTTAAATAATAATTAATAATAAAAATATAGTTCAAATAGTAGAATAATAATTAATTTTGAATAATAAAATACCGGTATAGCATGATGATGATTGACGTTGAAAATGTTGTGGAACGTTAAAATTTCAAACGTTTTCATTAAATAAATAAACACCTAATTATATATTTTAATAGTTCTTGTATAATATTGAATTAAAATCAATACATGTGTATATATTTATAATAAATTAATGACGTATAGAGAGCGCACGCGATGGAGAAAATTTAATTATAAAAATGAGAATAAAATGACAAACCACATCGGTGAGCGGTCGTCGAAGAACTGTGTGCACGTTTGCCATGAAGCGTCGCGATGCCGTCGACTGTGGCGGGTATATATCCGTCATGTGCCGATAGTTACCGAAAATACCCGAGCATTATAGTCAAGCATCTCTCTCTCTCTGTATAGTATACAGCTCGTATCAAATGTATAAAAGAAGAAATGGCAATACACAGAATGAGAAAAAAATATTTAAAAAATGACTCTAAGGACGAAGAAAAAAATATAAATATAAAAGAAAAAAGAAAATAAATAAATAAAGAGTGAACTTTAGGCTGTAAGAGAACTAAATATACTAAGCTGTGCGTCATATTAAAAGCTGTCAGTGCTTGTTTGGTCCTATTTACAAAGCACTTTTTATTTTTTCTTTTTATTTATATTTTCTTTTTACGAGTTTGTTCATTATTCGCGGCGGCAACTGTGTGTACTCAAGTCTTATTTTCTATTTCGTGTTATATACATTGGTAATTACAAGAAAAAGCTAATGTTTGAGGTAAATAATAAACAGAAATTTAAAAAGAAAAAAAAAGAAAATAGATATATAAAAATTATTTTTTAAATAAGAAATTTTAATATAAAAATATTCTGGAATATTTTGCAAGTTCATTAAATAGATTTATAACATTCATTGAAGTGAAATATAATATGTCTAAAGGTATATTACTCTCTGCCATTTAGTATTCGAATTACATATGTATATATTTATATATTATATTATATATTTCTTTGGTAACATTCCAATGCGAATGATATGAAAGCACAAGGAGGCACGAGATTGTTATGGACCGTCGCATTTTGAGGTCGACGCATTTTCTAACCGTGCAGAATAATCTATATACATATGTACATATATATATATATATATATAAGCCGTCAGTAGTATTGTAGCACAATGACAAGCGCATATACATAAAATGAAATATGTTTTCAGTTGAAAGTATAGGCAAACTTCCATCACAAATCCAGATAAAAAAATTCCAAGAACAAATTTTCAATAAATTTTTCTTTAAGCCGCTGTCTTTCGGTTTTTATCGTTCTCAATTTTCATATATACCAACCACTAGGGCTAAAAAAAAATTCTAAATGCAATACAAAGTTGGTCGAACGTTTACATATAACCTCTATAGAATTCAAATATCCAAAATGTTTTTCTGGACTTGTATTAAAAAAAAAAAAGCTATAAAAAATAAAAAGAAATTGCTGAATGGTTCTATCACATTAAATATATATGTCAAGAACATTTTTTTATTTATAATTCACAAGTAGAATATTATCTTGCTGGCTATATAAAATTTTTTTATAAATGTATATTAATTTAATATTACTATACAAAAAATAAGAAAATATATAAACTTGGTGATGAAAGAAAATATACAACCCCCAAGTCTATAAAAGAGTTGGAGTAATTCTTCCTTTTCTTTTTTTTATACATATACATATATAAGTATATAATACAAACCCCAACTGAGGAAATATATATGTATATATTTGTCAGCAGAGTGCATTTACCTTGGAAGTGGCTTTGATTATTGAACAACTCTTTAAAGGGAGTTACCACTAGCAACATAACATCAACATTTGTTTGGTGGCATCGACTACAGGTGTATAATGGTGAAGGGGAGACGCAAATAATAATCATGAATCGCGTGACATCAAGATGTATTAGCCAGTCGCCATTTTGGAATTATAAATATAACAGTGCGATGCTCGGTGAGATTTCAAGCACGTGATTAGTTCTAACGGTACATTGATCATTTATTTGTGCACATCTTGCTCTCAATCTTCCTAATAATTGTTGAATTATATTTGCAAACCAATGCTCCTTTACTTTATATATGTATAATGTATAATATGGATATGTATATGAGGGATATTGGAACTGTGGAATTATGAGATATATATGAGAAGCAAGAAAGAATTTATAGGAAGACTAAAAGAATTTTGATAATGGAATATTTTAAGTAACATTTTTTTTTTGGTGAATATTGCGAATATTTATGGAAATGAAGTTTTATATTTTCCTATGGGTCTGTGTGGTGGTTGGGCACATCGGTTTTCATGTCAGGAGGACACAGGAAACGAGCGCGGCACAGTTGAATGACAGCAGGTAGAAAGATTTTATTTTCTCCGCACTCAATGGAATGTCTATGGTTTTTTTTTTTTTTATTTTGTCTTCTTTTCTTCTTTTTCCGAGGATCTATGTATTCCCACGCTGCTCACCATCCCTCTGGATCTTAGCGAGACTGTTGAAAATTTTGTATCTATGTGTATAGATATTTTTCAAAAGCGCCGAGGATATATTTTACGGCCATTGATTTTTAACATTCTAAAGTGATTATGTATCATCAAACAACATATTGGATTCTTTAGTGTCACTAATGTCTTTGATAAATAAGAATAATGCTTGTGGATACGTTGTTAATAATAAAAATAAATAATAAATATAGTATTGTTGTGGAAAAAAATAATTTTTATATTAAAATAAATTTAGAATTGCAAAAATTCTGATTTATATTTTTTTATTTCATGTTAATTTGAGGTTAATGTAATTTTGATAGTGTTTGTTGTATTTAGGGCACGTATAGTTTGAGTCTTTTAGAATAGTATTGAGAGAAATATACGAATTGTAATTGAAAGCTGGTGGAAAATGCATTTGGGGAAAATTCGTGGTTCATTTGGAATAGTATAGGAGAGTGAGTAGGAAATCAGTTCGATTGCCAGTCGAGTCGTAATCGCTCTTCATCGACAGACATAATTGGATAGAAAGGGGGGGATTAGTCGAGGGTGGGTGGGCTTGGTTCATTGAAAGGCCATTTATACAACCTCCTGAACAACGTTTGAAAGCTTTGTGTCCTTTAATTTTATATTTTTTAACCAAAAGTATATGCGCAATTTCTATTCATCACTTGTTCTCCACATAATTCATTGTTTTATTATTTGGTTTTCTGGTTTCATTTGTGAATTATTCTTTTCATTATTTTTCATCGATATCAAAGAATAATAATGAATTTTTAATACTGCCTTTTGTCATATTTTTCATTTTATTTCAAATGCATTCATAAATTCTTTTGAATTGGCATTATTACAAAAAAGTCTTTTATCACGAAAAATTTTTATAAAATTTATTATTGAAATTTTCTTCATTATATTCCTCATTGTTTCATGCTACAATATCCACCATTTAAACGCGACTTTTTATCAATGCACTTTGATTACAATCAACGAAAATTTTTTTGATTTCTTTATATAAAATTTACCTTTGAATTTGCAACGTGATCGGAATTAATTTCAAATAATTCTCCACGTGAACTACTGTACATCATAAGAAATAAGAAAAAAAGAAAAATAAAAAAGAAATTAGAAGTTCATAAAACTCTTAATCAATTTTTCTCCTTTTCAATTTTATTTCTATTGAACCCACTAATCTTTTCATCTTCTCATCTTGATTTCTATTTCCTACTTCCTAAAAAGAAATTCAAAGACAAATTAATATAATCACCAAGATTAATTGACATAATCCCCAACCATTTTTCTCCTCATATACACTTCCATAATAATTCCAAAACTAAAATAATAATTCGCATTTATTTATCATTAAAAAATTCTCTCTACATAAATTTCTTATTCAACCAACTAAAAAATTATTTGATGCTGTAGCAGTTAAACTTAAAAATATATACATACATACATAACTCGTACAGTTTTAATTGGAATAAAGTGGAGATACCGCGAGCGATGAAGTTATGAGAAATAAATGTAAGAAAATAAATAAAAAGCAAAATTAAAAATAAAAAAAAATAAAGAAGCACATGAACTTCTCTTTGCCCAAGGGTAATTTTATATAAATACTATTTATCTCTAATATACGCGCATGTTCACTTATAACTCCAGTCACAAGGGCAATTGCAGCGTGTACTACTTTACAAACAAGAGCATTGCCCACAGTCAAATGCCAGAGAGTCATCCCAAAGGTATTTAAGTCGATATTCATACAAGTATATATGCTTGACATTACACTGCATTATTGCAATTTAAATACACGTACATAGCTAAAATAAATGAGACCATTAAGTAGATACATACATATATATTTATATATGTGTGTAAATAAAATGTTTATACATGTACCTACATAAATAGATGCGTGTACTAAATTTCCTGTTGCAGGTGATGTCTGTTATAGTTCAATGATGTGCAAGCGAATATGGACAGGTTCTTCTGCCTTTACTTTATAGTTTATATTGGTATATATATGTGTGTATGTATACTAATAGAAAACGGTTCATTCCGGATGATGCAAGTTAAATATTCTGCGCGTCGTTGGACATCCCGGCCGAGTTACTTCCGTTGAACAAGTGTAACGGAACATTATTTTATATATCAAATGTAATTTTTATTGGATTATATTACATTTATTTTTTTATGTTTATGTTAAATTAAAAGCTGATATAACTGGAAACGCATCGTTGGGTGAAGAATTTTATGATCATGTTTATTTATTCTATTGTATAATAAAAAAAAAGTTAATACTGACAAGTAAATAATAATCGCAAAAATAATGAAGAATGTTTATTGTGTAAGACATTTAATGGCTTTTGATGATAATTTATATTTTTATTAAAATAAGTGCGATTTGTATATAATTTTTTATGTATATATATATGTATTATACATATGGGCTTTTGCTATATGTTGATTGCTATTTTTTTAACGACAATATGTAGAATTCACGTTGGGGAAAAAAAAGTATAACGCTTCGTTGAAGAAGACTTGATCAACTTTGCTCTTGAGTGGATGCGAGAAGCACTCACTATTTTTTTTTTTTTATTCTTTTTAGCTTATATCCCTTACAGGTTGATAGGTTGAAAGTCGTTTGAAAAATTGAAAGGAACTTTATTTTGAAACACTCTTCAGATTTTTTTTTTTTTAGTGAAGAAAAAAATTATTTATTTTTTATTCATGAGAGTTTTCTAATTTTATATATTCTGCATTAAATCCGTTGGAAAATATACAAACGATCAATGAATATTAACACCTTTTTTTGTATTTATTATGTTATTGTGTAATAATAATAAAATATTTTTTTTTTAAGTTATTTTATTGATGGAGAATTAGAAATTTAAATTAGTATTAATTTATTCACAAATCTAGAGAGATCTTTCTCGTTTTTCAACTTTTGTAACTTTCCTTTTTTCTTCCTTGTTTCATTTTTTTTTTTTCTTCTGCTTCATTCATGTCTATATATATATATGTATTCTCCATACAGTTACTCGAAGCTTTAACGTACAAGCAATTTAACTTGCAAATTTATACCCATGTTTGTAGATTTTTTCCAAAACGTTTAACAAGTCATTTCATTTGTTTTTTTTTTTCTTTCATCCCCTATGTAACTATGACGTAAAATACAAGTGGACAAATATTAAAAGCATCAAGAGCGATCACCCAGAATAAAATAAATGAAACGAATATAATACGTGTGCTTTTGTGCTCATGAAATAAATGATTATTGCTCTTCTTTCTTCTGCCTCTCATCACATATTTTATTTTTTTATTTTTCTATTTCATAATACATACTATCTTACTTCTCTTTCCCATATTTTTTTTTATCGTTTACCGATAATTCATCCTTGATAAAAAGTTTTGCAAGTGTATATACAGTACACAACGATGCAAAAAAATATCTATGAACATAAAGCTTTTCGTAAACATATTAAATAACTACTGTAAAAATTAACTGTAATTTGCTGTATAGAATTTACAAATACTTGAACGATGAATAAAAGAGTGTTGAAGCTTTTGATAACGTGGATAAAATTAATTGGTATATCAACAATATTTTATAAATATTAAACATAATAAAAAATAAAATAAATATCGCATAAAACAATATGTAATATGAGATAAATATTAATGTACATATACTACAGGATAAAAAAAAAAATAAAAAATTCAAGAATTGCAGCATAAGAGACTCAAGATAATAGCTGGTATAGTAAAGAGAAATAGAGTGTTAAATTTCACGTAGAACTCGGATTAACGAATAAATTTAATCATCAGATCAAGTGAACTTGGAAATTTCATCCTCTCTATCATTTTAATTAAGCTTAAATTTTTAATTTTTAATCACGATTTTAATATAATTAATAATTACAACAAGCAATACACTAAGTCTTGAATAAATTTAAACAAATATTTGTTTGCACGTACGTTAACGTGAGTGGAATAAAATAATATTTATATATACATATTGTTTGAGCAAGATGAAAAATAAAATAAATTCGGTAGAATGAAGAAGCTGAATAAGAGGCAGAAAAGTTGATGAAGAATGCAGTGCAGAGAGCTGCAGGTTTTGAAAAGATCATAATGTAAAATAGGTCATTCGTGGTTTTAAGACGTACTACACTATTACTCAACTCTTATATATATATATTATTTATATATATTCTTCAAGTGTGCGGACAAGAAGTACAGTTGTAACATAACTATATTTTCCTACATCGTGATGTGAGAGTATACATTCAGTGAATAAAATAAAAGTGTGGCGTCATAGTTTATATAGCTTCAAGCTTTGAGTGTGCTCACACTCTCGACAACAATCACATTTTCTTCAAACGCACATTGTACATATTTTGATGACGTTGAAGGCAGTATATAGACTTAAGTTAAGACGTGAAGGGTGCGTTTTTCATTTTGCCCTTTGTCTTTAAAGCACACACGAAACATTATATAATATATATATATCTCACGCCTATTTTAACCATAAACATTGAGCCTGACACAAGCAGATGACTTTCAAACTATATATATATATCGTTTTCCTCCTTTCTCTTATCCTTATATTCTCCTTTGTCGGTTTATGTAAGTGAACAACAAAGTTTTCAATTTCAAGTCATGAATGAAATAGCAACATACTGAGTCTCACTTCAAACTAATGTATATAACTTATAGCAAAAGAAAAAATATTTTAAAATAATATTTATATTAAAAAAAATAAGAAGAAAAATTCACTAAATTTTGGCTTTTTATAATAAATATTCATGAGATAATTGAATTTTAAAAGTTTATAAATATTATAATGAATTTAAATGGAGTAAATAATTGACAACTTTATGTACCTTTGTATATATAAATCTGTGGGTAGATATATTTTTATTATTTATAGTTTTTATGAGTTAATTTATCACTTGCTAAAGCTTCAGGTAATTCTTTGATGAAATATCAAGCTGCAAAGTAACTGGATGAAATTCAATAGAGAAAGATTCTAGAGTATATGAATATATAAATTTCTATGTAACTATAAGGAATATATGTAGAGCTAGAGAATGAGATGAAGTAACTATAATATATACTGAATATTAGTGTTTGTAAATGTATATAATATATTGCAATATCGGTGACTTTGATATGTAAATATATATTTCGATGACAACCACATAGTGCTAAATTGACGTTGTACTCGTGCAGGTGTCTGTTGTTGTATTGGATATCGATGTGATTCAATATGGGGAATGTTATTCAAATGAATGAAAATCAATGCAATTATTGCAGAGTGGATGAAAATAAAAAAAAAAAAGAAAATGGTGTAAATGAAAGAAAGAATAATAAAGCAATTTATTCTGATGGAAGTTTTAGTATTTGACTTTGGGTCACGCAGTATAATATATTATATAGGAAGTTGAAATAAATAAAAAGCCATATATCTGCATAGAATATATATAAAGAGGAACAAAAAGCTTTCCAATTAAAATGACGAATATATATTTAAGCTTTTCGAAACATTATCAAGGACCAACTGGGTTAATTGCACCTGATGAAAAAGGAATCCATGCAATTTATGCTTTTCTAATGCTTCATGGATTTATTTATTTCCTATATTAATTATATAAATGTTAATTTATATATGTATAAATTAGTGTTGAATTAAATCACGTTGAATAGATAAAGTTTGTGATTTATTTTTTCACTTGGATCAGTTGAAATTTTATTTATTTTTATTTCTCTCGGAATTATTATTAAGGATTATTAACTATTTTGCTTTGTAGAGATAAATATAAATATGATGAATAGATTTATGTTTAAAGTGTATTTGATATGTTTTATGAAATAAAAATTAATATAGTAAAATATAAAAAAAAAATTCTTGAAGAGATTTGAGATAATTTACTCACTTTCTTGTAAGCCCACTTGGCACTTCTAGTAAATCTGGCCATGGGCGAGTCGTTGAATAGAAAATACTCCGCAGACTCGTCTTCCTCTTTGGTATTTTTCATCATCATCACCACATTTTTGTCTTCAACACTCCCTAATGCTGTTCGTTCGCACGAAGAAAAATTATCACTTTCCTTACTGACATTTACGATTCTTTTATTTAAATCATCACTATCATTAATTACTGATGCTGCATTGGATTCTGAATATTCTGTTATTGTTGATAGTCTACTTTCCGGATAAACAATAGCACACATTCCACGATCCATTTTTTGTTGCTTTCAAAATATTAAAAAATATTAAAATAAAAAAAAATCCTCTAATTTTATTTGAATTATTAATTTTATAAAAACCCACAAATTAATCATTTTAACTTTATATTGCATATTTTCTAGATTTCTTTCTTATTTTTTCAGGAAGATAAATAAATATACTAAGCTAGGGAATTTTATAAAAATCCACAAATTAATTATTTCAATTATTTTAATTTTACATTGAATTTTTTTTTAGATTTCTTCTTTTTTAAGGAAGAAAAATAAATATACTAAGCTAGGGAATTTTATACACATACGAAGAGGGTAACAACACGTGCAAGTCCTAAAGAATGACCAACTGATTTAACGGGAGAACGAACCTCAAGTAAAGGTAACACGCATTTGCACTTAAGTTAACCTACTCCATGTGGTCTATGGGTTCATATATATAGTTTAGTAAACGTGTAGTTCCATATCTCACCGGATAAATAAGTACATAGATATTTAAAATCAGGTATAATATTGATTATCAATAAATTACTAAACAATTTAAAATAAATATTCATATAATAATACACAAATATATAATTTCAATCTTACGTATTTTTGAATAGATAAATAAATATAAATTTTATATTTATATTTATTCAATTGCTGGTGAAATTAACTTGTCTAATGATAGCAAATAGAAATAAATATCTTGAAAAATCTTGGTAATTAATTATCGCCAGAGAATTTTCAATTATTATAACACAACGTGAACGAGACACTTTTCTAAAGGAAAGGTGTTTGTGATGCAGCAGTAACAGCGGCAGCAGTTAGTACACGGTTGAAAATTTTGTGTAAAAATCCACTCTTTTTTTGTGTTAACGGACTTTAACTTAAATTTTGTGTTAAATTTCAACACAAAAATTTGTGTCAAAACCGAAAAATAATTTTTCGTAAAATGAATAATATTATATGTTGGTTGAAACACAAAATTTCAGTTAAAATAATTGAATGAATCAATGTGTAAAACTTACACACTTTTCGTGTTATTTCGTTACAATACTTTTATGTTAAATTGGACTTATTAATTTTGACGTGTTATATGTTGTGGATGTTCAATATTTTCATGAATTATATAAATTACTTGATGAACATTTTTTATTCTGAAAAATGAAATAAAAAATCCATTATGAAAGTTTTCGTTTATTGAAATTATTATGAATCTTTGATGAAAGACAATTTTATAAAAAATATTCACTTATAATAACAAAATCAGTGCCCAAACTATAAATATTCCACGCTTTTGTGAATGGTATTTCGGATATATTTAAAATTACATTTGTCGTAGTTGGTTTCACAATATATCCTAAACAATGCGGTGAAATATTGAAAGATTCCCAACACTCGCAGATTACATATTCTTGACAATTAATGGTAAAAAAAAATAAGCATTTTGCAAAAGTTGGCAAATCTTCATTAAGGGCGATACAAATAAACTTATTCAAAATTAAATTGGCACCTCGAAATTCAACTCTTTTCGATGTATAAATAAAATCGCTATTTGCTATGCAAAATTGTTTTTTTATCATATCACTATAAATAATAGAAGATAGTGCTACCATCTGAATATTGTGGGGTATCGGCTTTCTTTCAAATCCATCAAAATTCTCATTCCATACAACCAGCATAGATTTTTGATGACGAACTGATAATGTGTACACGATTTCTTTGAAATTTTTAAATGTCTTCGCTAAATCCTTAAAATAACCATTTTTTTGCCACGACCTGCAGCTCGTGGTCCTCTCGCTGTTGGTGGAATTAATTGTATCAATGCAACCAGTGAATTCGTGACTCGGTCCCATTCTATACCAAAGTAATAGTTTAGAAATATAATGAAAACAAAAAAAAGATGAATGCACGAATAATCAAACTATCGAATATTGAATTTGTTGTAATACCTAATAAACTATAATCTCCATTTTCAGTTGTATAAAGAGTTATAATTTCATTCATTACACTTGAATATGAATTGATAAATATATTTTGGTCTATTGATGGAAACAACAAATGAAATTCGACGTCAATCTATATATTCATAACATAAATGCTAATATTATGGACACATGAATAACAGTTAACTACAAAAAATTGGTACTAATAGATTTAATTATATAAATTACCAGTTGTGGCGTATCTTTAAAACGGGGAAACTCGTCAAAGAATCGGTCATTCATGTACATGAAGCGTCGAATTTTGAACGTTTCCTTTGTTTTTTGAATTATCTCCACAAGTTGTGTTGGCACGGCGTGTTTAAGAAAACTGATTGCATCTCTAATGATGTCCGATTCATCCACGGTTTCCACTGGTACTAGTGAATTATCATTTCGATTCTCGATACGCGGTGGAACTTTTTTTGTGTTTCGTCTTCCAAGATTCGATAATTTGGATGCAATGTATCCAGTACCAGTTTTTGGATTATAAAAATGGTCCTGCAAGTAAAATAAAAATTATGATGTAAAGATACATGGATATTTCGAACACCAATGAGCATTAAAAAAACGAATGAATCTAATTCTATGAAACCATTAGTTTGTATAAGCATTGCGTAATGAAAAATATTAATTGTATTTTCACTTACGTATCCACATTCACTGTATGGATTCTTTAGGTTTGGAAAAAGCTCTATAATTATTTCTGCGTATTTGCATTTTTCTGATGAAAGAATTTGCCGGCCTACAATTTTTTTATATTCAAGCAAGTGTTCCACAACTAATGTTATTAATTTTCTTCTTGATTTGTCCGACATAACTTTATTTGTTACGTAGTCATTCAAAATTTCTCTACCACTCTCAATGTTCTCAAGATAATTTTTCAAAGTCTGTGAACGCGAATAAGATATGAAAGTTCGAAATCATTTGTATATGATAATTAATTTGTCACCAAAAAAAAGAATTGTGTAAGAAGAAAAAAAATAAGAGAAAAAGTTTACGTCTTTTGTTATGGGAAGAGCTGTGTTAAATGATTGTAATGCAAAATGACAACATTTTTGCTTTTTTTTCAGAGGTTCAAAGTCATTCAAATTAAACGTGTTTGTTCGTTTAAATGGATTATTCAAAATTTGTTCTTCAAATTGAGAATCGTTTTTTTCGAGGCAAGATTCTTCTATATATTCCGATACGTCAAATGATGAATGTCTAGGTCTCTGATTGTGAGCTAACGGAAAAAAATAACTTTTGATATTTCCATCTTAATATGTTACATATTACTATTTGAAAGACGCTTTTGAAAAGTAATTAAAATTTAAAATGGCGAAGCCATGTATTATCATAATTCCGTAATAGAATTAGGTTTTTCTTACATATATCAAGTATTTTCGGTGAGCTTTTGATTTTTATTACACATCCTTTTGGCTGTGACAACACATATTCAGTTAAGAAATCAGAATCAAGTCTCACATCGGTTTCATCAGAAAAGATAAATTCTGCACCGTTTATATTGGTAAATACTTCTGCAGCTTTAGAAATTGAAAATTAACTAAAATTAGAACTTGTATTTTCTAGATTGAAAAACAGCAATGTTATAACAACCTAGAAATCGTAAGAAAATTGAATACCTTTTTCAACAAATTGTTCATATCTGTATGGAAACTCAATTTTCACCCAAACTTTTTCGTCTTCATACTGAAATATTAATAATAATGGAGAATTTTGACTTGATGTTTGTGAGCAAGCCATTCCAATAACTGTGGAAAGGTAAAAACAAAGCAATACGTACAATTACTTTTTGAAATTGATGCAACAAATCGTTTGCATGAAATGAACCATCATTCGAAATTAATAAATTCAACGTCAATAGATAAAAGAACAAACAGATATGCAAATTTTTTTCATCAGAATATTCGCGTCATACACATATGCATTCTGGAAATTTCGAGAGACCAATAATTTAATATAAATCAGTACATTTACCTTTTAATGTGATTTCGTTCGATTGAGAAGCAACAACCACAATTTCGTCGTGTGAAAAAAATGTATTTCTCGTATATTGAAACTTCATTCAGATATCTGCACAGCTAATGTACTTCTTATGAATATTCACAGACAAGGTATCTAAAATGAAAAACAATATGAAAAAATAAGAATAATGAACAATATAAAAAGCCATGAATAAAACTCGATAGCGAAATAATAATTAGGTTAGGTTCGATACAAAAAATCTATAGTTGAATAAAACATTCAACATTCGTACAAAAATTACCTTTCATTTTAAATCAAATATCAATAAGTAAATTTACTGCTCAATATATCTCTGATTGTTTATAAGAAACTGAACACGAAATAAAATCTCTTATTACTTCAACAATATATTTTAGGTAAAAAAAATCGTTACAAAATAGTGTCAAAAATGAAAAAGATTGAATAAAAAATGTCGAATCATATGTGAAAGCGTCAGTATACGAATTAGGTTAGATACAGGTTAGATCGATATAGACATTGTTAAATCAATCGTGAATTGAAATTCATATCGAATTAATTATTTTCCATTCATAAATAAAATTTTTCCAATAAACACTATTATATAAATAAATTGTTATAAAAAATAGTAATTGACTTACTTGTTGATGTAATAGTCATTCACAACAGAATTAAACTGATCACCAATCCATAACAATAACCATTGTTATACGCCACATTTCAATAATTTACGACTCATAGGGAAATGAACAGCGGCGCCTCGATACGGTTCAATCACGAATGAGTCAAATTGAAATCATTCGAAAATTATAAAAACAATTGAGTGATTGCGTTCTTCATTATGAATATTATAATTAAAACATTCAATTCGATATTTTTCAGTTTAAAATTATGTACAAGAAATTCAACACATGATTTTTGTCTTTTGAACAACACATGTTTTCTGTTGAATCAGTGAAAGAGAAGCTCAACATATTTTTTTATTCATTGTGAGTGTTCAACATAACATTTGAGTTAAATTGGACTACATAAATAATATGTCATTTTAACATTATTTTCAGGTTGAAAAATATTTTAACACAAATAATGAGTGGACTTTTACACAAAATTTTCAACCGTGTACAAGTTGTCGGTAAAAGTATATACACGTATACATTGGGGATGAGAGGGATGATGGACTTCATATTTCATCGCCATTCTCTCGTGCCAAGAAATATAAGTATATATATTCCGTAACAACCTCGCTGCAGTGCAACGAGAAAGTGAAAATTTAATTATGAAGCGAGAAGACCAATGGCACTCACCAAGTAATTAATTCAATACCCAAAGGATCGAATACTCGCGCGCGAATCGTCGCATGAAAAAAAGGCTAATATACATAATAAAAAAAAAAAAAAATTAGCAAATGAAATAAATCAGATATATATACATATATAAATATTAAAAATAATTATTGAAATAAAATTAAAAAATCCAATGAATTTTTTTTTTGATGCATAAAAAAATTAATATTCATTATATATATAAAATATTAAATTATGATTTTAAATTTTAATAAATTATTTCCAGCAAGATAAATACGATAAAATGAAGCGCAAAATAAATATATGTCAGATATAAATATATAAATACGGGGGAATAATAAATATTAAATAATATTAATTAAATTTAATTGTCTCTATACCATTTAATTTTTTTTATTTTCTCCTAATTTTTTATTTCCCTCAATACATATATATATATATATGTATATGTATGTATATATATGTGTGTATAATGTATATATTGCTGCATGGAATAATAAATAACAATCAATTGATGAATCTAGTCGCAATCACATATATTTTCCACGCTCGTAAACTCGAACAAAACTAATCACTACTAATTTATAGTCCGATAGCGTAACTAAATATTGAATAGCTCTCGTAAGTGAGAGCGAAGTAGACAAATATATATAGATATATATATACGTAAATGTAATGTACAAGTATAAGAGAAACAAAGGTGGACAAACATTAAAAAAGACAGAAAGAATTTATATAGAGACTGATATATGTGTATATATATATACCGCACTCAACTACGCAAATAGCCGTGGGTTTTGTCCATGACTTCACTTGACTGACCTCTGCGTAACAAGAGAATCAAATAAAAATAAATAATATAATAAAAGAATAGAAAAAAAAAAAAAACAATAAGAATATAACACGATTCTATAAGCCACGAAAATATCAAAATCAGTTCATAATAATCTCGTCTTTATATTAAAATATATTATATTATTATTATATATATATGTATAGAAAGTAGCAAATTTAATGATCGTGACCTTCAACAATTTTCCCTTTCGTCCTTGAGTTAGTGGTTTCGTTGATGATATATAATGACGACAAGGAATTAATGTATAAAAGAAAAAAATTGTGCGGTGCGTGTTAACTTTACCACTTAATAAAATTCCTTGCGACGATATATATAATAATCTATAAACGTGAATGCACACACACACACACACACATATATATATGTATGTACATATAATATAAACATACATTTATATATATATTTAATATAAATATACATTTATATATATAAATATACTTATAATAATTAAGTAGACGAGAACGGTCGCGAAAAGATGATAATACTGACTACACTATTGCAAACCAGAGTCTAATGATGAGACAACCGACAATGGTACGACTAATATAAGGTGGTTCAACGCCACCAGAAATTTCACAGCGCACTCAACAAAATATACGAATCATCCAATTTTATTTTTAGACATTCGTAAATGCATCGCGCGCACAGTTACAGTAGTGTTTCCAATTTCTACAGTCTCTTCGCTTTTATATTTACATATATATATATAAACATATATTTTTTTAAATAAATAAATGTATTGTATGTAAAGATATATGTATAAATAAAATATTAAAATAAGTGTGTATATAGTATCACACAAATTATTCATTGCGAGTATTTTATTTTGATATAAAAATTTTATTGAATATAAAAATATTTATATATATTTATATATTGACGTGCACGTGCGGTGTGCGTTTATATGCGTATATATTGGCATATACATATGTATATACATATATAAACCGTTATAAATGTGTAGAGCAACAAATAAAACGCCCCTTTTCACGTCTGGTTTCATCGGACTCTGACTTTATTCTTATCGTGATATTATCGAATCAATTTAAATTGCCACTCTATTGTTATCTATTTTTATTTTTATTTTATTTTGTAATTCATTTATGTGCAAGGATTTTTTTACCTTTCTCATTCATGCATTTTCATTACTTCCTACTGAATGTTATTAATATTATGCAGACAACCCACACTGTTGTATATATATGTTTATATATAGCAATATGAAATTATTGCTGACAATTTTATTCAACTAGTATATTTAATCAAAAGTAAGTATAATATTTAATTTATATATTTCATTAATTATTTTTTTGTTTCTATGGTTTCTCTTTCATTCAGTCTTTCTTATAACATGTAGATATTTATATAAAATATTGCAGCTAAAATTTTACTCTGTTTATATGCTCTCGACGTTTACATAAATATGCATACATACATTTGCTGAAAATAAATGTAGTTGACAGCGTAATTATAAAACAGTTGTTGTATTATATTAAACGCACAAAAAAAAAAAACGAGCAAATAAATAAAATGAAAAATAAATTTTAAACAAACATATATAAAACATGATTATAATCTAATTTTTATTTCCAATTAACTCTCACCATTGCGGTGAACTACTATATACAAGCTCAATCATAAATTTTGTGGTCTCAGTAGGTATTACCTCAAATATATACAATTGCAAATGCAATTCAAGAGTCTTATCATTAAAATATTATTATCATTGTGGACAAGTTTAGGTTTATATTCAGAGGCCAATTGTAAAGTGGGCTTCAATACAAACGTTTCTCGTTCAATACCCCCCGAAGGCATTCGTTTATGACCACAGACGCGCGGTTTCCCAGTACTTAATCTCGTACAGAATATCGACGCGAATTTAAAACGCTCTTAAACAAGCCACGAGATTGTTACGCGAAGAGAATATAAGTGCACATTCACACAAATATATACATCCTATATCCACATATACACATAGTATATATATATATACATACATGTACTTGTAATGTATATGATATTATACATAGAGCTTGATGGAGAAGAAGCGCAACCAATGTAAATGTTCACTAGTAAAGTGTATATATATTTTCTTCTGGCATTTTCTCTCATGCACTCATCTTCATTCTCTATTTTGCCTCTTTCCTTATGTATATACATATACATAGGTATATATATTCGTATATAAATATATATATATACTTGTACTCGTTGTCGTGATCCGATTTGAGTAGTTCAAAATGGAGAGAACTGCAGCATGAGAAGGACCCTGAAAATGTTTATATATCTTTATACTGCAGCATCGATATGCACTCCTACTTGTCTGCTATGTATATGTATATAGTATATATATACTATATATGTATATATATATATCCATATTGCTTACGGAAATTGGATTGACTGAATCGTTGGGTTAGATAGCGTGCGCATACCGGATATTTCAAGAATTCGACTCGGTCATGTACACAATATTGTATATATGTATATGCAGAAATTGAGATGAAGAAGAGTGAAGTGCTCAGAGAACTCACGAGTGTTATATATATATATATGTGTATATATTGAGTAAAATGATATAGTATAGCTAGAACTTACAGATTGTTTGTATATGTGCAATATCAAATTTGATATTTGACTTTGGAAATAATTTGACGTGGTGAATTTTGCAGGAAGATGAAAACTAGATACATATTTGTGGTTTGTGATATATAATAAGCTTGGTTACCCGCAGGTAATAAAGCCTAAATGATACAAATGATTAATTTTTTGTTTGTTTATAATAAAATTGATAATTTATCATTTACATTTTATAAGAAATGTATTCAAATATTAAATTTGATTTAATATTAATTAAAACTTAACGATTAATTATTTGGATATTTTTCATATTATTAAAAATATTCCTTAGATATAGGCTTTATTACCTGCATATACTTGTATTGATAAAGATGTATATATTATATATGTATGGAGATATATTTAATGTGATTATGAAATATAGAAATGAATTGTAGGAAATATTTTTTAGTTTTATTTTTATTGATATGTATTTTAAATATTTTTTTTAATTTTCTCCCTCTTTGGGGTTTATCATTTTACTATATGTATATATAATATACAGAGTATATATATGTACCAGTGCACTCTCACCTCTCATCACATGAACGTTTACAACGTCGTCAGAGAAAGCAGGTCGATTGTATATACATGAACCATCGTGGAGAGGTTTAGAAGTACAACCAGACCTCGATTTACACACGAAAGCGGTGAACATATATAACATATACACACTCGAATATATACATACATATACAGAGTGCTATTTTATATATACATATACATATATTAAAAAAAAAAAAAGAGCTAAATTTACTATAATACTTATAAATGTGTATTTTAAAATCGTAATAATTTTACATGAGAAAAAAATAGTATTAAATCCATAATAAAAATACGGATGTGTATAAATGTTTAAGTCAACTCAGGGGAGAATATATTAATTATATATATACACAAACATATGTGTAGTATATAAATATATATACATATAATATATGCATGTAAACATAGACAGGTTTGTATCTGTTACAGTATTAAAACCATTTGTCTATTATATATCCGTCGTTTTGGATATATATGACTGGAGATTATATGCGACTGAACCTTTTCAAGTGCATCGGTTTAAACTCCTCGGGTCTGTGGAAAATATATAGGCAGGTCAGGTCTGGCAAGTGTCAGCAATATTATATATATATAGATAATATATATATCTATATGCATTTTTCTTTTGTGTCTAGGTATATATTTTCCAATGGAACACGCTCCAAAGAATCGAGCTGGTGCATGCAAGCACAAGGGATACCTTTCATTCCTGATGAAGGGAATAAAAAAAAAAAATATATAGATAGATAGATATATAGATGACTATGTATATGTATATATATTCCAGCTGGATTAAAGATGTGAAAGAAAAAATAGGAGAATGAATTTATTATGTAAGAGGTGAGAGAAATAATTCATCGATAAAATTTCTTTTTATTATTATTTTTTTTTCTTTTTTGATATTTAATTTTAGAATTGAATGAAAAGAAGGAAATGTTATGCAAGTGCAATAATAAAGTAGTGATTGTGACAAGACAAGCGACCCGATTACCACGGTAAGTATCAAAGACTGCATTGCAATGAGAGAGAATGCTATAGAGAAGAAGAGGAAGGAGGGGGAAAAAAAAAAAAAGATGATAATATTCAAGAGTGTTTCCACTTTCCATTTGGTTTGCGCATGGTGAACTGACTTAATCGTGGGTTCCCATGACATTCTTATACTGGACACCCGTTACAAAATCCTTTTTTTTTTTTTTTTATATTAAACCACATCATCTTGATATGTTTGTGTCTGTGTAATATTTTACACCCTTATTTTCAACACAAGATACATATCTAAAATTATTTTTTTATTCACATATTTTTTCAGTTTTTTTTTTATTTTATTATTTCACACAATTAATTTATAATAATTTAAATGAAAGTAATTTATATATTGATCAATATAAAAAGAATATATAATTCCAATATTTTTATAAAAATAATCAATTAATTTTTTCATTTAATTAAGCTTTTATGTATTTATTTAATTTAATTTAATTTTTATTATTTCACTATTTATTTTTTCTTTATTATTTGTGTATACGTATTATTGATATTTTTCAATTCCTCCATGTAATATCGTACAATCGAGAGCATCGAGAGAAAATATAACGCATGAAGAAGTTTATCGATTTCCAATAAAAGCTCAAAGTAATATATATATATATATATTATACCTATGTATATATAATTAATTTTAATGTATATATAAACCCGGTGCTAATTTTCGAAAGTGCAAAAGTCACACGACAGGTGTATTGCTATTATATATTATCCATTTGACCATCAATACAAATATAATCATATATAAACAAATCAGATATTTAAATCACGTATTATAAACATTATATTATATTTTATAATCATTACATCTCTACTAATACAATATTTTTATCAAATAAAATAATTAAATTGTTCGTATGAAATTGATGCGCTCTTGATGTTAACTCGCACGGAAAAAACGTGAGGGTTAAAAATAAATAAAATACTGTTGAAAATAACCCAGCATGTTTGTCAATATAGCACCTGCAAAGTTTGTAGCTAAAAACAAATAAGTCAACTTTGTTATCATTGCTTGTTACATATTAACCATTAAACTTGGTTGAAAATATTTCTTTACTAATAACACAAATGTCTACATTAGTAACAAAGAAAAAAGTTGGCTGCGTTTAGCCAATCAACTTATTTAACTACAGCAGGCTTACTCGGTATATAACATCAGTGTTACGTTGTAACTATAATCGCTTTACTCGGTAGCGGCTGCAATGTAACTTGGTATTCTCAGCCGATTTATTCGGTAACTATAGCCAGTTCACTTAGTAGCTCCTGCAATGTTACCCGGTTTTTTCAACCAATTTATTGGGTTACTACTGAATACTGGATAGCATTGCTGTGAAGGAACGATCGTTTAAGGGGTTCTTTGGAAATTTAATACACACATAAGTATAATGATATTGATTCATTTTTGTCTTTACAATACAATAAAAAAATACTACAAAGGACTTCTCAAAACTATATACTGTTTACCATCTTGTAAAACACTTTTGGCATTTAGAATCGGTGAAAGTAACGATTCATAAAATACAGTGCAAGAGACGACTCTGTCAGGAGTTTTGACATGGTATGCGTAATAGTGATCATCAAACTCGACAGTATCTAACAACGTACCCGAAAAAATTAATTGTTTATCATCGTACAGATAAATTTGTTTGACAATTAAGAAATTGTGAAGAAATTCATCGTAACTTACACTATGTACAAGTATGCATCCTATGTCATAACGTATAGAAGAACTCATAGCCCATTTCACATTCATTAATGATTTTGAAGAATCTAAATGAACGAGAATGGCAGAGAAAGAGCGAGACGAAACGAATGTTCTTTGTTTTATATTGCTATAGGAGCCGAGCGGCGCAGCTATTTTGAAATAAGGGTCTCGGTTGTTTTCTACCGAGTACATTACTCGGTTAAATTTGAATAACACTAGCCGGTTGCTATTAAATAAGGTTATTTGCTAGGTCCAACCGATAAAATTTACTTATTTAAAAGGAAATAAGTAACTAGACTTAAATTAAATAAGTTCATCTCATGTATTGATAAATCAGATGGTTTGTAAGAATCAACCGAATAATTATTCGATTAAAAGCAATGAACACTCAGTTTAGAATCAAATAAGTTCAACTCATCTCTTTTTAAATAAAAATGTTTGTTAAAATCAACCCATTAAAATACTTGTTTAAAAACAACAGCATGCTTATTATGTGTTGACAAAATCACTTACTAGTTTCGGATCAAGTTAGAAAGTGTTTGAATTTACAAATTAAGTTATTTGAAAATAACTGATGTTTTATTTGTTATTAGCCAAGAATATTTAACAATGTACACAAGTCTATTTTATGCCAAGTTCACTTAGAGATTTTTAGTTAAGTGTTAGTTAAAAATTACCGATATGATTGTAACCAAGCTAAAAAGGTACTTTGTTAAAATAAATTTTTTTCAGTGCGGATTTATACATTCAACTCATTTGAATTCAATTATACTCAATTCAAATGACACATGAAAGCTTTACGTTAATGAATACATGCGTCAGTAATCTGGTCAACATGACATATTAATCAAACCCAATTATCAGAATTTTAATAATATATATTTACTATATAAATTACATATTCGATAATGACAAAACTAATTTTCATCGGATATCAATTTAAAAAACAAAATACCTATAGTATTTTTTTGATCTGCATTCCACTATAAATAAATCTATTTCAATAGTACAAAATTTATACTTTAGATACATACATATATATATTTACAAATACATAGCAGATATATATATTTATATGTACATAGGTATACGCAATGGCACACACACAACTAGCATGGATGAGTGGACTTTAAGGACGCCCCTAAAACGCGGTCGTGCGTCCTCGTGCTAATTAATGTTACCAGCTCTAATTACTGTCCAGATCCAGGGCAATTCAACGATGTGGAGTATTTCCATGCTGGCATTATTAGTACAAATGTTACACTTGAACAGACTTCTCTCCAATGATGAACAATTATAAAAATTAATTGAGTTTAATATAATTCCTCTAAATATATATGCTCATCACGTCGAAAAAAAAAAATTATTCATATATATCTTTCACTTAATAAATAAATAAATAAATTTATTAATAAATAAATAAATAAATAAATAAATAAATAGGATTGAATATTGATGACAAACTGAATCTAGTTATCAGTTATTTTACGATGTGTTAATGAACGCAGAGATAATTATCAAAAGACATCAGGAGAAAGTGAGACGATTCCAAATGTGTCAAGATTATGTACTTCAAGTATATATATGTACATATATATATGTACATATGTGTGTATGTATGTCTTACAATGTTTATATACGATTCAACCTGGTAGCCTACTTCGATGTGCAGAGTGTCTTGACTTAATTGTCGACTTCGTGCTTGGACTTATATCGTCGACGACGACGGGGTAACGTCGGTTGCCTGAAGGCCTTTCGAAAATATATATATTTCTCCTGGTGTACTGCATAAATATAAAGTACGACCCCCTTTTCTCACTGCATTTCAACGACCTCTATACTATGCGGCGGAGAGGAAAAGTCACGTCGGAAAAGAGAAAGGCATATTGAGTTATAATATGTCTGTACATTTATATTTATGTACAAATATTATATATGTATAGACGAGAGACCAAGGACCCTTTGTTATACATATGTATATATACAGAAAGTTCACCCTAGAGCATTTCGCTATTTGTCACGTTCTGAACACGAAATAGTGCGAAGCGTTTGTGATCCAACACGCCGTGAAATTAAACTTCAGTGATTCACATATTTTAAGAATTTCCAAATTTTCTATATGACGTCGCAAATGTAATTCTTCCACTATTCTGCAAGAGTGGCCAATAAAATTTTTCACAGTCGTGAATACATATTGGCGAAATTTTTTAATTAAATATCGTATAGAGGAAAAAAATAAAAAGTGAAAATATATAATGAAAAAAAAAAAAAAAAAAGATGGAATAAAATTTTTTTAATTTAAAATTATATAAACTCACCACCTCGGCAACGTTGCTGGCGCCCTCTCTCATGCCATTGCGTTCCGTGTGTGGTCCTGAAAAAAAAAAAATAAAATAAATTCCATATATAGTGTTTATATATAAAGGTTTAAGAATAATAAAATAATTTATGTTGAACGGATTTAGCAGCAACAATTTTATTAGTGCGTCGATGTAAAGTTTGCATTATTATCTACTATTGCTGAGATTATTGGTGAAATGTATGATGATGAGCTTTGTATGTACCATCAAATACAAATGGATTAATTAGTGATACTAAACTGCAGCTATTGCTGTATACAAAGATTATCTCAATAACGAATTAATATATAGAACGTAAATATAACCACGCAATATGAATTATAAACATATTCAACCCGTTTATTAATCCAATATCATTTGCTGTGTAATACTTTACCAAAGTCGGTTACTAATACATTATATTATAGCACTTATATATATATATGTATTTACATGTTATGTACATATGTACAAGTACGTGTCCTATCGCGTGTGGTAATTATCGATATATATAATTATTGGCAAGCCGCCAATCGCATTTTGCGGCGAAGTTAGTCACGATGAATATGGTTAATTTATATCCTGATAAATGGACCTGCATATAAATAATACATAACCGTGTATTAATTTTTAAAATAAAATATGTGTCACTATATATAATATAATGATTTAAAAAATTTTACTGAGCACATCACTATATACTTTTAAAAAATTATATACTTAGAAATTATTTACTGTCCCAATTTTGAATTGAAATTTGTTATTTATATATTTATTTTGCTCTCTGTCACTTTTATACATTTTTGTAAACCATGTAACACTTTGCTAAATAAATAAATAAATAAATAACAATAATAATTATCATTATATAATTTAAATTTAAACAAAATTTTATTTAGAATATTTTTTATTTTTATTATTTCATTTGGATTTTATCTTGAATCTTTTTTTTTTTTCTCTGTATCTGTGAAATAATATCAATTAATTATACACACGTACCGAAAGAGGAAATATGTAAAGAGGATAATAAGTGATCGTTATAATGAAGTATATCACACGGATTGAGATAAAAAAAAAAATTTTTTTTATATACAATTTGAAGGAATAAAGTGATGTTGGTGTGTGATAAATATTTGAAACTGTGCAATTTCGCACGAACATTTTGCGACGCGAGTTGTACTTACGGGATTCAGAACGGAAAAGCATCATTATATGTATGTATATATATGTATAATATGGCGCCTCATTGTCTCCCCCTCAGTGGTTATATATACATATATATATGTACTATGTGTGTGGCTTTTGTGAAATATGAAATCACTGTAGATATACATATAATTTTACATACCGATGATATCAATGAGAATATAATATTATTCAATGAAATTCTATTTTTTTAATTCTTTATATATATATGGATTTATATATATAATATATTGAGAGAGAGAGAGAGAGAGAGAGTATATAGTTATTATATTTTTTCTTTCTTTAATTATTGTATATTGGATTGCAGCAACAAAGTTTAAAATAAAAATGAAAATAAAAAAAATAATGATATTTATTCTTTTATCTGTAGAGTCGAATGAAGGAAGAGCTAGTATAGTATATATGTACAGGATCATGTATATAGATGTGTATAGAGAGAAGCAGAAAGAAGCAGAGAGAAGCGGCAGAAAGTCCCAAGAGCGTGTGCATTCCTTGCGCGATGGAGTCTCGAGTGTGTTTTTAACCATGCGCGCGCGAGAAGGGTCGAGAGAAGAGTTTCAAGGTTACGCGATTCCGCCGAGTCGTCGCTCGAGGTCGTGCCTTCGCCAGATCTTGAAGCCGTGACTTTTCTTTTGGCTGAGACACGATTGTTGGTCGCGGGCGTCGCTTCTCATCTTGACTTTATAGCGACAATGCACACGACAACGACAACGACAACGAGAACAACGCAAGAACCATCTCTCCCATATATTCTTTTATTTTTTTTTATTCTTTTGTGTATAAAGTGTCCACTTTGAGAACGAAGTGATACAAGACAGGTTTTTCCTCTGAAGAAATATAACCTGACAATTTTTTTTATTTTTCATTTACGTTTTCTTTTTGTTATACATCCTTCCGTTCTAAAAATTCCATATCAATGTCACTTGTAAAGTTTTCCAATGAAATTACTGACTGAATGGAATAATAAAAGAATAAAAGAATAATATGAGATAAAAAAAAATTTTTTTTTCATTATTTTTTATAATTCTTCTTTCACAATTGATTGAAAATTTTTAATATAATAATAGTATCTCATTGAGTACATATCCGGGGAACATTATTTCATTTACTCAGTCTGTGATTAATTGGTCATCGATATTGAATGGCAGAAATTAATGATAGAGTTATACATATCGATCGATAGTTGATAATATCCGGTAATTAATATAATTCTTTTCTTAATATTTTTTTTATTTTCTTGTTCTGATAAATAAAAAATAATATAAAATAACAAGAGTTCCCCGCTGTGTTATGTAGATAAACGATGGGAACAAAATGACAACGACAACGCGATACAACATATAAATGATGCTCGATCTCGTGTAGGAAAATGCATTTCACGCGGGCACTTTAATGACACCGGTTCTAATGAGCCGACTGAGAAACGTGGCATTAACATATATTTCTACGGAATCTCATGTGGATCCCTTTATATAATACCGTTCCATTGATGTCCCCAACAAAAACATTGATTGGAGAATTAATACAAATATATAATAAAATAAAATAAAATATAAAGAAATAAAATTAAAAAACATTTTTGGGACACACGCGATTACATCTCATTCGATTGGTATAATATTTTTCATAACAGCCACAAGCGCAATCGATTTCACAATCAAAGACAGTTATATTTTTTTATTTATTTCCAAAAAATGTGGATATATTAATTTTATTATGTTGAGAATGAGGTGAATGCGTGTGTATATGTTATTATAAGATGGGGGACGAATGAGACCGGTCGTAATTTAATTGGACAGGAGAATCGATCGCTCACCTTTCTTGTGAACCGGTAGAAGGTTGAAGGCACTCGGCTCCCCCGTATAATCCAGATTTCAAGGGAACCAATAGAAAGCACTTAATTTTTTTTTTCCACTAAACACTTGTACACTGCCCTTGGTTAACCTTTTACACTTGTATCAATTGAAATTTCATCACTAAATATATCTTCATTTTATTTTAATATCAAAACAGATATTAATAACATCATCTTGATCATTATCATTAAAAATATCTTTCAATCATATAAAAATTCACGTAATATTATTTTTAAGCAACACCAAAAATCTCACCAAGATGGCAATTAATGTCGCAAAACCGCCATTGAATAAATCGAACGGTAATAAATATTGAGATAAATCTCAAATCAGATTAAACTCAATATAAACAGTTGATTTCACAGCGCGATCCACATTTTATTTTTCAAAGACAGCTTTTATTAATAGCGCAAGCGCACACGCAAATAAATTTTTGCGAACACGATGATGATTCACGATTGTGTGTTTTAATGTTGTACAGTTGTGAAACTGCGCGAACGCGGCGGCAACCTTTTACCGCGAGTCACCCGGTGTCTCGCGATCCCAACTTGTCATACACCCAAGCAAAAGCCGAAGTAGCCGCGGATGAGAAACTCAAAGAAGATAAAAGAAAAAAACATCAGACGAAGAGAACAGAATGGAAACCGCGCGTTCACAAACTAGTCAGGGGGACGACACAACACACACCACTTTCAACGGTCAAACACTTTAACGTTTTCCGCACTTGTATCTTCACCATCAACAAGCGGTTTCCCTCCAACTCATACAATAATCTATATATGTTTATCTGCTTGAGTGTGTGTGCATGTCCCATCCATTGAAAACAAAACAAAAGAAAAGAAAAGAAAAAAAAAAAAAAAGAAAATGTATTCTTTTCTTTTTTCACACTACGCGCGTATATACACAATACAACACACGCTTTACACCACTATAGCGCACAAAATGTCCGCCTGGCTGTCCGTGGGGCCGAGGTAAGTTGAACTGAACATCAGCGCGCCTACGGTAAATGAGATTAAAGTCTTGTGCCGGCGTAACCGTCAAACAAACCAATGGGCATTGAGTATAGTAAGAATTGACCAATGATGTGCTTTTTAACAACACAGTGAACGGTTACCCCCAGGTGCAGGCGCCATTGCCTGCCGCTGGCACGTTACCTGCGATGATGACAGTAGTATATAGTGATATTGGTGGGGGGATGCCAACAAACGTGAACCTGATGCGCTGGTGGGAGCAAGCAACAACGCCGAGACGAGTAAGAATGCGAAAGTGGGAGCGAGTAAGTCAGGGCAGTCGGCGGTTCTTATTGTAAGTATTGAATAAAGATAAAAGTATAAAGTTCGTTTTATATATACTCACATGTATTTGTATACATATAAATATATACATAGCATAACACACGCGATAGTGGATGAATGTGAGAGAATGGAAGGGAGAAAAAAAAAAATAATAGTACGCGTATAACAGAGATAGAGTTAAATAAGGAGGAGGTAAAAGCGCGCGGCGTTCTCGTGTGTACTACTAACTATATACTATAAGGTTTGGGTTCGCGTGTATTATATTTATGTATGTATATATATATACATGTGTTGTCTTGAGTGGTGGAGCATTTATTTGCGCGCCATCGATGCATAACTCGCGCTCTGAGGTGTGCGCGTAAAAGCTTTTGTCGCCTGGATGCTGTTGGAGATAGAAATAAAGAGAAATATATAAAGAAAGACTTTTCAATCCTACACATCAACCGTTGAATACATTGTCTAGACGCTGTTCGTTACTCACTCTTTACAAACCAATTGACATTATGATTATGTATATATAATAAATAATATATGTGTATTTATATAATGTGATATATGAATATTTTATTTTTGTTTATTGTTGAAGATATTCAGGCGCCTGACAAATATGACAGACGAAATATAAAATCTTTGAATTGTAATATTTGAAACAAATTCTTTTTTGTTTGTTGTATTTATGATGAATAATGATTTGAAAGAAGTGGAATGTAGTTATGTTGTTATGTATAAGTATAAGTAGAATGTATATAGCATTTTTTTTTAGAGTTATTTTCATTTTTGAAATATCGCGAGGGATTTTAATAGAGGAAAAAATAAAAGAAACGATGCCCTCGGCAATGAAAGAGTAGCGGTTATCTAAATTACTCTATTCCCTTGTTGCTGCACTCTCTTCGTGAATCTTTGAAGATATGTGTATGTGTCTTCCAAGAAGACCATCGCGGAGATGATCGAATCGTGGTGGGTGTTCTTAGAGAATATAATACGTTTGACCCAGAACATCTTTCTCTTTATATTTTCCTCACTTTCTCCTGTCCACTCCCATTATCATTAACCAATATAACACAATATTACCAAGTGTATAATACGTACGTATCATTTAATATAATAAATTTTATTATAATAATTATTCTACCAAAATAAAAAAATAAAAATACATATTTTTTTTTTACCTCACAGGAATTTATGGGACGAACCAAAGTAAAAGATATATAATAGACATTAGGCGACAAGTAAAAATAAAAAAAGAATAAAAATAATAATTATTATGATCGTTAGAGGTGTAAGAAATTCCAACATGGGGTTATTTGATACGGAAAAATAGACAGCAATGCGTCAAAGGGGAAGTAGTACATAGTTGTGCACGAGTTTTCATCGTGTATGTATATGTGTATATGAACGCGTTTGCGTTCTCTTTGCTCGCGTCGGAACCGGACGAGGATGGCGCGAAAGGAATGTTAATACTATAGGTAAGAGAACAAGGTTTCGCGGGCGAGACTGGTGGGGCCCAAGATGGCGTGGGGGAGCGGACAACAGAGTGGAGAAAATAAAAAATAAATAAGGAAGGAAGAGACACTACGCGACTGAATGGACGCGTATACACACGCGTTGCCACAACATCATATGTATTTCTTCATTCACTCGCGTACTTGTCTTTTATTTATTTTTTTATTTTCAATTTTTTTTTTTTTCATGTTATGAATATTTTTATATTTTACACCAGTGACGCGATGAAATGTTTTTTTTTTTTTCTATCGTAGAAAATATAGAATGCATTTTTTTTTTTTGTAGAGAGTGAGAGGGAGTTAAAAGTCATTGAATTTAATTGTCCATTATAGGTAATTTATGAGGATCGTTAACTTAAAGTGGAAGATGAAAAATAAAAAAATATAAATAAAAAAAAAATATTGTAGCTGGTGTTTTATTCTTAGCAAATATATTTATATTTATTTATGGATTTTATATGGATTAAACGACAATAATAAAATTTATTATTATGATAATAATACTAATGATAATAGTAAATAAATATATAAACAAATATAATCGTTGTTTGATGAATTTAAATAGAATAAAAGTAAAAAATATATTGCACTTAGTATTATCACTTTTTACGATTTGTCTACGATCAATTTGGCTTTTTAAACGACACATCCCATGAGCTTTTGGCAATTTTCCAAGATCAATTGTTCCATATGTTTCTTTTTAAACAATATCTACCAACTATCCCAATAAAGCAAACAGCCAAGTAGAAAAGTTGGAGAGAAAAAATAAAAACGAAAAAATAAATAAAGTTTCGTTGTAACTTACTCAATATGCTTTCACATTTATTTTATTTTTTTTTTTTTTCATTTCTATATAACGTCGACTATTTTTATTCGATTCATTTCCCTTTGGAGAATAATAATATAATATATCTATAGTTCAAATTAAATATTGAGTTCCAATGTTTAATATAGTATAGTAGTTCAAGTTAAAATTCGAACAATATCCCAGGATAAATAAAATAAAAATGGTGGATGATAGTGGGTTATTAATTATACAAGTTAAAATTCGTAAGCCACGAAAGCTCAAGCGATTGTATGCCACACTGAGCGTTATGGAAATTACAATGGATTTTATGCAAAATTCACCGCGCTATTTTCTCTAGTATACTATAAGTATATACTCGTTGCTCTCCGCGCTCTTCCTTTATTCTCTTTGTTCTTTTATAAAATATACATGTATATAATAAATGTGTATATGTATAATATATGTACACGCTTGTAGTATTATAAAAGCCTTGAAAGCAGTTATGCCGATTTCGTTTTAGAGGTTTTCATATCGTAGCATTCAAAATTTAAACTTTTTTTATTCGTCTCTAATTCGTTCACGAAAAAGAAATTTAATTTTATATAAAACTCTCTTTCACTGTATATAATAAAATTATACAATGTTATTTCAAAAACTTTTTTTCTATGTACATATATAATACACTTAGTTTTTTATTCAATATTTTAAAATGTATCTGAAAATTGAAACGATAAAAATAAATTAAGATAAGCGTGTAAATGACTGAAACATTTAGGAAAATTATTTTCAATTGAATGTGGCGCGTTGAATTTTAATTTCTTAAATAGATATTTTTACAGTGTGTTAGCAATGAGACGGCAATTTACACTAATTAGACTATTAAAATGAGTTTTGTAAAGCAGAAAAAAATTTATGTTTCGTATAAATAACTTATTTGAAAAAAGCTGATGAATATAAATTAAATGTAAAAATATTTTTTTTTAATTCTGCTTTTTGTTGACAAATATATATCAAGTATATAATTTTATATAACAAAGTATGTTTATCCATATATGGCTTTGTTATCACAGCTTCAACCACATCCGTACGTGAACTCTCCTATAATGTTTGTATACAGATAGTATATACACAGTGGTTAATGCATCATCATTTCAATATTCCTATATGTTTGTTTTTGTTAAAATCCTCGTGATAGTTTACTAGACACGATTACGGATTATGTATAAATATATACTCTCTAACCTCGAAACTCTATTGGGATTTTGAATATGGTGAACAAACTTTTGGACAAATGTATTATATATATCATCATTGAATTATTTATTCAATAAATTTATAGACACGTTTAGAATGATGTAGATAACAGTTGATAATAATGTGACATATATCAAGCGAAATATTTTATTCAAATCAATTATTATATTTGATTTAATTATTATAATTGTATCAAGCTAGTGGGGTTATTTAAAAAAATATTAATATTTATATTTTAATATTTTTATTAATATTTATATTTTGATATTTATATTAATATTTATATTTTAATATTTATTTTAATATTTTTATTAATATTTATATCAATATTTATATTATAAAATTTATTTTAATATTTATATTTTAATATTTTTATTAATATTTATATTTTAATATTCATATTAATATTTATATTAATATTTATATTATAATATTTATTCTAATATTTATATTTTAATATTTTTATTAATATTCATATTTTAATATTTATTTTAATATTTATATTTTTATATTTTTATTAATATTTACATTATAATATTCATTTTAATATTGTTATCAATATTTATATTTTAATATTTATTTCAATATTTATATTTTAATATTTATATTAATATTTGTATCAATATTTATATTATAATATTTATTTTAATATTTATATTTTAATATTTTTATTAATATTTATATTGTAATATTTTTATTAATATTTATATTTTAATATTCATATTAATATTTATATTAATATTTATATTATTATTTATATTTTAATATTTATATTAATATTTATAATAATATTTAAATTAATATTTATATTTTAATATTCATATTAATATTTATATTAATATTTATATTATAATATTTATTCTAATATTTATATTAAAATATTTTTATCAATATTCATATTTTAATATTTATTTTAATATTTATTTTTTTATATTTTTATTAATATTTATATTAATATTCATAATAATATTTATATTGATATTTATAATAATATTTATATTAATATTTATATTATTATTTATATTTTAATATTTATATTAATATTTATATTATAATATTTATTCTAATATTTATATTTTAATATTTTTATTAATGTTTATATTGTAATATTTATATTATAATAATATTAATATTTTTTTTACACTTCAATATCAAGGACAAATGTCTGTAGATAAGTTTTATTAAAAAAATATTTCCTCCAATAATTTATACTAAATGAAAAAATATTTTTGAGAGCTTAAAAATTATTTTCCAAATCGTTATTTAAACAGATGCTGTATAGATAAAGAATAATTTCTATATAGAGAACATATAAAAATATCTGACTTTGAAATATCAAAGTATAATTTCATATTTTAATTCTCTTCTATTATATACGTATAATTTTTTTTCTTATACGTTTCTATTGGATAATTAATTTAATTGTAATAAAAAGAAGCGTACTGCATTCTTCTTTATTACTTTTTATAGTTATTGTTTTTTTTATAACGAGTTATATCAAGACAATTTAAAGAAATATTCCTAATGGTGCGAGAAAGTGCTCAAAAGCAGTGAAAAATATTGGCAATAAAATACTGACGACCATTGACCAAATAATCATCATTGGCTATAATATAATGCTGTTATATTTTGACACTGTGTACATTTATGATGGCGATGCTTTACCATCCGTTACATGACCCACTGTTATAGCATCAAATATATATACATATACATGTATATATTCATTCCCATAATTTCAATAACCAAACATCATTTCCTTTACAAATAAAACATTAAATCAAATAAAATACATGTAAAATAAATAATTGTCAATAATAAGAAAAAAAAATATTTCTAAATTTCTAATCGAAAAATAATAATCCACAAATTTATCTTTATATAATTTTTTAATATTAATTAATTATATAAATTTATATCTTAATTCCATTTTTCCTCTATCAAAACTACAAAAAAAAAAAAAAGCAAATAAATAAAGCTATCATTAAATAATGTAATAAACAACGTAATAATGTAATATAATTTGTTTATGGAAATTTTTATGAGCCATATTGTTACGCAATAATCGATGCGTAAATATACAAGAGAGATAATACATATATAAATGGGGTTTATTATTTTAGAAATTCTCGCACGAGTTTTTGATGGTCGAAAACAATTTATTCGAATAATGCGGCGCAGACACACATAATTCACATATACACATATAAGTGCTAATAGATATGTATATGAAATGCCTTGGAGGAGTGTTAGTGGTATGGCCTCCGAAAATTCCTTTATGGCCGCTCCTGACTATATATACATAAATATAATATTCAATTCTCAATGTTGACGACGAGTCAATAGAGTCAACAAGGAGTGGCATTAATATTAGAGTACAATACACTGCATAAAATTAATATGAACTTGAAAATAATATTAAATATTTTTAATACAAAATAATATTCCATATATTATGACAATGGATTATTTTAATATTAATATTTAATATTATTTTAATTTAAAATCAATTTTATTTAAAGATACATTAAATTCACAAAATCATTTTTTTTTTTTATGATAGAAATATTAAAGGGAATAATTATATTATTATTGTAACGTTATGAGGTAGAGAAATTTATTAATGTGGATTTGAAGGTTATAAAAATTAAATAATGGATATATATGTATATCTGAATGTTTATTTATATTGTTATGTTATATATTAATACGTGAAGTTTGGTATTAACCAGAAAATCGAGTGTGTGCACCTGTGAATATAACTGGGAGAATCGTCTGGTAATTTGATTTAAACCCCTCGTCAAATTTGCTTAACGAGAGCTGTTACGTGGCTTCGCCATCACGTGGCCACGAGTCTGTCCTATTTCACAATTAAATTCACGTCCCTCAATCTTCCTTGTGTGTGTGTGTACTGTTTTCCATTTAAATTTGAATTTTGAGGGTACGTAAATTGACGTTTAAAAATTTTATATTTTTATTTATATCTATTTTTTTTTTTTTTATTTATAAGTTTCTTTATTTTTTCTTTTCTCTCCGATTTCTTTGAGCAAATATGAAGCGTTACGAACAATTCCGATAGAATGAAAATTGACGGAAAATAAAAGAAGTATATATATATGTATGTAAAATGCCCTAGGGCATATAAAGCTCTATGAAATAGAGTGAATATATATTCATAGACTGCGTGCGTGGAATTTTTATTGAATGAGTTGCGATGTGAAAAATATAAAATTGTAGAGATTTTTTTTTAAAATTTTTTTTTTTTTTCATATACTCCGTATTATATATATGTGTATTTTTTTTTTCTTTTTTTACATCGTCGGTGAATCTCTCAAGAGACGTTTTCTAACATTTTATACTCGTGTATTAATTCAATGTGGGAAGTCAAACAAATTTTTTTAATTTCTTTTAAAATAGAAAATTTTAACTAAAAATAAAAATGTATGAAAAATTTAAATGGGATCAAGAATACTTGACCTTTAAGTGACAGAGAGTAATATTTAATTAAAATTCTGTGTAAAATCCATTCAATTGAAAATTATATTAATTATCATGTAAAAAAATTATCTATATTATCTACAATCGTTTTATGTTTAATTAGCAACATTTGATAAAAATAAAATATTTTATATCCATTGACAGTTAAATAAATGTCTTTACAGTATTCTTCCATATCGATTGTTGATATATATATACATATATATATATCATGTACATATATATATCAACAATTAATAATAAAGAAATATGCATATAAAAATTTAGAAACATAAATTCATTCACTAAATATAACAAAGACATAAATTTAATTCTTTTTTTTTTTTCACAATCAATTAAATAACACTGAAAGTTTCACTTCATTATATAAATTATACAAGAAATATTTATATATACGTATTTACATTCATTTTTATCTCTATATAATAGCAAACAATGAAAAAAAAAAAAAATATTTTTTCAATTCTTTTTCCACAATTGTTAATACTTCAATACCACATTATGTAATAAGAATTTTACCAACAAATAAAAATAAATTATAATGAGCATATGATTGCGGTAAATTAGTGGTAAAAGAAATTCAACTGAAAATAAACTACACAAGTTAATGTAATTTTAAATAAACTGTTATCGAACAAATAAACATTAATTCTTTTGCATATACATAAAATAAATTATTTACAAATAACTATTTCTCATTTAATTATTAACTCAAGTTAGTGAATTATGTATACATATATATATATACATACAGATGCATAATATATATATACATGAACCCGGAATTATTTCTTCTTTTGCCTTTTGCACCGTGATCCAAAGTGAAATTCTATTGCATTGATAACTAACATACATTTGAATAAAGAAAGTATTAATATAACATTGATTGAACATACATGTTGCCAATAATAGTTACTTAAATATTATTATATCTATATAGATAAATATATTTTTATGTAATTAAATTTTTCTTTACTCAATCAAATGACAATTGACTGAAGTTATCATGCGGAAACAACAATTTCAAAAGTCATTTTTCGCATGATCAGTTGATCAAACACAAAAGAGCAACGGACTGCAACTTCTCTTCCATACTTCTGATTGGTTGTTGGATTAATAATACATAAATAAATATATTTATATAAAGTGTAGGTTGACGCGTATAGTAAGTACCGTTAAACATTTCGCCCACCATTTTCATTTTACAATGTGGATCACAGTCATGGATATAAACCACGTCAATTCAATATTATATCTTTCGTTTTATTTCTATATTTTCTCTTCTCTTATTATCCTCATATCATTTGCGATCACGTCATATCGTATACGTATATTATTACACATCCCTAACATACCCGACACACCTCTCTTTCGTTTCAAGCAAAAACCATTTGTATACACATATAAAAGTATAAAATATAAATACATATTCAAGATGTATTGAACGCGCGCTAATGTTATAAAAGCGAACACACACATATAGTTATTTTCAACCTACACATTTGAATATGCCACCTCGTGCACGTCTCTGACTGAATCATAGGATAAACATAGCGGCACTGTATTATATCTTTTCATTCTCTTCCTGAATATACACTCAATACATAATCCGTACACGAGTATATTTTATTTTTTTTTTTTTTCTTTTCGGCGTAAACATTCACACAAAACTTCTTCGCCAATATCTTTTACAATTATTACATTAAATATATATAAATATAAATATGAATATGTATATTTTATAATTTTATTAAAATGATAATTAATAAAAACCCGAAAGACTATGTCAAGTGAAAACGTTAATTACTTCAAGAGAAATCATTAATTATAACCTTAATTTGCATTTTATTTTGTTTATTATTTTCATTTCTTTCATTCTCTCTCATTGTTATCTTCTTCATCATTGAATCTATATCAAATATATACTTATTTTTATATACTTATATACGTGAAAATATTCTTATCTTATATTTACTTTATAACCATGTGAAAAAGTCACACGGTGAATGTACGATGATAGTATACATATATAAATACATATATACTCAAGATCATGGGCCTCACTGAATGCGTGTACATTTTATATCGTCTTCTTCAAAACAATACACATTATATATGTGTTAGTATATAAATGTATATAAATATATAAAACCTTTTTTCCCTAGGCATATAAGTATACATATAGTTACAGTGACCTTTTCCACATCACATTCTTTATCTTCACTCGCGACTTTTTCTTCTCCTTCAACATATAATACCTCTCTCTCTCTTAAATATTCTCTTTGTGTCATATATCCATTCTAAACTCACTTATTCGCTCTTAGTTTCTTCCGGAAAATTACGGATATCTTTCATTCTCATTATTATACATAAATATGCATATATATTCTATCTTGTATATAATAAACATTCTAATTATATTTCGAAATCTTGACGATATATATTATTAACTACATCAATCATCGTATTTTTTTTTATTCATTGCATACAATGAGAATGGAAAATAAAAAAGAAAAGTCTGCATAAATTTTTAAACGTTTGCACTTTGTCACGTAAATTTATCAAGTTGTTTGTAATTTATTAATTTTTCTTTACGTGTATTATATTGCAGGTAAGAAAATTTATGTTGAGGCTATGTAAAAAATATTTATATACAGATGGGTATGTATATGTATATACTACTTTGGTATATATTATTCAGAGCACACATACACACGTGCGGCAACGATGAGAATGATGGTCGTTTAAACTCTGTTTGCTCTTTATGGAAATGTCATTCCAAAAATGTGGAGTCCAATGTCATTATATAGAAGGAGTTGAAACATGATGGAATGAATGTGTTTAAATAAATATATAATATTATTTTCATCTCATTTTAAACGTGGCTCACGCATTAAATGTCATGCATTTTTTTTTTTTCTTTATTTTTGACATGGAAATTATTTTTTCTTATTTATAAATATTAATTTAACCGTTTACATCATACGTCTTTTCTTCTTTTGGATATTCCACTCGCAGACGCAATTTGAAATAATTATTGCACGAGACGATGAAGATAAAGTGATGGAGAAAGATGAAATAATTCGTGGCATAGTGTGCTTGCAAAGGAAAGGAATGAAAAAAAAAAAATGAAGTTGATGGTGGTGGTGAATTAAAGTGGAGGAGGCGAATAGAAAATATATAATATGGCCATGATATTTACTGGTGCGGCCTCCGCGTGAAAGTGTTCTCCGGGTATGTGCGCTAACTCTCTGGCTTTTCTTGGAGGAACAAACGCGACTTGGATGTTGTAAAGGACTCCTCCAATGCAGCCTGATGTATATATCATGTACATACACTGTTAAAGACATACCAAGAAAATTCCTACCTCTATAATCAACATTATTAACCCCCTTCGAATGAAAAAAAAATAAATAAAAAAAAAACATTCTTACATTTTATCTTCATCAATTTTTTCCTCTATCATTAATGAACATTTTCTTACGATCATTTACAATAATTTTTTTAATATTGTTTAGAATAAAATATCTCAATGGATTAATGATATAATTAATAAATGATATTGTGTCATATTTTATTTTGAATGATAGACATTCATGAGTAATAATATATTTTGTAATTTTGTTATGAATTTAAATGTTTTATGTAGTTTGATATTGCGGAGAATAATAAGAAGGAGAAAATAATATTGGTGGGGGAATTGTATTGCCCCGAGGAGGCAGGACACCTTTCTCGCTGTACATGAAGACTATCTACATGGCGGAATGGTAAATGAGGAGTCCGTCGGTGACGTCACTGGCTCACTCAAGAGTGCCGCTAGTCCTCTCACTTCGTCGACGGCACTCGGCTCGTATGGTTCTTATTATTACGGGTATAACACACACTATTGGTGCGCATCAAGGTGAAAAGGTCCACGCGAATATTTGGGCCTTAATTAATTATTTTATGTTGTTTCTTTTAATAAATTAATTATTAAATGAACAAGTGCCAGTCAATGTTTTATATCAAATGACAAAAATTAAATTTATTGACGAGTAATTGGTGATGTTTTTTAATTCTTATTCTATATTTTTTTTTTTTTTTTTTTTTGTGACCAGTGAAAAGAGATAATAAAGTGCCAATATATTATTTTGTGTTTCAATGAAAGCGTGTTGAGAATATTACTTTTAAAATTGATGAAAATTTTTATTTTATTAAATGATTATTTTTTATATTTTGAAATTATTTTTGGAAAAGTGTCACGTGAAATTCTGGATACTCTAGATGGATTAGAAAGTCATATTGAGGTGAGTGTATTGTTAGTTTTTTTTTTTATATATTTTAAATGTAGATAAAAGAAAAATTTTTATGTCTCTATTGAAGTGTAATGAAGTGGGGAAAAAAATTTTTTTTCTTTATATATAAGTACATATGTATATGTATATATACATATAAAATTCGGTACCATGAAATAAAATTCGTTTTTAGTATCTTTATGTATATATATATTACATGATATATAAGGTGATTACGAAAATAAAGTAATAATACTAAAAATAAAATAAAAACACTACCGATTCTGCAATTCCTCATGAGCTTTCATTTTCTCGCAAAACCTATTACAACCCACATGTAATTAAATTATATATATAACTACAAAATACCGTTTATATATATATATATATATTTTTTTTTTAATTTACAAATTTTATATTTTTTGTTTAGATATATTCTTGTGGCATTTTGTCGTAACCACAGTTATCCCACGCGCATTAAAACGCTATCAAAATAATATATTACTTTTTGCTTGATACGAGAAAATTAATTCAAAAATAAATAAAATAAATTTCAACACATTATTTTATTGAAGAAAAAAAAAATCTTGAAATATTATTATTGAATTCTTAAAAGTAACTATACTATATGTATATTTTTATGAATCAATAATAAAAAATAATTATATTTTTCTTTCATTGTTGAATCCTATAATGGAATTTAATTGTCTTCATTTGTAATATAAAAATAAAAAAAATAAAAACATCATTATTGTCGGTCGAATGATTTTTAATTTTCAGTATTTTCCAACAGAATGGCGTTGTTTAGTTCACGGATCGTTGATCGTTGAACCTATTCTCGCGTGAATTCTTGATCCTCTCACAATATTATTCCACAGAAAATATATATAATAAAATATAATTCCACTTATATATAATATCCATATATATAATTCCTAGTGAATTTTATTTTATACACACACAAAATATTGACCTCACTCTGCATTGCGTTTTTCATCTAGATTTACACACACGAACATTTTGTAAATGGTAGAATTGTAGGTATTATACAAAAGTGTGAGCGAAAAGGTTGAGCAATAAAAGAAAAAAAAAAAATATAAATAAGAGAACGATGGAATCGCATGATGATGATGATGAAGTAGAGAAGTTTGAACGAGAACAGGTGGCCGCATTTCTTCAGCCACGGAACATTTTATCCCTTAAACTTCCGTCCTTCTTTTCACCTCACTACATAACGGTCTGGCTAAAATCTAATTTTCATCCATCACGCATATATATTCATCCTCATAATCATTAAATCTTTCTTAAAAAAATTCGCGCTTGATAAATAAAAATTAATTGCCTCGGAAAAAAAAAAAATAAAAAAAATCATTGCAAAATTATATATTATATTAAATTCATACCAATGATGGAAGTATTTAAAAAAAAATGTTCTTCAAAGGTCAAATAAGACAGAGAGAATGAAAAAAAAAATATATATACATATATATATATATATATATATATATAGATATGTATAGATATATAAATAAAATTATGAATAATCAATCAATGATGTTTGAGTGATGTCAATCGTCAATATTGTTGATGAAGCGAGTTTGTTGCGTGGATAATTTTATAAAGACTTGATGGCCACAAGGTGATCAAGCATTAAATAATTCGTAAATCAACAATTAATTGATTAATTGTGCAATAAGTAACGCGCGAATTCGTAAACAAAATTATATAAATATTTTTAAATTATATATTGAATTATTTATTTATCCACAGTACATTTTTGTGAATTTATAAAAATATTTGGGTAGAATAATTGTAAATGATACAAGTGTCGTCGAGTGTGTTTGACCGCACAAAGAAGACGGATGTAAAATATAAATAAAAGGAAGTCAATGTGGCAACGAAATGGAAGAACATTGTGGCTTGGAGAGAGACCCGATACGTTTTTCTCAGTTTCAATCCTATCTTCTTTCTTGCATATATATTTTTCATTCTTTCCTTTTATTACTTTCCACTCCCTTATACTATATACATACGTATACAACTAACATACTCGCAGCTTTGTCATTTTATTTTTAACATTCTGTTTGCTGATCTTGGATTTTTTTCCAACCATAAATATCGCATTTACACCCAAGCCACGCTGCGGTTCTTATTATATCTTCTGCCTCAATATTTTATCGTCATATGACGCGATTGTAAAATACAACTGCTCATATATTTGTTTATATATACATGTATATACATACATATACATGCATAAATAGTGATACTCAATAATGATAACCAAACAAATAATAAAAATTAAAATAATAATACTTATTATCATAGACAAAGAGAAAATAAAATTTTACGATATAACCTACGTTAAAATGAGTTTCGTGATTGGTGAATAATCGATGGCTGTACGTGCATTGTTGAGTGTTTTGCGGTTACAGTGGAGTTTTGCCACAGAAAAAAAAAAAAAATGAGAGAGAAAAAAAGGAAATAAATAAATATAAATAACAGCTGGATATTATTCCACGTGGAACCACTTTCGCCTCCTTTACGGATGCACGCAATATAATTGGGTGATTTCGCTGTTTACGAATGCTCTGTAAAAATTCAATTGGACAGTATATATATATATATGTACATGTATGAAGTAAAATTGTTGTATTTTGTTTGGTTTGATGTCGATGCTCATATATAAAATGATAACGATCGCTAAAAAGTGGAGAGTGTGCGTGTTCTCAATTTTGGGTTAAGTGCAGGAAGAGAAATAAAAAGTGTTTTGTTCATATATGTTTTGTAGATGACGATGGTGAGAGAATTGAGAAGGCCAAGCGCAAAATAAAATATATAAGATATTGTTATTGTGTGTAAGTATCTTCCGGAAAATTCAGGAGCTTGGGAAGAAAAGAAAAAAATAATAAAGACAATTGTGAAAGCATTGGGAGAGAATTTACACTCAACGATTGTCCTCGTAGAAAGTAAATACGAACGTTTGTTACATATACACAAAGTAAAAACCTCATGCCATTCATTAATTTATTTTCTTTTGCCTTGGACTAAATATATATCATGATAAAAAAATTAAAATCATTTGATATACACATGAATGTAAGAGATAAAAAGAAATTGAAGGTGAAATTATTGTGTTTTAATTTTCTATTGAGAAAATATTTTTATTACTAAATTTAACGATCGACAATTAATTTTTTCATAAAAGAAAATTAATATTATATTTGTATATATATTTTTTTTTATTCATCAGATCATTGGAATCTTTTGCCTTGATTTTTTCGTACATATTGTAAGGTATATAGATAAATATAAATGCATGCCATGTATTGAAAAACCAGTTCCTAAGTTGTATATATCGTATACACAAATAGGCCACGCACATTTTCGACCCACGAAATATTTTTGCAGCCACCTCTCGCTTGCCACTTATCATCTTCATAACTATATATGTATGAGTATATCGTGACCCTGTCATTATACCGATCGAATGGGAATTAATGACGGTCAAATACTCGCCCGAGGATATATATATATATTTATTTATACGAAATTTACCTTGAATTATGCCTCTATTATTGTCTGGCTTTCAAAAAAAGAATAATAAAAAATAAATATCATTGAATGGAGAAAAAAATATTTAGTAAAGAGAACAATTGTGAAATTGTAGAGGAAATATTTTTATATAATATGTTGAACAATAAAATTGATGTTATCACATGTTGATCTATTTTCCATTTTTTTTTTTTTTTTCATTCTTTATTTCTGTTATCAATAAAAAATAATGAAAATTCTGTGAGAGAACTCTGTGGAATTTTTGATATGGCGAGAAATATAATTTATTTTTTACAGGATAAACAAAGGGTATATATAGTTTATGAGAATTTTTTTTTTTTTTTCTTTTATATTTTTGATTGAGAGAAATGTACTAGTAATAAAAGAAATTGAAGAAACGAGAAAAATATACATCTTTGTTGAGCGGTAGAGCAGGAAGAGAAAAACGATTCTACGAAGTGAGATAAAACGTCGCTCACAGGGATAAACGAACAGAAGAGAAATAAGAATAAAAAAAAAAAGATGCTGTGTCTGTTGCAACATATATGTATATAAACTTGGCAAGATGAAAATAGGAAGTGGCACACACAAACAACTGCTGTAATATTCCTGCACTTCTCCTCGATTATACATAAATTTTTCTCAACTTGAATAATTCAACTGAAATAATTCCCAATCATTTTTTATTTTATTCCTCTCATAAAAAGAAAAATTTTACATCTAAAAACAACGGAAAAAAAAAAATAAAATGAATTCTCTCAATACCACGTATTTATTATATACTATATACTCGTCTTTATATACATATATGCATATATATAAGAGAAATAAATTTGCGCAACTCAAAACCCACTAACCTTTTGTGCTCCGATGCACCACAAGGATAATAATGTTAACAATGTAAATGTGTGTACACTAAGCATTAGAGTTCGCGTAATAATAACCGAGTTGGTTCCACTCTCATCTGTTAAGGTCACTTGTCCGAAGGTTCGAACAAGTCACGACAAGCTTGCACGTTTATATACATTATTATACCTGCACTGTCTGATTATATTCATGTTTGATTGACCAATTTTTATATGTAAATTAAATCAAAGACAGTATCCTGAATATTAATTAGACAAAAAATAAAAGAATCCAAACACTTTTAGAATAAAAAATAATTTAAATATCCAACAAATTAATTAGAAAAAATTTTTTTTTTCATTATAAAATCATTGAAGATTAATAAAAAAAAATAAATATACATCTATATTCATATTAATGATAATATAAATATATCAATGCGTTATGGTGGCCCCGTTTTGTCCAGAGCATTCGGCCATTTGCTCTCCTATTGACACACTTAACGCCCATGGCGTAACACAATCAGTGATTCTCATCTGGTGTTGACCGCCTTTTTCATGTGTTAATCCAGGAATTCCATAAGACGATTATACACAAACATACTCAACCTCTGGGCGTTTATAACAAACACCACATTGGTTGAGAGTCGACTCTCTCGATCGAGCTAACGGTTGCGCGTCTCTCTTTCTTGGCCCCTGCGTTGAATCGCAAAGAGTCAACCAATCCAACATACACACACATTATTCGTTTTACATGTAAACATGTATATACACATAAGCTTTAACCAAGTTCATCAGGTAAACTCTCTCGATTCCAATCCGTAAATGGAACGCTCATCGACACATTCAACGATACTTGGAAAAAGGTCATTTAATTAATTAAAAATCGCGCAATACAATTGACAAAAGGAATTAAGTAATTTTATATAAGTATTATAATTTTAGATGACTTGTTGGGTTAGGGGAATTATGGTTCTTGCTTCAGGCGCGAGAGGTCCCGGGTTCCAATCTCGGACACGTGCTCTAATGAAAATTATTATTTAAATTTTTCCTCGATAAATATATTATTGCGTGTTTAGGAGTTTATATATTGTGATTAATAATATGATATATTGTCGTTAGATAATAATTAATTAAGATTTTTATAATGGATGCGCTTTCGTGGAATTAAATGAGAAATAAACTTAAAAGTTGTGACCCCGTTGGCTGCATATTGCCCTCAGGGCAAATGGAAACAGATATAATATATCGAAGTCAACCGGTCTCTGGGCAAAAACTTGGAAAAATAACTATCGACCGGTTCGAATTCTTGTTACCTATAGAGCTCATGTTCGACCTTTGCAATTCCTTCTCTCTGCCACCCTCCCTTCTCACCATCATACTTGATAATCCACCATCGGCGTCTTATATAGTCTCTCTTGTTGATTGCGCTGTTAAATAGTCTACTAATTCTCCCACTCACATGTTTACAATTTACTTTTATATGTATACACACGATCTCTGATTTACTTCTATCTGTTTTATATATAAGGAACACAACCGCACATCAACTGCCGTTATATACTCGATACGATTTAATTTCGTTTTATTTATTTTACATATTCGACAATCAAAAACATTTAGTTATTTTTTTCTCGACTTTATGAACAACATATACATTTGGAGAATACAATGTATAAATATTTTTATACATATACGTGCAATAAATATCAACTTATGATGCAATTTTTATGTGGCTTACACTTATAATCTCTTTGCAATCATACCGTCTTATTGTTTCTATTCTTTGTTTGATTACTGAGCGGTAACTACCTATACATAATCTGATATGCATGCATGAACTACCGGCCATTCATTATAAATTGACTCTCTCTATATGTATAAAATAAATAAATGTAGGTATATTTATATATACACATATAAAAATAATATTTTCTTTCATTTCTGAAGTTAAAAAAAAAATTTTTTTTCTTATACATTCTTTCATTGTTATTTAATTTTGTGGCTTCATTATAAAAACTTATTTGACAATATTAATTTCATATTGCATTCGCCAATACAGACTGAAGGACTGTGGTGCTTGCTCAATACATGTATATAAATATATAAACATACATACATTAAATTTATTTATACATGTATGTGCATGTAGAGAGCGCAAGCCTTTCAAAATGGCCGTGTTCCTTTTAATCTCTTTCTCTGTATTATAATATTTAATCGAGTTTTGAAATAAATAACTAAACATGAGAAGAAAGAATAAATTTTTTTCTTTTTTTCCCAAGAAAGAATTCATGTCATTAAATATATTGAATGAAAGAAAAAAAATAACGTATTTTTTTCTCTCAGTAATATATAATACCTATTTTTTTTCTTTCTTTTAATTAATTTTCGTTAATGTACCCACATGTGTTAATGTCAATAATAGAAGAAAAAAAAAAATTGCACAAACACTGATAACTGATTTATCAAAGATGAATTCACGCAACGTCGCATTTTTACGTGCAGTAACATACATAAAAAGTGTGTCTGTGTTGTTGGCGCGCGTAAGCGCACGCTTTCCACCAACAGAAACGCACTTAATTGCTCTGGCCAACTTTTCATCGGATTGTGGTTCTACTATCTACGTTAGTAGATAGTATATACGCTAGAATGAAGCCACAAGGGTCAGTATAGTATATTTGCAACAGTGTATATGGCACTATATCGCAATGAAATTTCAATGAAAATATAGATACTTGTATTTTTTATTATACGTGAATAATTATTTATCTATTTTGAATTTAAAGCCACGACAATCACTTCCTGTCTATGATAAGATTAACCGTCGTGTTGACGGGCGTTTTATGAGCAATATCAAGTTGACCTGTGAGGTAAACGGAGCGTGAACAATTGCAGCTCGTTCGACAACTCTCTTTAAAACTATTAGAGCTCTAACAACTATACACTATGCAATAAAAAAAAAATTAAATTAAATGCCACGCGTATTGTTTCACACGGTACTTAATTAAAAAATTAAATACTTAATATTATCATCATATATTCATCATCTTTTTTTTTTTTTTTATTAATTATTTATGGTTTATAAATTCATTTGTCCTCGAATATAATTTATATAAATTATTACAAAGTGTTTGAATAATAATATTGTAAATTTCTCATGCACTCAGTTATTTTTAATATTGAATAATAAATAATTTTCACTCGATTGAATAAAAATAAAAAATATATATATATATTGCATATGAATGACATTTAAATGCATTATGAATTTTTTATAAAAAGATTTGTCATGAATATTTGCTTGGGAACCTGAGATAATTTCCGTTACTGAGGTCGACGAAATATATATATGGTATATTATAGAAGTAGCTATCTAAAGAAATTCCTTTTGCATGGGAACCAGTCCGATTTCCGTTACGCGGCCGGACGAAGAAGCGAGATATTCACAAACACTCTTTTAACTTCTATTTATATATTTATTTATCTTTCTCTTTATTTTCATTTTTCTCTTCAAGACTATATATAAAGGATATTTGCCATGGTCACTCGTATGTGTATACATACACACATATAAATATATATATATATTTTTCTATTACGTAAAAGAGAACGAAATAAATCATAGATGTCGGTGTATTCTGGATGGCATTAATTATATGATACCTGGTGCGCAAGGATATATCTATTTGTGGGAGATTGCATAATTCAATGAGACGAAGAAAAGAGATTTTATTTCGTTCGTCACCATCATCTCAACCACAACCAACCATCTCTATGTATATATATTACGTAATATATATTTTTGTATATATCGTAAAGTGCTCGACACTTTAATGTTAAATTATATATTCTAAAATTCATTTAAATTCGTTCATAAAATATGTGTAATGTTTTAGACATAAATGCTGAATGTAATTTCAGTAAATATGTCAAAATACAAATGTTCTGTTTGGGAATATAATAAAAGAAAAAAAATAAATGATGAAATAAATTTCTTAGATGTAGAATTCAAAAAATAATAATAACGATGTTAAACATTGAAGATTGTCGTTTGGATAAGTAGTAGATTTTTTTTTTTCTTCTATTTTTGTAAGTTTCTTATATCAGAAGAGATTTACATCCTGAAAATTGCATTAATATGATCAAAATTCAAAGATCTGATCTGAGATTCATTGATATAAATTTACGTAATGTATTTGCTTGTTACAGCGTTAAAAAAAAAATAGATAATATATTTTTAAATGAGATGGTGGTATACATGGTAGTCGTCTCGGTACGACGAGTATTATTATGAAATTTTCTTTTGGTGTTGACAAACTTGCTATGTACTTATAATGCATATGTATATATATATAATCCATACCGATTTCACAATAATTTATTGTTGAATGATATTTCATACATGCAACTTTTTTTTTTTTCTTCCATCGTCATTCCACCAATCATTGTTGATGTATCGAATTTACGTATGTACCTGGTGTCAAATATACAACGAAACAAAAAAAAAAAAGAAAAAAAAATTATACAAATAATAATAATAAAAAAAAAATATTTTCATTTGTCATCTGCTATTGGATACTTTTTAATACGTGCTTCTTTATGTATTTGTAATTAAATACTCGAATGGTTATGTAGAATTATTTGCAAACGATTGCAAGAATTCAATCGAGTAATAACATTTCCTTAAAATATTCCTTCGTTGAAATTGAATAAAAAAATAAATATTTATATAGATATTATATAAAAATTCGATTGAAAATAAAAAATTTATTTGAAAGTGTACGTCGTATAAAATCAATCTGTTTCATATAAAAAAAAAAGGCAAATATATGAATCGATGGATATAGAGAGCTATAATCGTTTAATACGTCATGACATTTCTATTCCTTGAACGTGAGAGAGGCACCAATTTACATCATATTTGCATCTGATTAATTCTATTTTGCTCTACATGACGTTGAAGTATAGAGATTGGTCTTATACACAGCATCAAATACAATAATAATTCTATTAAAATATTTTTACCTTCTCCCACAGGAGAATAACCAATGTAAAAAAATTCAATTGATTAAATTGTAAATTATATTTTCACCTCAAGAGATTTTTCACGATTATAATTATTAATTTTATCTTCGTGTTATAAAAATTTGGAATGTATTATAAAATATCGCTTGTATGATACGGTCGATTGATTTCGTTACTGTTTGGTAGTGAGAGAAGTCGCTCCCAATTCCAAAGAATTTTCACCATGTACTCAACGCACATACATTTATTTATATTGTATGTATAAGTACATATATACTCGTATGTATATATTCCATTTCAGAAAAGCACACGTATATATCTCAACTCTTCTCTCGCTTCAGTCAACGCGACAGTAAAACTTTCGCCGAGACCTGCAAGCGTGTCTGTCTGTTTATTTGCTTGTTTTGCTTACGGGCTATATCCACTGTCGAATCAACGTTCAATTAAATTGCCGCACCTCCTACGCACTATATTTCCAACTTCCAATACATATAAATAAATTATAAACAACGTAAAACTTTCAAAAATTACTCGTCCTTTAAAAATCATTATTTCATTTATGTCTAATAAATGTTGCTGTGATTAATATATCTACTGAATATAATAGCTAAAACGATTAAAGTTTATTAGAAAAGAGATAGCTTACCATGAAACAGTCAATATTTATGCACGCAAAAATCTGCAACGATCTCGTATATATATCTCAGTATGGTGAGTCTACTTTCCATGACTAGAATGAAAGCAGTTTGCCTAGATTGTGGGCGGGATGCACCAATTTCATACACTGTTATTCCATCCAATTCACTATTATCTTTCACCTATAAAAATTAATATATTTATAGTTAAGAAAAGTAATAAAGAAAGATTGATAATCAATACGATGGAAGACAATAACATATCGCATCGTTTAAAATGATGTAAAGAAATAAAAGCAAAAAAAAAAAAATTGCATACATCTCTTGTTGTATCGTTGATGAAAGAAAACTTGTATTGTGACGCCTCAGCATAAAGAAAATAAACGTTTCCTGATGAACGTTCGAAATTTAGGTTATCTTTAAAGTGATTGTTTCAGCATCTTTGATTGTACCAAACACATGAGCTGTGACCACAATTGTGAAACCCAAATTTATTTGAAGCGTCGATGACCGCTCAACTCATCGTATTTGTACGTATATGTATGTATATTTATATGAGAGACGAATCATCAGACGAGTTTCGTGGTATTTTGTTTCTAATATATATGGGTGTGTTTGATGTTTATTAGCCTCGCAGTCTCGTGTTTATATCGAGCCTGGCAAATGCTGGAATGAAGATGAGAATAAGTATATAAGAAAAAATATAGAAATATTTGTGGTTTTACGTACTGACCTAGGATGGGAGACGTTGAGGGGCCCGTTCATCGTTCCCTAATATACAATGTGGTAGGAAAGTGATCAGATATACATGATAGAGTATAGTAAGTGGGTCGTGGCCAGATCGCTTACTCTGTCCAACTCATATAATCATTATTATTTTTTTTTTTTTTTCGTTGTTTTTTTACTTTATCTTATATTTTTTATTTCTAGTCACACATTTAATCTCTGTCGTCATTATTATTTTCAACACAAACACGTTTGTCTGGTCAATGTTCTTCTGTTCTCCAATTGCAAGAGTAGAAAATAAAAAAAATATTTCTGTTCAAGTTCCATGTATTCAAATATTATTATTTTATTTTTCGTTCAACTTCAATTCTGCTTCAATAGCCATTCAGTGAGGTTTACTGAAAGGCGCGTAGCAATCATTAACTTTTGACGACATTTGACGCGCTTGATTGCTCGCTTGGTTGCTTATACGCTTGTCTTCTGTCATTCGTTTATAAACGATAACCGTTCGGTGGAAGAACCGTTAACAGGTCGGTTGGTTGTGGCTTCTGAGTGTTGGATCGAGATCGACGCGGCGATGCCCTCATGTTTCACCTTATCTCTCTGTCTACTGGTCGTTCGCTCTTTTATGATTAAGTCCCGCCTTTTTCTGACACCTTTTCATTAAAAAAAACATTATTGTTAACTAGATATACTTGTTGATATGACCCTTTGCCTATCTCTTTTTTTTTTTTTTTTATTAGATGCTGTATTTTCGACCTTGATACATACCTTATAGTTACTGTCAGGTGAATGCCCACGTAAATTTTTTCTTTTTTTATTTTCCACTGGTTGTTCTCAGCAGTAAAAATATCTGGTAGTTAAAATGCAGGCCAATAAGTGACGGGAAAAATTCGAACATTGCCTCTCCAGGCATGACAATGCGGATGGTTAACTGTAACTGGTGTACATGTGAGTAATGAGCATGTAATATCCATCATTAGGAATCTTTTATGTCATACAAATGTTATATATTTTATATTTATCATCAATGACCTAAACTTTCGGCAACTAATGCTTGTATATTACATGATTTTTTACCTTTTTATGTTGTTCGAAAGTACGGGAATGTTATAAATTCTTCAAGCCACCGGTCTTTGACACGAAATCCATCAAGGTCTTTTGTGATGTGTGTAACTATTGTCGAATCACGCGAGTATAGAAAGTCGTCTCTGACTTTGGCCCCGTCAATTTAATTTATTTTATCCAATGGCTTTATTAAAACTTTGGACATTATACAAAGTGTAAAAATATTATTCTTCAACCTTTTATTTAAATGAAAAAAAAATATATATAAAATAAAATGATGATAAAATATATCGTGGTTTTATAAAATAAATAAAATGGTTGAGTGAGTTTGAAAGATTGATAGTGGAAAAAGGATATGCGCGTGGTCGGTGGTTATATTCGTAGGTGCTTTGCGTTTACCGTCGTTTATGTCTTGTTGTTGGCGTTCTTATTGTTGACGTCGTATTCGTCGTCGTCGTCGTCGTCGTCGTCGTTGTCGAGGCCGACATCAGCCACAGCCATCTTTAGTCAAGAACGGGTTTTATATCCAAGGCTTGTGTAAAACCTAGATGGTTTGAACGGCAGACTACGTGCGGTTTGTGTTTCTGGTACGCTATTCTGTTCGCTTAAAGTTCGTTCGTCTTGAAGATTGCCAACCCCCATCACAAACGGAAACGGGTTTGTTATATAGATGTATATATACACACGCGGGTTGCGGTGTGTACCGTAGGTACGTAAGTATGATCGTTGTGTGACTCCTCCCGCGAGGTTAATGTCCTTAAAACATAGATAATAACATCATTTAAATAAAATAACGATGAATTTAAAACAAATTTACTGTGACTATCTGTTAAGAATGTTTGACATTCAATTTTATATTAATTCTATTTGATAATTCTGGATGAATTAAATAATTTTATTTATGGTATGTTCGATTAATGTCTGGCACGTGTATAATTATTATATTGCAACTTACATATTTATCATATGTGGAATTTTCTTCATCGATAGATCAATCAATCCCATACATTCATTAATGGCGCCATCGAGTCAAATGGAAAGTTCAATGAAAATATTAGATACACTTGATAGACGCATCAAACAAAATAATGATTTATTTCATTTTTTCTTTCCGATTAAATAAATATAATGACGTGAAATAATTATATTCAATCTTTTTTTTTTTTTTAATTATATTATCTCTCATTTTCAATTGCTCGACTGAATCACGATTTTAACAATTGAATAAATCGATTGATGTTTATCGAAATATCTTGATAGATAAATTGAACTTGTCATGATAAACATCCAGCAATTATGTACCAAGTCTGGAGTATCAGGACTTTTAATCAATGACGAGCACGTATGGACATACGAGTGATCGTGTAAGTGAACGCCATATACTGATGTAAAACACAGTGGACTTTTGTTTCCGGTTGTTGAAGATCCTCTGTCCAATGTGTACAGACTAACTCTTCTTCTTGTATTTATTTATTTTTTTTTTTTTTTTCAAGAAGATACTTTTAGAGAAATAGGCTTGTTGACAAACACACACTATTTATACTTATCAAATCTTCTTGGTGGGTCTAATGTCTTTGACTTTCTCTTGTATATTTTATACGTATTAAAATACTACGACGAAAATATTTCAAGTCACATCAGGCGCCACAAAGACCAACAACATTGCGTAATGATTTCGATTACTTGAGCTATATATCTTCCCACTTGATCGTTTATTTTATTTTCTCTTTCTCATTTATACTCTCACGCCCTTCCAACAGTTCTTCGTATATGTTGAATAAAAATTGCGTCAGCCCATTGTAAAGTGAAGCAACTCGATCGCCACAACTTATTTTTTTTTTTTGCGCAAGTCTCTCAACATTATTACCATCCACAAGATAAATGTATTTTCAAAATGTTTTTTCACCCTTCATTGAAATAATCTAACGCTGCATTTTATATTATTATTCCTTTACTTTCTCATTCTCCTCATCATTACCAATCACGTAAACCTGCAATAAAAATAAATAATACATTAGACATATATTAAATTAATAATTTGAAATGTATAAGTATCAATCAATTCTCATATAATAATAGTTATTTAATATAATGAAATTTTTTGTAATATAATATTTTATTATTTTTTACAGAAGTTGCGACGAGGATGATTGGCCGCGTGTCATATTATTGCGTGCAGGCGAAAAGTGAATGTCCTGAGTCGCATGATAGACGATTAACGACAACGATAACGACAATAACGAAGACAACGAGCACAAGAGTGTGCAGGAATGACAATGACAAGTGTCGCGGTTGGGCCGGCTAGCCTCGGAGCGCCCACTGCGATGCTTGGTCCTAAAAGATATATTCAACAGGGCATGGCCCCTAATAACTCAGCATCACCCACATCCACAAAGGTCAGTGTGACATTTATCAATCATTAAATTTATTTTTGTTAATTTATTCACCATAAATATACACACTATTTTTTATTCTCTCTCAGTTATTTTATACAAATGCTTTTTTTTTATTTTTTAATGCGTGGGAGGCATTAATTTTCAATGTGAAAGCAGCGCAGTGCTCGTTATGCTACACGATTATCTCGAGCGATTAATTGGTGCACCAGAATTGCATTGCGTAATATAACCTAGCTGTATTAATGGACTATCGTTTCAATCTTGGCATTATTTAATTTATTTATACATTATTTACATCCTCTCTTGTATTGTGTGCTCTTGTTTAAACTTTTTATTTTATAATTTTCTTTTTTTTTTTCGATTATAGCTCATTCATATATTAAATTAACGTATTTTATATGCAGCTTTTAGTTTCTAGTTGCCTTTCTACAATGAATAAATGTACTACAGATAAATATGCAGTTTTGTTTTGTTGTTCTCGAATATAATCATTTGTTATGCGTAAGATGGCGATGTTGAAAATGAAAGTGGAGTAATGAGATTTAAATAAAAGAAAAAAAAAAAATTCTGGTTAAAATAAAAGTTGAACGATAAAATGCACAATTGTTTACATCTCTTTATATGTAAAAGTTTTTCATTGCATTATAAAATTGTTACACATTTTGCGATTACATATGGATATGAATACGAAAATAAACGAGTTTTGTTCGTTGAAAACCCTGAAACTGAAACAATTTGTGAAGGACATTGTTGCTGACAAGAATTATTACATTTTTTTTTTTTTCTGGTTATATGATATATATATGCTTATCATTTTGTCGACTTATTCAAGCTCTCGTGCATGATATTCTCGTCAGACGTCTCTCGTATTCTCCATTTTACACGACACGGTATTATATTATGAAATTAAAATGTGAAAAAAAAAAAAAAAAAAGAATAATGAAGAAGGAGAACGTGGCGTTTCTTAATGTGGCGTGAGTCCTTGCGCTACCTCGATGCCCACGGTGAATAAACTTATTCCCGTTGCTGGGTGATTTGCTCTCGCATTTATAGATAAAACGAGTCGACGAATTTATTCGCTTGATTACGACATCGGCGCCAAACAAATCACGACTTTGATATTAATAATTTTGCGCGGCTGCGCATCCATTATAGGGAAGTTGCTATTTCATTATTTCTCAAATTGAGGACAAAAAAAAAAATTAAAAACTATTATTATTGTAATACAAAATTTCATTTTGATGAAAAGAGATGAAGACAAAAAATAGGAAATAATAATTGTAACTATATATTTATATTAATAGCAATGGGAATTTATTATAGAAATTTTTTTTTTTTTTTCTACATTCTTATTGACTTGAGTGTGATTTTTATGACAAAAAAGATTGGAGGGTATATGAGATTTTGTAATCGGTTGAGTGTCCGACTCATATATATGTAAAGAGGCGAGAAAATTACATTGTGTATATCGAGATAGGATTATGTTTAAGTATACAGTAATATCAAGTGCGGATATTTTTTCTTTCATTTTTTTTCCTCATATGTATTACGTCGTGCACTGACGATATTGTGCAATAAGCACATATCCCTTATGCACAATAGCAAAAACAGGCGCGTGAATTCAACCACCGTGACCCTATCGATGTGAATCGCACGAGAATTTACGTGATAATGTTGACGCTCTCAAGATAATTTGATTTGCATCAATTGCAACTATACTTATTTAAATAAATTTCTTACAATCTGCATAAAATGAAAAAGCAATAGACCAACGATTTCTAACCTGTATTTGTATAAAAAAAAATATATGAAATACATAAATGACTGAAAAAAAAAAAAAAAAAGAAAAAAAATATTTCCATATAATTTAATTATCAGTAATTAAATATTTCCGGCGATAATAAAATTTGCAAAGCCATATTTCTCAGTGATAAATACTATCGAACTCACAAATCATCCACATATATGAACATATATATTATATATTTATGTATTATCGCAATTTTAATCATGGGTTATTAGGCACTCTGTTTCATCATTTAAGTTTTAGTTACTTCCGCATTATTTCCTCATTCGTCGAGTCAACGCTCACGAATATAATATAATACTCTTCATTCAAAGCATTCAGTTTTATCCTTTCTCGTCTCATGCGCATCGTCCTGCGAAATAAATACAACTAATGCGAAGCTAACGCGCTCATAACGACGCTCGTAACGTTTTAATATGTTCCGCGTAATCAGCTAGTTGCTCACAATATATAGTCGAGGAAACCATTTATTTCATCCTATCTTACACATATTCCTGCTACTGTTTAATATATATATATATATATATATATATATATACCTGACGACAGGTGGGCATCATCATATATGAACATTCACGATGCCACTGGCCATCATTCGAATGTCCAATGAAACTAATATACACCTTGGAAATATTGCGATGGCAATGAAGCTGGTGAATTGTGAGTCAAGTGAAACGCATATTTACAAGAGTATTAATTAGATGGAAACGAGAATCAACTTTCCTCTCTCAAATAACCATCAATCCAATATATTTTATTTCGATCTTTCAGATATATATTTTATACAAATATATATATTTATTTTTTTAATTATATGAAAAGACGATGAGAAAAATAAAATGTATGCAAAGAAGATCACATGAAAGAGCGTGAATGAATTTAAAAAAAAAAAAAAAATAATAATAAAAATGGTGGATTAAAGTTATTTTTACCTTCCGGAATTTAGTCGCTTTCTCTTGTCTTCACCTTCATTATAACAAGGAGCTTGATATATGTATATAATGCATTCTCAAAGGAAGTTGAAGAAGAAAGAATATATATCAGCGGAGTAACTGAAAACACGTGCATGTATAAAACTTTCGCAGAGCTGTGAATTAGCTGTATATACTCGTCTCACCTGCACGAGCTGCTTGCGCGCGCCCAGCTTGGGACAATGGGCGGACTCTCTGTACTTCCGCTTTTGCGATTAGCACATGTATATTGGCTGAGATATATGTGTAGAGAAAAGGATCGTTGTACTCTTAGAGTACTTCACACTCTTGCAGTTAATGGCTGTAGTATAAGCATCCTAATAATCTTCTTTCCTATTAAAATGAATTATCTGAATTGAAAATATGCACATTTTACTCCATTTACTAACATTTATTTATATATTCATTTATTCAAGAAAATAATAAATTATTTCTTGGTATATCAATCAATTATTGAATATATTTAACATCAATTGTCTATACTTACTTGTGAATAAATATAAATTTTAAGTTTCAATTCAACTATACGTGAAAGTGATCATCGATTTATTGAATGTTTAATTTTTTATTCCATATTATTCTGTATTTTATTGTTTATGGCATCTATGTGTTTATAAATAATATTGGATGTTTGAAGTGTATTGTTGAGAGTCTGTTGAAATAACATCTGTGATGAGTGTTATGCCTGTGCGTTAATTGAAAAATGAAAGAGAGAATTAAATTTATTTTATATATATTAATTTGACGGTTGAATTATAAAGCAATTAGGTTAAGCATTTTTTTTTTTTTACTTAGAATGTGGTTATAATACTGAGTTTCTTCAAGTGTCATGTGTGCGTACCATGATGTTGTTTGATGTTATATCAAGAGTTCGATGTCCGTTGGGTAAACGATCGCAACACCTGCCAACACATAATGCAGGTGTGGAGCAGGCCGTTACGCGACGACGAGAACACCAAAGTGGACATTCTTCAAGTGCTAGTATAGAATTGTAGACTCTCGCGTGAATGTCCTAAGAATGAAGAAAAGAAAAAAAAAAAATATTTAGAATAAATGATATAAAAAAAAGAAACATTACTTGAATTACATACATTGGCAATAATTAATTTTAATCACGATGACTAGTTTAATTTTTCATTAATATATTATATTTCAACATTTCCTCTAACGTCAAAGCAGAGATTTACATGCAACGGAAGGTGATAATTCGTTGTCAGATTTTCGTAATAAAAATTAAAATAAATTCGAGAAATAATTGCAAATGAAAATAGAGTTGTCCTTCCTTTTTATTTTTATTTTTCTTTCCATTTTGATTTGTTAATAAAATAATCTATTCATCTATGATTTTTATCATTAATAATAAAACCCTGAAATTTATGGCACATATAACTTGTTATAATTTTTCGTTTGCTCTTGCAAGAACCGATTTCTCTTGAATGGAAAGAAACAAAAAAGAATAAAAATTAAAGGAGGTGTTGTAGAATAAAAAAATAAATAAAATTGCTTTCGCCTTACTTCCAACACATATCTCATTCAGTTTCTCTATCTCCATTTGGAAAATATAATATGACTCTTGTGCGATTTACGGAAGAAATCGTCATGTTATCGGCGGCCATGCATCTTCTCTACCATGACAGAATACACGAGATGGGTTGGTAAAAGAAGCGATGCAAACTCGCGAAAGTCAGGGAAGAAAAACGAGACAAGCAGCAAAGAAATATACACTGTATACGAGACCGTTTCTCGTAATGATGGACTTGCATGGGAGACTCGTGCAGCTTGTCTTGTTGAGGTCTTTCAGATCGCACGAAAGTCCATGTCCATCTGAAAATAATATTTAATAGTACCCATGAATTTTTAAAAGTCAATGGAAAAAGACTGAAAATTAGATGAAGAGATAATTCAAACATATTTCATGTTTACACTCTTGATACATTCAAGATGTAAAAGCAACTATCAGAATGTGACATGGCTTATGAAAATTTTTCAAATTATAGAAAGTGAGAGTTTATAATTCTGTTCATTCCCAGCATTAATTATTTAAAATAAATCAATTATTTTTCTTTCTTTGTATATACACAGCTGAGAGAAATAATGAATATTCTCACATTCAAATAATATTATATCACCATAAATACATGAATGTTGATAATTATTTTTGAATAATAAATAATAATAAAAAAAAATACTTACTGATTTATTTACAGAATTACGAGACTCTTAGTAAAGGTAAAAAATCGTGGAGCGTGCGATTGGGTTTATCACGACAGAGCCAGACGTCAGATGACACAAGTGGATGGGGAACGATAAGCGGTGGTAGTGCATTATCTCGTCAGATGCTTTACGGTGAGCCATGGCTTTATGGTACTGTGAGAACATCGCGTTCTGGCCTCGAACCAAGAGGTTTCTTGACACCACCACCGCCACCAGGCGCGCCAATTCTTGTTGTGTGCTCCTGTCCAGAATTTCTCAGTGGGACCACGAGAAAATTGGGCAACTGCCGTAAATGCGGTGGTCATCGACTTGCTGGACTTCCACTTGGTGGCACTTGCCGGATTCCTGGAAGTTCTGCTCGTGCTCGACCCAGTTTGGCTGGTACAGAATAAATTTAATATAATTATTTGGATTAAAAAACAAAAAAATAATTAAACAAAAAATATATCAAAATAAAAAAAAATGAAGATATAAATATTTATTATTTTTATATTTATTTTCAGGTGTATTGAGGTCATCAGCAGATGATCCGTATGATTTGATGCGTCGAAATCGTTTAGTAGAGCCACGCTCACGTGCCAGAAGTATTTCGCCGCATCGTCAATCAAATCAACGTGACACAAGAAGCCAAAGTGTCGTTAGAAATGCAAAAGAACGAAAATTAAGTAACGATGGTGTTTCACGTTCCGAATGGTTTGACACAGAAGTGAATTACAGTGAAGAAACCGCCAATAGAAAATCACATCCGGGTAATAATGACAATTGGTCAAGTGAGAATACTAACGAGGAGACAATATCTTCAGGAATAGGTAGAGTTACAAGAGTAACGAAGAAAACAATAACTTGGCAGGAATCTTCAGGGACAATGACGAGAAATTCAAGTGAACCAGCTCGAAGAAAAGATGAAACAGATAATATTGTAACCTCCACTGTCACATCGTCCAATGCCACAGACTTGAGAAAAAGTATTCTTGAATGCAATGTCAATCCTTATTTACTTGTTAAAAAAAATACAACAAAGGACGAGGATGATTTGAGCGATGATTTATCAGATAATGCTTTGGAATTGGAGGATGTACCATTGTCAAGTCTGTTTGATCCATCGAAAGTAAAGTCAATTGAACGTGTCCCAAATAGAAGTGCTGTTGCGGCAATTGGTGGTCAGAGAATTCGTGTTTTTAATGAGCCACGTGAAGTATCGGATGAGGAGGATGTGCCTGTTACGAGGATTCCAATTCCAAAGGTGTCGCCCAAAAGACCACCAAGACGACCTAAAGAAACAAAAATAATTGTCAAGAGTATTCTTAAACGTGGTAAATCTGATGGAATACGTAAAAGTGTTTTATTCAAAGTTAATAATGTTATTTTTGCACCGGAAAAAACCAATGATATCATTAATATATCAAGACGTGTAATTAGAAATTCAATAAATGAAGAAATAAAAAAATCAAGACAAGATGAGGAAATTGAATCATCAATTGTTTCCGCTACAGAGCTTCCTATTCAAGAACGTTCACGATTTATAACAATTCCGAATATTAAAGAGCCGAAACAATTGGATAAATCACGAATAAATTCAACGTCATTTCATGAAGCCAGAATCATTCCAGAATTTAAAACATTTCAAACAATCGATAGAAAAGTGAACAGTAAAATTATTAAAAGACCAGAAGTGCCAGCGAGAATTAAAAAAATTAATGAAAGTGTCGATAAAAATATGATGACAAATTCAGAAATTGATGATTCATCATCATTGAAGGACACAAAAATTGACGAATCATCAATTGAACCAATTGATACACAAGTGAGGCCTGAAGACGAAACTGATCTGGAAATTGAGATCGAGGAGCTCAAGGATCAACTAGGCGATAATGGTAGTGGTGACAAGGAGTTGATTTTCAAGGCTGACGGTAAGTACCTTTCACTGACGAATAAGATGTTTTAGCTTTATATAAATAGATGTGTAAACTCATATACATCCAAGTAGTTTTTCTGTTATTTATTTATTTATTTATTTTTTTCTCCTTAGTAATTTATTTTTAGAACGTTTAATTAAATTACCGAGACTCTGTACTGCATTGGGAACATGTGATAATGTCAAAATGGATTAATAGTCCGTTAACATTAACACGGGTTTACAATCTACCGGACTATATCCTTGAACCTAATGAAAAAATTCACATAGCAAGGATTACAATCAAGGATAACAGCTTGCAAACACTTTGAAAGCCATATAAAGTGGCGCTCGTAACGGTCACGAGTTATTTCTCATTCAGAATACCCTGACAGATTATATTCAAAGATTAATCTAAAAGAACATCTAACCAACACTTGATCTTGTAACATTAAATGACGGTGGAAAAAATTTTTTTAAAAAAAAAAGAAGAAAGTAAACTCCACACCATCAACCAATGTCTTTGTTCAATTTACGATCTTGAACTTGAGCAACTTCTTTATGGAAAAAATAAAATTTCATGATTTATAATGCAGTTATGTGGGCGTCAGAATTTAAAAATTTAGAAAAACATTCTCGTTGACCCTGAACATTTTTTTTATCCAACAATAAATATTAATAATGTCAATTCAAATGTGTTTATATACATCAGCTATTTCTTGCTTCTGATTTGTGAATATTTTTCCACCGGATACAAATTTATCATGCAATTTTCATTCTCTATTTTATTTTTTTCTTTATAATATAAAATTGCGAATGAAATGGAAAGGGAGCGAATAAAAGTGCGCGAGGATCGAATGAAAGTGGACTCGTGGGAAAGGCACGAATCGATCCCGGACAATGGTGCGTCGTTTCCTTATATGGTACATCAAGTACATTTATCGTGAGGACGTATCGTGAATACCAATATCTCTATATACTATCCTGCAGTCAGGAAGAGAAGAAGACAACCAAAGATACAAACAATCAGCCTAGCTCTTATATATACTTTGTACATAATTTCATGTCTAAACTCGACAGACACTCCCTCACTTGATGCTTTACTTATATTTTCTTATCGTGTACATAATATATACAATTATAAATACATTTATGTGTGTGATGTATGGATAATATTCTAGACTTATTCCAATTGCAAATGCAAAATGTGTTGCGAGTTTTGTACGAGAGAATATTGCGAGTATGGAAAAATTAAGAATAAATAAATAAGTATCAGATGAATAAAATAAAATAAGAAGAAATAGTCTGTAGCTTCCGGCGCGTTCGTGTTTCCTGTTGTACCGCGTGCCAGGATTAGATAACCAAGTAGAAATATTTATTTTATTTTAAACTTTAAACGCAACACATTGTAGAAAAGTTATATATTCATTTCTATATATTGCAAATATATCGTAGGCGTATTATTAACACTTGAATTTTACCTATAAAATACAAAGTGATTTTAATTATCCAATAAAGTATATATATAGATACATAATTGGCTGATAAATATTGATAGGTACATAAGTATATATTAAAGATATATAATTTTTTTTTTCCTTCATTATTTTTATGTTTACTTGAAATAATTTATGAACCGCGAACGGTGAATATTTTTTTCTTTTCTACCTTGTCTTCGGTTAAATTACATGAAAATTTATGATGTATCATTTTCTTCTTCACTTCCATACAGTATTACTTTGAATTAAAAATTCAATTGTAATATTATATTGATTATGTTATGAAAATTTTAATTATGAATTAATAAATCGTTGAAAAAAAATAAATTGTTTGTTCTTGGATAGATAATTTTTTTTTCGTTTATAAAATTGAATTGTTCAGTGGAACAACAAGTGGTTTTTCATGGATTATGAAAGGAATCACAAGAGATATAATAAACTGGGAGGGAATAAATAAATTGCATGATCGTGCAACAAGTCAGCCTAGAACCTCCGGTGCACTTTCTCCAATAGACTTCGTGTGTTTGCTTGTATTATCCTTGTATTTTCATTGAAAAATAACTTGTGAAATTGATCGCAAGCAGATAATCCAATTGGCCTCTTTTTCTTTATCTTCTTATTCCTATTATTAGGAGGGCAAAGTCCGTTAGTTGTAAAAAGTCCCGTTGTCCGGAAATCTCTGGGGAAATTAATGCTTGGTAAAATGATATCATTTAATTTTGATGTTTGTAAGAGCATATGGATATTAATATGTATGTAGACAAGTACTAGTAGCCAAGTGGGCCCATAACGATTATCTTTGTGTCAGTTACGCTGCTTTTAGTCATTTATATTAGATATAAACTGAATGAAACTGGGACACAACCTTTCTAATGTCCATTTAATAGCTGTTAAAATTTAACGAGAATTATTATAATACTAAACAATTGCTAAGCATTTAGTTTGAGACATGTGCCAGGAAGAAATAATGGAAAAATAAAAAAAAGTGTTTTGCGAATTGTATTTAATTTTGCCACAATTTTTTTGATATCACTTTCATGACATCTGCGGTTTCCGTTTGTTGTTAAATTTCTCATCGAAACGTGGGAGCTCAAGGGAGACCACGTGAAAGTCAAAATAGAAAGAAAAAAGAATAAGAGAAAATAAAATTCTGTCATTTTAAGTATATTGATAATTTTCATTTTTATTTAAATTAATTTATTATTGTCGTGAAGATGAGTTAACTGTTTATTGAGATTATCCTCATCTTTAATTTTTTTTTTTACAGATACAAGTCGTCGATCGTGCTTGACAAGGAGCCAGAGTGATCAGTCTATTGCAAAACCAGAAATTTCAGCTGGTAGTGTGCAGTATTTGGACACAATGCGGTTGAGTCTTCGTCGTCATGCAAAAGATGATAATGAAAAAGATGTAGCGAGATATATAAATGATCGTTGTGAATTGAATAAAATAAATAGAGTTTTGATATCAAATAATGAGAATAAAATTCTTGATAATGAGAAAAAACAATTGGTATTAAATTTAAGTGAAACAAAGCAAAATATACCAATGGAAAAGTTTGAATTAATAGAAAAAGATGGTGAACAACTGACAAAAAAAATTGATACAACAAATTTTTCTTCAATAAGTCCAATTGATTTTAGACGAATGAGACCTACAAGTTGGTCGCCACCACCTGGGAAGCCAAAGCACTTGATGAGAGCGCGTGTCAGTGATCCGGGACCGTTTAATCACATCATTGTGATGCCTGATAAATGTAAAAGTCAAGCAAGCACTTTAGAAATCCCACGAACTTATTGGAATTCAACAGAAATTAATTCTGGCACGTCATCCAGAGTGGAAATTATTTCATCTATACCTAAGAGCAATGTTTGCAAGATAACGGTATCGCCAATGACTTCACCGCTTGTTCATCGTCTTCAAGTTGGTGGTAATGAAAAACCAATAGGTTCACGACGAACATCAATTCTTATTAATGGCGATCAAAGCAGTGAAACAGACGTCAATGCCAATGACAATAAAGTAACAATTAGCGTAGGAGGTGAAGACAGTATATGTAATCCTACTGTTATTTCTGTAAATTCAGCAAGTCCACCGAAGATACAGAGTTCAATGGAGAACAGAACATTGGTGATATTAGAAAATTATAAATCTAATATTGTTTTAGAATCAACTCGAGATGATAAGATGGAATACAATAATATTGAGAATGGAAAAACAGTGTTATCTAATAAAAATGAGTTGAAGAGCTCGCAGAAAATATTTAATAATAAGAAGATAAAATGTCAAGATGTTGCTTTCACTCAAGATTGTCTTACGAGAAATGAACAACGAAATGTATGGTCCAAAGAATCAATGATATCAAAACTACTTGAGGATTCATTAAGAAAAGCAAGAGAAAATGGTGAGATTTTAGATGAAAGTAGTGGCGAAGCAATATTGAGAATTCTCAAACATAGTTTGTTAAAAAGTAAAGAATACGAGAGTCCAGAATTAACTGTAGAAGCTCAAACACATTTTTCACGATCACCATGTTTGCATTCAGATGTAGATTTCGTTTCGACTAATTTATTTCTCGAGGAGAATCCATATGAAGTTATTAAAGAGCCAATTTATGAAGAGATACCGGATGAACCACCACCGCTACCATTAAGTCCACCGCCCACTGAAGATTATATTAAAGACAGAATTTATTTTCCCGAAGAATACAAGGAGTCTTATTATAAAAAAGTTAATGCAGGACAATATTTAGGTTCGTATTTATCAGGGGATATATTTAAAAAAACCATTCTTGATGATATCAATGTTGATTCATATTTATCCAAGAGTCCAGAAGAATTTTTTAATAATAAAACAACATTATCGTCTGTATCATCGGACGGTAGTAATCATCTTTCAAAAAAATTTGAGCTTTTAAATTTTTTAATGGATTCAAAAGAGCGTCCAGTTGCCGTCGAAGAGGATGAAGTTGAAGAGGACGACGACGTTGAAGATGAAGAAGACACAGAAGGTGATTTAGAAGCACTCTATGAACAAAAGGAAGCAAGTATGGGTGATTTAAGTTCAAAAAGTTCTCAAATTTCAAACGTTTCTGATAGCAGCGAAGAATGTAACATTATTCTAACCAATTCTGCCGAAACAACCAAGGTAAATAACCTACAATATCCCATAAATTTAAAACAATACAATAAAAGGAGTTAATAATAAGAATATTAAAAAAAAAAACAAATGTTCAGCGAGAAGATGATGAAAAATAATTATATTCTTTCGTTTTAACATCAAAAGACACGGACAGTGGACATTGAAAGAACTGACAGTGGTGTTGGATCAGAAAGCAGTCAAGCGAGCAGCAGCCGCGGCGTGGCAAGACGCTGGCGAGCCGGAAACACCTCTTCCACCTCCTCTGGTCCGGGCAGTCTCCTCAATGGAATCCCACAGGTCATATCCGGCGATGCGAAACTCTGTGAGGATTGCGAGCAACGTTTGGATCCTCTAATCACCGACAGGTACATAAATTCATTCGTGCATACAATCTCACAAAAGATCAATTTTTTTTATGTACTGAATACTCCAAGTAACATTTGATTATTTTATCATTTTTTTTTTTTTGCTTTCCCTCATATAAATAAAACACAAGTTGACTTACTTTTATATTAACATTGCGCAAGATTTATCCATTCAATGAATACATGTCCTTCATTGTGTTTTGATTCATTATTAAAAATTAGCATTTGAATATATAGAGTAAAAGTATGAAAGAAAAATTAAAAAATAATCTATAATGAAAAGAATAAAGAAAAAAAAAATAATTAATCTTTCAAACGGTGAAATATTTATGAGAGTATTGACACGATGGTGAATATTTGAATATCATCATTAAGGCTTTCTCTATGAGTGAGTTTGAGTTTGAATAATAAAATTGATAAAAGCACGATTTGTGATCCATAATTAAATGTCGATAAATTGAGCAAAGTCATTTAATTAATAAAACATGGCTGGATTATTATCCCACTTGTTGTATCTTGCTTTTCCGGTTTACTTTCATATTCACGGTAGAGATACTGTGAGGGAGGGAAAGACGGGAGGGGGTCTGTCGTGATCAATATGCAGATCGTTGTTGGAGTTCTTGTTTATCATAAAATTCTTTCCCCTTTGGCAAATGCCAAACGTTATATATTTTTTTTTTTTCATTTCATTTATCTTCTCTCCTTTATATCAATGCTAAAAGACTTTTGCCAATGGCTGTTTAATTATTCGCGACATGAAGTGTGTATGCTCAATGAGGTTGAAATTAAATCGGGCATTCGATAACACAACGCTTTCGCTCTTTAGCGACAAACTGAATTGATAGTAGGTGAAAGTGTATCATGAAAAAAGCCATTTAGCCTTTGGGAATTGGCAATCAAGTGCATATAACTCATTGATAAATTAAATCTTGATAAAAATTAATAGATTGAATTTAGTTTTTTATTTTTATTATTATAAGTTAAATAGAATATTTATCATTTTGAATTATTGGCTAATGTTTTAAAGTGGTCGTGAAAGTATATGGTTCACTTTCATTCTAATACATTTGAAAGTATAACTCATAAATTTTCATGAATTTGCAATTGAATTATTTGATTTTATTTTGTTCAAGTGGTGTTGTTTACGCGCCATTTGTATGCCGTAAGTGTGCGAAAAAACGTGCAGAACGGAAGGAAATAATCACTGAAATTGTCGAGACTGAACAAAAATATGGTAGAGATTTACGAATAATTTTGGAAGAATTTCATCGACCAATGCTTCGTGCTGGACTTTTAACTCAAGAACAATTATCAGCAATTTTTCTCAATGTCGAAGAATTATTGGAACATAATTTAGTGCTTGCTGAAAAATTAAAAGACGCTGTGGAATTAAGTCAAGTAAGTAATTTTCACCATTTATCTCAATATTAATAAAATGTAATTAATAATAACAACAAATAATTGTAATAATTATTTATTGCGGTCAAGCAGGTATCAGGTGATGAAGATTTAGTTACTGTTGATGTTGGAAAGCTCTTTCTCGAATCTGAACGAATGCTTCATGCTTTTGAGAGTTATTGCACACGTCAAGGTGGCGCCAGTCTCTTACTTCAGAATCTTGAGAAAGAAAAAGAACTCCTCAGGATATTTCTCAAAGTTTCGCAAATGGAGAATGCAGTATTGCGTCGAATGAATCTTAATTCTTTTCTGATGGTGCCCGTACAAAGAGTAACCAAGTATCCATTGTTGCTCGCTCGTCTCCTCAAGGCAACGCCCACTGTACGTTTGGACGTGCAGGAGGCGAGAAAGAGACTGGAACAGGCACAGGCCAATATTGAATTACATTTAGAACACATGAATGCCGTATGTTTCATTATACTTATTCATTTATTTTTGTCTTTTATTAATTTATCTATTATAAATTGGACTTTGATTGATTGATTGCAGAAATTAATTGAATTTCAGGAAGCCAAAGATGTTACATCGACGAAACTCTGGCGTAGAATTTCAATAATTCAAAATGGCAGAAGATCAAATGGAGAACAGGATATGGTGAACATTAAATTAAGAAAGGTAAATGAATATTTAAATTGATTAAATATTTTTGTTGTGTCAAAGGGTTATTTGAAATGAAAATAAATTTATTTGTAGATGGCTGTGGAGATTCTTGAATGGGCGCATGAAGAAGCAAGATTTGTTTTGGAAGGTCGACTTCTTGTTGCTCAGCCTACTGACAATAATTGGAGACGAGGAAGAACTGTTAAACTTGCTCCAGTCACTGCCATGCTCGTTACCAATGGAAAGGTAAATAATAAATTATTTATATAATTATTACGCAATGCATTTAATAAAATAAATAAATTATATATGTATTTATCTGTTTCATTGAATTTCCAGTCAAATACAGAGTTTCTTGATTTGAATGACGATTCATTATTTCCAAGACAAATTGGAATTAAAGAAGCAACACTTCTTTTGGTTAAAGAAAAGATTGGACGTTATTCTCTTCTTCGCGTAAGAATAAATAAAAAATCCTTTATAAATACATTTATATACAATAAATAAATTATTATTGTTTATATATATATATATTTTTTTGTTTTTCTTTAGGAGCCATTGTACCTGGACAAATGTATAGTCTGCTGTGAAACAGATTTAGAGGATTATTTTGAAATCCAGGAACTTTCTTCAAAAGAAACTTTTATATTCAAAGTAATTATTGATGAATTATTAAAATTATTTATTTGTTTTTTATAGAATTAATAATAATGATTTAATTTTTATTTTTATTCAAGGCTGAAGATGGCGCGAGAACAAAGAGATGGTGCAGAACTCTTCAGGCACACGCACAATCATTAGGAGCTTGGCGAAGACGTCGTGGCGCACTTCCTAATATTATGATTTGTGGTGTTGCGAGAAGTTAAAGATAAATTAAAATAAAATACTTCTCTCAAAATCCGATAACCAAATAACGCTTCAGTTAAATACGTTGAGCGGATAATATTTTACAAACCTCAAACAATGATTAATTAAATAAATATAGCAAGTTACAAAGACTAATGTCTACGTATGATAAAAAGAAAATTTAAATTTAAAAAAAAAAACAAATAGTGTATAGTACGCAAATTTATAGCGTTATTATACGGACTATTGAACATGTGTGTAATTCATTATTAATAATGACATCATGCACATAATATATATATGTATTTTTAGTGACTATAGGGCTTATTTAAATGGAAAAACAAAAATTTTATTAAACATTTCTTCAAAAGATTGAGTAGCTGTGATATCGACCAGAGTTTTGGGATTGCATATATTCTTGTTTTTTTTTTTTTTATTATTGTCGATTGGAATTATGATTTAAATTTTTCCGAATAAAATATTAAGCATTATGTCCGTTAATTTTTAAATATCTCCTGATTTCTTATTCAATTGACATTTATTTTCTCTTATTTTTCCAATTGTGCCACATTGATTTCATTTTGTCAGCTTGTCGTCACAAAATGTACAAGTTGAGCAAAGGAAAAGAAGAAAAAAACCCAATTCCATTCTGTTCAAAATCTATACAGTATTTTTTTTTTTATATCCATAATGGGCTACACAAATACGTAATTGATTAAAAAAACAAAATTATTTGTATATTATAACATGTTTATTATCCAAGCGATTAAGCCACTGTAAATATATTTACACGCGTATTAAAATTGAATTCTACCTGTGGTCGATAGTAAATAAGAAAAAATGAAAATTAATGAATTGCAGTTAAATCTGCAAAATCAATAAATATGACATATTATTCAAAATTTATAATCATTATTTATTTAATATTAAGATATTTGCTGATGTATCTCTGTATCTAATGCAGAATTATGTATTAATTCATTTTCACTATCTTCTATTTCTGATATTCGAATATGTTTGGTGTGACATTTTGCTATAACCTTACGTGAATCACGATAATCATATTCTTCTATTCCTGGATGTTTATCAATGAGATATTTGTATGCTGTGCAAAGCCGATCAATGTCTTCAATTTCAAATTGCATTGGTCTCATTTTTGGATCTAAATCAGCGAGTTTAAACATCATCATAGACAATTCCTCTTTATAATCAACAGGAAAAAGTGTCCTAAAAAAGAAAAATAATATATATATACATATTAATTCAAATATTAAATTTTTAATTAATGTCTCACGATAAATAGAGAAAAATAATAATTCATTACTTGGCGCAGGTGATGGAATATTTTTGACGAGATGAAAACATGTGTCTGGTTATTTTTTCAAAGAGATGAAATTCATGAGTAGTTCTGAATTGACGCAATGGTTCGAATGTAACAACACCGACATCAACATCGGGTTTTGGTATAAAAACTTTGCCCGGAATGATGAAACGTAACTGCGGTTTTGTGAAAGCTTGCGCCATTATTGACAATCGACATCGTTGACTGGTAGATGGAGGAGCGGCTAAACGTTCGGCTACTTCTTTTTGAAATGTCAAACACATTCGAACTCTACCCATTGACCATAGCCCACTATGTTCTGATATTGCTCGAAGCCATTGAATAATTAATGGTGTAGATACATTGAATGGAAGATTACCAATAATATAAATATTTGGACATCTTTCATCCCAATCTGTTTTATATTCATCAGAAAATAATTCCGATAAATTCACTCTCATTATATCGTCATATATAATATCCATTTTGCCATTTACAATTGCAAAATTTTCTGCCAACATTTCTAGCGTTGATTTAAATCGTTTGTCTTTCTCAACTACAATTAATTTCTGTGGGAATTTTTTAATTATTGAACGTGTTAAACAACCAGGACCTGGACCTACTTCCACCACACAGGAATCTTTTAAACGACCGATTTGTTTTACAATTTTATTAGTGAGCCTTTCATCTAATAGAAAATTTTGTGCAAGTTGCTGTCTAGCTCTTAATCGATAAAGTTTCAATATATCTGCGACTGATGGAAGCGGTGGTAATCGCAATGTTGATGCCATATTTATATGATTAAAAAATATTATTCGAACAATTCAATTTTAGATATTTGTATAATTGTAATGTGATTCAAGGTTTAGATAACTCGTTGCCAATGGTTATTAATTAATTGCTGATGTTATGTAACTTCGAGTAAAATATTTGGAATATATATATTTAAATAAATGCTAAATATGTTATTGTTTTTCTGTTGTTTTTTGAGGTACTTCAAAATCATCCAAGAATCGTTCTTGCCTCACTGCGTAAATAGTGTATGCATAAATTGATATTACACCAATTCCTAATAATCCGCCAACGATCCAACTGTTTCGTTTAACTTTTTTCAAACGAGCAACTCTTTCTACATTAAACTCTTCAATTTTTTTAATATAATGTCGATCTGAGGTTGATAATTTTGCTGCGTCCTTGGCAATATTCAACTTTGGCATATCCTCAGGGTCCATTTCTTAAATATTTAAAATAAATCATCATTAATTGCAGAATTATTTAGTAAAAGTAGCAGCAAAAATATGCGATGAGAAGTTTGTAAAAGTGAGGTTATCTTATTGAATTAAACGTTGAGATGAAATAATAAAGATTAATTTTTTATTGACAACTTACCTATAGGTTAGGAGAGTACATGGTATTTCATTATTAGACTTGTATTATTCATAATTATTCTTACCTTATTTATTTCAATCGAAATATTCAACTATCACGAACACTCAACGTGTGAAAAGTAAAATCATTTCAGAAAATTTGTTCACTGGCGCCACTTGTATGGAATAATGATAAAATTATAAAAAAAAAGATATGCGCACGCATTCTCATAAAATTTATTGAAAAAATACGCGGGAAAATGTATTTCATGATGTTAATAAAAATATTAAATAAAATTTATCATTTGTGCTTCATTATTTGATTGATTATGAAGCAAAATGACTCTTCGAAAGGTCGAATATTGACAAAATAACAAATATAATTGTAATAAAATTAATACGAACGTTTCAGCAATGGTTGATGACGTCATGTTGGCGTTCAGACACACAATTTTGTTAATTTATTTTCGACAACTGCTTTCAGGAATTTTCTTCACACTCTTTCTTGCTTCTAATAGTCAAATAATTCATCTGTAATATTAAAATAAAATTATTATTAAATATTAATCATTGATACGAATTTTATTCACAAATTATACCTGCAAGTTTAGGTGATACAAATTCAGTAGAAAATCTTTCATTAAATTATTCAAATATACGAAAGAACAGCAACAAAATCATATCATCTCCAACAAAACATTTAGTTCTCAATATAATATAATACAACAGATCAATTAATATCAAAGGTTCATTACTGTTTAAACACAATTGAATAATACTATTTCGTTAACAAAGAAAAAAGCCAGTAAAATTCAAGTCAACACCCACGACATGTTTCGCTAATGCACCACCACCACAAACGCCGAACACTAGCGCCACCTCGGAAACTCTGTCGATAACAAACTATCAATCAACTCCCGCCATAATTAAATTAAAATAGCGCGAAAATTCAAACCCACAATATCAATTAAATCTTCAATTCACAATAAAAAAAAGAAAAACAATCATCATCAACTTTACATAAAAAAAAATACTTTCCCATGAATAAAAACAAATACAAAAACAATAAATAATTAAATAAATCTTTTTCACAAAATTAAACTCCATTAAAATATAATTAAAATATAATTTATAAATCAATTCAATTTGCCCTGCCAATATACATTCAACAAACCATAAAGAGTGAATTATCGGTTAATCGAACAGAGTATTTGGTTGCTTTCACCAATGCATGATTGAACAACAATTGAATGATGTCGATTCAGATCCATCACATAGACACCACTAGTGTCCAACACAAAATTCAATGGATAAGAGTATATACTAATGAATGTGAATGTGCAAGTATATAATACACCATCAGTTTTAGCCACATAGAAAGGACAGCAGATAAATTGAAGACAAGGATAATATAGAGATAGAGTTATAATGATTTGAAGCTCGTCGATGCGTGGATTATGTCGGCAGCAGCTAATAATTGGAGCGTAATGGTATATAGACTAAAGCCATTATCGTTACCCGTTAATGTATAACCGTTAACGTTAATTCCAATCCACATATATATACAGCTCCTATCTCTTGTCTCATCCTCCATTCTCTATAGAGTATAGATATATTCATATTGTATATCCATACACAATTTCGTCATCGTATCAGTAAATACTCACATGATAATATATACTATATATCTATCTATCTTGTCTCTTTCTTCATCGTCTTCTCCAATTTTCCCCGATAGAAATCGCATTAGTGTTCATTCGTGCATGAAGAAAAAAAAAATAAATACTCGATGGGAAATTTTTTAGTCACAATTTTTTATTTATTTTTTTGTTCCCCAATATATTGAAGAGTTTTATTTTATTCAATAGAGATATTTGTTATGTAACGATAAAAGTTTATGTGAGTTGTTTCCTGTTTGGGAAATGATCCTGGTGATTTTTTTTTACAAGTGCTGCGAATTTTAGTGAGAGTAATTGAACGTAATGCAATTGAATTTTCAAATGGGAATAGGAAATATTTATTGGGATATATTGTATACAGGATATGGATCATTCAAAATCTATTAATAAAATTTAAAACCTGTTGAAATATATGTATATACATATGTGTGTGTGAATTGAGTCGATAGATATTTATACGCGTTTAATTATTGAGCATTTAGCGGATGAATTAAATTTTTTATTTGATATAAACGTGAGCGCGAACGTTTAATAATATTATATATTGATAAATTTATTCGATGAGATGAAAGACAGGATAAAAAATAAAAAGCAATTATAGAATATTGAATTAAAATTTATCAAATTGATAATAATATAAATTAAATTAGTTCACTATGTGGATAATATTTATTTTTAGTTTGAATAATCGCGAATGAAACATGAAATGTAATGGGAATATTTTAAATTAAATTTAATCCACCTATTCTTCTTTTGTGTATACACAAATATACTATGGATTTTACCGTGCTTTATTCATACCATGATAAGCTGAAAACGGTTGCACACCGGTGTACAAGTCGTAAAAATGGAAATTTGTTTTGCGCATTGTGATTTATATCGTCATTTGTATTCAGAGAATAAGGCAATGATGCTTTCTTTTTAACATTATATTTATTTTTTTTTATTCTCAATATATATTCTACCACTACTAGTATAACCTATAGTCCAATATTATATACAAAATAGAGAGTACATTGTATATATACAGCTTGTATGAAAAAAAAAAAAATAGTTGCAATTTTAATCTACAATAATTTTTCTTGATTTAAAATATTTTTATTTTTTGCTTTTTCCTCATTTTTCTTTCCACCTCCGACTTGTACCTATTTTTCATTCACCCCTTCATCAACCACCCCAAGCTTTATACATACACAAATGTGTATTATATATTGCTTTACACCTACCTGTATGATAAGCAGCTTCAACTAATGCCAGTGAAGAATCCTACACTCGCTATCAGAGACTTTGGATGCCCACTCAAATGACACATAGTTATATATATTATCAATGCGCCACTCTGACTCTTTGACCTTCACACTTGATCGTAGGTATAAATATGACCCAAATATCAGCGCAAATATGAATTAGGGATAAAAAAAAAAACAAAGATATAAAGAGGAAAAATGAAAGAAAAAAGAGAAAAAAAAATATGTGATTAATAAAAGAAAAGGGCGAAAGAGAAAAGTTTTGATAGCGACGTTAGAAGGCCGGATTTCCGTTTATTTTAGGCCACACACTATACCACTTACGTGTTTTTTATACCTGTTATTATATTCGAAAGTTCGTCAGTGTCATGCTGTTAATAATTCAACGAGTTTACCTACCCCCTTCAATTACCACAAAGACCTAAGAAAAAAAAAAAATCCTCCGAAATATTTTTATTTCATTCCGTTGTCAAATATATATTTTATATATTTATATTTATATATTTGTCTATATAAATAAAGAAGTATATGTATATAAAAGTTTTTTTTTCTTTCTATTTTATTTTTATTTTTTTTCATCTGAATAAGTTGAATGTTGAAATGAACGTGACGTTAACTTAATTTTATATGAACTTTGTAATGGGATTACATTCGCAAATGGAACTAGTGTGTACTACTTGATTTAATTAAATTGCCGCAATGAGAGAAAAGGATAAAATATGTGTGTAAGTAAAATTGAATAAAATAAAATGTCCACGAAAATAAAATAATATAAATATATATTTTTGAATGAATTTATTGAATTATTTAAACATGTAAGTTAAGTAAAATTTATGTTTTATTAATCTAAAAGAAGATTTAAGTTACAATTGGGTGCGGTTTTTAATCAGGATGACAATGTTGTGTTGTGTAGAGGTACAGAATGAGAATACAGAGAGTAAAAGAACAAAGAGCGCACACATGTGGTTTAAAATGTGATTATCGGACAGCACTTGGTCCACTGAATTTATTGTATACGTGTGTGTGGATAGATAACACATGCGTATGTGTATGATGATCACGTAAATTTCATTTTACTCTGTCTACTTGTTATTTTTTTATTATTTATTTTTCATCATCGTTTGTTTATTATATGTGAATACATTTATGTATATATATTTTTTATTGTAAATATAAAGGGTTCTAGGATTGATTTGCATAGTGGAAAAATAGTGTGCAATGAGAATGTCAATAAAAAAAAAAAAACAATGTGAAGGAAAGAAGAGAGGGGAATTTTCTTTTTTTTTTTTACTTGATAACTATTTTGTATTTTGATTTTTTTTTTTTTTGTGACCGGATATTTTGTATTGAAGTAAAAGTATGACGGGATACGACGCAAAATTATCATAGATATTGGTCCGGGCTTTTGGAGAGGTTCATAAATATTATGCGAGTAATATTTGTGATGAAAAAAGTGAAGAAAAAAAATAAAAGGTATGTATGAGGAATGAAAATGAATAAAAGAAAATTGACGTTGCATTGTGTGTATTTAAGGGAAGAAATAATGACAGGGATAAATTGATTTTGAAAGTTGTAATAATTTTTTTTTTTTTAAAACAAATGATTCATTTATTTTATTTTATTTTAATTTTTTTTTTATTATTTATTATTATTTATTATCAACTGTTAAACATTAAAATTTATTGTGTATCCATGTTAATGATTTATTATATTTATAGTCGAGATGAAATAAAATTTTTCTAGAACAAGTTATCTATAAATAAATTAATATTTATTAATTTTTCTCATGTCTGATTTATTTTATTTCATCAAACTTTTTAAAATGAAATTAAGTAAAGTTTAATTATTGTATTCATTTCCAACTCATCTATTGTTTATACACTCACATTATTTCTACCACAAAACAAATAATAAATTATAAAAATATAAAAATCTAGCAAATGAGAAAAAACAAAAAAAAAGACTTCGAAGAGAGAATACAAAATTATCTACAAACGAACTCATCATAAGTTTATATCTATAGTTTATACCACACAGTTTTTTTTTCTTTTTCGTTCTGTTATCACGAAGTGAATTTATTCTGTCACCACTAGGAATAAAATTATAACACCACATTTTTCTTTCAGAATAAATGACAAAGAGAAAATATGAAGAAAAAAAAAAACACTCATACCCAGAGGATGAAATATTTGAATTTCTATTTTGCAATCAAGATTTTTTATATTTGGATGTCATATACATATATATAATTTGCTTTTTATTCCCTTGATCCTTACACATTATATATATACATACACATTCATAAATATATATACCTGAATAACTTGTCACTCTTCTTTTTTATTTTTTTGTTTCATGTTTTTGTTTGATAAATTTTCTAGAGCAGCGCATCAGTTGCATTGCGTTAGTTACACAATGAAAAACAGCATAGATAATATATATACATACTTGTACATATATATATATAAGTGTATATATGTATATTGTGAAGAATAGAGAAAGGGATTCAACACAATTTGTGTAATGCTACGTTTTAACACGACTGTACGTGTAATCGCGTCGTTACTTCAATTTCCTCCGACAATTTTAGAGTTTGCGGTTTATATATCTGTACATATATGCACTGTACAAATGACTAGGTATGTATATATATATGACAATATACATGTATGTATACAGATATGTGTTTGTAACCTGAGGGAACAGTGCAAAAGCTTTTTACATTGACGCATGCGCTTTTATTTTTGAAATTATGATATTAAATATTTTATTTTTCTTTTTCTTTTTTTTTTCCTGCAGTAATTTTGTTGAATAAAAATTTATTTTATTTACAGTGTATACCACTAAGTTGAAATATTAAAAAATATTTTATTTTATTTTTTTATTTTATATATTTTTGATTATTTATAAACTATAACGATATTTTTAAATTTCTAAAGAGATGAAAATTTTTTTTATACTCTGTATTATTTTTTATTTTATAAATACATCAAGCGTTACGTGTATGGCATCAGGAAATATATTACTATTATACAGGAACATATAACCAAAGAATAAATAATAAAAATATATATATATAAATATGTACATACATATACATAGATATATATTTTATTGTCAAAGTATCACTCGATTCGCCCTTCGAATTTTGTTCAATCCCTCTGTCACATTTTCCCCCGACACATGATCAGTATAGGACAAGTCATCAGCTCCCTCTCTGCAATAATCGAACTGGCCTGATATGTAAATCTACATGTATATTTTATCGGCAACACGTGGTTGAATACAATATATAAATAATCAAAAAAAAAAAAATAAAATAAAATAAAAATAATCAAAAAAAAATTAATAAAGCTGCAAAAATATAATTGAAATATTTCAAGCTCATCCCGTACCCTTATATACATTATACCAAATATATAATCCCCATTTTCTCCTTCTCAATCCCTTCACAAAAATATAATACATAATTATAAAATAAAAATAAAATATAAAATAAATAAAAATATTCAATGTAAATTTGATTAAAACCAAATGATACAAATGAATCACCTCAAATAAAAAAAAAATATGTATATATATATATATATATATATATATTTCTAAAGTAAAAAATAGAGAAAGAGATGAAAAGGAAAAATAGGTAAAATGAAAATAAAAAAAAATGATACCGGATCCACGGACGCGCCCTCGACCTCTCTCTTACTCTCGTTTTATTTCTCAGTTTTCCTTGTATTATATATTTTTTTTTTTTTTTTGCGGATAGTCCTCCTGTTGCCTGGGTGGTTTACGTGTACTTCTTCTCCTCTCTTTCACCCTCATTTCTCCTCGCGTATATATATACACACATATACACCACGCACACAATTACACTCAGCCATGAAAGTTTATATACCCTCCTATACTCGATCTTGCGCTATGGCAGCCAGTATTCCACTTCTCTGTCTCTTCTCTTATACTACCCGCACATTTACCATCATTCTCTGTCTAACCTTTGCCGTGTCATTATAGAATCTCTCTGTTCACCTCATAGTCGCGGCTTTCCCCGCGGGACAAGAGCAAGAGGAAAATTCAGAGAGAGAGAAAACGACGCGCACCCTCACGGCCAGCAGGTTGACGAAGAGAACAAGAACAAGAGAGAGGAGGGAAGGGGTGGCACACGCGAGAGAACTCGACACCCTGGGTAGAGGGAGAAACAGGAGGCCCGGGCAGTGTAAGCCGGGCAGCCTGCCCGTTGATATCGGTAACGTTCGTTTTTTTGCTTGCTTCGTTTATTCATCTTTGATCTATTATACACACGCACGTACTCGCATAATTTTCAATGTCTTGAATAATTATTTATGATGAAAATGTCACTGTTTAATATTTGATGTGGTATTTAAATAAATGATTAAGAAGAAAAGGAAGAAAAAAAAAAAGATTGGGAAAAGATTAAATAATTGTCATTGCAAAAAATAAATAACAGAGAGTGAACGAGGAAAAATAAAAAAATAAAGGAAGAGACAAGTGAATTTTTTTTTTTTTTTTTTCGTTCATATAAACACGGGCAACTGTACACTTGTCTGGACTTAAGGAGGAAAAGTAACAGGTTGGTGATTCCATTGGATTCAGCTCTCTGAAGCTACATTTACTCCATGCCAGTCACTTCAACATTTTTTATTGTTTTTGGATTAGATTATATATGCGTTTATTTGTTTATTTATTTATTTATTTTTTTTTTTGGTGTTTATGTATATGTTGGATGATTGATGAAGGAGAAAGATAATTGTTTGTTTAATTAATTCGAATGTGTGTTAGAATGTAGGGGTATAATAATGATGAGGAGATGAATTGATAAAAAATTTTTTTAGTGGTCTTTGATCGATTAGATAATTTTCCGCTGTTGACAGAATGGAAACTGTTGCGCGTTGAGAATGTATATACGATAGATATTCAGTGAAAGCGCGGGGAAAAAAAGCTTTCGAGGACTGTGGAATTTTTTTATTTATTTTTTTTTATTTTGCTATTTAGTTGACAATTGGATAAATAGAGTGTGAATAGGTTAATCAGAGGAAATACGTTTAATTACAAGCTATTGTTATCAGTAACTTTTAAAAGTTTATTTCTTTTTTTTTATTTATTTACTTATTTTTTTTCATCGTCACTGATGTACTGGGAACATGTTTTTTAATTCAAAAATGCTCAATAAAAAAAATTTACACAGTGTGATACAGTCAAAGGCAAAGCTTGTTTATGCTTTTCAAATTTTTTTTTTCTTCGTTCAATTTATTTCATGTCACATGAAAGCAAGCTTGACCGTTTTTTTATATATATATATATTTTTTTTTTTTACATCATTTCTTTCCCATACAGTAAAATGCAAAAAAGCTAGTTCTAAAACCCTAACACATTCGCGATACTTTATAGACTTTTTTTGAAAAGAAAATTGAAATGAAAAATATATTGCTGACACTAAAATTATATTTCACAGAAGAAGTATAAAAATTTTTTCTTTATGCCTCCAAAACTTTTCCAATATTTATCTCTATAAATATGTAATATACATACATACATATATGAACGGTATGTGATGAGAAGCCGTGAATTTTCGTAGCAATTTTACGAAAGAAGGGAGAGAACAAATGATCTGAGACAAAGGGTGCAAGCAAATGACGATGTCCTGAAAAGGAGAGAACGTTTAATAAAGATAATACTATATACGCTTGACTGTAAGGCAGCATTGAAGAAGTGGAGCACGTGAAGGGTGAGATAGTAAAGGCAAAGTGTGAAGAATTTTTTTCTCTTTATGAGAAAAAAAAAAAAAAAAAGCTTTCAGATAAATAACACGGTAAAAGAAGGAAGATACAACCATACATATATGCATGCGTAGCTCAACGAGCGTGAAAATGTCATCTCCCGTCAAGTTTTTCATCCCCCTAGTGTACACCAAACTACTACGCGTCTATAATATTAAATCTCTCAAACAAAAAAAAAAAAAAAAAGAAACAAATAATACATATATTAATAATATTATTTTATTTTTAATTTCATAAAAATAATTGGTTGAAGATATAATTATATTATCATTCGTTACTTCATTTAATATTTATATATGTATGTATTTTTATATGTTTATTGTTCAATTGTTATGTTTATGTGTTTGTTTAAATTATACTGGTTGATTCAATGTCGTCATTTTTTTTATAACTACTGGTGACTATTGTATTATAAGTAACATTGTCTTCGATGCGCGTGAATATAAGTAGTCATTGATATTGCTGCTAGTGCACGCCTTCAGTTTATATACATACATACATACATACATACATACATATACGATGTCATTGCTAGAGAGATGTACGAGGTAGAGTCACCCATTGACCTAGTTCAAACCACGTCGTCGTGCAATGTGGGCCACTGGCGCGCAGTATTTTCATTTCCATTCGACGCTTTTTCCTTTTACCACTTTTCCATATTTATCCTTTACCTCATTTCTCATCATTATTTCCTGTTGTCTCCGCGAAATGAACACAGGTATATGTATGTATGTATGTAAATATTAATCGCAGTTTTAAGTGAAGAGTTTTGTGACAATTGTATTCGTGTATGGTTGAAAGTTTTTTTTTTATGTTTGATTTGCGTAAGCGAAATCAAAAAAAGATAAATGAAAAATACACAATGAATTTTTCGTGGATATATTTTGTAATTTTTATTACTATTGGGAATGAAAGAAAATATTCAAGAGTAAATTGTGTCAGTTGATTGGACAAATAGTGAATGAAAGAATAAAATTTGATTGAATGTGAATTTTAATCTCTCGTTGTAAAACAATTTTGATATTCGTTGATTTATTATGAATGTTTTTTTGGTATTTGTGTGATGAAATATTGTGTATGAATAAGTGAATTATTTTGTAGGGTTGATAAGACTTTTGCGAATACTTGGAGCGAATTGTTGAGCCTCTGGGTATGAAGAAAAAAAAAAAAAAAAAAGCCTGAATCAAGATGAGAAAAACAGACTGAGAAAGTTTGAAATAACTTTGTGTTAAATTTGTATAATTTTTTGAATTACTTTTAAATTTAAATAAAACTCTATAAAGATGAATTAAAATTTTTTTTTCTGTATAATTCCTGATTAATGATAAATCATCAACAATTAATTTATTCATACAATATAATACTCAATAATTCGATATAAATATATAAATATTCATAAATTTATATTTTATGGTATAATCATTGTTAAATCAAGTCGATTATTGAAAGCTTACAATATTATTCATTAATTATAATTTTCATTTTGTACATAATTTATAAATAATTACGTACCAACATTCACCTTTGACGTATACAATTACCACATTGGAAACAAGTTGAATATTGTGAAAATTAATATATAAAAGGATTATTAATTCCAAAGCAAAATAATCTACGATGATGATGATGATGATGATGATGAAGAAATAAATATAAAAAAAAAATATTATCACGAAGAACTTAAAAAAAAAATTAATAGAAAATAAATATCTACGATAATACAGCAAGAAATAATATATAAAATTGTATACAAGGTTGAAAAAAAAAAAAAAATAAACAAATAGCAAAAAAAAAAATAATATGATTGATTCATAAGTTCTTTTTATATTTCTCTTCTTCAATATCGATGTTTCACATTATTGCACCATTGCATTTACGTACATGACGCGTGCTCACAATGATTTAAAAATATTATACGCAAACCACATTCAAGCAGATATAAATAAATATATTTATATATTTCTTTTTCTTATTTATTTATTTTTTTTTTCTATCAGTCTTTTCGTCAAGTAGAGAGAGAATTATTCCATGTACGAGTGCACACATGATGTGTCTATGTATATGTATACGTAGAGTCTTGAGCGAGAATGAGAGAAATAAATAGAAAGAGTGGAGAAAAAAAAGGGAATGAAAGAAAATAGCAAAGGGTCGTTGCAAAATGTGAGCTTGGGTTTGTCCTACCGATCAATAGCTACAGGTGGCAGCCATTTCCCTTCAGTCATTCAACCATGTACCTATATACTTCATTTACATATATGTATACATATATACATACCGATATGTTTTATTTTTTTATCTATGTATATACAATCCTTTCATTGCCACCTTTCGATGTTTTCTGCATTAATATTATATACTCTACTCTTGACTTTTACGTTTTAATGAATTAAAGAAAATATAATTTAAGAGTGCACTTGATTGTAATAAAAGTCACTTTATTGTGCTGTATATATTGTTAAATGAAAAGAAAAAAAAAATTGAAAAAAAATTTAATTAGAAATTTCTATTTATTGTCGTTGATTATTATTTTGATTATTATTGAAATTGAAATAGAGGAAATGATAATAATGGCACTGGGTAGTGAATTGGGGGTTTTATAATAAAATTTGATTTTTTTTTTTTTTTATATTATCTTTTGACTGTTTGGTTGTTACAAGTCAATGGATAATTTATTATCAAGCCACTCCTTTTGAACACAGTAATCAGTCGCTTGTAATTATCTCATGCCGACAATTAATTTACATATGTATTTATTTAGTCAGATGAATACTCATCTATTGTTATACATCCCCTTGACCACTTTGTGATCATAATTATTCTTAATATTATTTTAAATAGATTATAATTATTTTTGATATTATTTTATATAAATCATAATCAATCTTAATATTATTTTAAAAAGATTATAATTTTTCTTAATATTATTTTATTCAGATTATATTTATTCTTAATATTATTTTCCAAAGATTATAATTATTCATAATATTATTTTATTAATATTATAATTATTCTTAATATTATTTTACAAAGATTATAATTATTCTTAATATTATTTTTTTAAGATTATAATAATTCTTAATATTATTTTTTCACGATTATAATTATTCTTAATATTATTTTATTCAGATTATAATTATTCTTAATATTATTTTTTCAAGATTATAATTATTCTAAATATTATTTTACAAAGATTATAATTATTTTTAATATTATTTTTCAAAGATTATAATTATTTTTAATATTATTTTACGAAGATTATAATTATTCTTAATATTATTTTACAAAGATTATAATTATTCTTAATATTATTTTATTAAGATTATAATAATTCTTAATATTTTTTTTTCAAGATTATAATTATTCTAAATATTATTTTACAAAGATTATAATTATTCATAATATTATTTTATTAATATTATAATTATTCTTAATATTATTTTACAAAGATTATAATTATTTTTAATATTATTTTACAAAGATTATAATTATTCTTAATATTATTTTACAAAGATTATAATTATTCTTAATATTATTTTACAAAGATTATAATAATTCTTAATACTATTTTACAAAGATCATAATAATTCTTAATATTATTTTATTGAGATTATAATTATTCTTAATATTATTTTATTCAGATTATAATTATTCTTAATATTATTTTATTCAGATTATAATTATTCTTAATATTATTTTACAAAGATTATAATAATTCTTAATATTATTTTACAAAGATTATAATAATTCTTAATATTTTTTCATCAAGATTATAATTACTCCTAATATTATTTTATTCAGATTATAATTATTCTTAGTATTATTTAATTCAGATTATAATTATTCTTAATATTATTTTATTCAGATTATAATTATTCTTAATATTATTTTACAAAGATTATAATTATTTTTAATATTATTTTGCAAATATTATAATTATTCTTAATATTATTTTACAAAGATTATAATTATTCTGAATATTATTTTACAAAGATTATAATAATTCTTAATATTATTTTACAAAGATCATAATTATTCTTAATATTATTTTATTCAGATTATAATTATTCTTAATATTATTCCACAAAGATTATAATTATTCTTAATATTATTTTATTCAGATTATAATTATTCTTAATATTATTCCACAAAGATTATAATTATTCTTAATATTATTTTATTCAGATTATAATTATTCTTAATATTATTCCACAAAGATTATAATTATTCTTAATATTATTTAATTCAGATTATAATTATTCTTAATATTATTTTATTCAGATTATAATTATTCTTAATATTATTTTATTCAGATTATAACAATTCTTAATATTATTTTATTAAGATTATAATAATTCTTAATATTATTTTACATAAATTATAATCATTCTTATTATTGTTTTGCATATAAATATTATTCATTCAACTGAATAATCAAAATTCAAAATCATTATTTCCTCCAGAGCGTTCTATTTATTTATTTTTTTTAATATTATAGAAATAAATACATATATTTTTTTTTTCGTGATTGAGGGGACTCGAAGAATACAATGAGGGCGTGGATTATTATAGGTCTTCAAGACAACTTTTTTTTCTTTTTTCTTTTTGACATTAAGGGGCAGTCAAGTATCTATATTGTAGTTACATGATTATATATACACATGAGGATATAGAAATTTTTATATAGCCGTACATACATATACATATATACACATCGAATAACTATAAGAGGCTTTACAAACATCCATCGTGCACGACGTACGCAACGAATAAACTTGGTTCAGAAGAAAGATCGCGTGGGTGATGCTCTAACATCGTTTGTTTTCGAGTTAATTCAATTTCGTTTGACCACACCCTCATAATAAAAGTTTTTTTTTTTTTTCCTTCTACCTATACATCATTTTCGCTTCATTTTTTCCTCTTCCCTTCCCCTCACTTCTCTTAATATAACTCCATCAACCTTTTGTTAATTTGGCAAGAAATAAAGAACAAAAAATAAAAACAAGTTTATTTGCCCTCAGTATTTTTTTTTTTTTTCACAAAAACCCGACCTCCAAATTAATATATGCGAGCTTGCTTTTTGTTTTTTTTTTTTCTTTCTCTATTTCTTCACGTGACTATTTATTCTCTATCTTTCACTCTTTATCTCGGTCGTACTGAATTACGCGCACACACAAATCCAACGACGACGACGTAAATCACTTAGTAAGAATTGAGTTAGAGAAAAGAAGAGACCAATCAAAAAAAAAAAAATAGAAATAGTAAAAAAAACGTAGGTGTAAATCGATAAAAGTAATTTAAATCTTATTTTTCTTTTCATTTTTTCTTCTTCATAGAGATATTATTTTTTTAAAAATACTTTTCAATGAGATATATAGTAGATCCTTTCTATACATACTTTGATACTTTATACATAAATATACATATGTTATACATGGATATGAATATAAAAATTAATATTGCAAGCTTTTATCCATCCAGCAGCTGTCTGTATATAGTATAATGATCGTGATCTCTTTGTCTTTAGCTGACAGCAAAGTGAAGTTATAGGGGAGGACAAAGTGTATATCAGATCTACCGCAACAAGTAGTCAAACCGCGCGTCTGGTCGGCCACTATAGTATAGCACTCCCTGCCATTACCTCTTTCACATCTGTGCGTCGTTTATATTCTGTATACATATGGATATAGAGTTTCTTTGAGGTCTTGTCAACGCGATCAAGTTATACATATCGTTGGACATGACAGATTAACTTCAACTTCTAACCCCAAAAGTGTTGTCCCCATTTGATAAATGGATTCAAGCAAAAATATTATTAACAGCGTTTAAACACTTGTGTAAAACATTTTTTTATTTTTTTTACGATGCTGAAGGTGAGAATTAATTGTTGTATAATAGTTTGTCACAGTCTGACATTATGATGAAATCACAGCGGCAATTATTTTCGTCGTGAACGTGACACGGCGAGGCAAAAAGTGAAATAAAAAAAAAAAAAAAATACGTGTGGCAAGGACCTTGGGGAACAAAATAAAATCACTCGTAATCACGAAATATTGCGTTTCAAACCAAAAAAAAAAAAATGTAGAAACTTTTTTTTCTTTTTTTACTATCCCTAACTCTCCCTGTCAGTCAATTGCCATGTCGATGGGACGCACGATAATTTACTATGAGTCATCAGGTCACCCCTCAATTTTCCAGAGTGTAGAGGTGAATTGGAGTCCAGATACACAGTCATACATTTAAATTATATAATAGTATTATGATGAAAAATGTAAGAAAATTAGAGGAAATAAAATGAATTAAACTAAAAATCAGATTTGAAGTCATGTGAATGAATGATGTTTTTTTTTTCCTGACAATTTTTTTTCACACTGTGAAAAAAAAAAAACGATCATTTTAAATCGATTTTATCCATTTTTCCTTAAAGTCTTTTCGTACAGGGATATATTATACAACCCCCTTGAGAATATTTTTCTTGTGGTAAAATATATAAAGAGTATTACAGACTATATCAGCTGAGATAATATCATTTTCAAGATACATTGTATTGTTATCTTTTCCTGTTAGTCCTGGAATATATTATTCTTAGATATAGACTCTTCATATAAGAAAAAAAAAGAATTAGTTTTCATTTGGTTATTTTATTTTTATCATTATACTTATAATATATGTCTATGCTCAATAATAATTCATTGTATTATTAATATATTTATTATTAAATTTGAATTTATTTCGAATAAATTTCTATTATAATTTAATTAAATATAATCTTGATAATATTTACATTGAAAATGAATTAACTGTATTGATGTTTTTGTCGAGAGAGCAAATGAAAAATCGATTATGAATATATTTTAACTTAAAATTATTATACACGCGCATTTTGTGGTTTGCGGTTTAATGCAAGAGAGTATATGTGGTGTCTTATTACTAATTAACTTGGCGGGTTGTTAAAATTTATGATGAGCCAACGAATTATGAGTATGAATGCCAGGTAAACTGGGAGACACCTTTAATTTACTAAAAGCAGCAACAATAATATACATATATAATTCTGATTAAATGCACAAATGTCGTTGAATTTATTGTCCGATTGTGAAATTTGTATTCTAATAGAATTCAATTTCTCTTTGCATATATTACAATCCATGTAAACATTTGTTATTCAAGTTATACGTGTCTTTACAAGTTTGTAGGAATAATATATTGATAAAATCATGAGGAAATAATATTGCAAAATGTTTTGGATTATAGATATATATTCTTGAAATAATATATAATTATTTATATTATAAAATATATCGATGAATCAATATTGAATAATTCGATAAATTTGTTTATTATGTAGTTTAAATATTTATTTTTGTTTAGGGGAAGTTGCTGAGAGATTGAAGCTCACACGGAAGTGATATTCTGCCCACTCGTTGGAAATTCATGACGTCAATTTTATGAGCTTAATGTGACGATGAAATATGCAGAGGAAAATAACCGCCCACGGACATCAACATATTATTATTAAAAAAATAAATTGAATAAGCGTAATAAAATATATATAAAAGATAAAGGACAACTGCAAGATAAATATTTATTTTAAATTGAAGTAAATAAAAATCCAAACGACATTTATGTCAGTCGTCGGGCATCAGACGGACGTCAGAGCGTCGTCCTCGTGGCCATTTCTCATTGACACATCTTGAGAATTTTTATCGCTTTGATGCAACACCACAACTGGCATCAAAGTCAGCCAGAGCAAATGTGGAAAAAATTAAATATCTCTAGAGGGCATTAGAAAAAAAAAAAAATCTAACACAGAAGAGAAAAAAATTTAAAAAAAAAAGAAATTCGAGTTTTTTTTTTCTTCTTCTTTTCTTTTTTTTTTTTTTTTTTATTTTCGTTGAGATTTCAAAATGTTGCCGACAAATGTGATGTCCTTTATGAAGAAGGTAAGCATGTATAATACTCTCAACTACTTTTTATTCTCACTTGAAGTTGTTCGTTGCTTGATTTTAAAAAATTAAAAAAAAATTATTTTTTTCATTTTTTCTTTCTCTTAATATATTTTTCCTCTGACATTGTATTTTTATTTTTTTTTTTTTTGGGAGGGTTTTCCTTTATTTTAACAAGCAAACGACTTTTTCACATTTGCCCACGGAAATTCATTATTTTTAATTGAAACAAAAAAAAAATATTAAAGCAACCGTTCAAATAGTATTAAATGCAATGGTTTACCCTGAGTTCGTTGTGGTTTTTTCTGTTTATTTTTTCCTTCTTCTTGTATTTTTTTCTCTTTCCTTAATAGATCCCTTGAGAAACGAGAGCAACATCGAACGTAGCGCAATGCCGTACTTTAAATTAAGTCACCTTTCGATTGATTTACTCCTACAGTTAATACGTGTATATCGGTCGTACACGCGAGATAATAAATTTTCATTCGCTCTCGTTCCGGTCATTCTATACATGTATATTTTTTATATACGTGTATACATACATATATTGGAGAGAAATATTCTGAGAATATTCACCCTATTGACCCAAATTATCCTGACACGTACATTCAATATATATCATAAAACAATTATAAACCAAAGTCATAATCCCCGATGAAATATTTAAAAAATTATTTTATAAGTTGAATTAATTGATAAATGACATTTATAATCACAATTCACAAATTCTCTGACACTAGGTACTCTCTTATGTATATTCACTGTCCTTGCTCTCTTTTTACGTCATCATGAATTCCGTTATCGCCATGGCATTTCAATAATACAACCATTTGACCTTCACTTAGTCATTAAATCCCGCATATTTTTCCCTATAAAATTTCCTATTATTTCTTATCTACCTCTTGCATTCATTGAATTGAAGAATTATTTGTTTATTCAGATTATAATTATTCTTAATATTATTTTATATAAATTATGATCATTCTTAATATTATTCAATTCAGATTATAATTATTCTCACTATTATTTAATTCAGATTATAATTATTCTTAATATTGATTTATCAAGTTTATAATTATTCATAATATTATTTTATTCAGATTATAATAATTCTTAATATTATTTCATTAAGATTATAATTATTCTCAATATTATTTAATTCAGATTATAATTATTCTTAATATTGATTTATCAAGATTATAATAATTCTTAATATTATTTTATATAAATTATAATCATTTTTAATATTATTTAATTCAAATTATAATTATTCTTAATATTATTTTATTCAGATTATAATAATTCTTAATATTATTTCATTAAGATTATAATTATTCTCAATATTATTTAATTCAGATTATAATTATTCTTAATATTGATTTATCAAGATTATAATAATTCTTAATATTATTTTATATAAATTATAATCATTTTTAATATTATTTAATTCAAATTATAATTATTCTTAATATTATTTTATTCAGATTATAATAATTTTTAATATCGTTTTATTAAGATTATAATTATTCTTAGTATTATTTTACAAAGATTATAATTATTCTTAATATTATTTTATTAAGATTATAATTATTCTCAATATTATTTTATTCAGATTATAATTATTCTTAATATTATTTTATTATCAGATTATAATAATTCTTTAAATTGAAGAATTATTCTCTACATTTATCTACACATCGAAAAATGAAAAAAAAAAAAAAACAAAAACAAAAAAATCTACCAACAAAATAAATATAATAATTAATAATAGAAATAAATATTCACATAAATTAAAAAAAATAAAAATATAATTATCACGTTTTTTAAATAATTATTTCATTTTATTTAAATTCTTCATTCAATTGTGAAACTCTTAAATAGAATATTGATTTTATAATTGAAATTTATCGACTAGTCTGTCAGAGAACAATTAATATACATTATTAAATTATTTCCAAAGTGCTTGATGCAAAAGAAAAAATTTTTTTTCTTTCTTTTAATAATGAATAAAAAAAAAAAAAAAATAATAATATACAGCAAGAATATATTAAATCTTGAGAGTGGAATGATGATGTTCATCAATTGGTAGAATGCAATGTTGATGGGACGTGACAATTACAATGAGAGTGCGGAGGAGGAGGAGGAGGAGGAATATATCTCAAGTTATCTCTATACTCCCGATGCTCTTATCGATTGCATTGTGAATGTCAATCGTGTACATGTACATACAAGTATATACACCTAAACTATATATACATATACAACCACATACTCATCATGGAATTTCACGCATCCACAGTTTACTCGGACTTGACGTTGGCGTTTAATTGACGCATTACCAATTTATCTCTCAAGCCAATCGTTCGTGACATATTACATTGCATCCTCTTATACAATAATAAATATCTCATCATGAATTATTTTTAAACAAAAAATTAATTGTCTTCCAAAAGAAAAAAAAAAAAAAAAGAATATGATACATAATAATATTTTCTATTCAATAATTCATTGTTGTTTATTAATATTTAAAATGGTGTTGGTTCAGAGATTAAATATACATATAAATATTTTTTTTAAGTTTTATTTATATAGTAGCTGAGCTAAAGAGCACAAAGTGTATATGTATAAAGCAACTTGAGGGTTTGAATGCCTGGCGGCTTGCCAGTTACTTAACCCGCCCAATTTACATCGTAATTATGAGATTGGCTTTTAGCGCTAACCCTATCCCGCCATTTCTCTTTTGCTTTCGTGTCTGAAACCTTTACTATTTGATATCACAAAACATATGTCATTCTCCCTTAGTGTATACATATTTATATACGAGCTGTAATACTACTACGTTTCATCTTTGACACAACCTTGAACTGTGCTCCAGAAATCGACCTTGTATGTACACGTCAATAATCATGGTTTCATCGAGTTTATTTTGTCGATATTGAATTTCTTCATGGGAATAAAGTAATAACGAGTTTAAAGTAGTATATATAATCTAGATATAAAGCTTATTGAACACGTGCAAAAACTTCAATGATAATAATAAAGCTTTTATCAAGGATTTATGCATTGAATTAATTTTTTAGTTTCATATCTATCAGTATTTTTTTGTTATTTTTTATTAAATTCAAGTGTATTAATTTAATTTTTTGTCATTTATCATTGATTTCAGATGGTGACGACACAACCTGAAAGTGGAACAGCAGACACAGTGACACCAGATGACACAGGAACTACGTTTAGTAAATTACGTCAATTGATGACAGTCACTGGAAATGGTGAGTTTGAAAAAATTCATTTTTTAATATTAAATATATATTTATTCTAAATAAATAAAGAGTTGTATATATTTATGACTATATGAATGGGTTATGTATGGAAATATTGGAGGGGTTTAGATTTTTTTTCTTTCGTTCACATAAAAGCAATACGTCGACGACAACGAATGCTTCCTCGTTGGGATGTTCCCAAGAGAGACATCGTTCTCGTATGGAACCCGACAGATTCCCCAATTTAGATTTCTATCTACTATATACGTACGCACGTAGCAGCAGCAGTACTGCCAGTAGAATGTATAGGGCTTTGTTGAAATATTCCAACTGCTTCATGCAAGATATTTGGACGAGCCAATTATATTTCACGCTTTCGCTCACAGTCTACCTCCCTATTCAGGTGGTAATCGTGAACTATCAATCTTAGTTTGAATATTGGTTTAATATCATCAGTATATTTCCTGTATTTTTTTTGTTTTTTCTAGTTCCATCATTCAATATTATTAATGTTTATTGTCTGCAGTCTATTCGTTTCATACATATCACATCAGCTTAGAATATTTATGATTGTTTTTTTTTAATTGCTTTGAGGAAATTTATTTATATCGACGTATTGGAAATGGAAAAAAAAAAAAAAGGAGTGGAAAAATTTATGAATATCAATTGCTTTGAGATAAAGTCACATTTATTTATTTATTGCGATTGTACTATTGGGAATTCGACTGAGGGTTTATATGGTCAGAGGGGAAATTAGACAATCACACCCTAGTCGTTTGTATAGACTATAACCATTAATTTACGTCAGATGAAATATGGTGTGTGTCTCTTCTTGAGAGGCGTGAATACCACAAGAAAATGTGCAATTTCAGGAGGTCTAGAGGTGGATAATATCCGAAGGAATATTACCCTTATATCCCTTAGGTATATAGCATCACTTTCAACTCCCTTTATTGTATATATATGTATATCTATACGTACATATAAATGTATTTGAGCTGTGAGCGCGATGATCCGTCCAGTGATTCTCATTCCTCATCAACTTTATATCAAATTTTCATGACTGTTCGTCTGGAAGAAATGAACTTTTCAATTTATTTTCATACCAATTTTTTATCGGCATTTTATATGTTTATATGTATAAATATATTTGTTGTATATATATTTGATGTGTGAAAATGGAAGAAAAACTTTTGGTTATTTTTTTATTTTATTTTTACTTTCTTTCTTTTATTTTTAGTAGTTAGAAGATGAAAATTGGTGGAATTTTTTGAGTCATTGAATTGTGGGTTGTGTGTTTGTCTATCAAGGTTGTTGGGTTCTGGTGTCCTGAGCCCAATTAGCACCTTCATGGCCTTTTTTTTCTTTTGCAATGAAGTAAAGGGATTGTGAGTTGAGGATGAAGAAGGACAAAGTGTCTACAGTGAACCCTCGTGGGATTTTACCCTTCGAGTTGACTTTAATTCAGTCTTCCCTCATCATTTTCATTTTTATCAGCTCTTTCTCTCTTATTCTTCAATATTTTATTACAAATTATCCATCTCTCTGTATAACAAATATTTTATCTTCACATTTCTTTCTAACATTCACTTTTATTTTTTAGTGGTATTTAAATTTGAGTAGATATCTGAAGGGACATTTAAAATTTACAATTGTGGTAAATAAAAATATCATAAAATATAAATGGAAAAGGTTCAAATATATACATACATATATACATATATATATATATATGTATTTTTATAGATATAGGTATAGGTAAAAAAATTTTTTTTGATTCTTAACGATATGGTCACAAGCGGAGGGGAAATAGGTGGATGAGGGTTGGAATATATTGCAATGGAATATAGGGAAAAACGATGGAATGATAAATATCGGTTTTATTGGATCGACGTCTTCGATAGGCATTCCCGCGAGGTCGTACCCGTGTGCGCCTCAAGTATTTCAGAACCAAAACGTGATAGAAATATAAAAATTATATACGAGAATATTTTACATGGTTGTCTGAAGCATGATGAATCATTGTTTTATATAATTTACGTTTATATTTTCGAAAAATATAAATAGATTTTGATTAAAATTACTTCAAGAAAATTCAAATGTTTAATAATATATATCATTAACCTATTTTCCAAAATGATATATGTTTATTTTATTTCAGTGTGATAATAAGGTACAATTAATATATAAATTTATTGAATTAGAATGAATACAAATGAATATTTTTAATTATTCGATTGAACTTCGAAGTGAATTTTTTTTTCTCCAAATTAATAACGCTTGGGTTAGTTCGACCTGATTTATTTTGCCAAGAGATTCAATATGGAAACGGGGAATAATTTGAATCGGTGATAGCAAGGCCAAGTTGGCGAGAACACAAGGAAGAAAGAAGGATCGTGAAGAGCACAAAAAAAATAAAATAAAATAAAATAAAACGTGAAGAGAAAACGAATAGTGTTTTTATATGCGTTGGAGAAAATGAAAGAGAGAATACGATAGTGAATATAGTTTGATAAAAGTTTGGAAAAAAAATAAAGGAAATCGGTGAATATCGATGGAGACTGACGATGACACATTGTGCAATATATATTTTGTGAAATAAGAAGAAAAAACTATACTGATTCAACTCTCTGATGGTTATGAGGGTGAAAGAGAATAATGAAAACAGAATGGACTTTTTTATTTTAAAATAATATCATTGTAAACTTGAAATATACATAAAAGGTATTGCATCAAAAATTGAATGAGTAAATAAATACATGAATAAATAAATAAATAAATAAATAAATAAATAAATAAATGATGGAATTAATATATGTATAATAATTAAATCCTTGGAATATTACGTTCGAGTTTTAATTTAATGCATTCGTAATATATTTTTTTAATTGTTTATAATTCATTTTTAAATCATATTATTTTATCATCCCCTGATTATGTAAGCAATATTATATGCATATTCATGGGGTTACTTGGGCTTTTTCCTCGGCCACTCGCTTATGCTTCTCGTGATATAATAGCTGAGATAAAGAGAATCAGTGACTGTGAGTAAGAGAAAAGGAGAAAAAATATTTCGTTTATCCGCAGGAAAATCGTGGTTTGACTTCACAATCGACCAATTGTGGGGTTGGTAATTGTGTCATTAACGCCAGCTTAAATTACCGTTTCCACTATCTTTTATTCATTCTAAATCCTGCATATGTCGCAGTCAACAATTCTAAATATGACTAAAGTTACTTTTCATTTAATTGTTATTGTTCAGATGAATATATATCATATTTTATTGCCATAATATTTTACCAAACTGAAAGATAGTAATATCATTATAATAAAAACTATTATAGTCGTTAAGGAATTTCGCAAGTAGTGGAAATTATAATTAATTATCATTAATGATCATACTTAACGTCAAGTTTAATATATTTGAAAATTTTCAATGAACCATACAAGAAAAAAAAATACCAGGCTGATTTCCTTTAATTAAAATTAAAAAAAAAAATTCTACCTCTTCATTTTTTATATTTTTTATTAATCACTATTTTTTACAAGCTTCATTTCTTTCCTACAAGACGAAAAAAAAAAAGACCATCACAATAAGAAAAAAACCAACATTATTCCCTCTCAAGTCCAAAAAAGAAATAAAAGTAAAAATAATTAAAGCAGTTATTTAAATTCATCAAATACTATTTTTAGAATTTTTTTATTTAGTGCAAGAATTTGTTTAAATTGAAAACCAGTGAATTTTCGCTCATGGAATTATTTTATATTTTATTGTTTTTATTTATGATGACAGTAGAAAATTGCTAGAGAGAATAAAAGTGAAATAGCTATGTAAGTATATGTAGGGAGTATACAATGAAACAAGGAGCTCAGCGCAATTCCAAAATAAGGTAGATCGATATACCAATAGAGTGTGGTGGTTGTCAGGGTGTGAGGTGGAAGATGAACAGGGGTGTAAGCAAGACAAGAGTATCTAATGCTCGTTTAGTACACGTGTCTTGCGGTGAGGAACTAACTGGGCGATGAAGTTTGGTATAAAGGATGGGCGGAATGTTCCAACTCCTAAAATATATGATATCAAGACATGACTGGTATTCATCATCCCATTATATCTTATATAAATATGAACATCTATGTATATCTATCTATCTATGTATTACACATGCACTTACGTTGGATATAATTCACAATTTTAGTGGACACCTGATGTTCCATCATGATTTTAAAATGAAAGAATAATTTATCTTGAGAGGTTTGCCAGTAGGAAAAAAAAAATATTCGCTATCGAGACAAATAAATTTTGGTGAGAAATCACGACAAGTATTAATCGCACTGATCAGAATGACTGGATATGAGAATTTATCGTCCACTCTTTATCTCATTTCGTGACTCAAACATTGATCGTGAAAATAAAAATAAATGAAAGTAAAAGAAAAACATTCACAGATCGTGGGATTACCAAAGGGCTTTTGAGATCGATTCATGAAGATTTAACGAGTGTATATGCTTGAAAAAAGATTTAATCATTTTCACGGTGAATTTCCGCAGGATTTATTTGTTTAACTGGGTTTTATATTATTCCTATTTACGATATTGAGAATATTTTTTATTATTTCGAAACGAGAAATTTTATAAATTAGTTTAATCATTTTTATAAATAATAAATTGGGTAGATATTGTATCTGGATTTTTTAACCGATTTATTTTTTAGTGAACGAAACTAATTTTCAATTTTAATCTCGTGTAAAATATATGTAGTGTAATATTTTTTAATATTACTTGTGGTAAAATGAAAAAAATATTAAATAAGATAATAAAATGAAGCTGCATATACTAAAATGCGCTCGAAACCAATAGCATTAAATTAACAAAGCCATTCCTCAAAAAATTTAATTTAATTTTCGTTATACAATTAAATTTTTTATAAAGAATTTTTTAATTTCATTTTCCTCTCTCCACCAACGGTCTGCGTTGCATCCTATCATACTATTATATATGTATATTTTTTCCCCTTTCATTTATGCCATTATATAAATTATATAAATGATAAATTTCCATTATTTATTTCAGTTGCCAAATCAGTACCAGCAAAAGTTACACCAATTGAGGATATTATTCCAAAAGAGGAAATACCAGTGATTGAATCTCCAAAACCGTAAGCAATTAATTAACCTCTAAATAATAAACTGCATACAATTCATCAGATTCCGATCATTCATACTCCATAAGTCTGGTTAAAACTAAATGCCATTCATTTTTCAGACTAAATTTAACAAAACCCATCGATAAAATCAATAATAAATCAAAAATTAGTTGTCCAACCATGTCGCGGTCATTTCATTTAACGACCGATCGTTATTTTGGCACAGTTAAAAAATACATCTGAATCGGAAGTGCTCTCTACTTGACTTTTTATTTTTTTTTTGTTCTCTCCAATCTTCTATATGCAATAGCCAGTTCGGCTCGCTCCACTAACTATTGTTTGCCATAAATCCCGCACATCTGGTGCGTTGACCTGATTTTTTTTTTCAACACCCAGAGACCATAGCTGCACCTTCATTGCACTATTACTGTTGAGTAATACGGTGTCTAATGGAGAAAAATTGTAGGAATAAACCACGAAAAAAAAAAAAAAAAAAGGAAATACATTGCACTACAATTCGGAATTTTTTTTCAATGTTTTTCCATTCTCAATTAATTTTTTTTATGGTCTTTTTTGTAATAAACAGAAAACCAGAACCCGGTAGACCAGCAAGTAGAGCAGGATCATGCAGAGTATGTCTAAAATCTTTTAAGCCTGATGATTTTTCACGGACTTGTTACGAGTGCCAGTTCAAGGTTTGTGACGACTGCGCGTGTTATTCGGAAACCAAGGACTACGATGATCCGGTGAGGAAATACATACATGAATATATATATGTATAGAAATCTGAGTTTTTAGATCCTTTTAACATACGCATTAACATATAGTCCCCAAGGTAAATCGTCGAATTATTCATCCCTTTCGATTAACATTTCCCTCGAGTACTCACAGACTGCCTACGAACTGTCCAATTAAAAATTTCCAACCTCAATATTATCCTGAATTTTTTCCATAAAATACTCTCAAACTACTAAGCTTTCCTATATATTTTTTGAATATATTTAATCCAGTGAGGGTAAAATTTGTCCTTGTAACATATTGTGTTGTGTATTTATCTTTTATTAAATGTATGAAATTAAAATTCTTTTATATATTAATTAATTTTTTATAAATTGTAAATATAATAAATGTTTCAATTAATTTTTATGTTATTGATTAATTCCCAAATTTGTACAAATGAATCATATTTGATAGAATGCTTTGTCTTTCTTTCTTTTCACCTATAAACACAAATTATTCGGACCATCAATTTTGACCCCTTTTGTAAGCTCTGTATAGCCCCGGCTAATTCTCATTCTCTTTTATTCTGCTGCTTTGTGAAACGTAATAAGAGAAATATCACAGCACTTTATCGCCAAGCTCCACCTCTCCCTTTATTTTCTCACTACCAATGTATTTTACCCTCATGTCGTCTTAACTTCAACCTCACAATTCACCCTTTCCTTTCAACTTCGTTTAACTTTGATGCGGTTAATCACACACCAAATCTAATACTACAAATTAAACGTACATAATAAATTTATCCAAAAATCTGAATTGCAATTGGAATAATTACAGATGAATTATTAGAATTTTTAATTTTATTACAGACAACGTGGCGATGTAGTGTGTGTCGTCGTAAAATAGCATCACGTGGCCAGCCAATTGTCACTCAAGAATCAACGGATTCACTGTTGGAAGTGCCGGTACTTGAAGCATTGCAAAGGCGACACAGTGATGCGCGTCTTAGTTGTCAAAGTGGTGGTCCAAATGCTGGTGCTGGAAGCGCTTTAGCACCACCAAGAAGTCCTGAGTTAAGAAGACACTCAGATGTCTCACCAGCAAGCCTTAAAGAGCTTGAGAAGGTACATGAATATTCGTATTTCATTCAAAGAATCTCTTGTGTCTTAGATAACATCTGCTGTCGCTGCTGTTATTGTCGTCTGATGTTTGTGTTATTGTGTTTATTCACTGAGAGACAAACACCAAAAATAGTCGAAGCGTCAAAATGAAGCTCGGTGAATTTGATATTGCCAAACTGTCAGTTTAAGACAATAAATTTATAGACAATGCTTTAATTTTAGCTAATAAGTAAAATTATTTTGTTATCAATTTGTTAAAGAGATTGAAGTTAATGAATTTACGTGAGCTTTAGCAAATAATGTTGATATTGTGCTCTCACTTCTTCAGTGTTTTGCTCAATGTGTTGTTTTTGTTGTTGTCGCTGTTGATGGTGGTGCTTTAATGATGCAACTCAACTCAAACTCATTTATCTATCTCATATCATGAGCACATCACACCTCAGTCACTAACTCTCTGCGTGTTCATTGTTTATATTCATAGGGATAAGCCACGTTTACTATTTACTCTAATTAGTGAAGTATTCATTGATGCTATATTAAAATTTTATTCACTTAAAATTCAAGATATGTTACAGATTTCATGAAGTTTCGAATTCAAAATAACACAAACCAGTTCGTTAGTATTATGTTACTTTATTAATTATTCAAAAGTTTATATATTATCACTAATTATTCCAATTCACAAACTATGATTTTCTAAAAAAAGCATGATTGAAAATGTGGAAGAACAAAACGAATACGATATCGGAAAAAATGAAATGAAAAAAATAGATAATCTGTCGGAAATTAAACGTGAAATTGTTTATTAGTGCATGTATGTCGCAGCTGTACTGAATTGGTACATATCGACATGAAAATTTCGTTTTGCGGAATGATAGTCTCCGCTATTTCAAGAATTTACTTCAACCAACGGTAAATATACATTGTATAGAGAAAGATATACACATATATATATATATATATATATATCTGTATACGCTTTCAACAAATTCAACTCGAAATTCAGTTGAGCGTCGGCTGTCGTTGATTGCGTCATCATCATGGAAATGTCATTTCCAACTGCTTCCATTTCACCCCTCTCTCAATTGTTAATTAGCGTGCCAGCCGAGCATGCAAGCAAACACTTTAGGGAATCGTTTTATTCGCTTGTATTCTACGTAACTATATACAAAGTATTAAACTACTGTGTATTGTATGTTGTCTATATAATTTATGAGATTATTCGATCATCAACCAATGCTTTCACCATGTTTAGAAAGAACAAAAATATACCTAACAACAATTCTGATACGTATATGTATAAATAAATCATGATTCATTGTCGTTCACATTTGATGGTGCACGGTGCTTTAAACATGCATCTTAAATGCCCTTAAATGTGATGGTGTGTCCCTGCTTCGAGCCCTAATTGTCGTCGTTAATGTTGTAGTTTCGAAAGGTTGCAGGAGAGCGACGTGAGGAGCTCAGGTGGGAAAGAGAACTCGAATGGAGAAGCAAATCCCGAAGTGGCTCACCCGATCGACATGGAAATGAACGAGGACGAGCATCAAGTCCACAAAGAGCTATCAAAACACCCTCAACTGGTGAGTGCTTTATATTATTCCATAAATATATTTACACTCAAATAAAAAACGTATCATTTATATATTATTCCATTTTTATTCTGGCCTTTCTCCGGTTTTTTTTTTTTTTTTTTTGTTTCCCCACTCTTCATTAGATCAAGAAGGCGACATTGGTGAGGATGAGGACGAGCGACGAAGACGTGCAGTGCGAAGAAGTGGCGGGACAATACGACGAAAATCACGTGTAACAAGACAGCATTCGTATGATGATGAAATAAAATCGGGAGGTGGAGGGAATGGAAATGGTCAACCAGGTCATCCTGATACTGGACTTGGACTTCCAGTTCAGTTACCACGCCGAGCATCTGCCTATGATGTGTTTGCAACGCCCGGAAGTGGTGGTCTCAATGCAATGGCGATTGCTGCCGCTCAACAACGAACTTCTATCTCAGCACAAGGTACATATTCATAACATGGATAAATTTATTTATATACTCGATGTAAAATAAAAAAAAAAAATCGGTCACATCGCATTCCGCTGATCGTTGTCGACATCTAGGAAAAGCAATTTTATCTGTTCATCGATCGACTTGGCAGCCATATTCGTTTATATAGGTATCTTCAATATATGTTCACTCTCGTTCGCTCTTATTTGTTCCATCCTTTACCTCTAGCCTTTATTCAATATTACTCCGAATCACAGTGTCCTTCTCCCTCATCTTTAAAGCTTTTGCCAGGCTTCAAAATAATCGTTCAGTATATACTGCAGTGGGTACAAAAGAATTCCATTGTAGAAATAACATTTCTTCATGATGCAGGAATTTAAAATGAATCTTAACGTAAGCAAACGAAAATTCATTTTATTTTTTCAAATAAGAAGAAGTTGAAATAACATGACATTATTTCAAATCAAATTTAATTATTCCAAGTGACAAGTCTATAACGTCATAATAAAGTACGTTATACATAGCTGACAATGACCATTTATGATAATTTACCATTTTATATACCACGATGAGTACATATATTTACTCAACTGATGTACATATATACTAACGACAAAATGAAAAGCCCGCCGGGTATTCTAAACTGTAATCGTGCATAAAACTTCAATGTTGTGTATATCGAATAACTCTCTGATGAGCTAGTGGCGAATAGCTAGAGGATTTCGTGAAATAAAATTGCGAATAGCAATGGTGTAAATAAAAAACACATTTTCTCATTGTACAGTCGAATGAACACACAGTAGATGGAAAAACATACACAATAGAATTTGTACATGCTAGACATATGTCAGCCGTGAAGGTCTTTAAAAGTACAGCTGTTATATTTTTAGTAGATGTTGGAATATTTTATTGCTTCTTGAATAGGTTGTCACATTTATATCTATATTTTATCTTTATACACCATAAATGTTCCTTGATATAATATATATTTTCTGAGAATTATAATTTATTTCCAATGTTTTATCGATTTCCACCAATCAATTCCACATGTCTATTTGCTGTCATACAATTGTATAACCGGTTAGTATTTGTATACAAATGTATTTTAAAAAATTGTTTCATAATAGTATTATGTAAGTTTATTGTTGGAAGATGATTATGTAGCTTTAAAATGATATAATTTCATAATTGTTGTTGAATAGTTGAAAAGCGGAATGAAATTATTTATTCAATTGTGTTGTTTTTTTTTTCTTAATAAAATCAAGCTGAATGTGTATTTGTTTTAATTTGTTTGACCTATTTATTATGCAGGTTCTAGGGAACCGGAGGAAAGGTCACCTGGTAGACGACAGTCATTTCGGGTGGTGAAACCAGTGATGGCTTATGAAATAAGTGGAGATGATGAGAAAATAATAAATCTGGACGCTAATAGTGGTTCAGAAGTTGGTGGAAATCTTCAGTCCGATGAGCCAAGACCTAATAGACGAAGGGCATCAATGTTGTAAGTTAAAATTTTATAATTTACAATTTGTAATGTTGTTTATATGTTATACGAAACCATTTTGAAGGTGAATAAAATGATGGATGGAAATTAAAGAGGATGAATTGAGGATTTTTATCGGATTTAAAGTGAAGATCGATTAGTAGGAGTAAAAGAAAAAATGGTTTGAATTATATTTGATTGAAACATTTTTTTTATTCGATGTTTTTATTAGACGAAGCAAAAAAATGATGAATAGATATCAGAAAATGTTATTGAGCTTAGACAGATTATTTTGGTAGACTCTGCGAAAAAATATATAAAGCAGTGAAAGAAAATAAAATATAAAAGAAGAAGAAAAAAAAACAGGAGAATACAACATGGCGCTCAATATGATGTATCATTAAACCTTGTCGAACTTGGCTTAACTCAATGGCCACGTGCCTTATTATATTCTTATTTTACTTTTTATTGAAGGACGCAATTTGATATGAGAGCATGTCAGTCCTGGTGAAGAAAAATCAACGGAAAAATTCCAATTTATTCACAATCAATGAATTGGAATAATAATAGGGCTTTGTAAGTTCACTATAGTACATCATCTTTAAATCACATATATTTTATTATCGTAAAAATGTCGTAGCAATAAAATTTTGAATTTTTATATCTACTCAATTATTGCTGATGTAAGAGCGGACTTTGCACAAAACAATAGTAATAATATTTAGGGGAAAAAAAAAAAAATATAATAAAGACAGGAGAAAAAAAAATCTTTCTATTACTGGATTATCGATGGTGAATCGGAAAACGTATTTCTTCCAACAGTTTCACCTAAACTTTTACTCGAAATCGTGGCTATTACTTCACCGCTGCTCTTTTATCCTTTCGACATAATCTACCCTCAAAAAGTGGAAAATAAGAAAACTACTACGATAAAAGATGGTGGGATATCAGAATCGGATATCTCGAAAGATTCACGAAAAAAAAAGAAAAGCAAAAAATGAAAACGACCGAACGAAATGTTCGTACATATATATAAAATGATATGGTTTCTGTTCCTTTGCTTCGATGCCGCGTGCCACAAATATATTTTCATCCTCAAGGAGATACAAATACTTAAGATCCACTTGGCACTGCCAACAAAAAAACGCTTCCAGGGTTATAAATATCAGGGTTCACAACCCCCCGCTTCTAAGGATTTCCATTTAAATCGCTGATTTTTTTTTTTTTCAGTAACACACAATCTTCTCGATACCATGTATATATGCCTATATAGTTTCCAATTTATTTCAGTTCTTTTTTATTCTTCAGTTCCATGTTCGCGCGTTTACTCTCCAACAATTTTCTTTTTATAAATACGCGCAATATATCGCTACTTGGAAAATAACATTGAATATAATTGAAACGTCAAGATACGAGCATGAAATATAAAAATAAAAATCAAATTTGATACTTCCATCATTTATTGTTCAGACGTACATCACGTTCAATACATCAGAACGATGAAACTTTTTAGAAAAATGAACTAAAAATAATTTTAAAGTATATCAATTTTTGTAGTATACAACGTGATATATTACAATAAAAAATTTTAAAATTAAATTAAATTGATATATAAGCAATGAATGTTAGGTATTATATTGTATATTGTGTAGCGTATAATATGAGGACATTAAAGGATACTTGGACGTTTGAAAAGGTTGTTAGAGTTTAAAAGTAAACAACGACTCGGATGATTTCATCCTTATTCTCTTTTGTATTCTCTCAAATAAACTTTCATTTCTTCGCGTGATTATTTTCGCGACTTGCCGCGCCTCCCCGAGAGTTTGCTAATTTTTTTTTTTTCCTCTTTTTTCTTCCTTCTTATTTCTTTGTTATACTTTCATCAGTGACAGTTGCGCATAATCTCTACTTTAACATTTATATACTTTATTTTATAACATACATAGGTATATACTTTGAAATCTGTCACATCCATTTCCCGAGAGTGCTCTCTAAATCCTGCAATTTGGCTTCATTTTATGTAATCCGTAGTTTTAATTAAAATTTTTATTTGCCGACCACCCATATTGTAACCAATAAACGACTACCGGGTCTGATGAATTGTTAAAGTTATTAGATAGATATATACATAATGTATACCGCTATATTTTTATAGCGACTTCATGGATAATTAATTAAATATTTAAATCTGTTTCATATTTTAAAGATTCAAAAATATATTTTTACAATTCTTGGCATTTTTTTTTTTCCAATATCACAAACGAGACTTATCGCGCTTTATTCATCGATAATTCAAAAGACTTTAGGTTCAATATTTCCTGGAGTATGTATAACAGTACTCTTCAATTTTTTGCAATAAAGATTCTTCAAAGTTTACATGTCCGCAAATTCATCAGGAAAAAAGTACTCAACATACTTGTATTATATACTCATACACATACACATGAGATATGAGGTGCACTCAAAGCAGTTTTGTAAAGTACTTATCACAAGGTGCAAAATGTTGAGTATATGATGCAAGTGTGTATGTATATTTGTGCGTGTATTAGAGGCTAAATCATATGACTAAATGATGAACTTGACACTATACGTTTCACAATTAATTGGTAACTGAAACGCTGCAAACTTGACAGCGGAGATAACGTGAGTCTCATCACATCATCAATGGGTTAAATTGCTTTGCACTCCGGTTGAATATTGAATTTCAATAGTTTTCTTTCACAAAAATATGTGAAAAGTGAGTTTGAAGTCAAATCGTGTATACGAACGTTTTATATATATTATTCGGATGAAATTTTGTTTGAAATACGAATGAATCTAAAAATGAGGGGGAAAATGTTATAAAAAAATAGGGAGATATTGACAGTGCTTCCCTCAATACAAATATTTATGCGCATAATCAGATCAATAGGGAAGATTATACGCTTTACAAATTCCACCAAAATTGATTGGTAAATATTTCCATAACATTCCTAATTCAATTCGAGATTTCATATGGATATGAATGCAACGAATCTATTTATCTTGAATCATTGGATTGTCGAAAATGTTCAACATATATTGCAATTTTAATTTCATAAAACGTTCAAATTAATTCCAGCATTTTCATCTCTAATTTTCTTGCTCTTTATTCATTTTTTTTTATTTTTTATTTAATTACTAACCAACAGGCCGGATATAAATATGATAAGGGCACTCCCATCAGTGCCAGGATCGGTAAAAGCACCATCATCAGCAGTCGCACGAGTAGCCGTACAGGATGAAAGAGAATTACCACGTCAAGGAAGTCTAGTGGACGGCGAGGGAATTAAAATTGTTATTCATGATGTTGACAGCGATCTTTGTGAGTATAAGCTAATATTTTTCATATAATTATGTCAATAGTTATATATTAGATCTAAAAGTTTTCTTTCACACGTTTTCATATAAATTAATTTACCTCTGAATTATACTCGTATAATTTAATACAGGAAGTATTAATTAATTAAATAGGGCGTAAACAAAAGCTAATGTATTAACTCAATCCGACTATGTTTCCAAGAGAACATAAACCAACGAGTAGCAAGTTTTAAATGATATATAATAGTACTGCGTGCAGGTGTTTCATAATTATTAATTAATATATTTTTAAACACAATATTTCAGATAATTGTTTTTATAATTATACAACTAATTAACGAGCGTATTTATTTTTTCTTATCATTAATACAAATACTAATGAGATTATTTTTACTGATATAAGACAAATAATGGAAAAAAAAAATAAGTAAATAATAATATATGTTAATTTTTTATTTTAATTAAGTGCAAAAAAATAAATCAAATGCTGTAAAATTTTTAAATGTATTTTTGTTGTTATATTACGAAATGTAATGTGGTGTATATAGACACAATAAAGTTAGAAGTGTGACCATATAGATACGCCAAACCCAAAATCATAAAACATTTTATTCTACTGGATCAACTTTATGAAAGACTGGGGGTGGTACGAGCTGGTGAAGAGACCTGGGTCATGGATATAAAGTACATTGTATATATAAAATAAAGAAGAAAGTAAAGTATTATTTTCTTGTATGTGACAATCGAGGTGGTTCAAGACGTGACAGTTAGTCGATTTTATTAATCGTAAAACTTAACGACAAATCTTCTTGTCTAAACTGTCTTTTTTTTTTTAATTTTATGTACCACAAACTCAAACTAAAGAATTTTAATTGCAGTAACACATAGTAATATAAATAAATGATGGGTTGAATTAAAAATATCAATGGAGTTATGATGATTTTTAAATAAATGATGTGTAATGTATACGAAGAATTTTTTAATATCAATATATTATTTAGAAAAATATAAAAAAAAAAAAATATTTACGATTATCTAGGATCCATAAAAAAATTTGATACGCTCGAAAATCACCTTTCCACTTGATCAAGCGTAAAGCCATTGACGTTAAAGTCACGTAAAACCTTGTACACCCTCCAAATATTCATCCTCTGCCTTTGTTCATCCCTTTTTATATAGAATACTTGAGCTTTTTCTCTTACTTTCTTTATACACCTCCATTTGGCTGAGGTATTATGATCGAATCCTCTCGTTGCACATACACTTCTTGTGTTTCTCTATATAGTAAATTCAAAAGCATCAAAGGGAATTTCAGTTGCGAGGATTAAATTCGCTTTTGATTTTAATCTTCATCTTACGAAGGAAGACATTGAACGAACATTAAGAAGTTAAATAATAGAAAAGAGAATATAAGCAAAAGTGTGAAAGACGAGGCTGATATAAGACAGAGTCTATTGTGAATAGAATTTTAAATATAAAAAAAATCATTTCGATCTAGAATTTACGTGTAATCTTCTATTAACAAACAAAATTTACCCCTTCAATTTTGTTTTAGCACCAAGGGTGAATGCCAAACGGAGGGTTGTTCTTCGAAGGGATCCACAGCTCATGGATAAGGGACATAGAAGTAAGTACAATATTATTTATTACTATTTTATAGAGTATGAAAGTATCAACAGTAATTTTGCTCAATGTTAAATATTTAAAAATTCATTTTAAATTATATTTTCTTTTCTTCTGGGAAACAATGTAGAGTAATCATCGATTTCTTGTATTGTTAATGTTTATTGGGAGTATAAATAATTTCTTGAAGTAACATAAGAGTGAAGGAGAGAAATAATAGCTGGATTGATTTATTAATATGTAAAAATATCAAACAAATATCAGCACTAATTAAACATTGATTAGGTTTACTAAATCTCCTTCGTTCATTTTAAATATTCATCACAAATTATAAATACTATGCATCATGCCTGTGTCTGAAGAAAAAAAAATTGAAATGGATTATATACTTTATATTATTATATCAAGATGAATAAATAACTGCTAGTAGAGCGCAAATCGTACAGTAAACGCAACAGGTTTGTGATTTTATTTTATGACATCGATGAATGATTAAGATTACCGAAGTGAAATAGAACGAAATGAAATGTCCATTCGCATCATATACTCGTATAAAATTATGCTAAAGAAAATATATACTGTCTCTTCAATCATCTGATAATCGATGATGTTAGTATATTTATTGCTTACTCAAAAAAATATATTCTCATACATTATTTTTCTATCAAGCAAAAAAAAAAGATTCATTTTTTAATTTTTATTCCAATTCTATTATTTTGTCTTTAATATTTTCTTTGTTAACAATTGAAAAAAAAAATATTTATGTATATTTTTTCTGTCAATTTAATTGACATTTCTTTACTAAATGACAAGACCATAATTATTTTTTATCAGTATTATTTTTATTTTCCCCAATCATATGAAAATATAGACAGAGATGGTGCTCTAAATAGTGCATCATATAATTGAATGTCGCTCAAGTGAGTTGGCATCTGCGGTTTGTCGCCATGTCACAGTTGCTGTGAAGTTTTGTATGTATAAATATATAAATACATTACTTCACCTATCATTATTATACTCATTTCAACATGTAAATACATTTACACGGATAAATTTGACAAGAGTAATGAGGAGAAGAAGCGAGAAAGAGAAAGAGGGACTTAACAATTTCTACGCATGTGTATGTACATATAGCTTTATTGCCACAAATAATCTACTATATCTACTCTTTCCTCTGATCTGGTTTTCTACTTCCTGTGTTAACATTTCGCCCTTCCTCTCTCAACTACAGTAAACCCAACCACCAACCGTAACTTCTTCCATAATTAACCCCAGCTTGACTCCTCATTTCCCGTACATTTAAACTTTACAACTAAAACTAAATTCATTAGGGGAATATATAGATATATAAATCTATATATGTATTTTTTTTTTTTACTTAACGAGACATTTACGAAGCAACAATTTTCCCTTTTACTTTAATAATGCCTATGTATTTAACAATATATTTTAATTAAATGAAAGAAATAATTTTGTTTTCATTTCATAAAAAATTTTTCTGTCATCTTTATTTTCACTATTTTAATTTTTAGCAAGTTTAATAATATTCTGTGGCATTTTTATTATATATCAACCTTAACCCGCGCTGAAATTGCGAAATATTTGTTACTCAAGGTATTTAATCTGATGTTTGACACACTTAAATAATACATATTATTTTGCAAAAAAAAAATCGACATTTGTTGTGAATAAAACAGAAGATATATATATTATTACCCTTTTTATTTTTTTATATAATTTATGTGTGCGTGACACCAATGCGATCAACAGGTACTTAAAGATTTAAATTACTGAGGTCACGCGATAGTCACCACTAAATTGCAAGAACAAAGGGTATTAAAATCATTCTGTATTTTTATTTATAGACATTAATTGATAGATAATGTAGTGAAACATGTTTTGATACGTGGCATAATGATTATGTGAAGAAAAAAAATTCAGTTAGCAGTTGGATATAACATGAAATAAATAATTGTATTGTGATATTTAATAACATAGGAAAATAATCACTTGTCACCTGACCTATTATTTGCATCAACTATATGCATAAAAAATTAACCTTCTAAGTTTGATGCAATTAAAAATCACCCATTGAATATATTTGTATACACGTGTTTGCGAAATTATATATCTACATTCTTGATTACTTAAGAGCAAATTAGTATATGAAGTGAAACTAAGCCCTTGTGGCTGACCCAGATCAGTGACGTTCATTTCCTCGCATAATTTGTGTATGTTACTAATAAATTAATTATCTGTATGGTGTGACCTACATATGCATGTAATTGCATTGATATAATATATTTATTCGCCTAATAAATTGCCCTGACTAATGAAAAATTTATGCATCAATATATTACTTGATAATTATCAATAATTTAGTATGATGATATTGGCAATTTTGTGAAATTTTCACATGAATAAATTTGATTGTTAAATAGAAATTAGAGGGGGAAAAAATAATAGAGGGAACGTTCAAGATTCACTTATTATGAATAACAAAACTCATAAAGAATTTTTCAACGGTAGTGATTCTGCAACAGGTTCCATTGTGTGATTAACCACTTGCTAAATTTAGTAAAAGGAAAGAAAAGCCAAGAAAACAAACTTACTCGTTATTTCCAACTGTATTTTCATTTATAATGACTTTAATTTCATATCTATCAATTGTTTTGTATGTGCAATCTCAATGATAATTGTTTGTTTGATTTAATTCAATTATATTCCAATCTAAGTCATGAAGATAATATTGAATGTGAAGTTATATTCCAAAACTTGTATCTAGCGTACACTTGTCAAATGTCAATTTACTAGTAAAACTCATATTCAACACCACTTTAGATTGACATAGTAAAGCGTCATATAAGATGATGTTAATAGTTTTGTATTGATTTTCGGAGATTCGCCCAACCCTCCAACATAGGTATCCAGATACATTGGCAGGCCACAAGGTATATTGGAATTAATTCCGGCTTATCATGGATAAAATTAAACTCCAAGGACCATGTATATCGCGATAACGTTCAATCGAGACAAAATAGTCCTTCTCTTTCTCCAATATTAAACGTACATTTGTTCTTATCAGCATGGGAGGGACAACTGAATTACTACATTATCATTATCGATAATTTTATTAGTCCAATAAATATATACTGGCAATTTTTTTAATTGATAGTGACATATAATAAAATCGGGTGTGACATTGAGTTCTAATAAACAACAAATGTTTATTAGATCTAATCAATTTTTTTTCTATTTATATAATACAAATATCATTATACGAAATTAATTTTGACGTGGATTAATTGCCATTGGCAACGCTTGCATTAATTTGAATTAAATCCGGTTGATGATAATGATGATGCAGTGTATTCATATTAAATTATGAACAAGGATTAATATTATATTGAATACAAATTATCTTCCACTGATCCAAATAAAAATATTAAATTTTTATAAAATATCATAATTTCGTTGTATCATTCACAAGATGATTTTCATATGTGTGAAGATCTTCAAGTAAATGGTGCAAACTATAACATCATCATCAGGATTTGCGGTTCAGATACGTATAACGATGTCTATTATGAATGTGTAGGTGGGTTTTAATGGTTTTAAGCTTGAGGGAAAAAGCAAGTCACATTTATACAGCCGTAATACGTAGAGAATGTTCACGACAGCTCTGTGGTTTATCCTGAGGGCAGTTTCATGCCCATTATTTCGAACATTGTTCGAGTTATACATTTGTCTTTGCTCATAAAACCGTACAATAAACACCGTTGCCTTTTTGGAAAAGCAAAAACAGAAAAAAAAATTATACCTAGCTTTTTTTTTTTTTTTTGCTTAATATTTAGTACATGTTATTTTCCTTTTTTTTTTTCTTCTTCTTGTTTCTCTCATTTTCGAAAACAATATAAATGACGAGTATTTGACATTGTGGATTTGTATTTTCTTGCAGCGCGGGGATTTGGCATGCGAGTGGTTGGTGGAAAAACCAGCAACGACGGACGACTGTATGCTTCTATTGTGTGGACTGTTCCTGGGGGACCAGCTGACTTGGCAGGACTTCACAAAGGCGATAAGGTATATATATATATACATATATATGTATAAATGAACGTTATATTCATATTACTGCATCGTCTATATTTACATGTGCTTGTTCTCTCGGTTTTAATTAACTTATCGACAGTCGTTCGCTCTACAGATGGACTGTCTGACAATGACTTTTTCATTAAACATATCATGAACAGCCATTCGTATATTTCTTCAATAGAACTGAATATAATAATAATAATGATGATGATGATAATAATAAAGTGCAAATAAGGAAAAAAATGTGTTTTAGCTTCAATAAAATTCTTTTCAACTCAAATATATACGATTGTATATAGTATATGCATACACTTAAGATAAAAATAAAAAAGTTTCAATTTGAAATTCAGATCATGGAGTTGCTTTTAGTTATACAGCCAAAAATACGTCTTTTTCTTCGTTGTTATGAGATGCCTGAAAGAATCTTTTCAATGTACACACTGGTAATCGAGTGTGTCATAAAAATTTAAAGCCAGTAAAATATATCGGAAACGAAAGGAAAAAAGAAACTACATTTACTTTTCTTTTTCGTTTTACTGAACAATTTTTTATAGATAAATATCACCCGAATGGATTTCCAATGTGACAACCAAGGGGGAAAGGTAAAAAAGAATCATCAGTGATTCTGAGTATCAATCGAGATAGAGAATATAAAGAAAGAAATTCAGTAAAAATACTGAGTAATATATAACATATACATATATGTATCAATTTGTCACTGAAAATATAAATGAAAATCTCTAGGATTTTGATAAATCAATTTAATTAATTTATCACTAAGAAAAACTTTTCATTTTATACAATTCTATTATTATTTCATCCTCACTAACCGTCTAACTTGTAGTAATTGCCATTGAGAATCTATAAAAAGTCTTAAAGTACGCTGATGAAAAACTTATTAGAAGAAAGTAAATATCAATATACGAGAAAAAGTCAAGTAGCAATTCTTTCATTTTCTATTTCATTTTATTTCCTTTACAAAACTGCGTGTTGTGAAGCAGATGAGAGAGGGTTAAAGCTCGTTTGTGTCGCATTACTTTCTCTAATTGCCAGGAAACAATGGTTGTGGCCAATGTTAATAGAGGAAAGTCCACTCTGTTCATATTTTCTCTCACTCTCTCTCTCCTATTTAGTAATTAATTGCACGAAACTCCCTTCGCATCGCGTTATCGAACGCCCTCGGGCCTACACCTACTCTCTCTCCCTATATTTTGCTTTGCCCCATTCACCCACACATTAGCTTTCAGTTCCGCGAGTTATATCGATGTTCGTTACGTTGTATACACGATCTAGACTCTCTCGTTCTCACCGATAACAGTCTCATGCTCTACTACCAATAATAAACTATGTACATCAAACTATCGATAAAGGTCTCATGAGATTCCCCCATGAAACCGCTACAAAAGTTCTTTTGTTGCTTCCGGCATAATCGTTATCTGAGATTGTTGCAATTCATTTAAAAACTATTGTTATAACTCAATATTTTAAAAAAGTAATTTATATTATCTCTAGTTTTTTTTTTTACATCCACTATATAAATAACGAAAATTAAATTTTTTAAGTATTCTTCGAGGGATTTTTTTTTTTTATTACTATCCAGAGCTCATTTCCTTTAACAGAAACTATAACGAAAAAAAATAAATAATGCTATAAAATATAAGGGGAGTAAAAAGCAGTGATTTTAAATAATAGCGACAGAAGAGAGGAAGAAAAATGCCCGTGGGAGTGCCTAAGAACAAGGAGAAATAACGTCAAAACTCCTTTCCGTTCTACATCTTCTGTAGAACACGTATATATGTATAACTTGAAGCCATATAACAGAAGAAGAAAAGGTGAAGAGAAAAAAAAAATAAATAAGAGAGGACCTTCGGTAACGACTCGACCGGATCGAATTTATGAATCTAATGCTGTGATAAATTTTCCTTCCGAGTTTTAAAAATATTTTACTACTCAGGGGTTTAAGTTATCTCAAATATATACATACGTATATCACATAGGAAACAACATATAGCCGCACCTTGACTGGTGTTGTATGTAAACGCAGTAAATATGTATTATAACACGACTGAAGTTAAAAAAACAGAGATGACAATGTGCATTAAGGTCAAGCCATTGCTTAGCTATTTAAAAATGCGTTGCAAGGACATTTTTGTTGGTAATTCTTCTACACGCCTTTGTTCATTCTCATACTTGTTCATGTATTTCAGAAGTATTTCAAATATTTGAAGCATTTGTATGATTCTTCAGGTGATAATGATAATTAGTCAAAATAAAAGATGAATATGTAAATATAAATGAAATAAAAGTGGTGTAAGAACACTTCTTGACCTAAGATTAGGTGAAAGATAAATTAATCATGATGATACAAGAGTTATTTATCATTGGATTTATGAATCTGTTTATTTCTTATTATTTTTATTCATGGAATTATTCTGGATTTTTAGCACTAAGCGAGGGAGACTAAGATGATTTTTACCGGAGCGAGGATTCTTGATCTTGAAAGATACGTATATAGATGGCCATTTATAAGGATTTCTGAAATCGAAGCTTAGGTTAAACTTTGTGAACATCACTCTTGCAGAAAATGTTTGTTCGTCTTTATGAAAGATTAATCGTGACGATTAGGTTAATTGACAAGATTAATGTCTGATCAACAATTTTCTCTGGCGCTTTTATCATCTTTTAATTACATTCTATTTAAAGTGTCAACTATCGGAGAAACCTTATACGAATTTGAACTTTACTTTAGAAATTGCCAGTTTGCTTCTATTGTATCACACAAAGTTTGAGTATAAATGATTGATAATTTTTTGAAAACTATATTGGAATTGGTTCATGCATTTCTAGGTGCTCGAATGGTCGGGAGTGTCGCTGATCGATCGGAACTTTGAGGATGTGGCACAAATAGTAGAACGTACTGGTGACGTTGCGGAAATTCTTGTTGAGCATGCTGGAGATATGTGAGTGCTAAAAATATCTGATATAGATATTCACATTTAGATATGAAATAGAAGGATTTAATAATAAAATTAATGGATGTTTTATTTTTAATTTTATCCAAAATTTAGGAGTGGTGATTCTTTAGATGAACCAGGAATATCACAATCATCTGGAAAATCATCAGGAAATCTTGGTCTTCAGTTAGGTAAGTTGACATATTTAATAATAATTTTATAGTGCCACTGTTCGATATATAATTTTTGTAGTAAATCATCATCACCATGTATTGTATCTCCTTTTCCTGCACTCAAATCCATCACACGAATTAAAAGTGATGCCCATTAATTTTACAGACACGGAAACGGATAAAACGCCCTCGTCACCAACCCGCAGGAAACTGCCAAAGACGCCGGTATAACGAGTTGATAAATTGACTCTACACATGTGACCTCTCTTTCTCTTTCTCTTTCTCTTATTTTCTAACTCACTTTTATTTATTTTCTGTTAATCTATCCCTTTCCACATCACTCTAATTTTCTTTCTTTTTTTTTTTCACTAACTCACGCGTTATTAAATATTTTTCATCTATCAATATATTTCTACTTCATTTATTTCACCATTCACTTTTGCTATATAGCTTTTATTCATATAGATGTACACATCACACACAAAAGATTAAAACAAAAGTTCACTGATATACGTACGCTGAATAAATAATATCAATTCAAATATATATTTAAAAATCTAAATTCAAATTGAGAACGGAGAATAATTAAAAAATATTGAAAATTATAATAACTAGAAATTAAATGGCTTTTAATATCTCATTATTCCTGGGCATATTAAATTTTGTATATATTTTATGATGTATACAATGTACCTATCATAGATATATACATATATGCCAGAGGAAATTTTCAATGTGACAAAACTAATCTAACGCACCTTTGTTTGTTTAACATTTGTGTACAATGTATACGGTTGTTTACGCCTTTATTCAATCTCTAAATGACATACTGTGCTAATGGATATGTTTATCGATTTAAATGAGTACGTATATTATACACAAACCTGCGTGACATATGTATTTCATCATATATATACATATGTGAATATAATTTTGTGACGATGAAAAACGCAACGATCGCGAAAATAAGTCACGTTGAAAAAAAAAAAGAAAAATCTTTTTGTAACAATAATCTGTAAATATTCATACATGGTGCATGGTTGAAAATATATATTTATTAATTTGAATATATATATATAAATTAATGTTATCATTGAATATTTGTGGGTATGGTATGATCAATCAATGTCTCATTTATTTTCTCTTTTTCACTCGTATACATAAATATTATGTATAATATATATCATTTGCACATCCTCTATTTTATTCTACGGCATAAAAAAAATTTCACTATTTACGAATAATTAATTTGTGTTGATTGTTTGTTTTCAAATTTAATATTCATTTTAATTCCCGGATTCACTGTGATAACCGTACGCGCCGGCGTCGGAATGACTCAAGGGAAATATTTAAAAAAATATATATATATTCAAAACGTGAACATAAACGCGAATTATTTATAAAGAAATAGGTTCAAAATTTTCAAGGTTTAATCTATATAAGTGCCCGGGGAAAAAAAAAAAATGCTTACGTACAATCAACAGTAATTTTACGCAGTCTTGCGTAACAAGCTTTTACGTCATTTGAAATTAATTATTAACGGAAAATAAATAAAATATTCATAAATACATCGATGAATATTGTATGGAATAAAAGTAAATAATGACATGACACTTGACGTAAAGTAAAAAAAAAAAAAATTTTTACGTGGCACCGAATTATTCTCTACGAGCTTTGACTTTTAATGTCATTTATTTAATGTTCAAATAATAATTATTTGAATTAATATTTTATTCAATATTTTATTTTAATCTAAAGACTCTCTTGACCTAAAAACAAATATAAACAAATAAATAAACAAATAAATAATTATTTAAAATGAAAAAAGTGCACGAAAGCAATTATATATTAATTTTTCGTACAACCTAAATAAAATTTCATTGGTAAATATAAGGAAATGAGCCAAAATAATATTTACGATTGAGCCAACATGAATTTATCCAAATATATTTATGGACGAATTTATGTATTTGAGTATATACATAATATTTACTCACTTTATCACTTTATCCATATATATATATACATATATATAAATATATTTATGATCTTTACACTTTTTCATTTTTTCCAAAACATGTATATTTCCTACATTGAAATTTTGCGTTATACCTATAACGTATACGTTTATGATATAATCTTGCAATTAGCAAATATATTTTGCGCTGATTAATTTTCGAGGCTGGCTAAACATAAATAAAAGTTGAATACTAATTGGTTTTGCATTTCGAAATATTAAATTGCATATAAGAGGTGCTGCCACCTCAATCATCGTCGTAGTTTTAGAAAATAAAAAAACAAAAAAAAAAAAGTTTATGTGTGGATACTTAAAATTAGTTATAAGATAGTATTATTATACATACATATATTTATATATATATATATGTTTAAATATATGTATATACATATTTATGTATGAACATAGGACAATCGAGTAGTTTTAATCAATTTAATTTGTTTAAAAAATTTAGCGTATGTAAATAATTGTTTTCCCAAAATTGTTTTTTTGTTTATTCTCAAAAAGGCATTGAAAAACTGCTTTTAATTTCTTATTTAAATTTTCTCTGCTTTTCAATAATTATCTTTTTATTCGTAAAATACAATTTGCGAAAAGAGAAGATGATAATAATTGAAAATTATTATGAAGCATAAATATTTAGAGAGACTGTTGGTAATTGAACAAAAAAAAAAAAAAAAATGTGTCAGTTGGGGCGAGTTGCGTTGATATTATTAGCATCATAATTTAATTTATTAACATTAATAGTATACTATTTTTATGAGTGTAAGTGTTGTATATTTTTTTAAAATTATTATCAGAATTTTTGCCATAATCATTTGAATTTTGACTTTCTTAAAAATCGCAACGGTGTTTCATTGATTTAAAGAAATATCAGTCATAATTTCTCAAACAATGAAAATCCGTATGCAATATTTAACAAATCTATAAAATCTATTTATTCTGATTCAAAATAAACTCTCAAAAAAAAAAAATAAAATAAAATAAATAAATAAATAAGACAATGAAATTAGTTCTATTTCTAAATTAACCAATCACTCCAGTCTAGATTTAGTGATTTAGGCAACAACAAAAAATTGATTGTAATTTAATTAAGATAATAAAAAAGAAAGAAAAAAAAAAACAAACACAAGAATAAATTAATGTTTATCACTGAATGTAAGTTGAGAATAAAAAATAATATATACGAGGAAACAAAAAACAAAATAAATAAATTTAACTTGAATCATAGAAATAAAATTAGAATGAACCAATTCATACACAATTTTTATTAAAATTCATATTTTAACGTTCACACCAATTATCTCAATTCCTTTTTGATTATATTCTTGTTCTTTAAACTATATCTTTCTCAACATTTATTTGTTTCCCACAGATATACTCAATCTCACATACATATATATATTTCATCTCTGTGTTGTGCCTTTGGCGTTGTTTCTCTCTATATATTCTTTAAATTTCAATTGTGTCTCCATCCTTCCCCATGTTAATTCATAGATAAACACATACTCATCTCTCTGTGTCCCCTAAGAAAAAAAAAAAGAAAAAAAAAAAATAAAGTTATCCAAAAATAAAACCGCAGACGAATGATGAAAATGAAAAATGTAAGTCATGGCTATGATAAGAAAAAGTTTAGCATAACTGGGCCTCACGCTACTATACTCTCTCCCAACTGGCACGACTCTAGTATTTTTAGTATTTTTCCTTCATTGTATTTCTTTGCATTTTCATTATGTAATATATTTTTTTATTATAATTTATCATATTGTCGAATGTCTCACAGCAAGTCGCCATGTATTTTATGTATATATAATTTTTTTTTTTTTTTTAATTCTATTCTCCAGGTACTTTGAAAACACACTAATTAAATTTAGAACAAAAAAAAAAGTGGTGTTCAAAGTACCTGTCTATTAGAATGTCTGTACGTGATGTGTCGAAGCAAGTAGTCAGCCAAGAATGAGAATGTTTCATCATGAAATTTTATTAATGAAGTCATTGTGCACAAAGGAGACCAAGCTGTTTGACACCTCTTCTCAATTCTAATAAATATAACAAAATTAATAAATGTGTGAGACTTTTATAAATTCAAGTTGATAGACGAGAAGAGGACATTTGAATAATTCATAGCCTGGTCTTTCAGAGGCATTTTCCCTAGTATAATTCTCAAATGAATATTGATAAGGAATATTTGAACTGGAAAAATACCTGGGAAAGGCCTTTAACTATAGCGCAACTGTGTCTCTCTATTTATTTCTATATATTTAATTCGAATGACGATGTTTCCCATCATGCTTGATTCGTATGTTCACTTCTTGTCTTTAAGCTCCCTGTTTTTTTTATTTTTTCATTCTTTTTTACTTTTACAACGTTTCAACACCTCATTTTCTTTTTCTGATTTGGATGAACTGTGCGATAAACAATATAGCCTTTACCGGATGGTTTTGCTTGCCCTCTACAAAGTAGTAATACGTACCATCACGAATGCGAAACTTTATAGTCGGTGAACTCGTTGAAAAACTCGGGGAAAACGAGAAGGCGGTGGCTTGGTGCGATTTATGGTTGCCTGAATGTACCCAGGAGAGCCAGAAAAACAAAAAATATTCGTGTAACATCAGGTGGGCGGGGTCAATGATGGTGATAAGAAAATATATAAACATATGTACATGATCACACGTTGACGAAAGTCCAAATGAATATTTAATATTTGTCATGATTTATTAATATCTATTTGAACTACCATTAAATGTAGTGTCACGTCACATATGTTTTATTTTTTTATCTATCATTTAATATATTTTTTTTTTTTGCCTTGCCGTTTCACCTGCAGTCAATACATTATTGGTCACGTAGGTAGGGCAGTAATACGCTGCTTTGAAATATACTTTCACATGTGTATTTATGCTTAGCATGCCAAAAATGCATCTGTAAATTTTCATTTTCCAAAAAGAAGAAGAAAAAAAATTTTTTCTTTCTTTATATAAACATTTTATTTAACACTTTATTTCTATCTTCTTAATTTTCCCTTAAATACTTCACTAGAATATGTCACATAACATGGGCCAAGCGTTCATTTATTGATCTGTATGCTCTTAAAGTAAAATACTTGATCTATATATGAGCAAAATACTTTCACGTAAATTTTTCATCAATTCATTCGCACAAGTCTTATAAAAGGATTTATTTCATGAAGGACAACTTTAACATACAAAAAGCTTGAAAGAGAAAAAAAGAAAAACGTTTTGCTCATGCATACGTGGCACAACTCAATCTTCTCTATACAATTAATGATTATATACAGTTACAAAGTTTGAATTTTCCATTTGAAATCATATGTATATTTTAGGAACAACTTGCCAAGGAGCGACAAGTGAGTGGTCGGATTCAAATCCACGTATGGTACGAGACAGACAGAAAGGAATTAGTTGTGTCAGTATTAGCTGCAGATGAGCTATGTATGCGTGATGAATATGCGCCACCTGAAGCTTTTGCAAAACTTGTTCTTGTACCACCATGGTAAGTCCATTCATAATAGTTATCTGATCAGATAACTATTATTATTCAACAATTCTGTATATCCTGTATAATCCGTATGGTTTGTAGACTCATTATTAATGTATAAACATTTATTCTTGACAGTGGCGATCAGAGTTCCCACCAAACTGAGGTGGCAGGACCAACCCAGAACCCAATTTGGAACGCAAATCTGACGTTTCCCGGCATCGCCGGCGAAAAACTTATGGAAAGAACGATCGAGGTTACCCTATGGGACTGTCAGCCTGATGGCGATAACGTTTACCTTGGGGAATGTGTTGTAAACCTGCAGAATGCCTTCGAGGCAGATCGAGAAGTCTGGTTAGAACGAGAATAAATTTGCTACATTTTTTTCCTTTCACTATTTCGTTTTTTTTTATTTCTTTTTTTTCTTTGCCTTATCTCCACCAATGAATTTATAGTTTTTTTTCTTTTTTCCTATTGCGATTTTCGATTGCACAAATCCAATTACTTAGGAACATGAAGCAACGTTCAATGTAACCTGACAACAAGAATTTCATCACAGCAAGTCTATTTCATTTCAATCCGTTTTTGATCTATGTATAGGTACAGATTGGAAGATCCACGAGGTATTCGCTCGGGTAAATCACCATATGCTTCACCGCGTGGTTCTCTATCAATAGAAATAGCTCAACGACTATTGCGACGAGAATTACGAGATAGAAGTTACAGTGAAGACACACCAAGCGATAGTGGAAGTCCTGAACCATACTTCCTTCATCCTGATCACGCATGGCAAGCAAACTCACGTCGTGGATCGTCGCAATCAGAGCAATTGGAAATTGAGCCATATGAACTGAGCAAAGACTACAGTAGATCATTACCTGGAAGTAGACGAAGCAGCTTTCAAAGCCAAGGAGGAACTGATAGTAAACGTGCGTAATTTAATTTAATTTTTATTCCTGCTATCTTTTATTCAACTTGATTTTATCTCTCTTTTTTTTTTTTTTATTACTATTGCATGTATGAAGTGATTAAAAGTTGGAAACGATAAAGGGCAGTAGTGAAAACGTTATCACAAAAGGTCACGATTGTACGTAATAATTAGACTTTCAAGCTAGTTCATTTCGAACAATTTCAACTCAATAAAAGATTAAACTCATTGTTGAGAGTGGGCAGTTGAACGTCGTCATGTGACAGACCTATTCTTGGTACGATGTCACATACAAAAGTGACGACGTACGATAGACCTCGTTGCAGAATGACCCTCGAGTATTCACTTAAAAATCGATGACAAAATGCTTCATTCTACTCATCTCAAATATCACTACCACAACTTTTCCCTTCATATACGCACACATACAAACATTCTTCACTTTCTTTTCTCGTTTTGTAATATAATTGAATGGCATAAAAAGAAAAACTTGATTTTATTCTGAATTTTTAGGCGGAAGTATCGGCGACGCAGATATGCCAGTAGTCTATTACAATCGTGAACGTCGAAGGAGTTCAGTAGCAAGAAGTATGCGTGACCCCGAAGAGGTATTAAGATCATTAAAGAAAGCAGCAGCCAAAAGTGAACTTGGAAGAACAATGAGCTTATCAAATGAAAAGAGACGCGGAAGCCGTGAGTAATATTTATTACAATTGGTCATTAATAATTTAAAAAAATAAAAAAGAAAAAGACCATCAATCTTTTTATTTTATTCATATTTTATTTTTGCTTAATATCTTTCAAATTTATTATCTTCACCCTTAATTTAATTTTCTCATAAACATGCACTAGTTTACACAATTATTATTATTTAAATTTAAATTTTCTCTCACCATATTAACTTTATATCACATCAGTAATGAAAATGTCCACTTTAACAACCAACACAATGTATATTTCACACATGCGATTCTATCAGTTCATTATCTGCTTTATCATACAGCACTTCCTCTCAATATGTTTATCAATCACTTATTGCCAATATTAACATTATCATCAATTGCATTGTATCGATTATCTCATTTATAATGTATACATATGATGTGTTTGTCTATATAATTTTCTCGCAATATTTATAGATGGAATTGACGTTTGACTTGAAGTTCAAATGTCAATTCTCCATAGTGCCTGTTCAAACATATAACCATTCTTCCATGTATACTGCTATACATTAATCTATTATGTTGTCTGCATATCGCTTACCATCTCAACGTTTTCCTATTCACATCCCTTGTAACTATACAAACATTTAACAATATAAAATGTTTGTATAGAAACAATGTGAATTGTGTTTGTTTATATACAAGCATAACATATTGGCATCTCATTTTCAGTTTGCATTTCATTCAAATTAAAACGACATGATGATATGTTTGACGCGTATTCGTGCGGTCAGAATGTATAATAATTAAGTCTAAATGAATGTGTGCGTGATTGATGTGTGTCTATAGAGCATTTTGTAATTTTATCTGTATCCTTATTTTTATTATTATTACTCAATATTTTTATTCCTTTTTCATGGATGATTGTTATTAATAATAATCTTTATGCATTGTAATTTATTTTATTTATTTTTATCTTCGCTCTACAATCCAACCGGACAAATTTATTCATTCGACCGAGCGATGAGTATATTTTGATTAATTATATTCTATAATTTAGTTTAATATATTCGTCGATATGATTTGTTTTTATTTTTCATTATTATAATGAGGACAAATGAAGACATTTAATGAGTAATTATATTCTATTGTTTTATTTTTTTATTTTTATATAGAGTTACAATTAAATTTCCTAACTCGTGCGTGATAATTATTAGTTTTAATATTTCTTCCACAATGAATGGAAAATTCTAAAGTTTCTAACTGAATTAATAATATTTATAATTATAGTTAGAATATTTGCATTAATTACTCGTCGTATTTATTAAAAATATTCACATTAATATATCGCCATTATTCCGTAATTATATTTTGTTTTATGAGCATTATTTTTGGCAATTGAACGTCGGTAATTTACATATATCAGTCGGTTTGTATTGTAACATAAATTTCATCGCATTAATTGTATACAACACGCGTGTGCACAAATGCTTCTAATCATATCAATGTCTTCCACATACGTGATTTGAATAATTAAATTCATCTTTATTATACAATCAAGAAAAGCACTCGAGCTAATTATCTAACACTAGACAATAATAATTAAAAATATAAAGTCAAAGAAAATTAAAATAAAACTATCGTGTTCTGGCACTTTAAATCGCAATTGTTATTCAATGTTGCTGTTAATATGTTCAATGTTTACACACAACCATAATAAGCGTGACATTTGTTTATCTTAAATATTCCATGTGTTGTCAAATTTGTCCATTGATTCAATGTCCATATGCAGCAATCTGTGTTTTTTTTTTGTTCGCGTGTACACATTTCAAAAAACAAAAAAATAATAATTGCTCGCACTACGACGACAGTCTGCCATTGGCCAGCAATTTTATACACATCTCATTTGAAATATATTCTTCAAATAAATCCCTAATTTCTATTCGCCAACTAATATAGTATATTCAATAAAATTCATATGTATGTATAATAATATTGCTGGACCAACGACAGTCTGCCATCAACGATTGCCTAAATAATATTCCATGACACAATTATTCTCTCGTGATTGTATTTATTGTTTGCTAAAAAAAATTATTTTATTTTCAAACAAACAGTGAAATCTAAATACAATCATACATATATATCCGTGTTTATTTTTCCGGTCGAACGTTCTGCGCCAATGCAATTGCAAATAAAACGTGTTTAATTGTGTGTATGTGTGTCATCAACCAATTGATGACGTGCTCGCTCGGTTGAAATTCAAAAAATGAAATAAAATATATCATCTGATATGAACCACAACGCAACTGAAACGCCACCAACCATATGCAATATATCAAAAATGTATATTAATAACCATCATCATAATATATAAAAAAAATACCACCGCTATTCAAAATCACCATTTACCACCATCACGAACCTATCTACCAACCACCAACCTATGTTCGATTATCGGGCCATGCTTGAATCTCGGGCCCGACCAACCAGAGTGCGTAGTCCCAACAGTTACTGTGTGGCAGTGCGAGCCTGTGTCTCCGAGGACCGGTAATTCGGCCTCCCTCTCACTACCGCACTCCACACCACCCCGATAAAAAACGCAAGGCAATGTCGTCCAACAAATGAGGGCACTGGTAAGACTATATACTCTCACTCTTTCTTTCTCTCTTGCTGTCTTTTTATTTTTATGTTTCTCTTTGCCTTTTCAATTGTCTTCCAAAATCTTTACTCTCAATCCTCATTACTTCATTTTTCTCTATTACCTTTCTGAATAAATTAATTTATCTCCTGGAAATCACTTATAACTATAAAGTAAATTTTAATTTATCTCCTCTTTCAGATTAAATTATTACAACTTTTTAATTGAATTTATGAATCAATATACATTTATAATGAATATCCCTTTGATCTTTATTTGGCTATTTTAACGTTCTTTGAATTTAATTAACCAATTCCTATATTGTTATACTCCTGTAGTTGTATTATTGATCAATAATGCTATCTATCTATGTCGATTTCCAATGTATTAATATATATATACTGCCATCACGTATACCAAGAGACCCTTTAGATACTTCAAATGCTTTAAATACTAACAGTTGATACTACTTGTGTAACCTGATTTAGGTAAGATCAATCGAATCGTGAAATTATGCCACGATAATTAGAAGGCTTGTCAAGAGATCAAATTGTATTTGATACCTTGGCAAACATTTATGGAATGATCTATCTATCTATCTAGCTATCTATCTATCTATCTATTTGTATACTCCTTCAGTTTAGATAAAATATAATTAAATAGCATTGTAGATAAATAACTAATTTATTAATTCATTTTAATATTTGATTATACTTTTATATCCCTCTGCCTAAATCTTTTATCCAATTTTTTATTTGTGATTGTGAATTTGTTCTAATTCAAATATAGATTATTATATATATAAATAGTATCTGCAAATTTGCACATTGTGATGAATAAATTTCTAGCGACTGGCACGTGTAGCAGTAGAAATATAATTAATTATACTCATTTGTTAAATATTTCGAATGTGATTATATTTTTATTTTTTTTTTTAAGATATGATTAGAATATATTTATTCAATAAAATATTCAAAATTTCTAGGATATTTTATTTTTTAATATGAAATATTTAGATGAATAAGAAAAATAAAATGTTAAGAAAGTTCTTTTCAGTATTTATATCAACAGCTTTTGACTTTGAATATTTTTTTTCGTAGCTTCGTTACGAGAAATTTAAATATATAAACTCTTTTATTTTTTTTTTTTTCGCTACTAATGAACGGGAGATAAAAAAAAATGAACCTTGATCTAGGACACGGTATCAAATTGCCTGGATGTACAGCCATCACTTTTGTATATGAATTAATACCAAGGAAACAGTCTCGAATGAAGCTATACATGATGTAGGATCTCATAAAAATTGTGAATGAGTTTACGAAATACAAAAAAAAAAAAGGGGAGAAAACAAAGTTGAAGTTTCGTGGGTGGAAATCAACTACGGTTAGATACTGGTTAATGCAAGAAGACGGTTGTGATAGATGTGGATGATAGTGGCTTGCTAAACGAATAAGGTCGGTGAAAATTGGCGCACTCTCTTGAAGATGGGTCGAGGAGGATAAATTGGATTCGCGACTTGGCTCTCGAGTAGTCGAACAAAGTACGAAACGAAGACTCAAATGTAAGAGTAGATGAGAAAGATGAAGGAAAGAAAAAGAAAAAAAAATGGGAGGGTTAAAAAACTTGGGGAATTGGCAGATATTTTATAGACTCACTCACTCAACTTTTCATATGAATCCATATATATTATTACCCTTGGTATTAAAACATAATAATTTTCATGATATTAAATTGAACTTTCATGCTGATATATATGATGATGTCGAGTAAATGCATTCAGGCAATATATTCAGAAGTAAAAAAATAATTTATCTCATTTGAAATATTTTACGTACAGTAGCTCATATTTTTTCCAACATGTGCGCCAACGCATTCTGCTTTTTCTCTCTCTTAATTACGTTTTTTTATTTCTCTTGATTTTTATAGAAGGAAAAAAGAAAATTCAAAACTCACTGATTACAACATGAGTTTCTGATTATGTTTATCTAGAAATAAATTTTTTTGAATACGCTCTTGAACAAGTTTTCATACGACCTTTCAAATGTCTCTACAAAGTAGAACTAAAATGAAGGGAATGAAAAGCAGAAAGTCTGCGAACATGTTTATATATATATATATTTTGTTGAAGGACTTTCTGAACTGAAGAACTATGAGAAGAATATATTATAAACATCTCGCATGACAATTCACAAGTCTATATGAAATGCTAACATAAAATGAGTGTAAATTTTGGAAGAAAATATGTTTAAATAATTTTTTGATAAATATGCAATAAATATTTATATGTGTCGTGCAAGATGGATCATTGGAATTTTCAATAAACAAATGTATATTTATACATACAGTTTAGGAGAATGAAAAAACAATTTTATATACAATGGAATAATGTTTTAAATGAAATATCGTAGGACGAGATGAGCGCAAAGACAGTATTGGAGGACGTGGCGACAGGAGAGACAGTATAGGACAAACAATGATGGGATTTTCTGAGCGACTTTATGATCGAAATAGTGAATCTGATGATGATGATAAGTGGAGGTAAAATTTATGACGTAATTCCTTTCACAATATTTTTTTTTTTTTCCTCCAAAGTTTTATCAAAAACTCCACTTGTTATATAGATTAAAAACAGGAAAACTTTTTTAAAATTTCAGTCAGGCGAGAGATGAGAATGGTGAGATGTTAAAGCTGGGTCCTGGCCAAGTGGCCCCAAGAGGATTTAAACTTATTGGAGGTAAAGTAAACAACTTGAAAATAACTCAGATTTTCATTGTTATATATTATTGTATATATTATACACATTATATAGTTATTCATTTATAATTTTATTATTATAATATAATAATTATTTTTGGTTAATTTTATAGGAGTACAAAATGGTGAAGTGAAATTGACCCTGTTTCTCAGCAAGGGTACACTCGAGGTCGAGGTGATTTGTGCACGAGAAATTTGTCCGGGTGAACGAGAGGAGCCAGGTAATGAGATATAGAAATAAATTTTGTTTTGTCAATTGGAAAAGTTGTGTGAATTGTTCTTAAACTGAAAGACAATAAAATAATAAAAAGAAGAAAAAATAAAAATGATAGGGAAATGAGTATATAACTATCTTTCTGCTGATAAAAAAAGTATCGCCATAAATTTGTTTAACTTTTCAAACTATTTTTCCTAGTGATAAATAATTCAGTTACATAAATCAATTCAATAATATAAAAAATCAAATGATATTTATACTGATAAAAATGTCTTTTTATTTATTCTATTTATTGTTTTTTTTTTTTTTTTTCAAACTGTAGATACGTATGTGAAGACCTATTTACGAGATGGTGATCGTTGGCTACACAAAAGGAAAACTCGTGTTGTACGTCATTCACGAAATCCCCAGTATCGTCAAACTTTAAAGTACAGCAGTTGTGACGCACTTGGGCGCAATATCCTTGTTATGTTATGGGAAAAAAAACAGGGATTTGAAAGCAATCAAGGACTAGGTGGAGCTGAAGTTGACCTCGAATTATTGCCATTAACTAATCTCTCAGTTGGATGGTATCCACTATTTCCCATTCACACACTTGGTACTCAAAACGCCGACTCGCCATGATGGTTTAGGGAAAAATGGGCCTTGGAAGCTGGCGAACTCGATCTGCGTTTGAGCTTATTGCTCAAAGACGAGACTGAGTCAGTTGTCAAAATTATCTCGTGATAGAAAAAAAACGACATGTGACTAAAATTTATTTATTTTATTTGTCATATCATAAAATTCAAGATAATTATTTTATTAGTCTTGGAGTTTTATCAATGTTCCGTTTCATTGTCGTAAAAATGAATTCAATCTCTTTATTTTAAATCACATTGAATTTTACATAAAAATATATTTACATAATATGTAAAGTATCAAAGACACACTGGAAGAATAAAAGATGGAAAATAGTCATCTGTGTGTAAATGTATATATTCAATTCTATGACAATCAATCGATTTATTTGACTTGAGATTCAAGTTAAAAATAAATAAATTTCTATTTATACAAACATATTTTCTTTCAAACTTATTATCTTACATCAATGAGGCGGATCCAGTGAAAAGAAATGCCAAGACTATAGTTGATTCAACAAAAATCGTATTTTTATAAAACGTAAAAGCAATGAAGGTGATGAATAAAAATGAGAGATGAAAAGAGCAAAAGTAATGCAAAAGTCTCTCATATATTCGGCTTCATAAAATAAACAAAAAATCTCTAAGCAATACGGCAGAATTACCGGTAAAGAAATTTAGCAATAAACGGAGTACCTGCAAAAGCCTGACAAAGGACAAAAGAAAAACGGGTAAGAGATATAATATAAATCAAAAAGAAAATTGAATTTTTTAAAACCTTTGAAAGAAAAATATTTTATGTTAAAAATTTGTAAGAAAAAAAAATTAATGTAATAATTTTTTTCGACAAAAAGTCACTGCGTTTTAACTGTCTAGAGTGGTGGGTCCATTTTTCCCGATGATTTAAGGCATAAACAAATGCCAATGATGAGTATACGAAGATAGATAAAATGATTATAAAGAAATGAAGAAGCTAAAGAAGAAAAATATTGTAATAATTAATAATATAGTAAGAGTCGATCGATATCTAACATTTTAATTGTCAACTGGTTGATCCAGTGAAGGATTCGATCGAGTCTTACTTGAAGGAAAGTCGCACATCGATTGTTATAAAATGATTAATGATTTTTTCAACTTGATCTGTCTATACGATTCCGCCTCCAATTACCGACGATGAATTTACGAAGAAAAGAAAAAAAAGCCTTCGATCAGCTGCTTATATTCCCACAGAACTGTTAACGTTAAATAATAAATATATTCATCAACGAATAAGTCATATTACTATATATAAATACAATAATATATAAATCAATGAATGAAGGAATCTACGGCCTAATAAATCTGCAGCGAATTCGGAGGGCAATCAAAAATTATTCAGTCGCGGTTACTGTATAGTTTATATAAAGAAAAAAAAATTTTTTTTTCTTAGTCTTAAAATTTCAAATATATTCGCACTCCCCAAAAGCTCGCTGGTCGAGCTTAAATCATTAGGATTTTAACGGAGGGGTACTTGCGATTTGGAGGAAAGTAAATTTTGGTGGCCAATTTAAGTAGAGAAATAAAATAAATTAGTTTATAATATTATATTTAAAAATATATTAATGATAAATTAATATTTAAAGTTTATCGCACAATCATGCAGCTTCCTGATGATTATTTATATATAAATAAATATCAAATTCGATTCTAGATCTCATTATTTATATACTAAGGTCTGATTATCAAGATAAATTTTAATTTTTCCTCTTAAAATTCAATAGATATAAATACAATCAAAAATAATATTTCACAGAAATTTATTAATAATATAATAAAATATACGAATGTTTTTTTGGCTGATGTGAATAATGAGTTTCTTCCGATTATACACAAACTTAATGAATCGATAGTTAAACATTTAAAGTTTATCAATAAAAAAAAAAAGAACAAAAAATATTTAGAATAAAATTAAATAATCAAAGAAATATCAATGAAAATATTTGCGCTCATCTCATTCTGTGGGAAGATAATGGCAAACAAATAAAAATAAAAATAATATACTATAAGGAGCGTTGAGAAACTTCAAACGTGATATAATTTGTGTAACAATAACACATATAATTTATAATTATAAATATATATATAAAAAAAAAAAATAAATGATAATAATTCGTGTATTCATTGCATGATCGTTAACGATAGACGACAAATATCAATGAATCAATATCTATATTATATTTGTGTACAGTAGATTTAGATATAAGCATAAACAATTATAAAAAACATTATCAAAACATCATACATTAAATAAACTTAAATCGACGACGTATATTATCCGATTTAAATAAAATATGCGATATTTTATGAGAATCAAAACGGCCTAGTAATGAAAAAAAAAAAAAAAGAAATATGAAATGAGAAAGAATTAAATTTATCTTTCTCAGAAAGACAATCTTTATGTAGAAAAAAAAATCACGATTTTCTATATGATCTATTATAATCTTTGCATTGATAGAAAATTTTTCTACCATTGGCATCGAATTTTCTTGGCCACCCTGTATATCAGAAAAAAAAAAGTTAAAAATCATATGAATATAATATATGAAAGCCGATAAATGACCAAAGTATAGAAAAGTATCAATTAAAATTCAAGACCTTTTGGCAAGAAATTAAAATATAATTATTATAAAATGTTAATTAAATTCACAAATTGGCAGTTGCTGCTTGTGAATTTTTCTGAAAGTTTCCGTTCAATCTATCAGCTGACTATGATGCTTTTCAGTGATCTATCTCAATTATTCTATAAGAAAAAAAAAAAGGAAAAAAAAAAAAATGTTTGAAATTTTTCGTGATAGAATAAATTGAATATAAAATATTATATTATCTTATGAATTAAATATAGTCCTATATTCAACGCTTAATTAGATGAATAAATGTTTTCTACAAACAAAAATGGCCTAGAAACTCTTATCAAGCTACATTATACTTATAAATATGTGCATAAACAATCTTTCTAAATAAAAAACCACATGATATCAAATAAATATTAAATTAAACATCAAAATAATTCGAATAAATATTCAATTAAATATTTACTTTAATTTATGGATAATTTATAATGTTAATATACAATAAATCGTTTTTCAAAACCAGACAAAAAAAATATTCTGAAATATAAGAAAAGTTATGAAAAATGAAATATTTTCAAAGTTTTCTTTTCTAATAAATCTCTAAATGATTATTTGGTATAAATGTGTGATAATCGCGCGATGGATTTATATATCTAAGATAAAATAGAAACAAATAATATTTTGTGGAGGATAAACAAATTAAAAAATGAATATATAAACCTCTAAATAAATTTATTCACATCTGCCGTATGATAAAATTAATTGGGAGTTTATTTCAAAAGTTTGTAGCAAAAACTTGGGGAAAACAATACCCTTAAAACTTGTATAATTAGACAATATACATATAAATATATATGAATATTGTCATAAAGATAAAATGAATTAATGCGATGTTCTATATAATGAGTATTGATTATCAAAAATGTGCAATTGATAATTAACAAAAATGAAAATGTCATTGTAGATAAAATAAAGTCTATCAAGTGAGGAAAATAAAAGAAAAATGACACTAAAAATAAATAAATAAACATAACCTTAATTCTCAATATTCTAATATTTCTAATAACATAATGAAAATTTTTTTTCCATTAAAAAATATAAGTTTTCTATTCCATGAGTACATAAAATTTTCTATCTAAAAATACTACTATCAAACATCAATCAATATCGCAGAGCTCTCTATATTTGCTATTTACATAAACAATAATTAAGAACCAACAAGTTTTTCTGTATGATATATTCTCATCGAAAGGCTGTTCAATGTTAAGAGAAAGACAAAATTCATGCAAAAATATTGAACGAGAAGGAAAAATAAACAGATAAATATTCTTAGGCAAACGAAAAATATTTCATTAAGCCATATTATTCATAAAATATATATAATATATGTGTGAAAGTGGCAACGAGTGAATATTAATTAATGAAAATACACGATTTAGGAATAATTATTAATTCCAACCACTCGTAAATGTTTTAAATTTGTGTGGACACAGGACTGATGAATGATGATGTAAAAAATATGATGTGAAACTTGGAAAAAAAAAACAGAATGAAATGTTTTTAAGAAATTTTTTTAGTGATTTTGAAGGTTAGGAATGCAATATATTCTCACTAAGATGATCAAAGTATTTCATTCGTGAATAAAGAATGTGATGATGACTGACATTTATATCAAGGGGAAAATATATACATATGCCCAGAGATAGTTAAAATATGATTGAAAAAAAATTGTTTGCGATGAAGCTGAATGTATGTATACGAATTATGAGAAATACTCTCAGAATCACATATGTACATGAGATGTAAAAAAAAATATAGTTACAACATAAAATGGAATAAAATTATTTCAGCCATTCAATTATTAATTATTATATCATTGATATATGCACTCACCATATTGTTTTTCGTAGTAATTATCATTTGCATCTTGAACTTGTTACTCCAACCTTAAATTTAGTCTTTAAACGCCGCCATTTTCACATTTTATAAAAATTACTCACAAATACTCAATAATTATATTCAATATATCTCTAAACTCACTTTATACACTTAGATAATACCTAATAATTGCAGAAATAATTTTAATAGAACCAAAATTACGAAAATGATAAACTCATACAAATTGCGACGCTACTTGTAGAAAACCCGCGAATTTTTTTTCAATTCAAATATGATTAAATAGTTCTCAGCGCCGCCACCAAACAGGAAAAATTTCTTGTTGGCGCCAATATATTCCCGCCAAATGCATACATAACTTCTATTTATATATATATATATTTGCTCTGTAGGTACAATAGTAAGAAAATGTGCAGGAGAATATATATTATTTCATAGTGAAGGGCTGCAGCGCCACCATCTTTGACATTACACACACACACTAGCATCATTTCTTTAACACACAAATGGAAAAAAATCCGCCCTGAATGATGTATTTTCTCTCTAATTGTTGAACGCGGAATCAGCTGGCTTGTAATGGTTGACAATGATTCCAGTGTATCTTTGTCTACTATTATCAAAATTTTGACAATTGTTTGTTAATTTTATGTAGTAATAATACATACATAATACGTATTTTTCATTTAATTAATCAAGTTGAATTTGAAATAGAGAGAACAATGTCAAAAACAAAAGTATCCGCGGAATGGAAAAAACGTGTAAAATCAGAATATATGAGATTACGACAAATGAAAAGATATAAACGTGCAGATGAAGTTAAGATAGCATGGAATCAGAATAGACGTGTGATGAATGGTAATTTTCCATTCTTTATTACAATTAATTTTTTGTTTTCTTCACAATTTTTAATAACAAAAAATATTAATGATTTTTTTAATTATTGTAGATCTGCTGACAACAGAACAAAAACGATGGGCTGATGGGAAAGCCATGTGGCTAGCAATGCAAGATATTCCTGCTCATGTGTCATGCATGAAAAAAGCTGAAATAACAAGTTCAGATGGTGATACACAAACAGCTCCTGTTAAAATCATCAATGCAGTAACACCTATTCCAACAATGTACACTTGGGCACCGATTCAACAAAATTTCATGGTGGAAGACGAAACAGTTCTCCACAATATTCCATATATGGGCGATGAAATTTTAGATCAAGATGGTACATTTATTGAGGAGTTGATTAAAAATTATGATGGCAAGGTATCTATCAATATTCAATTAATAAATAATTGATAATAATTGTTTTTGAAATTAATCTTTTTTATTTTTTGTTTTTAGGTTCATGGAGATAGAGAATCAGGATTCATGGATGATTCTATCTTCATTGACTTGGTGAAGGCTCTATTGACTTATGAGAAAGACGATAAGGAGAAGGATTTATCACGAAAATGCAAAGAATCCTCTAAAGAAAAAGATGACAAAGAGAAAAAGGATATTGACATTAAAACTGATATAAAAGGAGAAACAATTGCTGCTGAAATTGTAGAAGAAAAAGACGCAACGCGTTTTCCTTCAATGCAAATATTTAATGTGAGTTCAGGAATTAAAATTTTAATATGACACGATCGTATAATTAATGTTCAATATTTAAATATTTCTAGGCGATATCGTGTATGTTTCCTGACAAAGGCAGACCTGAAGAGTTGAGAGAAAAATTCATCGAGTTAACTGAACGATCTGATCCAAATGTCCTTCCACCGGAGTGTACTCCAAATATCGATGGTATCAATGCCAAAAGTGTGCCAAGAGAGCAAACAATGCATTCATTTCACACATTATTCTGCAGGCGTTGTTTCAAATACGACTGTTTTCTACACCGTAAGCTTAAGCGATCATTTTTATCCCAATTTAATTTCATCACTAACCAATATAAAATGCATGGCAATTCATTATTTTGAGTATCCGCTTATTAATTCCAATAATTTTTGATTCCCAATTCCTACCATAGCTGCAAGGGGAACGTCGCCGCAAGGTAAAATTCAATATTGTATTGTCAATTTTGATGACAGAACTAGTTTTTTATATAGCGCAGAGACATCCACCAAGGACTCATCTTCCAATTATTATTTCATTCATCGTTCATCATTTGCTAAACAAAAATCACTGCCAATTATTTTCCGACCATAATTCTTTCATTTTTCTTTTTTATTTTTTCACTTGATTTAGGTCTTCAAGTGTGTCACCCAGGTCCAAATTTACAAAAAAGAAAAGGTCCCGATCTCAAACCATTCTGTGAACCCTGTGGAATGGAATGTTTCATGCATCTGGTACGTAAATATACTGTGTTAAATATCGATATCATTTCTAAATTTATTGAAAAAAAATTCTGTTTTCTTACGAAATATATTACTACTTGACAGGAGGGTGTGATAGAAAAATTGGCTGCACAAGCTGCTGACAGTAAAGATGATGAAGGCGAAGAGAAGCGTGGTCCGAGAAAAGTGCGAAAACAGGCGAGTGTGGATTCAGGAAATGAAGCAAGCAGCGAGGACAGCAATGATAGTAATAAATTCAGTCAAGGCGGAAGTTGTCAGGGTAAATTATTTATATTCTATTTAAATTATTAAATGTAAGAAAAGCAAAGTTTTTGTGGAATTATTGTGAGAATATTTTTCATAGATTTTAAACAAAACGTCAATCAAGATTCCAAAGCAGAAGATATGGAGGAAGAAGAACAGGCGCAACCAGATCACCAGTCGCCATTTACTTTACTTGGACTGGATAAACGTATAAAGACTGAGAGTAAATTTTCATGGACTGGATCAGAACAAAGCCTCTTTCGGGCTTTATACAAAGCATTTCCTGGTAATCCATGTGCACTTGCACAAATAATGCTAACAAAAACCTGCCAAGAAGTATATGAATTTGCACAGAAGGAATCTCATGACATTCCGGCTGTTGAAAGTCTTAAAGACTTTACACCACCACGTAAGAAGAAGAAGAAACATCGTTTATGGTCAATGCACTGCAGAAAAATACAGTTGAAAAAGGATTCGGGTGCAAATCATGTTCACAATTTTGCACCTTGCGATCATCCGGGTCGACCATGTGATAATTCCTGTCCATGTATTCAAGCGCAAAATTTTTGCGAAAAATTCTGTCAATGCAGCACTGAATGTCAGAACCGATTTCCAGGATGTCGATGTAAAGCGCAATGCAACACGAAACAGTGTCCCTGTTATCTTGCAGTTCGTGAATGCGATCCGGATCTTTGTCAAACTTGCGGCGCTGATCAATTTCGTATCACAAAAATATCATGCAAAAATGTCAGCGTTCAACGTGGTCTTCATAAGCATCTTTTGATGGCACCGTCTGACGTTGCTGGCTGGGGTATATTTCTCAAGGAATCCGCAGCAAAGAATGAATTCATATCAGAATACTGTGGGGAAATTATTAGCCAGGATGAGGCAGATAGAAGAGGAAAAGTTTACGATAAATACATGTGCAGTTTCCTCTTTAATCTTAATAATGGTAATAAATTAATTTAATTTTTTCAACACATTAATAATTCGTTTTATTGTGGTTTTTTATTTATTCATGGGATAATAATTATTTATAGATTTTGTGGTGGATGCAACGCGCAAAGGCAATAAAATACGTTTCGCTAATCACTCAATAAATCCAAATTGTTATGCAAAAGTAATGATGGTAAATGGTGATCATCGAATTGGAATATTTGCTAAACGAGCAATTCAACCAGGAGAAGAATTGTTCTTCGATTACAGGTAAATTAAATTGCTTTCTGTCCTTTAATTATAATAAATTCTTTGAGCAATTAAATTTATTAACTCAATTAATTTATTTTCAGATATGGCCCAACTGAACAACTCAAATTTGTTGGAATCGAACGTGAAATGGAATTTCTTTAGGATCAATAATTCACCTGAAACTAATGTAAATATTCATAACTCAATAATTATTCAAGTTATATGTATATAAATATGTATAACGCTCAAACAAATTTCAAACGTATCTCAGAATTTTCGACAACAATTGTTTTAAAAATACATAAACAATGCTAACTAAAAATCCGATAATATTTTACGTTAAAATATTTTTTATCTGGAATTATCGTGATTGTGAGAATAAAAAAGAAATTTCCAAACTCTTACAATTCCACTGTCCTTTTCATATGCAAATCATAACACATATATTCATTTTCTACAAATATATTATCATTGTTTTAATCATCGGCCATTACCGCTTGATCTCGCTACGCATATGCTGAAAAAAAAAAAAAAAAAAAAACAAAACAAAAGACTGCGAGAGAATAAGATGTTTCGTCATAACGTAAATATATCTAATAGGCGTACAGGGTATTGTGAAGCTACACAACAGGGATTAAAAATAATCAACAAAATTGGTAAAGACATCATGCCCTATAATAAAATCCATCATCCTCGTGTCTGGCCTAGGTATCGACGAGAATGCGTATGAAAACACTCCTGGGTCTTATCATTCAAAAGTGAGACACTCAGCACCTGAAATAAATGTCAATAAAGTCCGCACTTATGATACATTTATTTACATTGATTATTGTATTTGTGTGTGCCCATTCAAAACAAATGACCAATCTAAACACAAAACTTCGATGCAAAATAAAATTTTAAAATGCGCTGTATATTCATACAGTTTATCCCTCGACTTCAAACTGAACTAACGTTATCTATCCCTATATTAGTGTAAATACATCGAGTTTATTATATGATTTTTTTTTTTTTTTTTTTTGTATTTAGTGAAATTCCGAATTTATTGTCAACATAAACAAACCCTCATCTTTTCATTGGAAGTAAAGTGTTTAACGATTATTTGAGTATTTCTCTTGTATATTGGAAATTAATGATGAAATATCAAATGAAAATTCAGAATCCCCTCTGAGAGTTATTGTGAGACAATGTCGAAAACTAAAGTGTTAGACCAATGGCAGCAACGTGTGAAAATAGAATATATAAAATTGCGAATAAAAAAAAGACTTAAACACGCTGATGATGTGAAAAAAGCTTGGAAGCAAAATAGACAAAATGTGTTTGGTAAACTTTTTAATTTTATTCCAGTATCATCAAAAATTTTCGCGTAAAACAAAGTATAATTATTCCTTTTGACAATATATTGTGTATGAATTTTATTAATTTTTTTTTTTTTTTTTCTGCTGAATGTGTAATCACTAGATGTTAAAAATGATGATAATAAACGGTTGCAAGAACAAGAAGTAAGTTGGATTGTCGAAAATGAACTTCCATGTCATGAGTCGTGTATGAAAAAAGCCGTAGTAACGAATTTGAAAGAAGAAAATAATGATGAAAATGATGGTGATGTAGAAACGTGTGTAATAAATACAATACCTGCTATCGCACCGATTCCTCGAATGTACACGTGGACATCTACACAACAAAATATTATGGTTGAAGATGAAACAATACTTCATAATATTCCGTACATGGGCGATAATATGTATGAAGAAGGCGAAAGATTTATTGATGAATTAATCAAAAATTATGGCGGCAAGGTATTGAATAATTTATTCAGATCATTTAAAATATTTTTTTTAATCAATATTATTTTTTAGGTGCACGGTGATTCAAATTTTTTGGATGATTCATTATTTATAGAGTTAGTAAATGCTTTATTAAAGTTTGATCAAAAAATGACAAAGACAAAAATAAGAAAATCTCAACGAAATTTACAAATAAACAAAGATGATACGAGTAATGATATTAATCAGGAAATTGATATAAAAATGACAGAAATTCCTGATAATAATGAACTGAAAATGCCTAAATCGATGCACATATTTAATGCAATATCCAGTATATTTCGTGACAAAGGTGAACCCGAAGCATTACGTGAAAAATACATTTTATTAATGGAACGATTAAATCCGAGTTTAGTATTAGCAAGATCCACACCAAATATGGATGACATCACCGCAGGATATCTACCAAGAGAAAGAACACTGCATTCATACCATTCGCTATTTTGTCGACGATGTTTCAAATACGATTGTTTTCTCCATAGACTTCATAGCAATCCAGATCCAAAAGACCTAGATAAAAAAGGCCCGAATTTGAAACAATTTTCAGAACCGTGTGGAACTAATTGTTATAAACATTTCGTTAATGTGGAACAAAAAATTACTGCAACTAAAACTGAAATAAAGGAAAAGCAAGATGACTCACAGAATATTCAAGAACAAGTGAGCGTCAATTCGAATGATGATGGCAGTAGTGAAGTCATCATCAATAGTGACAATGAGAATTGTATTAATCGTGATTCTGAGCTAAACAATAATCAATGTTTGGAATCTAAAGATGAAAAAGAACAAATTGAATTAGATAAACAATTGGCGCTTGTGTTGCTCAATTCTGAGATGACTTGTGAAAAAGATGAGAACGCAGTATCATGGACGGGATCAGATAAAAGTTTATTTCATACTCTACGTGAAGTATTTCCAGACAATTCATGTGCGATAGCGCAAGTATTATTAAATAAATCATGTCAGGAGGTTTATAAATTTGCAGAAAAAGAGGGATGTGCTTTTTCAGATACTAACAATGACGAGGCTTCCGCAATGCGAAATAAAAAAAAAAAGAAAAATCGTGCTTGGTTATTACATTATAAAAACGTACAATTGAAAGATTATTTTACTAATAATATCGCTCACAATTATGAACCTTGTAATCATCCTGGAAACGAATGTGATGATTCTTGTTTATGTATGAAAAGTAAAAATTTTTGTGAAAAATTCTGTCAATGCAGTGACAAGTGTCAGAATCGATTTCAAGGATGTCGATGTAAAGCACAATGCAACACAAAACATTGTCCATGTTATTCCTTAGTTCGTGAATGTGATCCAGATCTCTGTTTAACCTGCGGTGCTAATCAATTTGACACCACTGAAATATTATGCAAAAATGTCACCATTCAACGTAGACTTCGTAAACATCTTCTGATAGGACCATCCGATATCGCTGGGTGGGGTGTGTTCCTCCAGGAACCTGTGGCAAGAAATGATTTCATATCAGAATACTGTGGTGAAATTATCAGCCAGAATGAGGCAGATAGACGCGGAAAAGTTTACGATAAATATATGTGCAGTTTTCTATTTAATCTAAATTATGGTGAGAAGAAGAAAAAAATTTTTTTTATCGTTTCAACAGGTATAAATAAATAACTTTTTTCATTTATGAGATATCATTATTTATAGAGTTTGTGATAGATGCCACACGCAAAGGTAATAAAATACGATTTGCTAATCACTCAATAAATCCTAACTGCTATGCAAAAATAATGATGGTAAATGGTGATCATCGAATTGGAATTTTTGCTAAACGAGCAATTCAACCAGGAGAAGAATTATTTTTTGATTACAGGTACATTTATTTTTCTTATTTAATATCAATAATATTCCTAAGCATAATTTATATTTATCAATTATATTTATTTCCAGATATAGACCCACTGATCAATTACGTTTTGTTGGAAAAGAACGCGAACCAGAAACTCTCTAACAAAATATTCTTCTCATAGATAATTTGCAAATTATGAAATTTCATGAGGAATGTAAGCATACTGACTTTCAGCAATCATAGCTGTTTGTAATTTGACATCTTTATCAGCAATATTCTACACCAGAACCATCACGCTAAAAAAAAAAAAAATACAATATCTCTACTCGCACTCATTCACTTCCATTATATCCTGGTAATTCTAAACGACTCTATTCTCTGTACACAACAAAAAGCTATTTTTCACAATGCCGACAAAAATAATCGGAGTTAATATAACACATATGCAAAACTATGAACATGTACGTAATACATATGTGAATCTATTAATATCATCAGAGTGCGTATAATCAACTAATTAATTAACTTTAATAATGGAAGTGGACGCGCAACGACGTTCAAACAGATAAATTGTAATACTATGAAAAAGAAAAAACGCAAAGTAGAGATATAAATTGAATTAAAAGTTTACAAAAAATATGTTACGAGGATGCAAAGAAAAAGAGTGAGAAGTAAAAAGACTGTGTTAATGGTGCAATAAATAAATGTAAACTTGGAGGAAAACTAAATGCATTATGTGTAGTCACATTCTTCGCACTCTTGCGCACACATTTCGCCGCCCCTTCAATGTGGAGTTATAGCGAATACACTATATATACGAAGCTTTAGATGCCTGTTGGTGAGCTTGCACGCAGTCTGCCACCAGTTGCAGACGCCGCGGCCAAGTACGCGGGTGGACACAAAATCCCGGGCGTTAATTTTTGTTCTCGATATTTTTCATCATCTAATAATAACAAAAAGTTATTTAGAACTACAGAAATAAAAAAAAAAAAACAAATATGTGCGATGAAAATACTTGATTGCATATTAGGTATTTGTGATTGTGTCAAACTTTTATTCAATTTATTCAATTACTCATCGATCAAGATTGAGTCAATTTTAGTGATGCGATATTGAAAAAAAGAATATTAAGAATGAATAAATGAAAAAAAAAAAAAAAAATTAGTTCAACCAAACTTTGCATAATTTTTATTTTATTTTTGTGATGAACGAACACGAATAAATCACTCAACAGTCGCAAAATCATTCTGGCGTTCGTATAAAAATAAAAAATGAAACGAATTAAATGAAAAATATTCTCAAGATAAATTACAAAATATATTGAACGTCTTGGAACAACATTACAACTGATTTATAATATCAATGCGGTGAAAAATAGAAAAGTTGAGAACGCGACCACCAACAATTTGCCAACATAAAGTGTCATTGAATTTGCAAGAAGTTTTAACCGCGTAGCGGTTTAGTTTGCTGAGAAGACAAATAGAATTTATAACTTTCACATGACAATGGACGAAGAAGGTATTGTATTCCCTCAAAGAAAAGTTATATTAATAAGTAATAGAGTCTTTGGAAATGATGTCAATGTCAAAATGCATTATTTAAATATTTATATTTATAGTTAATTTAAAAAATTTTTCGATTTCACTTCATGGAAATATTTCCAAACACTTTTCTTCTTTCCATTTAATTTATTAAAAATGTTGAGTACATATTTTTTCCATACAATATGAATGATATGTAAAACATTTTCAATACATATCCACTTCATTATTCAACAATCGTTGACGTGTTACTCATAAAAGACCGGAGATATCTGTGCGACACAGCGACAACGATTCCCCCTCGTGCAAAATATTCTTCGTCGGCTGTGCCATATCTAAAACTGTCATATGCACGTGTCGAACGTATTCGAAGTAATTTCAACATTATTTTTTTTTTTATTATTAAAGCCGATAAAAAATACATATGAAAGAAAAATAATATCCCTAGGCCTATGATTCAATTTTTTTTTCACTCATATTACTCAAGTTATTGTAAAATATAAATCATGATCCAAAGGTAAAATGAATGATAGCAAAAAACATATAAATAAAGCCACCCCCTTTCGCTGACAATACACCATTGGTGTGTCTGAGACAAAAGTTGTGACATGCGGATTTATATCTCGGGTTCGGCACACTCAACAGACACACGATCCCCTGAAGATTTTTCTTTACGTGATAACGATAGTCATAAATTCACGCTATCCTGTTTGTATAACATTGACTAACATTTTGTTTTTTCTCCCCCATTCTTAGTTTCATATATGTCCTAATTCACAAGAAAATCCAGGATAGGACGAATGCAAAATGTGAATATATACATACATATAGCCTTTGGGGAATTTTAACAAAAGTATTTAAATATAAAATAAAAGCTCAGGCAGTGGAAGACAAGAATAAATGATATATTAAATTTACGCACCAAGAGATAATTTTGTTTCTGCCCAGAGGACAATTTTGAGATTTTACTTGACAATAGTTGTTGCGTGGATCTCGACATTTTCATTAACTTCCCACGGCAATTCTTGTCACAAAATTGTGACGAATATGAAGTAGGATAAGCATTTATTCGAATAACAAAAACTCTCTAGACAGTTGGACATGGGATTGTATTTTCTATTGTAAAACTACAGAAGAGAAAACGTTGTGACGACTTTTTTCTTTTTTTTTTCCTCTCGTCATTTTACTTGAAAATCTTGTTTTAAATTTTAAACTCGAAAAGTTCTGACATTTTATATTTCAAGACAATATTATGCAACAATTTCATGACAATAAGAAGCAATTTACTCAAAAAATAAATAATTCAAATAACATACAATGTACAAATAAGTAAAAATTATCAAGTAGATACATACAATATTCTTCAGTTTGTCACAACCACCATCTGAACTTGAACTGTAGTTAGAAATAATTGATTATTGACCCCATCTTGACAAACTTATCAACGCGACCAATTATCAAATAATACAATAACGTTTCCAATGAAACACTGTCTAAATTAACAATAAATAAATAATTTACTCAATTAATCATTGATCAATAGCAAGAGTCAATTTCTCACATAACAACTATAAATTAAACAACAAAATAATTTAATTCTTCTGGTCAATAAATATTTCTACAGCTACCGCTTTATCCTTAAATATATTTTTTTTCTTTTATATTTACTATAAAAAATAAATTTTATCTTTAAATAAACCTGTCAAATTGCACTCCAACAATACATCTTTCTCATCTATTTTTCTTCTTTCACCATTTTTTTTTTTCCCCCATTCAACCCAACTGCAATATCTTCACTTTTCTTTTTTTTTTATTCCATAAAACTTTAAAATCCCGGAAGGTATATTCTCACGTATACGCTTCATGGACGTTAAAATTACCAACCCACGCATTCACTACTCACAAATCCGTCTTCTTCAAAGATTCCATATAAATAGTATATCTTATCATACAAATGTACACACATATACTGCACATTTATATCTATCTATATTTACGTATACATATATTAATAAAAAATATAAATGTGCGGACATGAACATGAAAGAGACACGATGAATGATATACCAACTCAAGAGTTTGCTTTCATTTGTCACTGTTACCCAATTTTATTTTTCCCCTGTCGCTTTAACGTTAATATCGAATAAAAATAACTGGTTATATTACCATAAACTTATTTTTTCTTTAACCCACCCAATAGCCACTGTACATTTACCTTTTTATTCTACATATCTCGAGGTTTTATATACTTCCTCCCTCGCCCAATAAACTTAGCTCCAACCGTCCATGTATACCTACATGAGTTGAGTTTATTTTAGTCCAAGCAATGTCTATTTTTAAAAGAGAAAATGCGTGACTCCGTATAACGACTCACTTTAAACTTCAATAATTTAAACAAAATATCCTTTATAATATATAATATATAAATATGTTGTATGATATTATATTTAATATTTATTCATTCATTCAATTGATGGATTATTTATTTATTTTATTTTTAATCGTAAATATTATGATATATTTTCATCAAATTTTCATTATGCATTTGAAATGAGATATAATCCCAATTATTGCTTGGAGTAATTCGTGTTTAAATGAATTAGAATGGATAAACAATGGGATTTCAATAGACACATACGAATTATTTGATAAACATAAATTCCAACATAATTTCATACATAACACTATGACAATATCCGCCTGATTTTCTGCTCAATTAAATAACCAAACATTTCTCCATGAGCATACAATTATAATGTATATTTATTTATAAAACTTTTATCTTTATAAAATTGCATTAAGTGATATGATATGAATTTAATTTCAATCTATTTCGTTGATTTAATACTGCATACCTATCATTATTGTCTTTCGTATTTTATTTTATTCTTTTTTAACTCGTTTCTCAAAGTGTCAGTAACTTGTATAATACAACAGCTGCTGTCGTTGATGTTGGGTATATAGTCTACCTAAAATACTTCGACCAAACTATTTAATATACATGAAGGTGTGTCTTTTGTTTGTTATGTTAGATGATACACTTGCTCTAGACTTTATTACATATTGATATTTATACATCTGTTAAAAAGATAATAAAGTTTAAGTATATCAAACTAAATTCAATAATACAATTGATAATAAATATATAAATGTATAAAATATATTGTGCCATCAACGTAACTTTTGGATATGCAACATGAAAGTTTATGTTGAAACTTTACATTATCCAATTACGTGAAAGTTTACGGTTTCGTAAATAACGAAATCTAAGTAGACTCAAGTTTAGTTTTATACAATATATGAGATAGATTGTTTGTTGGATTAAATTTTTGATATAAAGAATAACAAATTAAACTCATAAGTTATTTTTAAGACTTTTTTATCTGGTTGAAAATTATATATTAAATATAAATTTAAGTTACTGTTTATTTTTTTTTTTTCCTCTTCAATTTCGTTTTTTTAATGAGTTTTAATTTACAGGGAGATGATTGATTGATTGATTAAATTTGGATAATATATTTACGTTAAATCTATTCATTTGTAAAATCAAAAAAAAAAAACTTTCACGAAGGAAATTGAGAAAATTCGCCTGACCAATTGACATTTATTCCACTTAATTTACCATACACACACAAATACACATGTACTATACGAATTATTGCATGTATACTCATGTTTATCTATTGAATTTACTGCAAAGTTTCGTTAATTATCAATTGAAACTGGTGCAAATGTAAATAATTAAAACTAAACGCAAACTTGTTCGTACATGTGCTATTATTGTAACTAGATTAATTGTTAATTTAAGTATAATTACATAAATCAACATGGTGTGATTGATTAAGTTATTTTCATGGCTACTTTAAACAATTTAGATAAGAGGAAAATAAAATATCAATCATTTATTGATAGCTAATTAATATAAATAATTATTTTCTAAAATAATATTTAATATTTTTTTATTTTATGTATTTACTACTTTCTTATTTTTTTGTTTATAAATTTTATTTATATTGTTTGGTTTATTTTAGAGACTCCAGGGGAAAAAGGAGCTGAAGATGCGAATGTGAAAGAGCTTCAAAAGCTGCTAGACAGATATGAAGGCAAAGTAACGGCCTCACTATATACTGGCACTTTATTCGTTGCTGTCGTGGCTTCGCTTATCGTACTCATTGCACTATGCATACTTCACTTCAACGTAAGTACATCCATCGTCTCATGTGCAAAGTGATAAAACTAGTACTTCACACTTTTGTCTAAAACAAAGTACAGAGAAGAAAAAAAAAAAAAAATAGTGTAATGAAAATGAACACTTTATTCATCATCGTCCATCAGTTTAGAAAATTTTCATCATCAAAGTGTTTCATTTAAAAATAAACAATTTTTAAAATATTGAATGTGAATGAATATTGGGCCAATTAGAGCCAATTAAACGTTCCGGAAATTGCTGCAAAGTTAATTTTCATCATCGTATCCATTGAGCATTTCGAAATTAACAATAATTCACAATATTGATGGAACAGGTGTCACAAGTAATATTAATTTAATTTCCCATGATCAAATACTTCACTAAATGGCAACCCAAATAATAAAATAAAAATAAAAATAAAAATAACTTCACCCAATCATCGAATAAAAGCTACAGAGAAATATAAAAAAAAAAAAAAAGATAACTAGCTTTACGTTGGGAATCAATGGATATGTCAAAATATAATAGAAGACAATAAAAAAAAAATGCAATAGAAATTTTATATGCATTATCGAATATCTGATGCTCATTTATAAAATATTTTATTCTTTACCTTTTTATCAACTTGTTTCGCTATTTTATAAGACTTTATATCATTCGAAGATGAAAATAATGAGACTGTAGAGACATTTCTTTACAAATCAAAGCATTCATATCTTAAAATATTCTTTAAAAATCATCATCTAAAATTCCTCAAAGATATTAACTTATATATAAATTAAATATCATTCCAAATCGTCAATAATTAATTCAAATAAACATATTTATTAATATATAATTACAGAATTTACAAGATGTTATAATGCAAGCATCTGTATTGACAATAATGCTGGTTTCATCATTGACACTCTTTGTTATTGCACAATTTCCATCAACTATCACTTCAAATCGTGTTCGCATTGCCATTGGCATGGCTTCATCATTAATCCTCGGTGTGTCAGCTATTATTCTTGGTGGGCCTTTGCCATTATTCGTCACTATTCTTGCGATTATCGCCATTCTACCAAAGATTGGAAATCAATGGCCAAGTGCAATCGCTATTCTCCTAGCTAGTTTTCATGTCGCACGAGGACTCGTCACTTACATCACGGACAATAACGACGGAACATATCACCAGGTAAATGATTAATATCCTTCATTATAATGATCATTATCTTCTAAAAGTTTTCAATCATACCCATGTCAATGAAAAATATTTTTAGATATATTTATATATATTAATAATAGCTTTTTCATTATCTTTTGTCATTTAATAGTTCATTGGTGATGGAGTGCTGCTTTCATCTGCTATTTTTGCCGGAATTTATTACCGAAACTTGACAGCTCGCGCTCATAAACAGACTTTTGCTGGCACACAGACAGTAATCGAGTCTCGTATCAAGCTTGAATGTGAACGAGAGCAGCAGGAACAATTGTTGTTAAGTGTAATTCCAGCTTACATAGCCGCTGAAGTAAGAATTTAATATTAAGATTTATTTACATATGTGTTATAATTATTATTAATACTTTTGATGAAATTTTATTGAATTGAAGGGAGAATTTTTTTTGACAAAATTGATGATTTTTTTGATATTCACATTCACGTATTCTCTCACTGATAAATTCATATGAAATTTTCTAGTCACGTTTCAATCAACTGCCATCTTTAGCTCTGACTATCATCTTTCCTGACTTTCAGAATAATATTTCATCGTGAAAATACTATTACGATTACCCCGCGGTTATTACATGGAATATTATTATTCCCTTTTCATAAACTTAACGTCGATTTCATCGCTGCGATAATTTATTCATGTGGAAGTCTTTGATATTTAGCAAATAGTCAAAAAGCCTTTGAGGAAAGAAAATGAAAAGTTTACTTGAGAAATTTATTTAATTAAACAAATAAATATATAAACGACAGCTAAAAGCTAAATGAGTTTACACTATATAAATGCTAACAACTTCAATCTCAAAATTTAAAGAGAATATAAAATTTAATGACAGTAAAATAAAAGTTATTTCATTAATTTTAATTGCAAGTTGTAAGAAATTATTTTCTATTCATATTTTATTTTTAAATAAAATGAAATATAAACAAATATATTATTTCATTTGTGTAATAAAATTTAACTAAATGTATTTATGTAAATAATGTATAGTATTGTGTGAAAATTTAATTATTACCTTTGTTGACAGTGTGTGGAATATAACAGGAGCCTGATGATGACCTTCTGTTTCTGATTACAATCCCTATTGTTTCACATCGACACTTGCATACATATATGCGCTCCAATTTTCATTTATGATCATATACCCTATTCTCACTCAATGTTGACGCCAATCTCCCCCTAGCTCTCTTCGATATATCACCCTCACTTGTAGTATTACTCTGTGCATTAACATGGTAATATATTGTTCCAGGTGAAACGCAGCATCATGTTGAAAATGGCTGATGCATGCCAAGAAGTAAACAAGCATAAACAGACACGTTTTCACGAGATGTATGTTCAACGCCACAACAATGTTAGGTAAGCGACCAAACCATTACTTTTCTTACACTCTAAGGGAGATAAATCATAAAACATTAAAGTTTACGATCTCACGATGGAAGAAACTTTTATCTTCAAAGTTCAATATAATAAAAAAATAAAAATGAATGAATGTATGATTTATCTCAGTTTTTTTTTTTTTTTTAAATCTATTTATTTATATATTTTATAGCATTCTTTATGCCGATATTGTAAATTTTACACCACTATCGGAGCAACTCTCAGCGTCGGATCTGGTGAAAACACTCAACGAACTTTTTGGAAGATTTGATCAAATTGCTCAGGTGAGAAAAATAGAAAATAAGAAGGGAAAAATAAAACCTTAAACATACTTTAATATTCTCATAAACAAAATTATATTTCTCCATTATTTTTTTTCTTTTTTCTTTTTATTTTTATATATGAGATGACATGAGATCCACCAGTATACACATCAATCTAAATGGAATTTGTGTAAAGGTATATAGACTTGGCGGTGAATGTGTTCGCAAACGAACGGAGATGTATTTCCGGAAATGGAGAAACATATATATATGTATAAGTGCGGATATATCTGTATATTGAAGACAACTAATGGAACAAGCCACGGGATTCACGTTCATTTTACAATCTTGATAGTGCGATAGATCCAGTTTCTGTGAGATACCAGACATTTTTCCAATTTTAATTCTTATTTTATTTAACTATATTTCAATTTTATTTATCGTGATATTTTTATAAGATCTCATTTGATTTATATATACAGATAAATATTCTTTTTTTTTCATTGTTCATTTATTGATGAAAATCATGATTCTGAAGTTCTGGAGAATTATCTTTTGCCCATCTTATTGAAAATTTTTTTATTTCTTTCCAGTTCAACGCATTTTAGTTAGCACATTGTTCCAATACATTGAGCTTCTATCGAGGAGGAATGTGTAGAAAACGAGCGAAAAATAAAATAGAAAACTACACAGAGTGAAAACAAAAAAAAAAAAAATTAGTTATATGGAGGGTGTAGTGATATTATGCCAGAGGGAAGTTAAGGGAGATACACCGGTGTGATTTATTGGTAATAAGAAGCATATCGTGCGAATCAGCACAAGTGAAACGTCAAATTTATACACTGAATGAACCATACGTGTGAGTATATAAGAAGAAAAAAAAGAAAATTCTAAGCTCATACACATGGGACGAATTGGAATATTGATTTGATCCCTCAATAATCTTAAACTACACGATAAAACTAAGAGAAAAGGAAACTTATATTTGTTACTGAAAACAAACAAATGAAAAAAAATAAAAAAATAAAAATAAAAACAAGAATAAATATGAAATAAAAAATTCCGAGCTTGAATAAATTCATGGCAACAGTTAATTTAATCCTAAAAGTACATTAAAGCAACAGAAGGTGAAATCGATAGCTGTATTGCATTTTAGCAAGTAATAATGATTATCCAAATTATGAAACTATGCACAAAGCAAATGTGGTTTGGTGAAAATTATTATTTATTGGAATATAAATACAATTATCTCAAACAAATAGAGTGGTGTATCATAATAATTAAACTAAACGAAATTATTGCGGATAAATTATATCAAATATTGCATTAAATAAATACTTTTTTCTCAAAAGGTGTGCCATATTTATAGGTAATATTGGCTGATTGGAAAAAGCTTTTTGCCATTCGATAAAGTATGCGGAATAATCAATAATACGCGATGAAGAATTAATTTAATGATATTGCAAGGAAATATCTTAAAGCAAACTTGTTAAATTCCAGTGCTAATAAATTGTTATGATAAATGAAATAGCCAGGATGCACTAGGACCTGTCATTCTCTTCAAGCTTTTTTTTTAAATATTTAAAATACCCTCAAGATCATGGAATTATGAATTTCTCCAAGGATATTATTCATATAAATGCAATCAAATAATTCAGGTGCAAATATAGACATAGTTATGGATATATGCACCTATACATACACATGGTACTATTTAAATAATAGGGACAATACTATTAAGATTCCTAGTTGTTGCTTCAGGCATCTCTACTAAATATATTCGATGAATAATCCGATTATGAACTAGTCGAATATTTGCCTTTTGGCGTTTCTTACCCTTAATATATATAATCAAGTGAAATGCATCTTTGAACAATTTTATTTTTTATCTTCGTCATTTCTAAATACTAGTTTGAGATTTATCACAGTGATATAATATGAAAATAACGAGGTTTATCGTTGGTGAAACATATACCAAGTGAAGCGAAAAATAAATCTGGCAGGATATCAAGATAGCAGTGATTATGGACGAGGGTTGTGGGACCATCTGACTTTTATTCCACCCTCATTCTTAAAATTTGACGAATCCACGTAGCAGCAGACAACCCTCTAAGAAATGTGCACACACAATGACGCATAAATGATAAGAAAAGGTTTCTTCCTACTGTTTCTTCTACGAATAGCAATGAAATGTATATGAAAATAGACTGTGCGAGAGAAAATAACAGAAATGATCATTCAGAGAAGCGTTAAACATTCCGACGGAACGAGAATCTTTATGATATATTTTTGTTTTTTATTGTACAAGGAGATAAAAGTTGAGAAAAAAAAAAAAGAAGATAAATACGAAATATTACAAAGATTTAGATAATTTAATTTTCTTCACTTATTCCAATTAACTGTTTTTGATTCTAATTGAAATAACTGCTTGCAAAAATATGTATAACACGTAATATAACATGAAATCACTTTGTGAAACTTGGCTCAATTCAATCATTTTATTTTCTTTTTTTACTTCACGTTTAGTTTTTGTAAACTTAATCGCGAACAATTCCGAGATTTGCTGTAACACTTTTATATGAAATTTAATTATATTTTCCTTTAGTTCTCTTTTCCACTTTGAGTACGATACCGTCCATCGATATGAAATAATGGAAAAGATACAAAGAGAGAGAGAGAGAAGGAGTAGGAAAAGGGAAGAGCTATTTACTGTCAATTTCCTGTTTGCGCTTGGCATTTGCTTTCAGCTAAGATCGCGTGCGCCGAAGTAAATTAATTTCGTTACAGGATAGATAGCAAAATATATAAGGGAGAAAGATAGTTAAAGAAGACCGAAATAAAAGCGAGTGAGAAATAATCATAGATTCTTTCACACAATCACTTTGACTCGCTTAATTTATCATTCAAACTTATTAACAAAAAGAGATAACAATCATCAATAATTCTTTCACCCCATGAAATTGTAAGGAAAAAAAAAAAAAACTACTAATGTCTATTTAATTCTTAATGATTATACGACCAAGTAATGTAATAGACAACTCCTGATCGTTGTTTGATGGTAAATGTACGTGCTCTACGTGATATTGAAAGTGAATTTATAGATTGCGTGGTTAACGTGATGCTTTGAAAAACGAAAAAGAAGATTGACGGCGCATCATTTTAACGTGAATCAATAAATAACATTTTTTATTATTCAGAGATAGAATTAAATGAAAAAAAAAAAAATAAATAAATAAATATGGGGAAATTATTTTGTTCAAGAGAATTATTTTATTTTGAGTTGAATAAATATAATAAAATTGTTTTATTTTATTCAACAGGATAATCAATGCATGAGAATCAAAATTTTGGGCGATTGTTACTATTGTGTATCAGGATTACCAGTATCACGACCAAATCATGCATACAATTGTGTCAACATGGGCCTCCAAATGATTGATGCCATCAGGTATTTATTTATATTCCAAATACACCTAGTATGTAAAATAAAAAATATCTCCTTGGCTTATAGATCTTCAATTTATTTTATATATGTATTCTATATGAAATAATATATTGAGTGATGCATCATGCTAGTACGTGCTGTTTATTTTGTGGGGAATTGATCGTCAACATAGTACTAATTTTGGAATGCCATCGTGAAAAGCAATAACTCTTGTGAACCATGTGATATATTTTTTATTTGTATTACCAATAGCTCAAATTGAACTGGAATTTTTCATTACGTATATTTGCAGTAAAATTCTTTATAATTTATTATTTACAGAATAAATATATTTTCATTGATGATAAATAAGTGTGAATGAATATACAGTGATGGATTAAAATATATTTCCATGCTGCAAAATATAAATTTGAAGTATACACAAGTCAAAACAATTATTTTTCTTATAGATAATTATTTTTTATATACAAAAAAAAAGTGATATTTTTTTTTTTATTTATATCACTTTGTGAGAAGTTTTATGAAAAAATTTCCGAGGGAGATTTAGATGTAATTATACTGACACAACCAGAATAATAATTTTACCCGACAGTAATTAATTCAATAAAAAGAAAAAATGAAAGAGAAAAATTGTATTACATTAATTATTAATATTAGATTTTAATCTTTAGTCTTTTATAATACTAAATGTAATCATGTTGATATGTAATTAAATCCTGTCTTATGTATATTCAATTGTAAAATAAGGTTCGTGCGTGAGGCGACTGGTTTTAATGTCGATATGAGAATTGGAATCCACACCGGAAACGTTTTGTGCGGTGTCCTCGGCCTACGGAAATGGCAGTTTGATGTTTGGAGTGACGACGTCACGCTCGCCAATCATATGGAAAGTGGTGGATTACCCGGGTGAGTTTTAATATTTTCAATCGCCACGTACACTTTTTTATTCTCCATCGTCATCATCCATTATCATTTTTTTTTTTTTTTCTATAATAAAAATCACGTCACATTGTGCGTGTGATGTATTGTGATTGAAATTTCATAGTTCTATTCCTTCTTTTATATAAACTCTATTGAATTCTAAAAGAATTTTCTAATGGAATCTAATCATGGAATTTCTTCTTGTGTATAGTTGATTAATTATTTCTTTCTGTTCATTAGACGTGTTCATATAACAAAAGCGACACTTCAACAGTTGGGAGATCGTTTTGAGGTGGAACCAGGAAATGGTGGCTCTCGTGAGAGTTACTTAGCTGAGCACAAAACCGAAACTTTTCTCATAATCTCACCACAGGTAAAATCCACTTAATAAATTTATCTTTCAATTTATATTTGGTTTAATGAAATATCTATATAAATCAATATATATCTGAACTATAATTAAATAAAAATTAATAATTAAATTATCACAATTAAAAAAATAGTTTGATATGTTTTAAGAAAAATTAAATGTTATTTCAAATGATTATATATAGAATAATAAAACGATCCTGAATAAAATGAGGAAATATCACGTAAAATGCTGTGCGGTTATAAAATTTATACTGCAACGTGATATAAAATTGAGAATCACGTCTCGAGAAATAAATTATATCTATTATCGTAAATAGCTGCATTTATTGGAAAGTACAGGAAGATCCTTGATATAAAATAATATTGGCAACTGTATAGCATTTGTATACTTTATTTTCAGAAATCCACTGAGGGAAATGAAAAGGAAAATGGACGTTTGCCTGGATCAGGTCCTGTGCCATCTAGATCCCGACCCAGTAGCAAAATGACCAAGTATGTTGAGTGTTGGGGTGCAGATAAACCATTTGCAAATATTGCTGAATCAACACTTGCTAAAAATATTGGTTTGACAGTAAATTTCTTAGCTACCAATTTTTTCATTTCCAATTATATAAATATTATTCATACGTTAATTAATTTAATTATGTATTTTTTAACAGAGTATTGCGATGATTGAATCAAATCTCCTGACAAATAATTCCAATTGCTTTGACGTCAAGTAAGTTAAATACAAAAAAATATAATATACATATCTGTGAACAATTTTATCATTTATTTAATGTATTTATGAATTTAATGATAGGCAATGTTGTGGTAACAATGAAGGAATGTCAGCAACGACTTATTGGTTCAAAGACAAGACACAAGAATGCCAATATCGCGATCAGAGAGACGAACAATATCTCTGGTACGTCATCGCCTCAAACATTCTCTACTTAATGATATTCTTCATTCAAATTATTTACTTACCAAGGTAAATATTATTCAACTCAACTTCTAAAATACATATAATATATAAAATAAATTAAATAGAAGCATCATTCAATTATTTAATTATTATTGTCTATTGAAAGTTAAATAAAATTACAGAAGTATCACAGTTTACGGATGTTTTGCTGCTGGCCTCGTAGCTTTGACAATTCTCATTTGTATCTCATGGTACGCAGAGAGAATTAGCAATAGATCAGATGAACATAATCAACCAGCTGCATTGAGTCGAGGGATCAGAATGAGCGTTTATCTTATTACTGCAGTTCTCGCTATTGCTTCGGCCCTAATCAGCCTTATTGACGTTGATGATGACAATTTTAAAGTTGTACCAGTTAGTAATGATAGACAGATTTGATAGAATATAATATTTATTTATCAATGAAAATTATAAATTAATATATACTGTGTTGCATTATATTATTTATTTCCATTAGGCTTATATACATTCAGTGGCGATTGCTTTGGTTGTTGGCTGGGCTCACTTGAGAGTTGGATTTCTCCTCAAGTTTTTTGTTATGATCCTTTCGATATTGGCTGTTCTCATTGTATTCTCCCAGACGCCCGTTGTTGCACTTTACTATCAATATCAACGCGAGTTAGTATATATAGATATTTATAAATCTGATATAACTATAGTAATGATAAGAGTATTAGATAAAACTTTTGTGTATATACTCATGCAATTTTCAGGTTTACAGGCGCACCGTATCTAGTTCAAATCGGCTATTTACTATTTCTCATTGCTTCAATACTTCATGTACTTGATCGTCAGATTGAATTCACAACGAGAACTGATTTTCTATGGAAGAATAAGTTGAAAGTTGAACAGGATGAGGTGGAAACAATGAGAGGCATTAATAAAATATTGTTGGAGAATATTCTTCCAGCTCATGTTGCTGATCATTTTTTATCAACGCCAGTTAATCAAGATTTATATCATGAAAGATATAATAGTATTGCTGTATTATTTGCATCAATACCAAATTATAAAGAATTTTATGACGAGACTGATATTAATAAACAAGGACTTGAGTGTCTTCGGCTTTTGAATGAAATTATTTGTGATTTTGATAAACTCTTGCTGAAACCTAAATTTTCTTGTATTGAAAAAATCAAAACAATTGGCAGCACTTATATGCTAGCATCTGGACTTAGTCCTGGTAAAGAAGATGTTGAAAAAAAGGTAAATCTTGATATTTTTATAATGAATAATATTTTGTTTAGAAAAATAAATGTTTTATTGAATTAATTTCTTTTCAATTTTTTCTTTCTTTCTAAAGGATTTAACGAAACAAGAGGAGCATAATGTTATTGTCCTCGTAGAATTTGCCATCGCTTTGATGACACTCTTGGATCAAATAAATCGTGAATCCTTTCAGCGATTTCAACTTCGAATGGGTAAAACAAAAATACATAATGTTTTATACCTATGTCAAATTATAAATAAGTGATGGGAAATTATTATGAATTATTTCTTTTATATAGGATTAAATCATGGGCCAGTTATTGCTGGTGTTGTGGGTGCCCAAAAGCCACAATATGATATTTGGGGAAATACTGTAAATGTCGCGTCAAGAATGGACAGTTGTGGTGAAATGGGAAGACTTCAGGTAACTGAAGATACTGCAAAAATTCTCAAAAATGTTGGCTATGAACTCATTTGTCGTGGGCCAACTTATGTCAAAGGCAAAGGAACATTAACTACATATTTTGTCAAGACGCCATTTGACAGTAAAGAGACGAGTTATTAAATAAAATAAACATTTTTTTTGTACAGACAATATACATATGTATTATTTTTAAGTGAAATAATTAATAAGAGATAATAATTCGTGATGAAAAAAAAAAAAAAATAATAATAATATGCCTATACAATGTGTAAAATAGCTTTTAAAAAACAATCTGTAAAATAATGATCTCATGCATGGGTTTACATGCAGCGTTTAAAATTTATCTTCGACGATGATTATAATAATTTAATCATAATTCAATCTCCAAAAAAATCAATAAATAAATAAATAAAATATAATAATATTTAAAATAATAGTTTATATACCCTAAAATTCATAGAATATAATTTTTAATTCTGCAATTAATTATAAATCAAAAATATATATATAATTAATCATTTTTTGATTAATTATCGACATCTTTTTATCAATCTACATTACCGACTGAAATTTCAAATGAATTCTTAATATGCCGCTAAACTTGTGGCGGCGCTGCTGTTTAGAACAAATTCTCACCCTCGCGAACTAGTATGGCTACGCGAACGGGTTTATTCCATAATGGATTTTTGAAATTTAATTAAAAATAATCGTTGCCGTACGCTCAGTGAATAGTGAACGTCAACTTGTGGTTGCAAATATTATTTCCAGTTTGTGGGCTTGTGTTATCTGCACTGAAGATATACTCAGCGTAATCACAAACTCGATGTAAGTACGGAGATCGGCATTCATTTTTTTTTTTTTTTTTTCATCAACGCGTCGAAATCTCGGTGATTTCAGTATCATCTCTTTTATACATGTATTATGTATATATAATAGTATATATGTATGTATATATTAGATTAGCTGGATGTTGTTACTAACCAACGAGAAATGAATTTGTTTTGTCATCATTGAAATATATACCGCCAAATCAATAATGGCCACAATTATATACACGACAATTAGTGAATTCAATGAATATTATATGTACATAACCTTGAATTTACTATTATTATAATTATCTGTTAATTTATTTCACTGTTAGAAAAATCCAATTTGCTAATTTATGCAATAATTGGACAAAATGAAAATTATTTGTACAAAATCCGTTGAGCCGAATTAAATAACCCCATTAATTATATTTTTCAATTGAAGCAACTTGAGAAAAAAAAATTTCTCATAAATATTTATTATAAATAATACTTTTATATTTTCACCAGATGTCCTAATGGATCTTGCGTGAAATAATTTGGTCATTTTACGTATTTTTTAACCTATTTTTATATATATTATTTATGATTAATCAAAATTCAGAATTATAGTAGGAGAATTGATTGACTATCGATGATTTTATTTGTAATTCTGCAATAATATTGAGAGAAAGAAAGTCAAAAATTAATTTATTGAATATAAAGCTTCCTGTGTCACTAACTGACAATGACCAATCAATAAACTGTATATCATTTCTTGTGTGTGGATAAAATATTATATTGCACTGAAATTAAAATGTTTACAGTTAGTTGAAAATTATTGAACAGCTAAATGACACGTGATCATATATTTTTTTTTCCATTACAATTAAAAATATATGTGTATGTATATTTATGTTTTAAATTGAAATATATGCGCGTTCCTTTTGTTAACAAAGGGCAATTTGCTGCATTTAAATTAGAAAGTAAATAGTTAAGATAAATAACAACAATATATACATCCATAGATCATTTTTTTATGAACTGTGGTGCTATTATTGCCAGATATTTTTATTTATAAGATTTTATTCATATCAAATATTTCGACTGAAATTCTAAAACTCAATCATGATTAATATAAATAATAATTAACAAACATTTCTCATAAAAAGAAATTATTACAATATAAAATTTATCAGTTAGTTTCTATTTCTTCAAGCAGAATTCGAATATGTACATACAAGTACAGACATATATGTTTATTTATTTATATATTCTGCAGTTTTTTTTTTTTTTATTTAATCTATTGGCGATTTTATATAATAAGAATTTTCTCTACACTTGAAATAGCGTCCAATTGGACTACGCATCCCTTAAAAACGTCCTCAACATGCCTTGACTAAGCAAAAAAACAAGATTTTGCTGGCTTGGAAAAGAACTAAAAAAACAAAAATCGCTTAAGAAATAAGACAAAAAAAAAAAAAAAAAAAGCATGCAAAATTGGAATCAACAATGGCAAGTATCAGCTGGTACAACTGCTGGAACGATGCCACAGCCACCAACTGCACCAGGATATCCTCAGAGTGGAACTGATCCAATGGCAACAATGCAAGCTAATATGCAATATTTTAATCAACCAGTAAGTACATTTCTCTGTTTTATTATTGAAATATTTTTATTTGTTCATGTATTATTTATGTAAATATTTTTGTATTTTTATTAGAGATTGAATTATATTTTTTCCATTTGTTTCTACTCTGTAAATAACTATTAAAAATTGGATACTAATGGGAAATAAATCAAAAAATAGGCGCCTAGCGGATACACAACTGAGCAATGGGCGGCAGCTCAACAGCAGAATTGGAATCAGTGGCAACAATATCAACAACAATATCAACAATGGCAGGCTCAATATGGCGCAAAGGTATAAGAGTCATCTACAGAAAATTAATATATGTTGAATTAAAACAATTCAATGATAGTAATGAAAATAATCAAAACAATTTTTCTCATAATTGTTGGCAATTACAAAAATTATTGTGGTAAACCAGCATCGAAGAAGATATATTGATTTATTTGCAGTATCAAGAAACCATAAAGCAGATGTCGGCGTCTGGTCTAAGCGGATATCCACTGGTGCCACCAGTGATGCCACCGCCACTTCCTAAAGAAGATACTACTACGAAGCCACCGTTACCACCTGATAACGCGAATTCGTATTCGTTCGGTAATTCGATTCCACCACATCAGAACAATCTTCCCTTGTTTTCAAAACCACCTGGAAATCCACCTTTACCTCTTGGACAACCACCACCACCTCCCGATAATCCTCCACCGTCAAACGATAATTATTCGGGTACAAAACGCAGTGCAAGTAATAATCTTACTTCAGATAGTGCTAAAAAACCGAAGAATGAAGATGATGAGCTCAGTCATACGGAAAAAACATTTGATGCTCAATTTAAAGAATGGGAAGAACAGTTTAACAAGTGGAAATTACAAAATGCTAATCATCCAGATAAGGTAAGTTAATATTTTATATTTATTCTATTACAATTGGAGTAATGAATTATTTTTTATAGTAAATATTTAATTGAATTATTAATTATTATAATAATCAATGCCATAATATTATATGTGAATAATAAATTATGAATTTTAGGCGCAGTATAAGCAGTATGAAGCAAAATGGACATCATGGCGTGAAAAATTAATTGAACGTCGTGAACAAATGAGAAAAAAACGCGAAGCGCAAAAAGCAAAAGCTGAATCTGAAAAGAAAAAATCATTACCGGGCAATGATAAATTACTCAATATATTAACAAATACAGAGAATCAAGGATTAATAAATAATCTCTTAGGCATTGGAAAGACACTGGGATTATCAGGAAAAGATAATACAGCAAGTCATATAACTCAAACGTCATCACCATCTTCATCATCAATCACAGGACTTTCAACATTATCAACATCAGTGAATACACAAGATCAATCTGCAATTTCTGGTATACCCACAACCATGACATCTGATATGACACAACAAGCATGGGCAGCCCAACAGTGGGCAGCGCAATATAATATGGCCACAATGACTGCTGCAACTCCCTTCCAAACATATCAATCGACAGCGGTTCCACCACCAACGATGACCAATACTCAACTTATGATGCCACCAAACATTCAAGGTTTTAATCAAATGCAACAAATGGGAGGTATGCCAAATACCGGCATTAATTTTTCACAACCACCACCAGGATTTCCGCCAAATCCTCATTCAATGAATTCACAACCACCAGCAGGATTGTCGACAACGTCTCGTGATGGAAATTCGCAATACAGACGTGATGGAGATGCGTCATCAAATGCTCCGTTCAATAGAGGCGATTCATATGACCAATCAAACAATAATAAATTTAATTCAGATCGCTTAGATAAAAACGATCGTGATCATTCAGATCGTGATCGGTTTCGATCAAATGATACTTTTGATCGTGATGGACCTAAAAGGTTTAATCGAGATGATCGTAATGATTTTGGTAGTGATAATTTAAGACGCGATGGGCCACCATCACGTGATTTTAGTGGTGGTGGCGGTGGTAGTGGCGGTGGAAATCGAGGTCCTAACAATGATTTTCATTCTGGCGATTTTTTTGGTTCACGAGAGCGGTCAAATGATAGAAACTATGATGATGATCGATCTGGTCGAAATGAAGGAAGATTTAATGATCGAGATAATTTTGGAGCGCCAAATAATGAATCATTTAATTCTAATTTTGACCGTGATCAACGCCCAAATGATCGTTTTAAATCTGATCGGTTTTCTTCAAATGATCAATTTAATGATGATCGATTTCCCAATGATCGCTTTGGATCTGATCGTTCTTTGTCCAATGATCGATTTCCTTCTGATAGATTTGGCTCAAATCAAAACCGATTGGACTCACGTGACTCTATGGACAGACGAGATAATTTTGGAAATAATAATCGCAGTATGGGTAAAAATAATAATCGTTTTGAACAACCGCCGAAGGAAGAAATGCCGGCTGAATTGAAAAAATTAATGGAAAAACGACGGACAGCAATGGATGTGTTTAAACCTTCTAGTAACTTCCTGGCACCCGAAAAATCCAAAACTGGTTTTGGATCTTTGAGTGAGAGTTTTAAAAAAATTACAGGCGATTCTCCATTTTTACCTAGAGAACGTACAAATGAATTTGGACGTGATCGAGGTTCTGGATCTGGATCTGCACCTGGGTCAGGACCTGGACTGGGACTAGGACCACCACCAGACAGTTTTCGAGGTTCTGGAGGTTTCAGTGGATCTGATAATAGACCTCGCGACGAATTTCGTGATCGTGGACCATCTGATTTTCGTTCGCGAGGTCTTGGTGATTTTGATACGCGTCTTGACACTGGTGGACTACGCAGATCCAACGATTTTAATTCTCGAGGAAATAATCTTGGTTCACAGAGTAAAGATCAAGATTTGGGAAAAAATCGTGGTTTTGGAAATTTCAACAATCGCGTTGAAATATCTCCGTGGGAAAATCAACCTCCTTTGTCTGGTCCTCCATTAGAACGTCCACCTCGAGTAGGGTTTGGAGATTTCAGAAGTCGACCAGAATTAATTCCAAGAGATAATCAATCGCCCCAGCATTCTCAACCACCAGAAGAATCATCTATTAAAACAGATAATGGTGAAAAAAAACGTGATCCCGTTGCGGATTCAGAAAAAAATATTCCACCATTAGAAGTACCGCCGTGGATGGACCCACAAATTATGAAAAATCCAATAACTGAAGGGGAGTCAACAAACCCTCCATCAATAAATGAATTGCAAACACCAAGCAATGTTGAAATACCGGAAAAACTGCCAGTCGATCAGGACACCAAGGAACCAGTTACAGAGCCCGTAAAAAAACCAGAAGGATTGCCTTTTATGGGAGAAAATGATCCAAAGCCCGAAGATCTGAATATGGAACCACCACCGGAATTGCCAAATTTAGGTCCAATAAAAGGATCTGATAATGTACCATTCACAACGAGAGGACCCGGTGCTCCTCCTGATCGTCCGAATTTCTTCAACGACCCCTTTGAAGGAAGAAGAATGCCTTTCAAATCAAGAGGACCTGATTCAATTGGTTCTCGATCATCTGAAAATGAAAAATTTCAACCACCATCATTGCTTTTTGATCCAAAACATAGTAATAATTCTCGTGGAGGCCCAACAAATTTATTACCTTCCCGAGTTTCTAACGACAGACCTTTTGACGCACACAATATTAATAAACCACCATTTAGTCAAAGGGGCCCTAACGAGCCACCATTCGATCAAAGAGGACTTGAAGAATCGCCTTTTGGACAAAGAGGAGGTCCTAACGAGCCTCCATTCGGTCAGAGAGGTCCCAATGAGCTGCCATTTGATCAAAGAGGTCTAAGAGAACCACCTTTTGGACAAAGGGGTCTTAACGAGCCACCATTTGATCAGAGAGGTCCTAACGAACCATCTTTCGGACAAAGAGGCCCTAATGAGCCTTTATTCAATCAGAGAGGTCCCAATGAACCACCATTTGATCAGAGAGGTCTTAACGAACCACCATTTGGACAAAGAGGTCCCAACGATTTACCATTTGGTCAAAGAGGTCCCAACGAGCCTCCATTTGATCAAAGAGGTCTTAATGAACCACCTTTTGGGCAAAGAGGTTCTAACGAGCCTCCATTTGGTCATAGAGGCCCCAATAAACCACCATTTGATCAGAGAGGGCTGGATGAACCACCATTTGGACAAAGAGGTCCCAACGATTTGCCATTTGGTCAAAGAGGTCCCAATGATCTACCATTCGGTCAAAGAGGTCCTAATAACGGTCCCTTTGGTTTACGTGACGGTCCATTTGAACGAGAATCAAATGTACCACCATTTGGATTGAATCATGGACCTGGATTTGGACCGCGGGGTCCAGATAATTTTACACAACGTGACGCACCATTTGGTCCACGTGATTTTAATGATGGTCCTATGGGACCAAATCAAGGACCTGGCTTTGGACCACGAGGTCCAGATAATTTTCCACAGCGTGATGTGCCTTTTGGTCCACGTGATTTTAACGATCGTCCACCATTTAGACCGCAAGGTCCTGATGATTCGTTTATGCCGCGTGGACAAAATAATATGCCTTTTAACTTACCACCAAATGATAATGGACCGAAAAACAAAATTCCCTCACTTTTATCGTTCAAATTTGATGGACCCCTAAATCTTCAGGAACCTCGTGACTCCATGATGGACTTAGATCGACCATTTGACAGACCATTCAGAAATGACAATAGTAGGCCGACATTTGGCCCAGCTTCTATGGAAGAATCACGTTCATCATTCCAAAATGATCGTGATATATCCATGCGATCTATTTTACCAAGAAATGAATGTCGCATTGATAACAATAATGCTGGATCTGCATTTGGTCCTGGGTTAGCTCTATCACAACGTGAATTTGATCAGGGTTTTAATCGACCTCCGGATTTACTTGGACCAGGACGTCCATCTTTTGGTCCAATCAATCCAGTCACTAGGGAACTACCCGATGATGTTTCATCAGCAGTCATGGATCCTTCACAGGATGACAGAGATCCATTTTCAAGACGACCGAAAAATCACCCAGGTTATAGACGTGGTGGACCAGTGCGTCAAGAATTTTGTATTGAAAAACAATTTAATTATAATCATGGTGGTGGTGCACCCGATGAAATATTTACTGAATTTGTACCTTCTAAAGTCATCGATTACGGAAACATTCGACGACCATCAGCTGAAAATTACATAACGCCAATGCAATGTTTTGATTATGGTCATGGTACTGTTAAACCGAATGTAATTAATCATGAAATTTTTCCAAGGATTGAATTTAAGCATTGGTTGGAGAGTGATCATAATTTGAAAGATTATAATGACAGTTTGAAAGCGTATGAAAATCAGAAAAAAATGATAAAAATGCCAGAACGAAAACTGCGAAGAGAGAGAGATGTAGAAACTAATCCAGTTTGGAGATATGAAGAGCGAAAACAATTTGACGGATATCGACCGTCGTGGGAACGAAATGAAAAATCATGGAGGGATCCACCGCGGAATGCAAAAGAACCAAGAGATTACAAGCCATCAAAAGAGAGCAAGGATAATAATAGGGGAAAGCGTAGAAGAGAAAAATCTTGGGATAGAGAAACTGAAACGCATCGCGAGGAACGCGTACCAAGGAGCAATAGCGAAGGTAATTTTATTTCTTGCGATGCATTTCAGTCATCTGATTCAGTAAAAAAAAAAAATATATGTACATATGTACAATGTATTTCGTTTAACAAAATTTTTTTTTTTTTGTTTATTACCATTTTGCTGAGTTTAACATTTTTTAATTTCTGTTTTTATGCAAACAGACAGGACACATGATAAAGTCGACAAGACACGAAAGGATTCAAACACAGATTATAACAAAAAAGATGAAAGGTAAAAACATGAGAAAATTAGAATTTTAATTTTCCAATTTTTGGATTATTTATTTTTGGCACTTTTCTAAAAATTTTTGTATTATTATTGTACAAAATTTTCACACCACATTCGATAAAACTATTTGAAGAACAAATTTTAATCAATATTAATACAAAAATTCAGTGAATTGATTGCTAAAAATAATAAAAAATCTTTAAGTGATATTTAAAAAATAAAATCCCAGTAAGAGAATTCGAATGAATGAAGGTGTACATCAATTTTGATAGATCTAAAGGGAATGTAAGCCGACAAGAGAATCCAATGAACAATCCCATCAGGTCAACAACCCAGGAACCCAGGTATGATTCTTCATCACTTTAGATCAATTGATAGTATATCAAAACGTTCCAACATTCAATTATCTATACTTACACATATAATTTTTTTTTTTTCTTTTTCACCGGTATAAATATCCGATAATGCACGTGAGAACTACAATTCTCATATCTTTCTCCCAATGGAAAAATTAAAGAAAAAATTAAAATAAGTGAAATATTTTCGAGAGGCCATTTTAAAGCAACATTCAATTGCAGGCAAAGTCTCGTTCGAGGTATACATATTCTCTTGACATTTATGATGATATTTTATTGGGAATGAAAATGAAAATTAGTTGTTACTACTTAAGGCAATATTCTGATATAAACGAATGGTTTTAAACAGACCTTTCATACAATTATTCCATCAAAGGGAAAATAAGAAAATAAATGAATCGACGTCTAAACTAAAATACAATCTCAAAAATATTGCTGCGCTTTGCGCGCAAATACAAATTAATATGTGCTCTCAACACTCATAGGCATTTTCATTTATTCTGCATTTAGTTGCTACATGAAATTCATTTTACAATTTATCGTAATATATTAATATTAATTCCATATTGCGTTGATGAACCCAAATTTTTACGTTTTGTAAACGTAAATAATATAACACTTATTTTCGAATGAATAGCCCACTTTTGACTCATCATATTCATCCTATTATCTCACTCTAACTTCATCTTTTTTATAAATATCTTGAACAATAAATTGTATTAAAATTTGATATGTAAATTACATCGTTTTGATGAAATATTAATTTTAAGGAAATGGCCATCATTTGTGCCCGACGATTTTAAAAATCTGAAACATAAAATAGATTATAATTAAATCAATGTCTATTTATCGTAAAGAATCACGCATATTATTTTGGCCATCAATTAAATTGGCGGGTTTCACTTGTTTTTCTTTTCTTTTTATGCGTTATTGTAATTTGTCAATTGTTGTGCATAATTGTACGATCAATTACAGCATTGTATATAATATTTTCCGATAATAATAGCGTCATTACTTTTGTTACAGCAAACAAGATGTTACAATTGTGGCTGAGGAACCACCGAAGACCATGGAATTATCAAAGCCATCTAATATCACAATGGTCGATGATTTATTGTGTTCACCTGGTCGTCAGAACAGACCACCAAAAATAGCAATAATCCTCAGAGGACCACCTGGAAGTGGAAAATCATTTGTTGCTAAACTTATAAAGGTTAGATAGAATTAAATTGAATTAAAAAAAATATATATTTTATCATTATAATCAAAATAATTAATGGACAACTTTACATTTATTTTTATTATTAGGACAAAGAATTAGAACAAGGTGGTTCTGCGCCAAGAATTCTTAGTCTTGATGATTATTTTCTCACGGAAAAAGAAGTGGAAAGTGTGGATGATAATGGCAAAAAAGTCATTAACAAAGTTAGTAATATTTAAATAATATGAAAAATGATTGTAAGATGTTATTAATTTTTTGTTTTTATTGAAAATTATTCTTTTAATTGTGCATTTTTTTAGGACATGGTGTACGAATATGAAGAAGCAATGGAATCAAGTTATATAGCATCACTAGTCAAAGCTTTCAAAAAAAATATTATCGACGGTTACTTCAATTTTATTATATTGGATTGCATCAATGAAAAAATAGCAGACTATGAAGAAATGTGGAGTTTTGCTAAAACAAAAGGCTTTCGAGTAAGTTATATTATTTTATAATAATTTTTCATGTCAATACAATGAGGTTATAATTATTTATTTAATTTTTTAGGTATATGTATGTGAAATGGAAATGGATGTTCAAATATGTCTCAAACGTAATGTTCATAAACGTACAGAAGACGAAATAAATAGAATTGTAGATTACTTTGAGCCAACGCCAAATTATCATCAAATATTAGATGTTGCATCGCTCTTGCAGGAACAAGCTATTCAAGAGGTATATATAATCATAAAAAGAAAATTAATGAATTAATGAAATCATAATTATTGACAGTCGTTTATTTATGTAATTACTATAAAAAATTTATCACAGGTGCAAATGGAGGAAGCTGAGATAACTCAGGGGGAAACTAAAGGAACTGATGGAAATGATGACAGTCAAGACAGCCAAGATGAAGTCAATCCAGCGGTAAATAAACAAAAAAATCATTTTTATAATATAATTAAATATAAATTTTATATTATGCATTAATAAAAAATTAATTCACTGCAGGGCGTTAGTAAATGGGAAAAAATGGAAGCAGAGGATAAATTAGGTGAGTAGAAAGCTCAATTAGAAGTTATAATTTTTGAAATTTAAATAAATTTTATATGATTATTTATAAAAATATTTTTTATATTTTGATTATAGATCGCTTAGACGGATTGGCAAAGCGTAAAAATGAGGGAAAGCCACAGACAATGGAGGACTTTCTACAAGTCCCTGATTATTATAATATGGAAGATACGTCTGGAAAGAAACGAGTATGTAATAATGATACGATGATACAAATAATATTAATATTTAATTCTAAATAATTGATAATAATATTGAATTAAAAATTATTTTTTGTGCAGGTACGTTGGGCAGATTTAGAGGAACGAAAGGAGCAAGAAAAAATGCGAGCAGTGGGATTTGTTGTCGGTCAAACTAATTGGAATCGAATGATGGATCCAACAAAAGGTGGCAGCGCTCTTACACGGACCAAGTACATATAATTGAACATTTTTCTTCACATCATTAACCTCATGCTGCAAAAAACTTTCTTTACATTGATTATAATTATCGTGAAATTGCTGATATTCCTCCAATTTTTTTCCACCTTTTTTTATACTCGCGTTATCGTGTATGTAATTATTAGTTATTTTTACTTAGCTTTTTATCATGAGCAATCGGGTATTTTGCGCCATTGATACGTTGTAGTAGTAGACTATCAGTTTTTAGTTGTGTATAGTTTGATAAAAAAATTTTTTATTCATTCGCATGCATTGAAATGTCACTTGATTCATTAATATTTTTGTCTTTTTTTAATTCAAGTGCATATATATATATATATATATATGTGTGTATGACTAGCAAAAATTGTAATTTAATCTGCCGATCATATACACGTATTCAATCGTTTGTATTCCAGGTTTTTCAACTCGGCGTAACATCATCCACGTGATTGGATGAAAAATTCGCGATCGTGAAAATTAAAATAGACAAACAATATATTTAGAAAAAAAAAAAGTACGATCTATTTGTAGCAATTAGTAATCAATTCTGCTCCCCTTCTTCCTCCAAAATAAAAAAAAAATGTATTAATTACGTTATAATTATAATAGCTAATAATTTAATATCGATATTACAATGAATATCGTGCGATCTAATATTCAAAATAAATTTCGTTTCATCACGATATTATCACAAAAAAAAAAACAATGTTATTGATGATTTAATCCATCGATGAATTATTATTAAGCGCTTATTATTTTAGTATTTCTTAGGAAATTACTCAGCTCGTAAAAAATTATTGATGCTTTGCTTCTTGCAATTGTACTCAGGCGGACATTGTTTCATGGCACCGTATTCGATAGCTTTTCGAAAATTTGCCATTGCTTTATCGTATGACTTATTTATGGGAACAAATCTGCAAACAAGAAAACCCAAGATAATTTACGAATATAAAAAAAAATTACTTATGAAGAAATGAAGTAATAAAAAAGAGTAGAAATTTATTTGCTACAATGCAATGAAGAATAAAAATGTATTTTTTACTCTGGCATTAATTTCATTGTTTGAACAACAATCTCAACAGCATCTAAATAATCCCTTGCAGTATTTGGCACTTCACAAGCTGCACGATAAAGACATTTATCACTAATCAAATAGCCGAGTGCAAGAGATATTTCCTCTTCAGTCACAATATTATCTAAAAATAAGAATATGGAAAAATTGTTGATGAAAAAAATATTAAATCGTCATAAATTATAAAATTATATTTTCGATATTTACCTGAATCAAGTCCACGACTTTTTTCATCATTATTACTTCCAATAAAATTCGCACCGAAGACCACTGCTTTTAACACCATCAAAAGTAACAAATTGGAAAGATTCAAGTTCAGCATCTGAAAAAAAATTACAGAAAACTGTTGAAAAATATTCAAAGCACCGAAATTGTGATTTGTAAACAAAATATTATTCTTCAAACATGCCTGATTTGTATTCTTCGATCTATCAACTAATTCTTTTGCTATTTCTACCAGTATTGACCCAGTGGAAGGTTGACGTCGTGCCTCCTTTTCCAAGATTACATTTCCAGTGCAATGTATTAACAATCCAGCAAGAAATATTGTCACAATGAAAACTGTATTACTCCACCGATTCATCGTAGAGAAGAAGGAAAAAAAAATAATAATAAAGCAGGAGGAACAAAAATTTATCACTGATTACACTGGATTCGATGTTGTTGCTGAGGTAAGACAACGAGCGAATGAAGTATCTTAATCTTGATCCGACTTTTTTATAAAAAAACAATGCAGCTGTCAGAATGATCATTAAGAATTTATCCATGTGAACCCAACTAGAAAATCATTCACCACACATGTCCTTTCATTTTTTTCTGCACTGTGACAGATTCCACGCATTGATGATTAGACAGAGTCGTATACTTTACGTGTGCTTTCTCGCTAAATTTGGCGGAAATAATTGAGTGAAAATCCTGGTTTAAAGAACCACTTTTACTTAATAACTAATATTCAGAGCGTTGCCTCATTAAAAAATACTTAAAAAAAAAAAAAGATATCATTTATTGTCAGTGCATCAGACAGTTGACATTTAATTTGTCTGTTCTCACAAATGTTCATAGTGAAATTATTTTAATTAAATGTTTATGATAAATATTTTCATTAGAATGAACATTTTTTTGCGACATTTTATGTTCATCATTTTTTCAAGATTTATTGAATTAAAATGTATGAGTGATAGATAAGTTATGGTGTGCATATTTGTGCTCGATATTTAATTGTGATGCAATAGGTTTTGCTATCGTTGCAAGACTGACGTTGGAGTTTTTCTAGAAAATCCCGCGGTGACTGATCGATATTGCATCGCATTTAAATATTCACCCCTTATCGTTACCTTTATCCACTAGTGGAAAAAAGTTTTATCTCTTGAATTCATTGTTCATCAACGAGCAATACAAAAATAAAATAAGTTTCATGAAATAGATTTATGAATTTGATATACTACTAAAGACTGGGAATGATAAAAAAAATTATTTGTTATCAATTTTCAAAGTTTCTTCATCAATTGATGATGGAAAATTGTGAGACATTAAATGTAAAAAACAGGTGGATGTTTTACAATGATCATATATTTACAACGATTATTTTTATTTTTGTACATTTAAAATAGTATTTAAATTTTTAAATACATAATCTACAAAAAATATCAATCAAATAAATTTAATATTTTTTTTCTCAGAAAAAAAAATATATTTTATAAAACAATTTTCTCATAAAAATTTTCTTTACATTGTATGTGCCATTTTTCTTTGCTTCACTGTCAACAACATTGACAAATAACCAACAGACGTTTTTAACACCTACAACAAAATATCAATTAATCATTTTTAGAAAAAAAAAAAATATAATAAGTGAAATAAACTTTAAATATTAAACTTACAACGATAAAGAGATGAATAGAAAATATACAGAACTTTCCGGCTGATAATGTAAGTGCTTTTTGTGAACGATGCCCTACAAACATCAGCCATTTTGATTGATGAGGTGGTAAATTGTACCAATTGCTTTCGTAAATAGTTTGACTGAGAAAAGTGCTCTAAAATAAAATTACTATTATTCCTCTCAATTTTCTTACTGAAATTATTTTTATCAAGATGTAATTGAATTATTTTTACACTAACTTCATATGAAAGATAATCGCCAACGTAACAATAAACATAAAGATGTAACGATGTGTAAATAACATAAACGATTGAGAAAAGTAATTCGAGAATAGAGATATTGGTGGTTGATTTATTCATCAAGCTCTAAAATCAATTTAATCAATTATTCAAATAAAAATAAATATATTGAATAACTAAATCTTCCCCACCGCAATAATTGAAAATCCTTGAAAACAAAATGTCAGGGTACATATAAGCATCTGAAGAAGTAGAACTTTGTTGAATGAGTTCTCAATTAGATCACTTAATCTGTGAAAGTATAGATAGTAGCTAATAAAAATTAATGAACAAAGAAATCAAATTAATTATTATGAGAAAAAAAATAAATTAGTCTCACTGGTTAAGTTTTTCATGGCGTTTAATTAAAGTGGAGAATTTTTTTAAAAAAGTCTTTGAATCTTTTTGATTTTTTTCATTGACAAGATTTTTCAATGATATTCCAACAACTCTCAATTGGCCACAAATATGTAACATCATCGCTGAAATAAACGTATCGAATGTTGCATACGCTGTCATACAAAAAAACGTTGTAATACATTGAGCAATCCAAGTGGGCAAAAAATATTCCAATTTTTTTGTATCATATGGAAAATATGCTGGATGAGGTAAACCAATTGATAAACGTGGATCGAGATCTGTTCGTTTACTCATTTCCAAGCCAACCCATATCTAAAATTATATCACTCACCCTCAGCGATTCATTGCTTTTATATATTAAAAAATAATTACAAATTAATAAAAGAGTACTCGAAATATAATGTAAGCAAAGAAAAGTGTGCTGGTGAGTATTGTTGATGCGATTGAAATTTTATGACTAATTTTCGCAGTTATCATCATTGCTTGACGCTCTTCAATTACTCTGGGAGCTTTCCAATCCTCAGCCATCATATCAATCATCGTTGACAACACTTAAATCCAAAAAAGAAAGTATAAAAATCATATTTAATTCTGAATTAACAAAAATTATTCCAATCATTTTGTAATTCACCCTGTTTGTAATAACGAAAAATTAAAACTTTAAGCATGGCTAGTAACAATGGTCCATTGATAGACATACATTCAATAACTGCATCCATATCACCCCAATATATACATATACTTGCTGTTTGTGGTGCATATATAACCATGAAAATTGTAAACCCACAAATCCATGCTTTTTGTTTGGTAAAAAATTCTGGATTTAATTCAGGCCAGGCACCCATCAATTTTAGGCTCTTTGGATTCCAGCCCACTGCATACTTGAAGTCTTACTTATCAGTATTAATTTTTTTTTTTCTCAATTTAAAAAGAATAAAATTTAATTTTTCATCATTGGATAAATTTATTTAGTGATATACCTTCAGTATATTCCATTGGATATTGACGAGTGTTATTATAAACTCGGAACTAAACGATAAATACTTGAGTATAAATGTTAGCTAATTCATATCACTTTAATTCATCTCCCGTTTGGAGGATTTAGAAATATATTATAGAGCTATACATTGAGATCATTTACCTCAGGGTAGATATGATATTATTGGGAGATAGGAAATTGCATAATGGAAAGATGTTGGATAAAGATAATTGGACATGCGATAAGTTCGATCCATCAACCACTTTGTACTTTAGAGTGGGGGAGTTGAAAAAAATTATTTATTTTGAACTAACAGTGTTGAAGTGTTTGTCGTTGAGTGAGGAATTCTTCTGGCATTAAATAAATACGTTCAATAATCAATCTATGTGTGTTAACAATTTTTTTTTTTTTTGTTCATTTACTTGATGATATCTATTATGGCATTGGCCTAAATTAATTGATTTAACATGTCAAATATTTTTATCAGTTTATTAATTCTATTAACTTTATGAATTTGTTAAACTGAAATATTTATTTTATCACGAGGTTATCAAATATCTATAGAATTTTTTTTTTGTTCAGTTACTTGATATCTAACATGGCTATGGCCCAAATTTAATTGATTTAATGGATAATAGATGAATAAAAAAAAATTGAGGTCATGTCAAATATTTTTATCAATTTATTAATTCTATTAACTTTATGAATTTGTAAAGTTAAAATATTTATTTTATCACGAGGCTATCAAATATAACTATAGAATTTTTTTTATATTTCTTCATTGTCATCAGTGTTGACAAAGCAACAATAGTATTGTTAAAAATTTTTTCATTGACCCATTTATTTGATAAATATGTAAATATATTTATGAAGTTGTTTGAATATATGAATAATGAACAATTTCAATTCATCAGAAAATTGTTAATAATATTGTATAAAAGAATAATGCTAATGTTATATAGAGAAAATGTGGAATACATTGTATGTCAATTTTATCTTTAAACAAATAACAATCTTGGAAAGTTTAAGTGCATTCTGGTAAAGTGTTGGTTTTTTTTTTCCGTGATTCAACTTTTTTGTAGATTGATAGTCTTATAAGAAACATTTAATTAAAAGGACTTTTGAATTAAAAACTAAAATATTTGAAGAATGTAAGTAAAGGTTTATAATTTTATAAATAATTTTTTCAACAATATACAATTGATAATAATTTTACAAGTAGAAAAAAATTTTATTTCATTTACATTAAATTGCTCAATTATAGATACAATATTTATTAATATCTTGCTCACTCATTCTCGCTCTTTTTTTTAATCTTTCTTTCAATTAATATGATTAATATCCAGATTCTCAATGAAACCATGGATAAAATAAATATAAAATATATATTTATGTACGTTTATATGTATATATATAAATCTTTTGCACATTCACTCATAATGATTAATTAAATAACAATCACCATCTTCGCAAATATATATTTGTTTTTTTTTTTTTTACAGTCTGGCGTTCAATTAAACGCTTTTAAAATCATCTATGGGAATTTATTTGAGGTCCCAAATAATAGCCTCGTTGAATGCGGCCACTCGAATCTAAAATATAATTTATATATTAAATTCACTGTGAATATTGTTCTTCATCCCAAATATAAATTAATCATCCTTTTTATTTTGCAATCGAATATGAATTCACATATACATATAACTCTGCATGTTCATCTACCTTATTTTTTTTTTCTTCCTTCAGAATATAATGAATAATCATCGTTAGAAGAAGACGTTACCAGGTCGTGCCTGTGGGCATATAAATCTTGAACAATCGTGCCTCCTCACGGCCTCCATGACCTCGTGGAAATGATTGGACACCTGCTGTGCTGCTTGAGGTTGTATTCTGTGAAACAACAGCAGAGCGAATCGAATGGTCAGAAAGATATTAGACATAAACATTTGATGATTTAGAAAGCGTTAAAAGGGTGTCGAACATTTGTGTTTGTCATATTATAATAACATATAGAATTATTAATAATAGAATAAATTAAAAGTAAAATAAATTTGCACATAGTTGTTAAACAAATGTATAATAGAAAAAAATTTGGTAAATTTTTTTGTTGGCAATGAAAGAAAAAATAATTTATGTAAATAAGCAATTGATTATCGTGGTTTGTTTTGTTTTTATTTTTTATTATTTTTCGTTGGTCAACACGGTCAATTAACAAGTGCACGATTGCCGTTGAGAAACTGTGTTAAGAGGTAAAAGTTGAATCAGTCAGTGGGCCGTTAGTGCGTGCGAGCGAAAGCTGCGAAGAAGAAAGTTATCCCATGCAACAGTCAACGCACATTGTTGGACTTGCTCATACTGTCTTGGTGGTGGTATAGAGTAGTTGGCACATACCTCAACGTTATTGGCACGAGCCATTGAGAATTGAATGAAACGTGTTTTATGAATGTAAGCAACTAAAATGCTATGTTGGATATAAATATATATGAGTGTGTGTGTTAGTTTTGTGTGGCATTGCCATATCAAAGCCTTCCTAACAATTCTTATACACCTGTCTATATTATGTATTTAAATGGTTTTAAAATGAACACGAGCCTCTTGTTTAGTGTCGAGAGTAATTTTTTTACTCAAGTATAATGAAATAAATATGACGAATAATAGTTATTGATGGTGTATTATATAGAATTATTCTTACAAATGAAGAAGTGAATCCATGTTTTTTTCCATTGATATTGACGTGTCAGTACTACGTTGAATCATCACATCGCAAAATATTCTCTTTGCACAAGGTGTGTTTGACCAATCACCGTCAATATGAGCGACCTCAATGACCTCGGCGTTTTCTAGATTCTGAAGCGCATCCTCAAGTTCTCTGTCACTCTCTAAACTTCGACGATTTCTTTTTGTTATTTTCTCATCATTTAAATTCAGTTGAGTTGTTGAAGTTAAATCGTCATTGAGTAACAGAACAATGTTGTTGTCATTGCGTAAATTATTCTTGATTGGTACATCAATTTCAATTATATCCAACATGGAATCTGCACCAGTTCGACGAAATTGTCGGCGTTCAATTAATTCTTTTGATTCATCATTAATTTGGACTTCTCGTTTTCTTCGTGTGTCTTTTTTCGTTGAGTAATTTACCTCATCAATAATTGGATTTGTTTTTGCATTTATAATTTTATCATTACTAAAAGTGTCTTCGACATTTACTAAAAAACCTCCGTCATTTTCACGAGAATTAATTTGATCGTTTTGTAAATTTTCATTGTCATTTTCAGAACTGCCAGGATAATAAATATTTCTTGATGATGTGCCCTGTAATGCACGTTGATAATCTAAATGCTGTCCATCTTCATTGGATCTCTTCAATACATCAACATCAAGATAACGACCAACAGCCACAGCGCCAATTCCAAGTGCAGCACCTGATGCAACAAGTCCAAGAGCCGGAATAAGAATAGATGAGCCTGATGCAATAGTTCCAACTTTATCTTCTGCTTGGTGGCCCCTTGATAGTCCTAAATTTTCAGATATCTTACGAGTTGCTTCAACAAGTGGATCAAATACCGGTTTTGTTAATTGCGATACTCTCTCAACACCTGTAGAAAATTGATTCTTTAAATTTTCCGACATTTTAACCCAAAATGGTGGTTCAACGTGTTGTTTAAGTCCATAAAAATGTTGATTTGGATAGTAATTCTTTAAATTATATGAATCAACAATATTTTTATTATTCAATACATATTTTTTCTTATGTCGTTGTTCAGCATATGAATTTTGATTATCAGAATGATAATCAACGCGTTTTTTCTCATTACGTAAAATTTTAGCACGTTGAACACCGAGCTCTGGATGAGCGTATTGCAATACTGGCACACGTGATCCCGATTTGATTGTTAATGGTACAATTCTTTGATTTTCCGGCGTATATATTTGTGAATTTGGATATGATTGAGCGCCATCGGGATGAAGCATACGCTTTTGAATATTTGAACGATAATTTTCATTGCTTGTTTCATATACTTCGGCTTTCAATGCTGCATTCCGATGAGTCTGTGGCTCCCATTCAAAGTATACATTATGATGTGGTTGATCTTGATCGAAGTTTCGGCCGTACCTGCGAAGCCAGAGTTCCGGGGTTAACGCCTGTTGCTGGCTCGTGCTGTTCGAAACAACGTTTCACGTCTGTCTGTCTGTCCATGTACTCTTGATGCTCATAAATTCAACTTAATGATCGTCACTTTATTGTCAACATTACACAATTCAGTAACAAAATCAGTTTTACAAAATAAAAAAAAAAATATCAAAGTGATTTACACTCATATAAATAAGAAAAAATAAATCACGATTAAATTAAATTTACACACAATGAAGTGACGGACATTTAGCGTTGAATATTGATACATAAATTATTAAAAATATTTAGGCTTACCTGCGATTAACATTTTGAATATATCTGTCAAATTTCTGCTGTTCTACATTGTTATCAGATGAATTAATGGAATCCGAATTGATTGTAGCACCATCCTGCACCAATACATTATTAATCACTCGAGCATTTCTCCACACTTGAATTTTATCCATTGGATCATCGGGCACACGTCTACCATGAATTACTGGTGTTCCATCAGGATCCAATGACATGGCAGTACGTTCAGTAAAAGTATTAACATTTATTTCCGATCTTACAGTGACCTCAGGTGGTAAATTTTTGCTTCCACTAAATTTCGAATTATTTGTAATAATATTAGCACGAGTTTGTGGTCGAATTTGATGCTGTGAAACGAAAGTAAATGTATCATCACTGCTTGACTCTTTATTATTATCAGCATCATTGTTATCATCATTGAGTTGTTTCATTTTTCTATCTTGAAAATTACGAGCAAAAATTAAACCATAATTTGTACGTTGCTTCATAGGTGACTTTGTGACATCTGATGATAAAGGTTTCCAATTGAGATAAGCCTCTGTTGTTGTTGTTGTTGTTGTTGCTGTTGCTGCTGCTGTTTCAACGACATCCATTGCTTTTCCATCGACATTAAGGGGGGTCCAGCTTCCGTAATCCATCTTCATGTCATTATTCTGGGAGGTCTGGGTCTCAACTTTAAACGACGTCGACTCGTTCATACCAACTTTCACCGTGCTATTGATTCTCGTCTCATTTGAATCAGAAATATTTTCATGTTTAATTGTGTCGTTGAGGGTTTGGCGTGCATCTTCATGACTTGAATTAAAACTTCCAATATCATTAGACTTCTCTCGACGTTTCACAATTAATGTAGCAATATTTCCTGTTGATGTACGAACTTTCAGTTCTTCCGTTTCACCTGGTAAACTTCGTGAAACCTTTAGCATTGTCCTGGTATAACTGGGTTTAGGTATTTGGGCTGCATCAATGAAAAAGAGCGTTGATAGCAGGATGAAGATAAGTGTCTGAAAAAGAAAAAAAATTTTTTTATACACCTTTTAAAACAAATAAAAAATATTTCTTGATGATGATATTTAAATACTTTCATATCCAGTTTAATTTCTATGATAATTAGTGGCCTTCTAGGATATACGTGATTGGTTTTCATGATGGATATACTTTCAATTGAGACAATGCATATGCATGTTTTTTTTTTTTTCATCTTCGTCTGCTTTTCTCTTTCTCATTTCTTCTGTTCGCATTCTCATATGTCAGCAAACACATCAAAACCGATCACGTTAATTGTTTCTACGGTTTTGCATTTGAAATCAACTAACATTATTTGGAAGTTTCTTAAATAATTTTCTACCAACACGTATTTCTAAATAGATATTAAATAAATTTTTATATCATCATTCTCTTTGTCTATTTATTTATTTATTTATTTTCTTTTAATGTAGAACACAAATTTCAATGGAGGAACCGAGGAAAATGAAATTATATATTAATATTCGTGCAAATGTCTGTCATTAAAACGTGAAAATTATAATTCATAGCAGACACACCACCGATTATATCTATTAAATTAAAATACATTGCAATCAAGAATAAATAAAGAAATAACTTGCAAACTCATCCGACAGTCGAGAGTAGAGGAGAGAAATTTAATGGCACCTATTGAAATAGCAATCTAATTCTGTTTCTGTTTTGTCGTATATTATTCCTATTTTTTTTTTTTTTGCTTCTCATTTTCTTTTTCTTCATGTCATACAAAATGTCTCAATTTCCCTGATGATATTTCTCTGATATCGCACAATCAACATCAATTGTGGTATTAGAAAATCGTGCTTGCTCGTGTGCCAGCTGACGGTTTACTTTCTGAATTGGACATTGGACATTGAAATCAACAGAATGTTGGAATAAATTGATTCAATTTTTTTTTTTTATCGATTCCAATATTTCAAGATCAATGGGGAAAATCATTGCCAATCAGCGTGACAATTAGTTAAACTAGTCGCTAGTTGAATTGACAGTATGTCACGGATGAAAAATCGGAGCACCCGGAAAAAGGAAGGGAAAAAAAATGGAAAAAAAAAAAAAAAAAGAGACGAGTATCCCTGAACCGTGTCGTATACAAACTAGCTTATACACACAGTGTATATGGTTATAAAGAATTTCCGCTCTACATAAAACGCATCGTCCACGTTAATTACACTGTAATTAAACTAAATCTAATTCTTCTTTATACAATACCCTTAATTATTATCAGTGAGCATCCAATCAAGCAAAGAAATGAATAAATGAAGCATTTAAATAAATCGACATTTGATTAATAAAAAAAGAAATAAATAAAAAAATCATAAAAATAAATATTTAATTTACCTGGAGCTTCATTTTTATCAACAAATTTCTTCTTGATAATGTTTTTGCAATACTATTTCGTCTATTTTACAATTCAATATTGATGAATCATGGCACGTTCTGTTATGAAAAAAAATAAAAAACGCAGGCACTTTGATTTGTTTAAATAAATGAAAGAAAAAAGAAAAAAAAAAAGAAAGAGAATTCAACGTGGGTGAAAACGTTTAAATGTGTATATATATTTCTTTGGTGCACACGATCACCAACTTGTCTGGCACCTGTTGACTCCCGGGCAATACTCACGAGACTGACGGCAACCAGGTCTGTCGACTCACCTCATGTCGTCGTGCGGTGGTTCTCTCTGACCCACTTACTACTCTCTCACCTCCCTATGCATACAGTTGTCTCAAAAGCCCAATACTATACTGGCCCAATGTTTTCCGTTGATTGCTCATCTCCCAGGATGTCCCTGCAAATTAACAGTATACATAATATACATCAAAATCTTTATGTATAAACTTACATATTTGCGCAATAACAACCCTTTTATTTATTTTGTTTATTTGTTTTTGACATGGGAAAAAATTCATGAATGTCATATACAATATCATCATCATCATATATATGATTATATAAAATTGAACAATATGACTTTGAAACCGTTACACCTGTGTGCAAAATCTTTTCAATTTTAAAATGACCATGTCACGTAACGTTACATTGTCACTTGGCTTACACACATCGTTATTTATTATTATATTTTTTTTTTTTTTATTCCCCACCATAATCCAGGCTGCGTATAATGTTGTTCGTGTATAAAGTAATTTATCAATTGTCATTGGAGTGGAGAAATGTTAGTGAATAAGAAAAATAAATGGATATAATTGAAAGAATGAGACTTCGTAATTTTACAGACGATTAATTGCCACAGGGTGAATGTAGTTGCGGGCATTCCTCCATCGTGTCTCGAGTTGCAGTGCCAAGATGTCTACAATTTCGGTGTGTGTGTGTGGCAGCAATGACAGAGTGTATGTGCAAGAGGATCAGAGAACTTGACCAGTGGAAAATATAAAAAAAAATATATATATTTATATATGTATATATATTAAAAAGAATTCGTATGAAGTCAGAAGAGATATAGAAGGAGAAAGATGCTGATGCAAGTGGCGAAAGAAACGAACGATTTCTCTGATCTGGTTCACGGGAAAGTTCAGGTATACTAATTCACTTACTAATTTACTTTTCAACACGACAACGTTATTTTTCGTAGTATACTTTTATGATATCTGTCATTTTTTTATATTTTATATTATCTTTTTTCTTAATTCTACAGTTGAATGAGTCGAGCACATTGTTTGAATGATTGCGTTATGGATCAGATTCAGAGATCAAGTGCCGGTGCGAGCACAAGCCACACCTGTTTGTCGTCGTCATCAACATGGACCTCACGACCACTCACTCAATATGATGGATAATTTCTGTACGCAGGAGACACATGAACAAGTGAGTTCACAGACCTCAAGTGAAAGTTTGTACAATGTGACGAGAGATGAGCGCTGCTGACCTCATAGTGACCATTAGAATCTGTTTGAAATAAAAGGAAGATCATGGATGATCACACGTGTCTATTTGATGTTCTGATGTTGAGCTCAGTGGGGAGACAGAGGGTTAATGGTATATAAAAAAGAAAGAATAAAATTAAAAAAAGGTCGCAACATGACTACAAAATGTGCGGGATTCCGGAGCGAAGAAGAAAGTTGATAGAAAATATGTTGTAAATGATCAGATGATCAGACGCCATTATATCGATGCAAATTTTTCGATATGTACACCACTGGATATCTAACATTTATTCTCATCATTGTTATTATCAATCAATCTACGAATTTCAACTGTGAGCTCGTTTTTTTTTTTTTTCGTTGAGCTGGTGATATTAACGAGATGAGCCGGAAGAGAGATTGGAGCAGTGAAGAAAAAATTATATGATTTAAGTGTTTTTTTTTTGTCTGAGTGAAGAAAAAAAAAATGCAATTACCCCAAACTGGCAAAATCAGTTCAGTGGGTGAATGAAAACTGTAAAAGAAATTGGAATTAATTCTACATCGTGTTGATAAATGAAGAAACTAATTTTATTGAAAAAAAAAAAAATTGTCATACGCATTGCTAAATAGTTTTTGAGTATACATATAGATATCTTTTTGATTGTCATTAGATTCTTGTAATTACCTCACGTATGTATTTAATTAACTCCAATGGCTTGCCAAGGACTTTAACACCTATTTCTATTGTTATCTATCGTTTTTATTCTTCAAGACGCACCTGTTCTCCTTGACACATTGGGCATTTATCGGATACATTGTTGATCGTTCAATTATCCACATGAAGAGTCTATTTATATTCGTTGTTATGTGTATTATAAATTTATCGAGTTATATAAATTGATCAATCACATTGTTTAAGTAACAATTGAAATTATAAATTTATTACTTGATCAAAATTCAATATGCACATTATAAAATCATATTTAAATTCCAAATGATGCAATAAACAGTTGTAAGTGCTTGAGAGTGCATTGAATAATTGAAAAACAAAAAAATCGACTGATGTATTTTAATGATGGCAGTATGAAAGGAAAAAAAAAAAATTATTACACTATAAATGGAGAATTGAATGCCAATAAATGTGACTTTTATTATTGGAAAAAAAGGCAAATGGTTACTGATAATGCCGACAATGACTAATGATTATGATATTCTGGGAAAGAAATATCACCTTTTAAAAACGTTTGTAGAACAAACTCACCATCATATTTCCATTTCAAAAGAAGTTCCCTTTTGCGCAGCATAAATTGCGCTCTAGTTGTATATTAAATGAGAGAATGTAGAGATGAGTCTTTTACCAATGATATCTATACATATATTCCCTCATTGGCATCATAATCTTCTTCAATTCTCATGCCTCTGACTCACTTGCATTCTTGAAGTGAAAACAGTAGAATCATACATATATACGACCCGAAATCCAATTCAATCGAATAATACTCCATTCGCTTGACTGATTCTTCATCTTCTTTTTCTCATTCCCCATATCAATTTTAACAAATTTATTTATATATATTCTATATATTTCTTCTTAATTATTCTTTGTTTGAAACAGTTTATTTAATTATTTTCTTAATTGCGTATGAATCATCTTACTTTAAACATTCCAACAAACAATATTGTGGAATGAAAAAATTTTCTTTCGATAAATTAAATAAAAATACAAACTGTTGTGAAAACACAACGAATGAAAACTCGTTAGGAATTTTCTGCTGTCGACTAATCTCAACGACCGGTTTTGTTTGTCAGATAACTTGGTATTTTTTTTTTTCTTCTTCTCTTTATTTCCCCACTTTAAGTTAAATTAAATATCGCACAAGTTTTCAATGATCAGGACTTTCCAACATGATCCTAATCATGTTTGGATATCTGTGTTAAAAAGCAAAAATAAAAATTCACATAAAAATACTTTTATCCATCTGAATATAAACACACACATTAATATATAAACAAATACATGTATGTATATTTGTTAATATGTTCATGTGTATTTATATATAACTTGTAATCATCTACATCATATATAAACATAAATGAAGAGTACGATAAAAGCGCTTAATTATAACTGGTAATTACTTAATAACGGTGCGCAGAGATTACAAGAGAATATAAGGTGAGAAATTTGTGGTATCCAATTGGGCTTCCGGTGCACATCCCGTGGGGTCATCACGTGTGGGATAATCGTCGTACCTGTCTTTCAATATGTTTATGTATGTATGGATAATACATATAGTAAGGAACAAATTCTCAGGCCACACTGGCACACAAGTCTGACCTACATTTGACTACTTTCACTGGCGCGCGCGCGCCAATACCCCACGAATGGAAAAACAGAGAGGAATATAGAGAGTATAAGGAGAAATGAAAGAGGAGAAGCAAAAGATACCGACGTCTTTACTGCAACACTTTTAGTCGTGTAGTGTTTTCGCTTTTTTCCACCTCACTTTCACACGACGCTTGTCTTTCTATATACCATGTTTCTATACACATTTAGAAAACGTCATTTACGAAATCCACATTTGGATACTTGATGCAGGGAATAAAATCTACTGTCAATAAACTGATGTTCTATATAATGAAATTTTTTTTTTTAATCATTTTTCTTTTTTTTTTTGCCACTTTCTTAATCGTTATTTTTCTATCTTCTTCTTTTTTTTTTTTTTTTTTACTGTTAACACTTTATAATATTGCAGTCTTTTTTCCTGACGGCCTCGAAAATTTCATGGAATTTACTCTTCCTCGCTTCATTCTGCTTCATTGACCTGAAAAAAAAAAAAGACTTCACATTAAATCGCGAGTTCATTACGATGTCATGAATAAAAAGAAAAAAAAAGTGGATAATTTTATAAATGAGATAAAAATAAATAAATAATATATTAACTGTCTGATCGCGAAATTTCCAAGTGCTTTGTGAATCAATTTCTCATTGCTTTCAGCGGCATTTAATATCGATTGACATATTGATCTATCTCGACACAATTCCTCTTCATTGTCATTATCAATTTGTTTATGTTCAATTGGCATTTGAATACCCCGTAATTTTGATAATACAATATTTGGATCACTGTAAAAATAAAAAAAATAAATTGAAATATCCATACATATATAATTTTGTCAAAATGATTAAGTATAACTGGTAGAAGAGAAATAATATTTTTTTTTTTTCAATTCAACTCACGTGTTATTGCTATCGATCTTAATGACATTGGGTGGTTTGAGAGCCGCTATAAGGAGTCCAAGCGGTAAGAATGCACCAATGATGTGAATTATCTTTTGCCATGGAGAAATCCTGCAAAACCACGTGTGGTATATTATACACATACAGAGAGACACAAACCATTAATCGTCATAAATTCGTATATAATCCTCGAGGCGGCATAAAACCACGTCATAAAATGAATTATTGGCATCACTTACTGTCGACGCCGCGGTGGGAAAGCGTATGGTTCATCCTTAACTAAATGTATTTCAGTGTCATCCTGGGGCTGATAATATTTGTATGGAAACTTTCGAGTCCTCGTGAACGAGGTCTCGCGATGGGACGTTAAATAAAGCACCGTTTCCGGCTTGTCAATAATTCCAGTATGAGCTTTTAATGGCTCATGATGATGATTATTATTATTATTATTATTATTATTATTATTATGATAATAATGTTGATGATAAGGATGTACTGGTAGTACAGTTATTTCGGGTTTCTTTAAAGGTTCATTATTCTCAGGTTCTTTTACTGGTTTAATAATATCACTACTGTGATTTTCAACATGTGGCTGATGATTGTGATAGTAATATTGATAAGGATGAAGTGGTATATTAATTTCAGGACGCTTCAATGGTTCATTATTGTGAGGCAATGAATATTCATAATGATGATAATGAGAAAGAGGATTTAAATTTTCATATTTTGTTGGTTTTTCATAAGTCACGTGTTCTATAATAGGTTCAGGTTCGTTATGTTGATGATGGTGATGTTGAAGATTATTAAATTGAGGATCATGATGATGATGAAGATGATGTTGATGATGTTGATTATCATAATAAATAGGTGCTGTTGATGGTACATCAATAGTGAGGTAACTTTCTGCATACGGTTGATGTGGATAGGAATGATGAGAATTATGATGAATTACTGTTGATGGATGAGGTGGATCTCTTTCCCCATCAATATCATAAACATACTGAACATGTTCCTTTACCGACTGTGGATCCGTCACCGACACTATTCCAACATCACCATCAACATCAGCAACATCACCGACTGCTGAATTACCAAATTCAAAGTGCTGTACATTGTTGAAGGGATGTGCTTTTGGATTGCGTGTTTCATAATCGCGTGAGTCTTCTTCTATTGTTCCGAGATGAATACTTGGTGTGAATGAATTGTCATTTTTTAGCGATGATGAATTCACATTTGATTCGGAGATGTTTGAATCAACGGCAATTGAAACTGTTGTGTTTTTTAACGGCAGATAAATGCCAGAGTTGGTTGAATTTATTGGATTTTCTTCAGATGTTGTATGATTTGTTATTACTGAATTGTTTTCAGCACACAATGCAGCACTAGTGTAGAATAAAATTAAAAGATAAGATAATTTTTTCAACACTCCAACACGACACATTTTATAATTTTTTCTATGCACGAAATTATTCATTAATTTTTATTTGTTTAATCTTCACAGCACTGTCGAAGATAATTGAAATTAAATATCACAATGTATTATTCGTTTTTACTAAATAGTATTTATCACTCACTTGAATGATGAAGTAAAATAAAATGAATGGTACAATCAATCCATGAATATTTATAAATTAAAGAATTAAGAAGCAAATACGATGATGATTATAAAAACAAGATGTCTTTCTACCGTTGGATGAGCTCAAGAACTAAACCGTGCCTACTAACGTCTCACATCTTTATTCTTCATGGGGTGGTCGATTTTAAAAAGCGTGAAGCACATCGAAACGCCATAATTCGTCTTAATCGTTGTCCACTCCAATTGCCTAGCATTAAAAAATCATGTCTTCGACCGTATCTTTTTTTTTTTTCTTTCTTTTTTCAACATTTAGTTACGGTAGCTTAATGTTACTTGCTATCATTACAGTAATAAAATTACTTTTGACACATGAATATGCTCAATGTTTATGCATTATTATTTTTCTTTTTTGTCATTCTTCCTTATTTACTTATTATTAACTATATACAAAGCATTTTGCGCGATAAATAAATATAATTTAAAAATTTCAAAATGCGGAAAACTGTAGTGTAGTAGTAATCATCAAACACTGCAGTGGAACCGGGTCAACTTGGCGAAATTTCGCTAGAAAGTTTTTTGTCTATTGTTTATACTCATCCACAAATTATTTCTTTCTTATTTCATTTTGCTCTTTCGCTTTTTATCTATTTTATTTTTCTCTTTTTTTTTTTTTTACTCACTTATTTATTTACTTATTCACAGACACATGTGTTTTAGGAGATAAATAAATAAAAATCATTTTCCTTACGTAGTTTGGCTTTAGTGTATGCAGGCAAAGTAAGCGGACTTTCCGACAATGAAAGTAGCATTTGCAATGCGAAGGCACTTTTTGTGGTAGTAATCATAGCACCATGACCTGATTCTTAAGGTTCGAGTAGGCCAGTCGGGTACATTGGAGCAATTGTATTGACTTTGTATATGTATTTCGTCGTATAGTTGATTCATAGTGTTTGAGATAGATTGGAAAATTGTTTCTCATAAAACTGCTTACTTTGTTTTTTTTTTTTTCTTTCTTTTCTTCATATTCATGAATTTATTCCAATGGTACTAACTTACATCTGGATTATTTTTCTCATATAGAAATACCCAGAATCACAAGTATATATTCAAGCAAATTTCTCTCTTGAAATAATGGAAAATAAAAGAAAAATTGTGGAATAAAAAATTTAAAGTACATTTTACCTTTTGTCTTTATTGCAATGAGCACATCAGGGGGGTATCGTGGATCATCGCAATCGTTTGAGTTTCTCGGCTGGGAGAGCGTAAAAATAATCATGAACAACACAAAAGAGAGTAAAAGAGAGTACAGAGATAAAGAGAGAGGTCATGATCTATACTTGCCATTTGCCAGTCGATAAATTCTTCGTTTGATGGCACGCCTCTGTATTCACGCCTCTTTAAAACATTATCCCTACGATCTCATGTCACGTTTTCCTATAATTAACTTGAAACATTCATGTGAACTTTCCCGGATGTTCCAAATTAAATAATTAAATTCACTAATATTTTGTGAGGAAAGCGAGTTCAAAGTGCTTTGCCCAAACTATTTTTCCCAGTATCTTGCCACTGTGATTTCACTTTTTCTTCTTTCTCTTCACGTAAATATGTTCCACTTGTTCAAAAGCATAAAACTATAAAGAAAAAAACAATAAAATCATAATAAAAAATAGTTTGAAAGAAAATAAATAATACAAACATGTATGTTAAATATCATTTGAAAATTTACCAGTGAATCGTCATAACAAATATGAATTTATTAATACACTGGTGTGTGTGTGTGTGCACTCGAGAGAGAAAATAAATTTATATATACGAGAAAGTTGAGTTATTAAAAATGAAAATAATAAAAAAATATTGCGGGATGACGAGAGAAGCATAGCAATATAACTGATCGGTCAAGTTGACCTACCTCAAGGGATTTCCCTCGTATGATTTATTTATATATCAATTGCAAGTGAATGAATAAATCTCTCAGCTTCATCTTAACATATAAGCATGTCAGTTTGTTTTTCAAATTGTTTTATTTTATGTCCCCGCGACGTATCCATATCAAGTAATAATTTGTTGAACAGGTGAAAGTTGGATTTTAATCAATTCTAAATATACATTTGTGTATACACCATAGACATATGTGTATGTGTTCATAAGTGTTGATGAGATGCAAACGGAAAGAAAAAATAAATGGCCACTAATGTGACTCTCACGACAGAAAGATTCTACGTTGTCCAACTCTGCCTCGAATAATTAGGCCGTGACGATGACGACGTTTCTGTGTGTCACATAAAATAGCATTGTACCAAAAAAACAAAAAAAACAAAAACAAAATTATAATTGTTAAACTTAATAATAACATAGAGTTATTGCATTGAATTTATTTATTCTTCCAAGAATAAATGTATGAACAAATGATTGATTATTAGTTATATCTCACAAGCACGCTCGTTGAATGTTTTTCATTGATTTATAATAATTTTTTTCGTTTTGTTTTTCATATTTTTCATGACACGTTCTTCATCGAATGATAATAAACGTAACGGACAATCAAGAAGACACTGGGACGATGAGGAATCACGCTAAAAAAAAAAAAGAGAAAAAAAAAAAGAAGAATTTAATCAAGAGAGTGAGTCCAAAGAGTTGGTGTTGGCATTCTCGCGTGGTACCTACACTTGGATTCAGCTGGGGGAGACAATCACTTGGCATGAGAGAGCGAGAAAGAAAATGGACCACTTGTATGAAGAAGTGGGGATCTAGATTAAAAGCAATCGAGGACATAGACCAAGACCCAGAGTTATCTCGGACCTTGAAGAGTCGAGGTCAATGCTGCTGTTGTAAACGAGCAACAACGTGAGTTCCGCGTTAATTAATTCATTCTCTGTTTGTTTATGTAATGATATAGAGAAATAAATAATACGTTGAATATAAAAAACAAAAAGAAAACGCGCGTGAAATACATTAAAGCATCAGCATGTTGATGGTTAGTGTAAATAGATAATAAATAAATAGTGCTTATCGATGAAAATAAATTTGTTTTGTTTGTAAACATTAATTATCAAGAGTTCATGTTTGTATCATTATTAATTTTTTTATTCCCTCGCAGATTAAAACAATGAGAGGTCCTGTAATGCTGCTGATGTTATTCCTGTTCTATCATGGATCAAATGCTGATACACGTTACTATATTGAATTGAAAAATGATGATGTAACAAATATTATGCCATCTGATAGAATGATAAATGATAATAAAGATGAAAATTCACAAGCAATTTTCAATCTTCATGATGAGTCAATGATCCATGATACATTGAAAGCGAATCACGAACGGAGAAACTCGTTTCACGAGACTTCTACCTTCGATCCGGACGTGCTTAACAAGTTCCTTGACGAGTATGCAAACAAAATGAAAAGCACAACTGAACGAAGTGTTTATGCATATCCATTTCATGTTACTACTAAACAACCTACGATAACATCTGTAGAAATTGTTGATAACAGTAATGTGGACGCAGCAACAACATCATCTACAGAGGAGTCTGTCACCATCAATGGAGCTGAAATATCTCATGAAAATATTAAGGTAATATATATTAATTTATTTTTATTATTAAACAATTGTATTTAATCTGATGATTAATTTTGGATTTTCTTTTCTTTTCTTTGAATTAAAGGCACCAAATGACACGACTAAAAGGAATAAATATTATAATGCTAATTCAAATGATGATCGCAATGGTGGTTGGGTTACTTTAGAGGCGATTCCATGGTCTAAAAGTAAAATATCCAAGTGGCAAGCAAATCCAAGCTCACAACAATCGTGGCCTGATACAAAATGGGATAAACCTATGAGTGGAAAACCTCATTCTAGTGAACACTCTTCAAGACCCTATTATGAAAATAATAAACCTTGGTATAATTAATATTTTCTTGATAAATATTATATTATTATTTTTTTTTACATTTATCTCTTGATTTTATTTTCAGGTATGATAAACCAAAACCTCATTGGACAGAGTACCAGTTTGATCGCCCCAAACCATTGTCCTCAACACGACCTTCCATTTCAAATAATCGTTATGAGATAAATTCAAATCAAGCAGAAAAATGGCCACCAGAGAAACCTGATCATTCATCGTGGAATGATTTTTCTCGGCCAAATAGCGATATCATAACCGATGACAGACCGTCAAACTTTCCAACAAACAACTGGGACAGATATGATCAAACTTCAAGACCATCATCATTTAACGATAGATACAGTGATCAGAATTATGGAGCTAGTAATAGCTGGCCAGGAACAAATTATCCACATGATAAATACGAACATGTTCAAGAGAAACCGAGCTTTATGAAACCAAATCATCAACGGCCATTTTATTCTGGACAATATGAATATGAAAGTCATTATCGTCCGTCACATCCAGCACAAGGTGATGGAGAATGGGTTCTTTTATCGACCAATCGTGGCTATTCAAAATCACGTCAAAGATCAATTCAATTTGATAATTCACACGAGAGTCCAATAAATCCATTGAATGGAACAGCGGGTAAAGTAACAAAGGCTAAAGGAACTGATTCCACCATACCAGTGATGACTTCCAAGCGACAGGTTGGTCGTATTTAATATCAGCGTCGCACTGCTCTATTTATACCTCATTTTCTCTATCCTATTTATTCCTATATTTCCTTCATTTCTTGCTTATTTTTTTTTTTTTTATCATTATGATTGTCAATTGGCCATCGCCACATTGGCAATGGCCACGTGGGATTTACAACGTGCAATTTCATCTGAAACGTATAGGTGAGATTGACTGTCCTGCCATCCAAAAATGGTACAAACACAACGACATCGCATGGTGGTCTACTTGAGGTGGAGAAGACATTCAAGACGGTGGACCAGAGCCAACAAGAGCATGAACAATCGATAAAATATCATAATAATTATAGTAATCTGGAAAATTTTACTCCTATAAGACATGGTGCATTACGTAGACCATCAAATACAGCAGTACTTGCAGCAGTTGGCGCCGGTATGTTACCAGCAACTATGGCCATGGTGTTGCCTATGATGCTGGGTCGTAAAAAACGATCTCTTCATAAAGATTTTGTAGATATTGACGGTTGGAGATATTTAGAAAAAGCCGACATTGCCGATGAGCTGTTGGAGATGCGTAAAAATCATTTGATAAAATATTAAATATGCAATTTTTTCATTCTTTTTTTTTTTTCTTCATTTTCTTTTTATGTGAAAAACTTCATTTAACACTTATTTAATTATTCATCACTTTTGGTATATATATTTATTTATTGATGAAGTTTTTGAATGTTATTTATTTATTATATTGATATATATATTTATTATTGAGAGTTTTATCATTGAAAAAAAAAAAAAATATATTTATTACAACAAGGCATAAATTTGCAGTTTTAAAATATTTAAGAGCACTTTATTGGTTTTGTTTTTTCATTATATATATTTATATATATTTTATTTACAAGATACATAATGAATTGCAGTATTGCTACACATTTATTTGTTTATTTATATATCGTATATAAAAATTATTAAGTACTTTACACATAATAAATTGTTCGATTAAATCATTCGTATACGAAATCACTTGCAAACTATTTTAGTAATAAAATTCACCCTCGAGAACCAAAAATAACATTCGTATAAACATATTAATTCAAATGTCCAAGTCTTCTATCATAAAATAGCTTTCATCAAACGATAAAAAAAAATTATGCATGTAGAAATTTACCAGAGAAAATTTTTTTAGTTGAAATTTTTTCGATTTGTTCAAAATTTTCATTTAAACAGAAGGAAAATAATAAGAAAGAAGAAATAAAACAAAGATACATTGAAGGATTTCTCTCGAGATTTCGAAAAATAATAGAGTAATAAAACGCACAGCAGCATTCAACTTGAATATAATAAAAATAAAACACTGGCACCAACTTGTGCAACATGAAAAACAAACTCATAAATCGTGTGTTGTTGTGTATGCATAATATATATAAGTAATCAGTCATTAATCAAATACAAATTAATTTTCGCCATTTAATTTTTTCTGAACATTACCGAGATACTTGGCGAAATTTTCGCTTGCATGCTTGAGTACTGTTAATCCAACGCGAAATTTGATTTCAGCAATTTTTTTGATGAAATTGAAGAAATTAAAACGCTCTGGAGATGAAGTATCTGTCGTTGTATTGCTAGGTAATATTGTTACACCACTGGGAACAATTGTATCATCTGCGTCTCCTATTTCAATGATAATAGGAGGATCTGTAGATGGTGAATCGCCGGCTGTTGTTGTTTTAAAAGAAGCTACAGTACTTGGAATTGATTTATCAGTCGTGGAAGACTTTACACTGGTTATAGTAATTGATTCATTAATTTTCGTGGAATTATATTCTTCATTTATAGTAGATTGAGTAGTTGTTTTAGAACCTTGGGAATTTAGCACTTCGTCCTCATTACCCAATGATGACAACATGTCGATAATTGGATCTTTCATCGTTGATATTGATTTATTCTTTTTATTCTCATCTTGTGATTCAATTTTTTCATCTACTTCATCCACTCGGGGTGTATCTCTTTCTATTTTCATTTGCTCCATCCCCGATGCCATTGTTGGAAGCGCTGAATCAATTACATCTAAAATTTCATTGCTTAAATCTTCTTCATCCTCCATTTTTTCAATTTCTGTACGAGTTGGTATTTGTTGAATAACTGATTCTCTTTTATTTCGTATCTTCTTTACGTTTTTATCATCCGACATTTGCTCTGCAGATACTTCAGTCTTCTCTAGCTTCAATGACCTAGGTCCGTGCTCTACTACCACTGCTGTTGGCGCCACTTCTATTTCTTCATATCCCTCATTTGCCTTTAAAGCTTGAGCTTCTGGCTGTTCAAAATTCGGTGGTATATTAACTGGATTTTCAGCAAACTTTAAACTTTGTGCAATTTGCTTTTCAAAATCTGTCTGAATGCTTTCTGTTGTCGTTGTTAATTTTGACGATGATTCATCTTCGTATGAATAACCTTTTGGCACATTACCCACGACAAATTGACGATCAGCACTTCCTTGACTCTTCATAAATCCTGATTCAGTATGTCGTTCATAGTAACTTGGTGTTGTAGATAAATCAGAGTATTGAAATTCGTTTTTTCGATATTTTGAATTATATGACACGGGAGTATTGACCGGCCGATAAATTGGCCCTGACGACGAAGGACGTCTGACATCACCTCTTCTTGTGGTATACGATGGATCTGTATAAGCTCCATCATACGCCTGATATCTATAATAATTATTTTCATAATCTTTCATACCACCATATTTACCATCACTTGCTGCCATACCTTGAAGCACTTTAGAAAATACTTCTTCTTCACTTTGACCATAATTTCCGCCATACTCATTTAAATTATATTTATAATTTGGCTGTACTTCATAATTACGTCGTGAAATAGTTCCACCAAATGGATAAAGGAAATAAGAAGCTAAACCAAGACCCAAACCAACCAATGACATTACACCAAAGCTTGGCATTACTTCACGACTTAGAAAGCTATAAATTTGCGAAGTGATCGGTTTATCAACTTGTTTTTTTTTATTCTTGGTAGCATTTGAAGAAGCTTCAGCCTCTGGCACAATTTTTGACTCCTGAAGTGACGTTCCAGTTGCTGCATTATCAAAAATTTGTTGATTTTCATCAATACTATTTGAATCGGTATTTAATGTCGTTGCTATTTCTGAAGTATTGATGGGGGGGCTAGATGTTGTTGAAGTGGATGGCCTGCGTCTTCGGTTCTTGTTCTTCTTACGTTTTTGCTTTGGACGTTTTGTCGTGGTTGTTGTTGTAGTGGCAGGTGTCGTAGTGGCAGCAGCAGTGATTCCTGTTGGTGTTTCAACAATTTTTGTTAATTCAGGATTGAAAATAAATTTAACATCAATTTTCGAATCGCCCATTGCAATAGGCTTATCAGCGTCTATACTGATGTCCTTTTCTAGCTCTCCAATTTTCTCAATTGTCAATACTGGTGGATTAACTTTAATTGGTTGAACTTCGATTTTCGTATGAGTATCCACAGGCTTTTTTAATTGGACATTCAGCACATTATTTGGCTTTGATGATTTGTGTTTGAGTGGGGCTTGAACACGATTATTGGACGTGACATTCATCTTAGAAATATCATCTTTAGATGGAGATGAATCAATGGACACTAGGGAAATTGATGGAACATTAGAATTTGAATTTGTATGAAGAGATGCCTGCAATTTTGTAACAAACATAGGCACTGATTGTTGAATAGTATTTTTTGGTGTTGTGATCATTTGAACTGGTTTAAATGTTACTTTTTCAATTTTTGAAGTGGCATTCATTGAATTTTTCATAAGTTCTGGTTTACTCGTTACAGTCTTTCTGACAATATTAGACTTTGTAGAATGATTTGCATTATTAGGCCTTGAACTTTTATTTATCATCATTTGTGAGATGACTGTCGTTGTTTTTGGCGTTGTAATAGCGGGTTTTGTTGTACGATTCGGTGAAGGAATTCGTTTTGTTGTTACCTTTGACATAATTAAATCATCGTCAACACCGTTTGTAGTTACACTCATCAATGTACTATCAAAAGTATTCCCAATTGTTTCTGATTTCATTGTTGTGTAAAAAGTAATATCAGCAGTTGATTTCTCTGGACTCAATGTTGAAGGATTTTGTTTGTTATTACCTTTGATCGATGATAAACGTGTGAATGAATTTTTTTGCATAGATGGCGTGGTTAAATCTCCCTTAATAGTCGGTTCTAATTTTATTGTCGAAACAGTTGGTTTTACCAAATTTAACGTAGTCTTTTTTTGATTTTCTTTCTGATTATTTGCTCCTTCCTTTGATTTGTCCATTATTAATGATTTAACAGTTGTGCTTGGTGGATTCAAAAGTATCCACGTAGATAATCCACCTGCGGTCGTTGGCTTTCTTTTTTGCGTTGTCTTTGATGAGGCCAATTCACGCTCCAACTCCTCCTCTGATATTGCCATCGCTTCACCTGGATGACTTGTCTTGAAATAATTATATTTGGAATTTGATGATCTATCGAAGCTGACATCAACCATGTCACTTGCCACAATATCACTCCTCACATGGTCATTAAAGTAGTCGCGATTAGATGAAATTTCTCCTATGGCAGGGTTGTCAGGTTTACGAATAAGTAAACCAAGTTTAGACTCCACTTTATCTAACCTGTTGTTGTCTTTTAGGTTTGATTCTTCATTGGATGATACATTCAATAATTGTGTGGCAACTGTTCTCAGTGAATTATCCATATATTGATAGCCTTTCAAATCACGTTCACCATTGGATGGCACCACCACTCTGCAATCAATAATATATTATTGATCTTTTGATTTCAATGTGTATATTTTCATAACGGAATTGCCAATAGCACAAAGGAAAGGTTTTATTCCATTCATCACAATTTATTTATTTTTTTTTTCTTTATATAAATGTATACTTACTAATTATTTTTATTTCATTTTATTATTTTATAAATACACCGAAAAAATACGACAATTATATAATAAAAGACAAGAATGAATTATTTTCAATGGTTTATTAGTAATACAAAAAAATTTTTTCATGCACTTATTAATGCCCTGAAATATTGGAAAAATAATGAATTTGAAGAGATGAAAAAAAAAAAAATAAATAAATAAATAAAGATGAAAAATTACAATTATTTGTAATTAAAAAATATACTTATCTACATTTGAATATAATAAATAATAATTAATGAGATAGACTGAAATGATATCTAATTCAGTTCTATTGTTAATAACACTACAACAAATAATAATATATAAATAATAAAAATAATACGACATTTAATCCGTTAAAATTAATAATAATTTCGGACATTACATCGTTTATTAATTATAAAATCATCTTCTTCTACGCTTCTTTCGTTTGCTCTTCCACTCTGGAAATGTTCGATAATAATGAATTGATTGTTTGACAACTTGTTCAAGATTTGGACGAAAGCAAAGTGTATTTTTATTAGCACGCGCAAAATCTAAACCACTAGTAAATGCCCATGGGAAAAATATTGCAGCAACGCCAAAAATTCCTGCTGTTAATGCTGCAAATGGAGCAGCAGCTAAGCTAAATATTCCATAATTCAACGGATTGAGAAATGTAAAATACGTAAATACATTTGACATTCCCTCAATAATACCGCCAGGACCAAGTTCAAAGTCATCACCATAATCATAGTCATCATCACCGTCATCATCATTATTAACATTCGACAATGCCGTAGAACCGCCACTTTCAACTAAACCAGAAGCAGCATCACCAATATTACTAACTGCTGATCCACCAGGAGATTGTCCGGCAGCGCCCGGTATCACTGCATCATTCGATTGACCAACTGCACTTGACCCACCAGAAATAGCACCACCTGAAGCAACATCATCCGCGACAGCCGATGGTGGATTATCTAATCCAGAGGTGCCACTATCATCAGAAAATGCCGCCTCTACCGGTAATTCATCGCCCAATTCAATATTTGTTTCTTGATTAACATCATAAGGTGCATTATTCCCTGATTCTCCATTATTAGAATCATTTGAATCATCACGATCGGGATCCGAGAGCGTTGACACACTCGGATTATTAATTAACGATTGATCATCAGATATAATTGGTGAATAAACAATTGAAGAAGATTCTGGATTATCAACATATTTATCCTGTCCATTTTCATCTAAACCTGAACCGCCATTGACATTAAAATTATTCGTACTAAGTATTTGGGAATTGATTATTATATTTAAATCCGTGCAGCCTTCTTTACTTGCAATTGTATTATTCACACGTGTAATTGAATTTATTGTTATTGTAGGACAATCGGAATCACCAAAAGTATCTTTAAGATTTTCCTGAGATTCATTATCATCTTGAGATGCAAACATGATATGAACATTTGGTTGAATATTGGATACATTCTGTTCAGGTATTTGACCCTCGCTAACAGTTACATTGGGTTTTTTTGACGATGGATTAATAATATGAACAACGGTATTTTGTGATATTTCTGATGATGGCCTGAAGACTGGCCGTCTTTGTGGTATTACAGTATCAGAATTGATTGCGTCATTGACCAATGTCGTAACGGAATGTAAAAAAGTAGCGGTTTCTATTGAATAATTTGGCACAGATGTTACCGAGTCGATGGATTGATAATGAGATGCTGATGATGATGTTGTTGGTGATTCAGGTGACAAATAAAAATCATTGACACTCTCATCGTAATCATTAATTGGATTTGATGTTGATAACGGTTTATTTGGATTAAATATATTTGAATAAATTTCACCGGATTTAATATCTTGTGTAATGACAGTTTGATTATGCGGAGTGGTGAATGGCGGAAGTTGTAACCACTGAATAATTTCTTGTACACCAGGATTGATTGAGGGTTCACGATTTGTGCCGAAATTCAGGGGCACTGACTCGGTTGTCATGGAATTAATTTGAATATAATTAGATGTATTTGGGTTATTGGGTTTAATTTTAAAAGTCGTTGGAGTTTGTAATTCAATATCGTCACGAAATGTGGTATATTTTTCATAATTGATAAGGTCTTGAGTGTCACGAGGTGGATCATTGGGCCAATTTTTTAATAGAACCGTTGAATACAATGGATTATTTGTAGTAAATGATTTATTATTTGATATTATTTGATTGAATTTTTGATTGATTTTTTTTGTATTATTCAAATTTATGGGAGTGAATTGTTTTATAAAAAATATTTGTGACGGTTTAGGTTTAGGTTTAGTCGTGACTCTTTCTACAGAATTCTTTCTCATTATCGGATAAATTTTATCCTTTAAATAAACATGAGAATTATCATCATGTTTATTATTACCTGAATAACGAGTAGCATTTTCATTTTTGATTAATTTAAAATTATATGATTGTGCTCGAGAATTATTATTTAATGATACTGAATTTATCTTTGTTGGATTAAGATTTGGCCAACTTTGTGGCAAACGAAAGCCACGAGAAGATGATGATTTAATGCTATTTATAATTCCTGGTGTAAAACCACTGTGATATAATCTACTATAAAATTCATGAATATTTCGGGATGCACTCGATGACGCTTTGTACCTGCTTCCAACCTCTTTTGCTTTAATTGATGCTATTGTTCTTGATGTAGAATTATCCCTTGCATCACTAGCATCCTCCACTTTCGCAATGACCGCTTGAGTTGCTTTTGTTATACCTGTAATTCAAAATAAAAATTGTAGTTGTTAAATGAAAGTCATTTAATATCACATTATTTGCAATACGATATGAAACAATAAGAGAAATGATACAGGAAAAAAAAAAAGAAATCGATTTCATTTACTAATTATATTAACGTTACATTGTTTATGAATATTACATCATCATTATTAAATAATACCATTAGTCAATCGTTTAAATAATTCTATGCAATAATTAAACGATGGAAATTAAGTATGAAATATTGAAATGTGATTTTTTTCTTTCTTTTTTATCATTTTCAATTTCTCTTTTATTTTATATGTATTTTTTTTGTTTTGTTTTGGACAATTACCGAGCTCTTGAGGTCTTGCATCAATCTGGGCTGCTAGGAATAGCACCCAAAGGAACACACTCATCACCGTCACTCGCATTTTCACACTGAAACAAATAAAAAGAAATAAAACAAACTGTGAATATCAATATTACATATCGATTGCGTACACCATAAAAACATTTTTCAAATACAAAATATCTTGGCATATCAATAAGTGGGTCAAGAATATAAAAGGTTTTATCTTGAGAACGTACACTAATAATTGATAATACTTCAAACACTTGAGGAAAAAAAAAAAAAATACGATTTTACGTGAATAAAATTTAAAATAAAAACATGGAATAATAATAATTCCATGGCAATGAGGAATAAATAATAAGAGGACACATGTTGCTCATAAAATTAGTTACTATCTTTTGCGCAATTTCAACAACAATAACAAATTAATTCTGTGAATTAATTGAATTAAAAATTCGCTGTAAAAAATAAATTATAGCTGTAATGACATTTTCACTAGATGCGAATTTTTAATTAATATTTTTCATCGGATGTTCTCTATGGAAAATTATTCTAATATTATCATTTGTATTCAATTCGAAACTAAAAATATCATCACGTCCCAGATGATTTTTTTTTATTATTTTATTATACGCATTAATAAATAAATCTATTGTTTGATTGTCATTCAATATTGTCATTGGAAGAATTCGCAATTGAAAATATATTTTTCATCATTTATTTATTTATTTTTTTTCTATTTAGATTCACGTCCGGTAACGGTACTGGCGTTCCTGAGCTCTGGTGTTCCATTTTGCATGTGTCGTCTGCTCGTCACGCCTTAATCCTTCCATAACATAAATTCGCTTCATGTTTCTATTATTTACATTTATTTATATAGTAAAAAAAAAAAATATCTACAACCCAAGAATATGAAAAAATAATTTATTATCCACGACAAGTTAATTTAATACTTAAAATAATTTATTGAACATGATATAAATTCACGTTTATCGATGAATATCAAATTATAAAAAAAAAAAAAAATAAATAATGATATTAAAAAAATAATTACAAAATTATAGAGCATTTATAATCGATTAGTTTTAAAAATATTCGCATAAATTTCCAGTATATCATATACATCCATATATATTTCTATAGCGGAACAAATTTACCTGATGCAGTGAATAAACGATTAGAATTGCAAATTAAGAAGTTTAGCGTGCGCGTAAAATTCTCCCTTGCGTTAACTAATAAAAATATATTATTGCATTTTATTTAACATCGCACTGCTGCGCATGAACATATTATCTCACGCAGTGGCTCACTTTATGATAACATTATACAAAATAAAAATAATCTCTCACTCTCATTTAATATACTTCAAGATATCAATAAAAAAAAATAAAAAAACATCATTAACATACATCTAAATAATAAAAATAAAAAATAAACAAAATTTTCTCCCTATTCCATCAATCTATCCCATGTTAAAAAACTTACCAAAAAAAAAAATCGACACGAAAAATTCTCATCCACTGCACTGAACATAAAATACAAACAAACAAAATAAAAAAGAAATTTTCTAATAAAATAAAAAGAAAAAAAATTGATAAATAAATTTAAACACTGGAAAAAAATTATTCTAAAATAAAAAATGACTAAAAAAATAAATAAATAATATATAAAAATGAAATTTAATCACGAAAACACAACTACAAATTGACAGCAAAAGCGAAGAGGGCGATGTTCCAACTGACTATGTACGGCTGACCAAGTGTCCGATGTTCGTTTACCACTTGGGTTAAAAAATCACTCACCACTCCTGGGACAGGAGGAGAGGTCCGAGTATTCTGGCCCAAACCGTTATATTCCGGTGGGGCCCAAGCAATAGTTGCTTTATATGTATGTATATACATTTGAAATATGTGTATATTCATATACATACTGTGTAAATATATACAAACGAACGGACACAGAGTTGAACAACCTTTTCTTCTATACGTATGCTAAGTTAAATGCCAAAGTGCTTCAACGATACTTGTGTGCATGATAAATTCAAGTATGTATAAGTATAGATAAAGTCCCAGTCAACAGATTTACAAAAGGGCGGGGACTTGGGTATATATCTTCAAGATGTATATAAGTATGTAACCACAACTCAGGTCCTTGAACTAAACTCTAACAGAATTTAAATTATCTTCGTGTTATTGACAAACATCTGTTAACTCCCTTTGAAATAATTGAAACTAAATTGAAAATTTTCGTTGATTTTAAAAATATATATTGTCATGTAAGTTATAAATAAATGCAAATATATGTAAAGTATTGTGGTGAATTTAAATATTGAAAATAATATTTAGAGGAAAAAATAATTTTATATAATACCGTTTGAATTTTACACTGCATTTGGATGTTGATGATTGACAACAAAATATCATGGCTTTTAATGTGAATACTAATAAAGATTCTACGAAATATATTTCACTAAATTGTAATAATAATTATGGTAGAAAAGTAGAATATGTTTAGATTACATGTTACTTATTATGTTAATCACCTTTTCCTCAAGAAAATAAATAAAAAAATATAAAGTTTAAAAATCTTTTAACACAATTTCTATTCTGAGAATTTATTTCATTGCTTATTATCACGCTATAAACTAAGATGAATAATTATATATGACTGTATTCGTATACAGTGATAAATGTTTTATGTAAAATGACTACATAAATAATAGACAGTTTAGGAAATAGAAATTAATAATTTAACTTCTGAGAATATAAAGAAAAAATTTTAATGAATACATCACCGCTGTGATTTAATGTTTTTCCAATTTCCTCTTTTGTTTATTTATTTTTTTATACACTCCCTGCTTTATTCTAATTAGCTTCTGCCTATTTCATATGTTCCAATGCGCATCTTTAACCGTCTCGAATGGTGAATTCAACATTTGTTTATGTGGGACATAGCGGAACTCCCTCTATGCAACAATGTTTTACATGTTATGTACATCTTCACGGGACACTGATGGAGTAATAACATATCAAGATTTGATCAGATATTTAATTAAATTATTCGACGCGTGACTTAATCTCGTCGCAATTTTTATCGATGTAAATAATATTATAAATTATTTATATTTATATCGTCAAGTAAATCATACAAATTACTAGATTAATTTACATTTATATAAAAGAGCGAATAAATATTTACTTTATAATGAAAGTAAAATTTTTTTTATTTTTATTTATATGATTGATTTTATTGAAAAAAAAAAAAAAAGAATAATAAGAAAATTATACGATAATTTATTTTATATTTTTCTTTTTCTCAAGATAAATCTATATAGTTTAATCTTGTAAATATTTATAAGTATTTTCTTCTTGAGTGCATTGCATAATTTAAACATTTTTTATCATGATCAAGTAATCGCACCGCAAAATTTTTCATTTGAAATTTGTACTTTGTTTTTAATGCATTTGAAAATGTTTTACAAATAAATCTGCGTGGATAGTTTAGTTTAATATTTTGATGAATATATAATAAATATATGTATTTATTTAACCATTTGTCTGCTATTGTAACTGGGCCGGAACTCGACGCACTATTTTTTATATTTTTATTTTTATCTATAATAATTTTTTTTTTATTTTATAACGCTATTATCATTTTATGTCGAAAATATAAATTTCTTGTTCTACTTATACAATATGGCAATGCTGTATCATCGAGATTATCTGACCGACTGTAAAATCTGTATATTCAAACTTTTAAATTGACTCTGAGAATCAGCAAGAAAAAGCCTGAAGATATGAGAAATAAATAAATAAATAAATAATATAATTTAATATTTTATGAAATGAAAATGGCAATTTATTGAAATTGTTACTCTCCATATTTCATTTTATGATTGGATAAAACACATATGGTCATTGTAATCATTTTATTTTTGCCTCGAAAAAAAAAAAATTAATGATTTTGAAGTTAAACTTAAAAATGTTTTTGCAATTTTAAAGCGAATAAAAAATTGGCCTATTTAATAACAATAACAAAATCGTTTAATTATAGCAGACCAATAATTTCCAAATTTAATTACCAAAAAATTGATGTCACGGTCTAGAAATTAACAAATAATTTCGGGCGGAAAAAGATTCTTTATATTAGAATGATTTGGTAAGACAAAGAAAAACATTCAGTTAAATTATTAATAACACACAGAATATATAACGGCATTCTTATTAAATGTATGTTTATCCACCGTAGGAAACATTACCGTTGAAGTCTTTTGTACCGTCCAATATTCATACACATGTACAAATATAATTGTACGGCGCGAAAAGTTAAACAGCACACTTTTATTTATCACTCTCTTTCTTATTGTATTTACAAATGGTCATACGGATGAATGATGGTCGTGAATAAATGAACAAGAAATCCCGCTAATATAATAAATATTCCTACACATTACAATGCGAATATTATTTTTCATTGACGTTTTAACTTCGTCGCATCAAACTCAAAAGTTTCCCTAAAAGATTTAGAAAAATTTTCAATAATTCTGAATTAACTGATAAAATAAATGGATAAAAAATATAATGATAGATAAATTTATAAATTGAATAGTATGAAGAAATAAAAATAAAAGAAAGTGACATTACAAAAAAGCGAAATGGTTTTTTTTTGTGACGAAATTGCGATAAAAGTGTTAATGAGAAGTAGAAGTATCCTGTTGTTCCGAGAGTGGTCAGACAATGTGTATATAACATGTTTATTTAATAATTTGCTTGAGTCTCCACGCATGTTTATAAACATTAATGTTTAACGCTATGATACAATCACTACCGTTATCTAAAAAAACACGCACTTGGTAAATTGTTTTATTAATTTTTACTTCATTATCATATTTTGTTTTTGAATTAAAAATTGAGAGATAATAAAAAATATTTTAATTAAAACTCACCGACTTCATTAAATAGAAGATGTATTAAAAATGTCCAACGTAAATTTTGTATGCAGATGAAAAATACTCGATTGAGAGTGCACATTTGTTGTCGAACCAAACATTCGTATGTAATTGAATAAAAAAAATATCCATTTGATTTATTTCCTCCCTATTAATATTTATATAAACCAATAATTAATATAACTTCAAAGAAAATTGAAAATTCTTTATATTATTTTTCTTATATAATAAATATAAGTGAATTTTACCTTTTTGTTTTTTTTTTTTTAATTTAATTTCTACATTGTTGATAATGTATTTCCGTTTGCTCTCAATAATCTTCTTCTTCTCTTCTTCTCCTCCAGCAGGATTCAATGCAGATAAGTAAATTTATATATGTATCAAACTGCAATTGCCGTTACACGGAAATTATAACTTGATAATTTAACTCTTTTTTTCGTTACGGATAATCACTCGTGGTTAATGTCAAGTAAATTGTACAGTTAAATACAAGACCTGTTGGTCAATAATTACAGAATCTATGCAACACTTCCTGAAGTGTCAGATGATAAAAAGGGAAAGATTCTTCATAATGATAAATAATGAAGTTTACGATGATGTCTTCGTTTATTATTTTTCACATGTCCTTCAACTACTTCACAATCTCATTTATTAATAACTCCGTCTTTTCCTAAATAAACAAACCAGAATAAATATAAATATTGTGATAAAAATATCAAATAATATTTTCAAATAAACGTGATAATTTAAATAAAATCACAATTTAAATAAATTTTCATGACTCACAAGAGTAAATTTGATATAATAAATGAATCAAATATCAAAATTAATTGTCATGATTGTCCAAAAGTTTGATGAGTAATGTAGATGGTTGGAATTGCACTGAAGCTGGATATTGAAGTACGCCCCCCAATGTAGCTCACTTTTCTATGCCTCCTCTTTGAATGCTCTCTTATATTTAATAGTGGGGGTTTTAATCCCTTCTTTTGCACTGTCCTAGAGCCCAAACACCACCGCTTTCCCGCGATACTCTTGGACTCCAACTCTTCCTCCTTCATCTCTTTATTCTTTTTATTCTTTTTCTATATTACCATCAAGTCCACCTCCACCATTGGCCCCATGATCGTTCTCCTTTGCCGCAGGACAACCTTCTTTTATTTCCGTCATCCACACCGGGTGTAGTACTCTCGTCTCAACTTACTCGCACCACTTATCATTTACATTTGCACCAATAATGCCGTTTTCCCACGCATTTACACATACACCATCCATATACATACATACACTTGATCTTAACCATTCTGTATTATGATACAAGTCAACCACTAATGCAAAAACACTAAGTAGAAACTGATGTCAACCGCACAAATATTTTATTCAAATGAATTCATTAATATTTGAATAAATAATTTTCCTCTTTCATTGTCAATGGTGAATTATAAAATAATTTTAATTAATTTGTTTCATTTACAATTATAGCTGTGTATTTTTTTGTATTATTCTATTGTTCATCCAAACAATCAGAGAAATGTTTGTTAATTGAGAGAGATATAAAGAGGAAGGGCAGAAAAAAAATTGACTAAGTATGGCATGACCGTGTTATATCTTGCATACTAGGCTACAACAGAATCACCCACGCAGAAGCAATCGTTATGAGTCCTTCTTTGCCTGCGGTGTAATAATTATACGTAACAATTAGTCGTACGGTACATTTGCACGTGCATAAGCTCACTTCAAATGTCTTAACGAAACATTTAACGGGCATTCATAATGTCGACAAGTGTGTATGTATACGTATGAAGTGCGAATAAAAAGCATGAAAAACGTAAATGAGGTGAGTGCGGATGTCGTCACAATTGTAACAGACGACACTGGTCGATGTGCTCGAGTGCTTAAGCATTAATGTGTTTTTTTCATTTCCTTTTATTTCTTTTTTTTTTTTTTTTCCAGTTCCTCCAGTAACACGAGAAAATGATGATTGAAAAAAGTGCCAAAACTCGTCGGACTTCATGCTCCACAGAATGTTATTTCAAATAACCCAGTCACTATGAGAAAAAAAAAAATTTATATGAAAATAAAAAGAGAAATAATAATGTAGACTTGGAAAAATTAAAACTTTACTTACAATTTTCTTAATTTTCCTTCCTTATTTCAGGCAACTCGCTGTTCATCTTGTTCATTATTTTGCTTACAATTCTCGCAATGTGTTTGTTTATTTTAAAATATTTTCGTCAGATATAGAGTTGAAATTGTTGGAGCGTTTTATAAGATGATAATTAATTAAAAAAATGAGTAATTGGTTGGAAAAATAGAATTTAAAAATACATACAATATAAATATAATATACGATAATTTTTATCATATTATCTGGCGATAAATAAATACTTATGTCTTAAGATTAAATTTACGACGTAACGGATGAGAGTTACACGAGAGTTATATACGAGCATTTATATCATAGATATATCTGAGAAATAAAATGAAAATAATTAAATGTGTCAACGTAAAAATGAATTGTAATGGATATATATTACGTTTATAAAATTTAAATATCTATGCATGTACTTATAGGAATAGAAGGAGCGGAAATTCATTGTTAACCATTTCTGGATTTATAATTTCCGTTGGACCTACGTGCTCACACATTCTTGAACCAAATTCACATTAATGAAACTTGCTAATTTTCTTTCTATTATAACTTTTTTTTTTTTTTCTTTTCATTTCTCTTTCTCCAATAGTGCTCCACTTTCATCGTGGTAAAAAATTGTCAACAGAATAGAAGACAAGCAAATGATAATTGAATTGCACTGTCAATGCCCTTTGTTCGTTGAGTACTATCTCATAAACATGCTAAACGACTCGCATGAATATTCAAGTGCCACACGCGAGTACAATACATATCTTTGATCATCTACCGAATGATTAAGTGAGCCTGTGTGTGAACGCTAAAAACAAGTGATTAGATTTTTAATTAATTCAAAAAATAGCTATGGATATTAAAATTAATTTTCAATGATAATGTAAATATTAAGTAGGATAGAAATAAATTAATAAATAATTAAATAAATAAAATAACATTTTGCCTTAACTTTGTTTATTTACACGCAAATATATTATATCACTGTTATGATTATACTCCGCAAGATTTACACATAACGTCTACAATCGTATTCTTTCATCGCTTGGTTGGAATAAAAATGTTAGATTATTATAAATTCCACTTTGCTACCGATTCAATTTCAAATAATTCAAACGTTTTCACGACAGCTAGATAATTTAAAATGGATATTTCAATGAAAATATTCTACAATTTGTAAAAAATTATTCATGAATCACATTGCCAAAATCGATGTGAAATTCATATAAAATGAGAGAAAAATGAAAAGTAAAAAAGCGTGTATGTATATAACTTAGTAGCAATGGCAAGATCCAGAAGGCTATAAATGTAAATTAATTTTAATATTATACTAATGTATGGATTTTTTTATTTTTTTTATCAAGAAAAATAGTGAATTCACAAATTTTAATAAATTCACGTTATTTATGTCGTGTTGAAACGCTATCAAACAAATTTTATTCTCTCTTGCATTTGAAAAAAAAAAAAATTATAATAATAGACGTGCTTATATATACTTAACAAAATTTTTTGATAACCATTGAAATAACTGAGATGAATTATTTACTTATTGTTGATAAAATAAATCTTGATTTATCTGGTTAATTCATAATTGTAAATCCAAATTTTTTTTTAGGAACTTAAAGTTATTCAATAAAGTATAATATTAATTTTTTTTTTCGTTTTCGTTCTCGCTCAGTATTCGAAACATTTATATTATGATAAAGACATTATTGTATATTGATAGAAAAAATCAATCGGTTAAATTTAGACAAAAAAAAATTTTCTTTTTCCTTTTCCTTTGAATAGTTTGTATAAAAAAACACTCGAGTATCCCCATCTCGATCACCGATTATTATTCTTATCGGTACAAAAACCCAAACAAGACTTTATTAACACAACTCTCGCCTCATCGTGGCACGATTCCAGTCTTTAAAGAAAATATATTTACGGTCGCTCATTTAGTTTAATCGAAAATGTGAAACTAATAAAATAAAGAAAAAAAAAACTGTATATAATTCTGTTATCAATTTTTTCCTTCTATCACTAAACGATTTATATTTCAATATTAACAGATGAAAATTGATTAGAGAACATATTCGATAATTGTCAAACGTCATTACTCTCCATTATATCACTAATCTTTCTCAATAATTATGGCATTTGAGAATGAAAATGAATTGTGAGAAAACAAAAAAATACGAAGGAAAAAATAAAAATTACTGACAATGCAAAAACTTTGAAATATGTACAGAGCGGCCTTTGCGCGACTCGCTGTCGCCTTAAATATCAAATTATACACGAGCGAAAATAAAAAGTGTTTCAATATTTTTCTTTTTTTTTTCAACACGGCGACAATGAACTTCACGCAAGAGACATTTGTCCATTCGTTCTCCCAAATTGTGACAATCACATCACGCACACCTGATTAATCGATATCATTCCGATTAAATGATCATTTAAATTCTATCTATATTCAAAATTAATCAATAATCGTAGTGTCTTTGTATATAATTAAATGTTTAATTTTTTATATGTATATCGCTCATATATTCATATATTCGTAGAATATTATTTTATGCTATTACCAATGGCTCATCGTCCGAGAAGCCACGAATTACAGGACTGTCTTCTTCATCTGTAATTTCAAAAATAATTATAGAATAATATAATGAAATAAACAATGATAAATATAATTTATTTTATTATCATCATGAATTAAAAAATAATTACCGAGTGCATCTGTAGTACCCGGGAAAGTGGCCTGACCTCGTCTCGTATCATAATGACTGTTGGCAAATTGCGTGAAACTATTTGACAGACGTCTGTGTCGCATAACAAAATACGCCAAATAAGAACCCAATGCAACAACCAAAAGACAAATCGGTATTGCAATCGATAGTATATTTGATGTATTTATCGTCACTGGCCATTCAGCAACTGAAAAAAAAAAATAAATAAATAATTAATCAAGCAATTACTATAATCAATAATATTTTCTGCATATCAAAGCAGAATATTAATAAATGTTTTTTTTATAAATACAACTTACCCGATGGCGATCTGATAGTGCGTATCTCACTGAGAATACTTTGATAACCTTCCTCTGTCACAAGTCGTACCGCGAATGCATACATAATACTTGGTTTAGTATCATTGTAGATAAATGGCGGTTGAACGCACTTGTAAACTTTGGCACTTGTTTCATTAACTGTATTTGAATTTTCATTTATCAATACATCATAATGATATTTAATTGTCTTTTCCATTTCATCCGACATTCCACGCTCTTGCCAAAATACAATATATTTATCTCCATTTGGCAATACTTCAAGCTGATGCGGTGGTGGTAATGGCGGTGCTTGATAAATAATTGGTTGACTTTGTATAGCATCATCAACGTCCGTAGATATTGTTATTTTATATTTTCCACCGAGTTTAATATCTTTGTATGTTGTTTTTATTACTGTTTCGTTTGTGAGCTTCGTTGTTATTGTTGATGTTCGATTCAATACTGTATCAACTACGGAAATTGTGTAATTAATAGGATCATCAATTCTCATACAACTTGAGCTCCAGGAGACAATAATTGTATCAAGCTTTTGTGCTGGCGTAACGCGAAGATGCTTTGGTGGTGCTCGGACATTATAATATGTGGGAACAGTTACAGGTTGAGTTAATGGACCTGGACCATATTTACCACGCACACCCACAGCAAATATATAAGATTCGCAAGCTTCTAAATCCTTTATTGACGCCGTAAGATTTGAGGTAATAAGTTTTGGATCTTTAAATAGATCTTGCATATTTAATGCATAATGAATTGCATATTGCCATTTAATTTTTCGTGAATCTTTTGGTGGATCCCAGCTTAGTTTTACAGTTGTACCATGAAGTTTCTTCGATTCACCGGCGAAATTTAATACTGATGGCAATGGTGTACCTTTAGTCGTTGCGGTAGTCATGGAAACTTTACCAATATAATTTTTCTTCACAGCATTAACTTCAAATGTGTATTGAACACCCGGCGCTAAATCTTCAACATTATAAGATGATTGTCCAGCTTTAAATGTCAATGTTTTATGCGCAGGATAAGGTAGTGGTGCTCTAGGTGTAACATGATAAGAATCAACATCCTTAAGTGGTTTCCATTTTAAACTTACTGAAGTTGTAGATTGTTCTATCACTGCCAAGTCCTCAATGTCATCAATATTTGCTGATCCATCAAACGTTATTGTCGCGACATTTGATAAATTTGATTGATGTTCTCGATTTTTAGCAATTACCCAAAATGAATAAGTTTTATTGGTTTCAAATGGAAAATCAAATACATATGTTGTTTTTTGTATTGTTGTTTGTACTGGTGGAATTGGCGGAGTTCTGTAAACTTCATATTTAGTAATTATGCCGTTCGGCAATAGTGGTGGAAGCCATGAGACCTCGATTCGCGTACCGTTCATCTGACGTGCTGTAACATCCCACGGTTCAGATGGCACACCTTCAGCTGTTTTTCCACTGTAGTATTTAAGCGGTGGCGAAGCTTCGGCATGACCTTTTTGCCTGACATACACAGTTAAATTATACGATGTATACGGTTGCAATTGATTAAAATGATATTCAGTATGTTCAGTCCAGCTAGTTGCATTAGTCCACTTTGCGCCTGTTTCAATGGGTGCAATTGATGGTAAAAATTCAAATGTTACATTCGTTGGTATTGCCATCCACCAGAAAATAAATAGACTCGTTGCATTTGTAGATCTTTCATCTACACCAACTACCATTGCCTGATAAATTCTTGTATTATTTTTTTCGCAATTACTCTCATCAAAATTATCAAAGCAATCCTGTTTGCCATCGCAATATGTCGAGGATCCGAGACAACGTGTACCATCACATGGATAAAATCCAATAAAACATGAAGGTGTCGCTGCTGGACTTGGATGCTGATCAGGATGACATCCCTGCTCATCACTACGATCGGGACAATCTTCAACCCCATTACAAATGTCTGTTAATGGCACACAACTTCCATCGACACGACACATAAATTGATTTTCACGGCAATTTGGATGTACACGCTCACAATGAAGTTCATCCTCGCCCATTTTACAATCCGGTGTACCATCACAAACCCAAGCATCATCGACACACTGACCATCATAACATTGAAATTGTTGTTCGCGACAAACGCGCGGCTGTTTAGTTTGTTCCGTTGGAAAAATAGCTTCAGTTATAGGTTCTGGTATACCACATCCTATTTCATCTGAAGCATCACCACAATCATTAACGCTATCACATTTCCACCAATATGGCATACATTTTCCATTATTGCATCGGAACATCCAATCATTGCAAGAGTTTGTGGGTGTAAATGGCAGCAATGGGGGTTCTGGTGTTGGAGTAGTGCAATTAACTTCATCTGATCCGTCATGACAATCGAGATCACCGTCACACATCCAAGACTTATAAATGCAACGATGTGATGCGTCCTTAGAACCACAAGCAAATTGCCAATCATAACAATCTTTTCCAGCACAATCTTTTTCATCAAAACCGTCCTCACAATCCGGTTCGTCATCGCATATCCATGTTGTTGGTACACATGTATGATCGTGATCGCAAACAATTTCATCAGATTTACATGTATTCGGTGCGACATTTTTCGTACAATTGCGCTCATCTGATCCATCATGACAATCATCTTCACCGTCACACTGCCATCGGTGCGGTATACAACGCCCAGTGTCACACTTGAATTGTGATTCGGTACAATTTAAATATGTACAATTCATCTCGTCTTTACCATCCCGACAATCTTTATCCAAATCACAGAGCCAATATCGAGGAATGCATTTGTCATTATCACATTCAAAGCTGGCGGGATTGCATGTTGATCGTTTACAATTTTCCTCATCAGAATTATCACCGCAATCATTTTCACCGTCGCACCTCCATAATTCCGATATACAAGCACCGATTTTGCAAGCAAACTGGTTTGCCGCACATGTATTGGCAATACGCGGGCACGTTGAATTCTCAAATGGTTGAACTGCATTTGGACACAAACATTTACCGTGATGCATTTCCATTCCATCGGGACAAAGACAAACATAACTATTATTTGGTGTACCCAAGCATATATGTGTGCACGTATTATTTGCACATGCATTTGTGCCAGTTTGGATGCTGTGAGCAAAAACTTTTAGATCCATTAACCCAGTTAACATGCCAAGTGTTGTAGCAATGCCAGCACCATGATCTTTATCCGCTACAAAAATCATTGATTGTTTCCAATCATCCCAATACATATTATTTTTAAATACAGCAACGGCAAATGCATGCGACACACGCTCATCTTCGCTAATTATTTTTTTAAATCGTTTTCCATCGTAGTCTGACGAGCCAATGTAATCTTCGCGCGCGTCCACCCAATAAATTCTCTCCGAAATAAAATCAATTGTAATGCCATTGGGCCATTGAACTGTCCCCTCGGTGAATAAACGTTTTATATTTGTACCATCTAGATTGGCACGTGATACTGATGCATTACCAGGCGCCCAATCCGTCCAAAACATATAACCATTCATTGGATGTACGGCAATACCACGTGGTTTTGATAAATTATTTGGTCCAAGAATTGTTCTTCGCATTCTTCCCGAATGCGAAATATCCGTTCGTATTATTTGAATTCTCATCTTTACACCATCGACAAAATAAAGAACTTTAGATACCCAGTCATACACCATGCCCTCAATTGAACTCAAATCAGTTTCGACAAGAATTTCCGGATGACTCACTCCCGACTTGAAACATTGACGTCCAATTGAATCGTTAACAATATCCGCCCAATAGAGACAATCATTTTCCATATCATATTCAATAGCAATAACATTTTTCAAATCACGTACAGGCAAAATTTCATAATTTTGCGTTCTCAAATCGATACGTGAAATGTGTTCGCGTTGCGCAACAAGCAAAAATTCTGATGGTTCTTTCATAGGACATGGTATCTCATCGGGTTCAAATTTTCTTGAAGCACCACCTGTACACTCATCATCGGAAATTTTTCGATAACCCTTTGTACGATTGTAGAATTTTCCTGGCACACATGTTTCAGGAATTTTGAATGGATCATATTTCTTCAGTGTCTCTCCTGCATTCCCACTAAATGTTTTTCTAATACAATCAAATGGATTATCGCTCTTAACAAACCCGAAATCACATTCATAATCTTGAAAATCACATGGACAAACATCTGATATTACAGGTCTATCATAATCAACACCAATATAACAATTTACTTTTTGTGCACGCCTTTGATAAACTTCTTTACGTCCAAGAACACAAGTCATTCCGGGTTGATCTGTACTCGATGGTGACCATAATTTAAAATCATCTGTTGTACAATCTCTCTCAAATACATTTCGCAAATCAACTTTAATAATAAGCCATCTATGTTGACCGGGATTGGAACCAAACATTGTAAATACTGTTGTATTTTCACCAGGTTCAGTCATTAAACCATACACTCTCAGCATATCTTCATTGAATCGATATGATTGCCAATTTCTTCCTTCATCAGTTGAAAATAAAATATCCCGTATTTCCCCACGCGATTTAAAGTACTTTACAGCGACTAATACACCACCATGATCGCCAATATTGAAGAAATAAAAGTCCTTTAGTACTTGCTTCCATGTTAATCCAGCATCGCGCGACACATAAAGAGCTGGGTGGCCTTTCAAGCTACTTCCCATCACACCAGTGGCCATAATAATTCCAGGTGCCGATTTTGAGCTCATAATTGATACTGAGCGCGTGACAGGAAATAGTTGACTGAATCGTTGACTTAAATGCAATGACCAATTGCTCGGATACGGAGACATCTCATGATCTGCTATTGGTGCTTTAATTTTATTCCACGTAACACCGTGATCATAAGTGATCAATGATTCAAGATGTTCGGGACCAACAGCACCCTCCTTCGGTAAATCTTTCACATGTGATGCAATATAAATTCCACGAAGACCCTCGACTTTGTATAAATCCGTGAATGGCTCTTCTGCAACTTCATTTAACCAACTATTCTTCCATGTAATATTGGGGAAAAATGTCATTATTCCTTCCAATGATAGAGTAAATCTAGCGACTCTGTCATCGATAACTTCAGATACATAAAGATTAATGTGTGTTTCACTGTGTGAAACCGCAACAAAAATTCTATCATTTGATACATCGACAATGTGATAATTTTTTGTATCAAGTTCGGTATTGAATTGAGCCAAGACAAATGATTGATTTTTGTAAGAAATCCATAAATCCAATGTTTCATGAGTCACACTTCTGTCGTCAGTTGTACTAGGTTTTTTTGTAGCAAACATATAATCGCGTCTAATTTGAAAATCTTCAACATTACGAATGAGAAATTTTACATCATCCGATAGATTTTCATCGTCAATTTTCAATGGCTTTTCGATAACAGTACTTGTTCCTTTTTCATATTTTCGTTCAATTAAAAGACTTTTTGAATTAAAAGTCGACCAGAAAAATGCTTTAACATATGGATGTAAAGGTGCCCATGTTTTTCCCATATCTGTAGTTAAATATAATGTTCTAGATGGTGCAATTTTGTCTAGCGCAACAAAATAATTTGGATTCTCTTCATAAAATGATATTTCACTTGGATGAAATCGCAATGGAACACGGGTAATATTTTTGCCATTATTATTCGTGATAAATATAACGCGATTGGCACTGTCGGCAAATACACAATATGTATTAAATTTTGGATGATTATAAAATTTATCAAGCGTTGCATATTGTATTGGATCATCAGAAATTTTAAATAATTCCGTTTTATTTTCAAATGAATCACCATAGTCATAGCTGATATATACAGCACTCGGATTACTTTGAACTGGTAATCGTGCACCTTGAGAACGTACTGACGCTGAGCTGTCTCTTGCCAGACAAATAATTACATTCGACCGTTCGCCAACCCAATGAACCATCAATTGTTGATGAGTATCATTCAGGATATTCAGCTGAAAATTCAAATATATTTTTCATTAATAATAAGAAAACATAAATAAAATATTTTCAATAAATTCTTCCCAATCACTAACAATACAATTAAAAAATGTAAATAAAATCAGAAAAGTTTTATATTTATACTCATGTACCTACACAAACCGATAATTTGCATGATTCATAAACACTAAAAAATAATTATTTCATACTGGCAATCAAAATGACGCAACATCAACAATATCTGACTATGTACTGTGTAAAAGTAATAAATAACATATCGGTTTGTATAACAGACTTGAGAATTCATACGACTATTTCATGTGATTTGATACGCGAGACAAAACTGATATCATATAAATTACAAAATGATTACAATAAAATACACGATACTTCATATTAATAATCTATGTAAATATAATAACATAAAAATAGTCAAAACATTGTAATATAAATCGTTTATAAATAAATTGTGCAAATGATATTTCGTTTTGTCTTTTGTATTATTATTTTTATATATTGTTGCAGCTGGTTTACGCAAATATTTATTTATAGTTCGAAATAGACGCCACATAAAAAAAAAAAATTGTCGCGTATTAACGTTCGCTGGCAAAATATAATATATGTGAATACATACATGAATATTACAAAAGCTTTGTGTGGCGACGAGCAATTATATATACATATATGCGAATGTCCAAAGAGCACAATGTAATTTTCCCCTGACTAACTCTGGCTCGATTATCAACTGTATTAAATTATTCTGATATTATCACTACACCCAAATATATATCAACATCAAAAATGCTTGAATATAAAATCCATAATCATAAATATAATAGAATTTTTATTTAATTATTCATTCTATCTTTAGCGGAATAAAAATTAAATATATAATTGTTTGCCGATATGATATCATTTTAGTACAAATTGCCAAGAGTGTTTATTTATTCACAGCAGTTGATTCGATAAAGAAATTTATATATATTAATTAAAAATAATTTTTTTTTATCCTCTCGTTATTCTAAGAAGAGTCATTGTTCCATTCAATTTATATAAATAATACAATCAGCAAAATTCTTTTTATATTTAATAATATGTTTATGATAAATAAAGTGAATATAATATGCCTAACCTTGCAATTTTACTTTCACAGCGAATAAGTATAATAAAAAGATGCCAATTACTATTGAAATAAATAAAAAAAAAAAATATGAGCTGAATAAGATTACGTTATTTATCCGGTTATCATTGCATTAGGTTGTTATTCATTCGTTGGCATCGCACGATATCAAACAAAGAACTATTGTTATCACACATTTATTTTTTTTTTATCATCTTATAAAAATCATGATGCCATTAATATTTTCTAACATAAATAAAAATTCAATACAAATATTAATACAATCAAAAACACGCCACCTAAAAAATGATAAACAATATTGAAATAATTAATCTATATGAAGATAAGCATAATTTCTATATTTATTACCTTGAAATTTATAAAATCAACATGCTGAATCATTCTAATATTTTATAAAAAATAATAATATACTTGACAATATTTTTTAATTTAAATTCCTAAAATTTGTGAAGAATATCATTATGAAAAATGACTCATTATTATCGATGAAGCAAAGTCTGTTTGAATTAAAATAAAAAAATAATCAGTTGGATAAACAGCAACGAGAAACTGCGCTTCTAAGTTCTAAAAAAAAACATAAATAAATTGTTATCCGTTATCTTTGAAATCACAAAAATATAATATAATAAATAGAAAATAAAAATAAAAACAAAAATGTAAAATAAAATAATGCGTACTAAACCATAAATATAACCATAATATAAAATATAATTTTATAAATAATAAAAAAAATGACATGCATATAAAATTAAACAAAAATATTTATTTTTCAACTACATACTTTAGTTGTAATATTTGGAGTGGTATGTAGCGTGGCTTCTGTAGTTGAATGATCATCAGCAACATCCCTACGTTTTCGCAGAAATGACGTTTGCTCGTTAATAAAATCATCGTTGTCTCTGTCAATAATAATAGATCTTCTATATCTTAAATTTTCCTTATCCTCATTGATATAAAGTGTCCTTGCATTATCACCAATTCGTTCACCATAATTGTAATTAATTAATAAAAATAAATGTAAAATAAGTGTAAAATGGTAAAAGGCCGATGTCACCCGAGCGGCCATTTTGTCCAGACTGACTTTTTAAAAACGGTTTTCACTCTTCGTATATATAAAACAGCCTGGTGGCGCTGTACCGTATCTTTATCTCCCGATATATACACCCGCATACATATACTTATGTATATAATATGTATACATAAACGAGTATGTATTCAAAGGAGCGCCACACACTACCTCTCTTTATAACCTCTCTTGTCCTTTTTTTTTTTTTTCACTAGTCATTTAATTCTTTTTCCCTCTCTCTCTTTCTCTCTTACTCTATACAATATAAAAAAACACCCCCTTTTCCTCTTTACCGAGGGCGCTAGTGTCGCCACAACAATAACAATTGTATTATTTTATATTTATATACAATATTCCTGCTCATTGTCAATCTCTTTTATTATATTCAGGATTATTTTCGGTATTTTAATGCAATAAAATTTGTTATTAATTTTATATTGCCTTTTCAGCATCATAAAAATAAAAACAATTGATAAATTAGCAAATTAAATGCAATAGTTTATGTAATATATGTATGTATATACTTTTGTATGTGTAATTTAAAATTGGAAGGACTGTGTGGTGACGGCCATTGTTAAATAGTTCCCAAAACGTGAGATAGGGGAGAAAGTACGTCGAACTCTAACCAATCACAAGCTTTGAAATGTTTTCTTCTTGTCCCGAGGCATTTTTAATTTGTATTATTGGCGCGCCACTTCAAGATATCTTGAACAATAAAATGATAATTATAACAGAATTGATAAATATTAAGATAATTAATGAAGAAACTTGCTAGAATGTACAAAGTCGGCATTCTTTATATATGTAATATAGTATAGTAAGATAAATGTTGATCATTGTGGATATTTTTATGATATTATTGTTATTTTTTTTTTTATTTTTCTACTTCTTTTAGGAAGAATGAGAGGATGCGGGTAAAAAGGGGAAGTCGGGGAGGTAGAGCGAATGAGTAACTGCTTTTAATGATGAATAGCTCTAGATGTAATAAAAGTATATTAGATAATGGGCTACCATTTCCTGATGTCACCCGGGACCGAGTGTCCCTCTTTGTGTTTGCTCTCATTTATCAGTTCCATTTAAACCTAAGTCCGGCTACACTCGTTGTCCCTCCGGTTTGTTCAAACGAAAATTAGTGTTCTCCGCTTCAAACTGTAGTTCTCTAATAAAAACATTTTTACAGATTTATAATCCGAACGCATAGATATATACCTTCACTGTTATTTTTTTATTTTTAATCTTTTCTTAATTTTTTTTTTTTCCAACAACGATTTATTAGAAGGGTTTCACATGATATCTTCTCATAAATTTTTAATTGTTTAATAAAGAACTTATTTATATAAGATGCAAAGACCTCACTGCGCTCAGTAATTGATAAATGTTTCTATTTATTTATTCATTTATTTATTTCTTTTGAAGTTTAGTGAATGATTGGTCAAGTGATCAATCTCAAATTTTTTTTTTTTTTTTTAAATATATCTCAAAATGCAATCTATTTCGATTTATCATTATGACATTTTTATTAGTGGGAATATTTATATATTGATATATATTTATGATTTTCAATATGAATTTTTTGATGTTGCATTTGACTTTACAAATTACATTAATTAATAAAATAAAAAGCAATTAATTCTGAATCCTCTCAGTATATATATTTTATCATTCTTTTTTTCTGTTCTCTTCAGCTCATCGCTGAATAATTTTAATCGATAAATTCAAAAGCAATTGCCAAGTATAATAAAAAAAAAAATCAAAAATGCAAAGCGAAAAATATTAATTTTAACTCTATTAATTTTATCATTTAAATAAAGAATAAAATGACAATTATCGTCACGTTGAACATACATATTAATATCTCTGTTATTGTTTATTCACTCTATTCTGTATGTATATATTATATACACTAAAAAATATGTATATATAGTTATATTGATTGATGATTTATATACGGCAAATGTTTTACAAGTGCATAATGCAATTGTTAAGTCATACTAAGCCAATATTCATGGAGGTAAAGTGTAACAGTTGGCTAACTGCTAAAAATGTAGACAAAACGAATATAACAATGTTATTATTCATGAAATTTGATTAGTTTTCTTGTTTTTTTTTTTTTTTTTATCTCTCACCATTTTTTCTTCATATTTTTTCTTATCTCATTAACGATGCTTCTATATAAATATGCACGATAGTAGCATTGGTCAAATTATGGAGCTACAAGAAATATTATAAGCTCAATAACATATTTGCATTAATAATTGAAAATAATTTTAGAAAAATGAAAAGCTGATAAATAATGGATAATATTAATAATTCATATATATCATTTTACATAATTCTTTTGTTTATAAAACGCAAATTAATACGTTTACAATCATTCGCTCATTCTCACGCAATCATAAAAATTATTTATCCTTTTAATTTTGTACCATCCTTTTGGGTGTATTTAAGGAAGGACATTCTAAAACGTAAAGAGCGAGCTATTACTTTGACAATTATATATATATAGATTTTTTTTTTTTGTAATTCACTTATAACCTATTTTTTTTTTATATATTATATATAAAAAAAACATAGAACGATGACAGATTTATCCGTGGCATTAGTTTTATAGTGCGTCTGACAACTCATGTGTATGCTTATACGCATATTTGTTTTTTTTTTTTTTAGAAATCGAAATAATTGAATGACATTTGATGCCGATTGTTGACTAACTACATTTTCTTTTTAGTCTCATTCTCATATACAAGTTCCTTTTGTTATATTCCAACAGACGTATTTCGTTTGGTTATATATTTATTAAAATTTTTTTATTTTTATTATCTCGCCAGAAATGAAGCGTAATGTGATGTATTTTTTCATATTAAAGTTCACTTTTCTCCCGTTTAACAGAATCAAAATTAAAAATTATACAATAGTATTATTATTATTATTATTATTATTATTATTATTATGTCTCATTCGCTCAAGAGGAGAATTTTCTTAGGATTACATGAAAAAAAAAACCAGAAGTATAAGCGATAAAGAATTAAAATAACAGTTATAAAATGAATAAAGCTGTCGTATTTTAAGCTTGACGGAATTTTTTTTTTCTTTTGTTTTACCGTATGTTTTATATTCTAAAAAATTGAAACAGGATGCATATGATATAAATACTATAAAACGAAAGTAACAATTTAAAATTTGATGGTTTCACATGCTATTTGACGTAATAAATTGATGTGCCAAAATGCGCTGGCATCAAAGCTCACGTGTGAACACTTTTTATCACGTTTTTATTTTTATTAAGTTAATGTTGATTCATTCAGACAAAAAATTGAAATTGGTTTTAAAGATCAAGAGAATTAAACAGTATATATCGTGTTGTTTCACATAATTTTTTGTTTTTTTTTTTTGTTCTCATACTTAATGATTGTATAGAGGGAAATTTTTATCTTCATTATAATATTTATGTTTTCCTTTTGTGTTTTCTCCAATGACTTTATTTTCTCCCGAGTAATGCATCTATATAACATTCGTTAAAAGCTATTTATCAATTTTTTTTTTTCTTATATTTGTTTATTTCTTCTTTAATTATAATAAATCGTCCCAGGTAAGCGTCGTCCTTAAAATATATGGCAGTCATTAAAAAAAAATGCGCACACATGAAAAAATTATTTGCGCATTGAATGAAAGAAAGTAATAAAAATACGATGATGAAATATTTTTTCATAATGACGAGCAATGTATTGCAAATAATTTTGTTTTCCTATTTATTTTTCTTTCAAATGCTCATATAATAAATCTGATTATTGCAGTACCTCTGAATACAAATTGTGCGCTATTTTAGTTACCTTTTAATTTGAAGAAAAATTATTGAAAACTTGAATAAAATCTTCTCGTCAATTGTGACATAACAAATACATCGATCTCACATAATATCATTTTTCTATATGAATACATACTTGATATGACATCTCATGATTATGTCATCGTCATGCATGACGAAAATTTCGCTGCATTGGTCAACTTTTATAATGGAAATAGCATTCAAAAAACCTATTATTATTATCACGCACATTATATACGAGAGCTGCATTAGCCCCATTATTATTTTTCTCTTGAAGTCGCTATAATTGATATTATCTCACGACCACATTACAATAATATTAATTATAATTATAATTAAAATAATAATAATAATAATAATAACAATAATAATATTAATAATAAAAAGGAAAATACATTTACAAAAAAAAAAAAATACTGGTCGCGCTAACCTGGGACGGTTGAATGTTATATTCTTTTCTATCATAGCAAAAATTGCAGACTGTCTGAAATTCATCGAAACGCCAAATTTTTTACATAGGGCTTTCGAGGAATAAAGCTCTTCTGATGCCATCTTGTCTCACATTTTTTTTTTTTTTTATGTTTCGCTTTAATATATTTATATATTTATATATAAATCGTTGCACACCGATTGTACTCTTGCACTTCTCTTCGAAAGTCTCTCATTTTGGAATCTGGCATTCGATTCAATTTCGAGACTCTATTGCCCAGGTCTCCTAAATTATTATTACCGTTGCTTTCACCATGTAGAGCAACGAAATATGTAATAGCATCTTTCATGTTCCATCCACTTTTAATTGTTACTTGTAGCCGAGCTCGAGTTATTATTTTCTGGCGAATCTTAACCTCACTTCACTTCTCCCGGAATTAACTGAAAGAAAAAAAATGATATATATATTTTTTTTTGTTACATAGAGAGGGATATATATGTATTATATTTAATATTTTTACTAAAGCATCTGCATACGAGTAATTTTTCCTGGAATACATTAAACAAAATACGAGAAATCATGAAGAACAGAAAAGTGATAATTCTTATAAGCGGAAAAAGCAATTGGAAGATATGATAATGACGATGATAAGCGAGAATTAGAGAGAAATAAATAATGAATAGACAGTGACAAGCTGATGATGCACAATTTTTTCATTATATCTAAATATAAAAAAAAAAAAATAAATAAATTTGAAAATTAAAGTGATATTTATTAGAAATTCACTTTAATAAACTATACTAATTGTATTGAGCAACATTTTTATAATTTATAAGAACAAGGCAGATGGAACCTCAAAAATCAGCCTGTTCTCTTTTTTTATTTATTTATCTATTGATTTATTTACTTATATTTTTTTATTGGAGCAATATTTACTTCATTCCGCATTCACAATTGGAAGAACATTCCCCTCGCATCATCAATAAAAACTAAATCACAGTTTGGGAATCGAAAAAATTAATTCCAATTATATAATATGGATTAAAATATGAACAAAAAAATATATATATGTATGTATATATCAAAGTAAAAAATTTAAATATAGGATATGATATTGCATAATTTCGTGCAAAATATTTACGACGTTTAGAATGCTGTGCGACTCACCGCATATAAAATGTTGTTCCAATTGTATACTCATTTTGTCTTACGTTCATTGGTATTCGCTTTTTACTTTTTGGCTTTTCTAAAAATATGATAAATGGCAATAATGATCGAATGCGGATGATGTATAATGAAAAACTTCCTGTTTTTAATATGAAGCGATTACTTTTTTTCCTCGAATTTTCATGAAATCGTTTATGAGAAAAAAAAACAAGTGAAATTATTGCACTTTAATGAAATAATGGAAATGATAATGAATGACGCAGTGTGGAACGTTTAAGGATTTTACAGCAGGTGCAAATTCATCAATTCAAAATGTACTATTGATCGATAACTTCTTTTTAATAATAAAAATTACTATATGCAGAAAGAAAATAAAGAAAGAGAAATAATAGATAAAATAAAATTAAAAATTCAATAACTTACTTTTTCTTGAGAGTGAAGAAACTACGACGCTTTGTCTCGGCTTGCGTTGGTGCTGGTAAAGTATGTGCTCTCGAAGTACCTGCACCCGATGTTCCTTGAGCAGCTTGATTTAATGCTGCAACCCATTCATTCATTTCAGCATCGTCTTTGGCTTGGAACAAGAAGTCTGCACCACCCTGTGACCTATAAAAATAAATATTACATTATTCATTAGTTATTTTCCAATTTATCCATTTAAATAAAATATTTTTGTTCTTTAATTCTGATAAACAAATATACTCACTTCACCCGGAAGACGTGTTTCTTTTTAGTATAATCGTTTGCAACAGATATTGATGCGCCTCGTAGATCAAGTGATGGTTCACCTTTGTACGTCTGATCTACCGCAGATTTATATGATTTATGATCTTTATATGCAACAAGATTTTGTCCACGAACCACCATATATAATTTATCCCATGAGCGATTTGTTGCTTTTTTCGTCGTACTTTCCCATTCGTGTTTACGAATCAGCGTTCCTTCAAATTCATCATCACTCGGGCTTCTTTGTTCTATGAATAATATTTTAATTTTATGAAAATTAATTCAATATAATATTATCAAAGCGTTACAAATATTATTTTATATTTATATAAATAGACATAAATATTATACGAATTATGAACATGGAAAATTTTATTTTCTATCGCTGAAAATAAAGTTGAACATTTGTACAATGAATATGATTAAATAGAATATTTCTATTCATTAAATAAATAATATATTTATCATGATGATATCATCGACTGCCATCTCGTGAACCCTGAAATCTTTAGACATGTTATAATAAATTTATCTTTTGTATATTATTTAAAATGATGTAATTTATTTTTTTTCTTAAGATGCTCAAGACGATCATGCTTTCAATGCCAGAAAGAAAATTGTATAGCCATTGACAAAAGCAAATGACAAATATAATTTAAAGTTAAATATATGGGAAGCCAATTGATTGTAAAATTAGGTAAAAAATTTGTGTTATGGGCGCATTCATTGGACCCAATTACAGCCAACTTACCGTGGAAACTATGATCATCATCGCTCACACCGCTACGATCTAAGCTCGGTGATTTGGCTGACTTTTTCCAACGGAAGCTTCTGAATGGAGACTTGCTGCGACTTCGTTCCTTACGTTTCAATGTACCAGATTCTGAGCCACTGCCGCCTTTCGGAGCTTATCATTGTAAATAACACACACAAATTCAATTAACTACTTACAATTCATTTCATGTGCACTTTTTTTTTTTCTTTCATTTAATTTTTTTCATTCCTCTGTTTATTATTATCATCTTCGCTTCCACTTGAAGATTTAATTTACTTTGTTGTGAGTTTGCCGCCATCAAAAATCTACTTATCATTCAACAATTACGTGCGACATGCTCATGCAAATAAATAATTCATCATAAAATCAAACTACGATTTATTTAAACCATTACTTTTGAATTGTTACGAGAATACTTGAATAAAATTATTATTTCTTTTGTGTAACAGTACTGTAAATATTTTTTCAAATGTCTTTCCGAAATAAAATATGTAATATTATTGTTGTTGTTGTTTTATTGATTGTCTTTGTAAATTAATCAAGGAATTGAATTTGAATTTAGTTGTTCACTTACTTGTCGGAGTTCGTGGGACTGAAACTCGAGATTTCGGGGTCGTTGGTGTAATTGATCGTGTCATCTCGTCAGGAGAAGAGTATCGTTGAGGCCTTTGAGCATGCACTACGCCGCACCAATAATCATGCATAGTTTCATTCATAATTAAATAATTATTACAGTAAAAATATAATCTATAATTAACTACAATTTTTCATCGGATCATGATGATGAAATTAAAACTAATTTTACTGGGATATGGCGTGGATAAAATTGTAAAAGGAAAAGCAGCAGATAAAAGTAAATGACAAGCTGAAATTAATTAGAAAAAAAAAAAATGATGTGCTGGCTCACCTTTATCTAAAAGCAAAATTGTTGGATGAATTCATTGATAAAATATGAATAATACAAATAACAAATGCATGCAATTAATTATGTGACATTGATTAATGTACTACGTGTGTATTATTAATCAACTATAAACTGAAAATTTAATTATTAAAATGATTTATCGTGATTGGTATTAATTAATTCTAATGAATCCAGTGCAATTCAGCGCCACCACCTGTGAATAAAATTGATTGATCTAAGCATAAAGTTAAAAGGCAACAATTATTTTGACGCCTCCCTGTGAATATATGTATTATTAATATATAAATGTGTAATAATTAGTCAATTATGTCTATCGATTAAAAATATGAACCAGCACCAGTGAATATGCTTGAAAAAATTTTGCAGTTATGAATAAAATGTTCATTATAAATTGAATTAAAAATTAGTAAATGAAAGAATATTGATGTGGGCTATTTAATTTTTTTTTTTTTGGTTGAATTCTACCGAACACTCACCTTCTTTAGGTTTTTCTTGAGATTGCGGTGTTCGTGTAGAAGAAGCCTTGCGCAATGCCACTGCGGATTGTGCATTCCGTGCCGCATTTTGTGGGTGCATACAGGAAATATTTAGGAATTGAAGGGAATATATATTTGATAGGTAAAGAGAAATTGGAATTTTGGAAATTGGCAAAAACAAACGTGCTGTTAGCAACTTCATGCTTCACCGCGAAACCTTAATTGTTTATAAATACTTATTCATGTTTTTTTATAATAAAAATTTGCACAACTTCCATAAAACTTTAATTTTCAAATAATCTACTCAATTTTAAATTCAAGTTAAAAATTCATTATTAATATTTACTTCTTTATTTTCCGATAGCCAATTTAATTTCATTCAATTCATAATTTGAAAAACTTTACTAGTATGAAATAAACGCGCGACCGTACCCAGACGTGCATTTTAATTACTTTTAAATACGCCGAGTTAATGTTAATAAAAATAATATAAGAAATCATCATACCGTGATCATCATCACCGCCTGCGCGATCGCCACTGGTTACACCATCAGCCTCCGCTCTAAAATTCCAAAAAATAAATTGATTAGAAAAATCGTTCGTCTTTCAGATAAAATTAAATAATAATTCAGCATTACCGTTCGCTTGTTGGTTCATCAGGACTGGTTACAGGTGTTGTCTTTGCCAATCGTGCTGCTTCAGCTGCTGCTGCTTCCTCTTTACGTTTTTCCTCCTCCTTTCGTTCTTGCTCTCGTCTTTCCAATTCTCTCAACTCGAACTGCAAATAATCAATTTGTTTCATTGAAAAATTCCACTGTAAATTCTAATTATTTATTAATATTTCAGAATGCAATTACATCGTGCAATTTTGATAAGCTATTGTTCATGTGCTCATGCAGCAGTACTAACCTCGTTGAATTACACGTGGATTTAATTATGTACAGGAAAAAATGAAAGGATTGGGAAAAAAAAAAAAAAGAATTTGTCCTAAAATAATTTGCTTATAGAAAATCTTTCAAGTAATAAATTTTCATTCTATACTAATTTAATAGTTGCCATCATAAACAAATTAAATATAAAGAAAAAAAGAATCTTAAAATCCATCCATTTTAAGAAACATTGGATTTTCATACTGACATATTTTACTACGAGGCGATGGTGTAGAAATACTGTCATCATAAACCGAATCAGAATCAATATCTTTAAGCCTCGGACTCATAGTATCGATAGCCGACTGAATAAAATTTTCATTACGCCAATCTGAATCCCATAAAAATGACTTTGGCCTCGTAATTTTTTTATTACAATCAATTATTGGCTTTAAAGACGATGGATAATTAATTTTTGTCCCAGTGGACGTAAACTCACGTCTGTATCTATGCACAGGTCTATAAAAACGATTGGAATTTATGACGATATCGCGAACAACAATTTCTTGAGGACGAATCCACTTTTTAATATTTATCATATTAGTAGTCGTAGTAGTAGTAGTAGTAGTAGTTAAAAGGGCAGATGAAGGAATATAAGGAATGAATGAGTGCTTCTGTTCGAGTTCCATCACCATAATGCCCAATGAGTAGTCACTACCATGCACCAGCTCAGACTAAGAATAAACACCCCAATACGTGATTCCAAAACACACACAAAAATCAAAATTATTCTTAATGAGTGTTTTAAAAGCATATTTTGTAATTGTTTTCTTTTTTTTTTTTTTTTTCAGGCAGAAACACTTGAAGAAATTACTGAATATCATAGTAATGAGATGACTGAGACAATAACATGTACATAAATTATTCTATCGTGCAATTACCGTGCAAATAATTTATAAAATTAATAAAATACATACCGTTGTTAAGCGTTCCAAGGCACTAAACCTTTCTTCTTGTGCAGCTGCTGATTTTTCGAATGCTTCGTGTTTCTTTATTAAATTTTCAACCTCATCAATTGTATGCTGAAAATAATTCATTATAAATTTTTATTTAAACAGATTAAATAATATATACGTATTTTTATCTAGATCGAAATAACTGGATCAATATAATAAACTCACCCCAAGCTCTTGGCTCATGAGATAAGGCTCTTGGGCAATGAGCCATGCCTCAGCAACAGCAGCGTCCCGTGCAAATTGATATACTTCCAAGATAAGCTGTAAATTCTCCCAACGCTCTTGCCACCGATGTAAAAGTGCATTTCTATGATCAGTCAATGCTGATAATTTTTCTTTTATTTGCACACTAGCATAATGATTACGCGACAATAAATCTTTTCCAAGATTGATGCATGCCAGTAAATTGTCGCCTCTCGTATCAATTTCTGCTTTTAAACTTTGATGATTGTTCATCAATAATTCAACTCCCGATACATCACGAGGTTTTTCTGATGTATTCATGTGTCGAATAATGTCATCCATCCAAATCATTAAAGTTCTCACCATATTAAAGAATCGGAATAGATCGCCAGTATCTTCAAGTTTAGCTTTTCTTCCCTCACATAATGCCTGAAGATTATTCCACGCTGCCACAACTTCAGCTTCACGATTTGTAATTTCACTTGCTTTATCGCCGGCATAACTTGCTTGAAGTTTCCCTGATTCATCTTGTATTTGTGTCACTTGATTTTGTAACGTTGACAAATCTTGAATAAAATTAGTGTGCTTACGTTGCAATGCTGATACAGAACCAGCGTCACGTCCCAATTCATCTGACATGGCATTTTGTTTCTCGAGAATTCTTCCAAGTACATCCTTACAATCATGGAAGAATTTATGTAATTCACGACTGGCTGCCAACATTTGCTTACGTGTTTCAATAAGTTCAAGCAAATCTTGCCAAACTTCATTCAAACCATCCTTCCATTCAGCAATTGTTGCAGCGTCTGAATGTCCAGTTGCAATAAGTGAATCTGCAATTTCGTTAACAGCTGTGACACGCTCGCTACCAATAGCTTCAGTGTCTCGGGCAAATTCTTTGAATCTCTCCCATAATAATGTAACATGATCATAATCCTGTCCGAGATCCTGACTACCAGCAACTAATTCTCTTTCATTAATCCATTGTTCTAAATCATCAACTTCACGGTGTAACATAAATAATTGAAGTGCTTCATCCAATTTAGCACGTCGTTCACCAGCAAGATCTTTTAATCCAGCGTAAAGTTTGTCAACCTGCGATTGTTTTACAGCAATTTGGTCCCCAAGTGGATGTTTATCGTTTATTAATTGTCTTGCTGTTTCTCCAAGTTGTCGAATTGTTTCTGCGTAATCTTCCACAGCATTCTCCAATGAGCTATGTTTCTTCATCAAATTTTGCGCTGAAATTTCGTCCTTTCCTCGATCCTCTACCATCATATATAATTCTTGTTCGCTCATCCACGATTCAGCCTCTGTTGAATCGAAGAAATATTGTTGTGCTTTCTCATTTTGTAATAAATGATTATTTCTGTCAATAATTGCGTCTTTGAGTTCACGCCATTTTTCATTGAGCTCAGATATCAATCGTTGGAATTCATTTGTTGCTTCGTGACCCTCATCAATTAATTTTTGTCCATTTCCACACACAGCATTAATTCTTGGCTCGTGATTTTCAATTTCAGTTCTCAGCGATTGGTTCTTTTTCTTCAACATATGAACATTGAAAAGTGAATTGCCATATTCAGGACTGGTTGCTTGTGGCATTTTTTCGGCAATCCAAAGTTTTTCATCTTCAATATCACGACGAAATTGGAAGGCTTCCTTTTTCTTTTCCAGTTGACGTTGACGATCGACTAGCGGCTCCTTAAGTTGGGCAAATCGTTGAGCAACTTTTTCTTTCTTGCATTTAATTTCTTCCATTTTCTCATCGGGAACTGTACGTTGAAGATGTTCCGCTTGTTTATCAAGCTCTGTAACTTGTCGGGCTTTTACTGCCATTTGTGTCTCGATCATTTGTTGTTTCTGCATAAGAATATTGACCGAAGCCAAATCCGATCCAGTGTCTGTACTCTCGATTTGTTTCTCCAATTCATTCATCCATGAATCAATATCGTCACATGTTTGATGTATAAGAACTTCACGATTAGCGTCAAAGAGTCGTTCACCCTTATCGTGAGTAGTAGTTTCCAATTCCTCAAATTGATCGGCCAATTCCAAAACTTTAGGTTCAATTATTTCTTTAAGTTCAGGCTTCTGTTGAACGAGCTCCTCAGCCGCACGTTGAAGTTGATCTAAACGATCTTTATTACTTGCAATTTCCGCTTCAAATGCTTGATGACGTGTCCATTTACTGTGAACAGTCTTGGCGCTTCTGTATGTTTCATCCTGAGCAGTAATATGTTTTTCTTGTACCCATTCACCAAGTTCTTCACAATCCTGCAAGAACATTTGCAACTGCAATTGATCCTTCAATTTTTCCATCAATTGATTAGCCTTTTCGCGATTAATATTACGACGTTCGTTTATATTATCTGCCTTCTTCCTGACTTTGTCAGAAGCAAAGTGTCCCTCATCAACCAATCGTGCTGCAAACTGAACAACTGAATTGATTTTGTCATCATTTGCATCCATAGTTGTCATGAATGCCTCGTGACGTTTGATCATATTTTCTGCTTGTTCAAAACTAGTCGGAGTCTCATCTTTGGTGAGAATATGTTCCTGTTGTGACAAGAGAACTTCTGCTTGTCTAGCATCACGATCAAATATCTGAAGATTCAACGAATTTGACAATAAATTCTGTCTATTTGCCCACATTTGATGTAATTCTTCCCAACCCATTTTCAATGCATTCAATCGTTCACGCAAGAACATATACTGAGTATCACCGTCACCTGCTTCACTTGTCAAACGTTCACCATACTCCATCATCTTGGTATAATCATCGATATAATTATCAATTTCTTCCTTGATATTTTGATGTTGTGTAAGTAATTTTTCAGCATCGGCCAAACTTGTTGGTGTATCCTCGCTGGCAACGTCTGTCTGTGTCTTTGTCAACCACGTCTGGAAATGATCGAGATCACGCAAGAAACGATGTAAATCACCTGCCTCTTCTAATTTAGCATCACGTTCTTTCAACATTTGTGTCAATTGTTCCCAGATTGTATGAATTTGTGTAATTCTTTCACGAATAAGTGCTGCTTCCTCTGGATGATCGTCTTCAATAGATTGTGCCTCCTTCTCCAATGCATCTAATTTAGCTTGAATGGCAGCTAAATCGCGTTCCATACCGCTAAGTCGTCGTTGAAGTGTCATAACTCCAGTAAGATCCATTTCTAAACTATCAGTTTGCTGCAATATTCTCTTTTTATCCTCAATCCACGAGACAGTCTCACGACACTCAATATGGAACGTTTGTACACCATGAGCCGAGTTCAATGCTTCACGTTTACCCTCTGCTTTTTCACGTAATTCAGCCCATTTTTGATTTAATTCATTTTGTCGCGAAACAATTTCCTCAGAATTTGGATGCTCAACATGTAGAAGTTGACGAGCAAGTTGATTAACAACCGCGACACGTGATGCATTTGCATTCATTTCCTTTTCAAAACCGTCATAACGATGTTTCATAATTTCAACATCTTCAATATCCTTCGCTGGTACCATTGTATCTAACATACGATTCTTTTCACCGATCCATTGCTCCACACCATCGGATTCGCTAAAGAGTTTATATAATGATAATGCATCTAGTAGTCGCTGTTTTCGTACTTTAGCCAACTCCAATAATTCTTTATAACGTGAATCAATAGAGGAAAATCTTTCAATAACTTCGGGTGATTTGGCATCTTGTTCGCCGAGCGAGCTCACCTGTTGATGTAATTGATCAATTGTTGTAGCATAATTCTTCAATTCGTCCGTCACATCTTTGTGTTTTTTCAATAATGACTGCACGTTAGCTTCATCTCGGCCAACATCTTCAGATGATACTAAACGAACTGTATCCAACATCCAAATATCAATATCATCAGCGTCAGCGAATAATTGATGATAATCCACTGCCTCTTCCAAACGTTTACGTCTAAATGCAGACAAATCCAACAAATGATTCCACATTGAAAGGATTTCTTGAAGTCTCTCTTGAATTCTATCAGAACCAAAGTGCTGTTGACGTACCAATTCATCGCCTACTGCAGCCACAGACATAAGTTGTGGCTCGTGCGATTGAATTTCATTTTCAAGCGCTTTATGTTTTGACAAAAGAAGATTTACGGTTGTTAAATCGTGACCAATATCACCAGTAGATACAATTTGTTCTTTTTCTTTTATCCAATTCTCTTCATCGGTCATATCCCAATAGAATTGCCAGAGCTTTCTAGAATCTTCTAATCGTGCACGACGTTCAACTGCCAAGCGCACGAGCTCAGCATAAGCATCCTCAAGTTGTTGCACACGTTCGACAATAATTGTTGGATCACATGGACGATAACCCTCATCCTGATCCAAAAATCGTTGACTCTGTTGAACAACAGCTTTAACACGCTCGCCAAGAACATTAATATCAGCTTCAACGAGCGAATGTTTTTGTAATAAATCTTCAACGCCCATTAAATGTTTACCATAGTCATCTGTCAATAATCTTTGTTTGAGCTCCTCCATGCTGTCAAGAATATAAAGCATCTCTTGGAAGTTTTGTTGGAGTTGTAGTGACAGTTCCAATCTCATACGTCTTGCACGCAATAACTCAAGGAGATAATTCCAAAGACGCAAAACATTGACTTTACGCTCATTAATTTTCAGAATATCATGATAATTTTCAGCTTCCAATTCTTGTGAAACTGCCATAACTGCTTGTACACGTTCCTCATATGCAAAAATATCAGTTTCAATAGCTTCGTGTTTCTTTGCTGCGGCTTCAACGGCTGCCAAATCAAAACCAAAGTTATCTTGTGATACGAGTCGTTGATTTTCTGACAGCCATGTTTCCCTCATACTGGCCTTTCTGTTAAATCTCGCGGCAAGCTGCTCCAGTTTCTCTTGACGTATAAGCTCTTCGCGTAAAGCAAGTTCACGCTCGTGTTCAGCTTTCTCTAATCTCTCCCATGCCTTATTAATGTCCGATATCATTTTACCTTCTTTTGGTGTGTATGGCTTCTGATTATTTGCTCGCATTTTTGATTGTAGTGTGAATAATAATACCTCAAGATTGCCTTTTTCCACAAACTTTGGTGGTTTCTCAATTGTACGATAGTTTGAAAATTGTGACAATTGTGACTGAACACCAACCAATGAATTGGCAAATCGTCGATCACCAAGTGCTTCAATAGTGCCCTCAATCCATCGCAATAAATCACTTGTCATGCTCTCGTATTCATGAATCATACGATCGTTTTCCATTGCAATACCTACGACCTTGCCAATTCTCTTTCCATGCACTGTTTCTTGTTTCATTTTTGAGAAATAATGATAATACGTAACAACATATGTAATAATTGATTTTTCATCAGGATGATCAACAAATATATCTTCAGCATCAAGAAGTTTTGTTAATCCCAATTTGTCCTCAGCAACATTAAATGCATTATTCAAATTATAGATGGCATTCGATTTAGATAATTTTTCAAATTGAATTAAATCTGGACGGTGTTTATGAATAATTGCATTGAATGCCAAACCATCGCGCCATGATGTTGTGAAATTTCTCACGTTCACGTTGTGATAACCAGCGGTCTTCATTTGACACCACAATAAAAGTGCGTCTTTGGCTGATTTAGTTTCTTGATTATCAGTTTCTTCAATTGTAATATCTTGTATTTGAAAGCGTAATATAATTGTCCAAATGAGACCAAGAGTAAGACGTGGATTACCATCGACAATATCATGTGATCCCATATTTTCCAAATGAACACGTTGTTCACGCAAAAATTGTAAAGCTTTATCAACATTTTCCAAGCAGTGAATTCGCATTTTTCCTTTAGTTGGGCGAGGCAACCGTTCACCCGATAAAATTTCCAACAATTTTATCAACATTTTTCCGTCTCGCAGGTCCACATACAAATCTCCAATTCGACTGGAACAACGGACTAAATGTGAATTTACCCATTTTTGAAAAGTTTTTTTTTGTACTGATTCACGTTCACCTAAATTGGAACAAAAAAAAATATATAATAATCATACAATTTCTTTAAATTAACTAATCAATATTAATATTCCCCTATAATTTTTTTCCACATTTCACCTCTAAGATCAACCACAACTTTATCATAATAACTCTCCAAAGATTCACTAACAGAAAATCTTCGACTCATAATTAAACAAATATAATAAATATTTATAAATATAAACACATGCGTATTCCATGAATTTAAATTTACTTCTAAATAATTTACAAATAATTTCTTACATTTCTTGAAATTTAGGAGTGATATAATATTATCATATGGATGTGGCTTCACTTCCATAAAAGATATAAAAAAAAAAAAACAGGAATAACTCACCAGCTAAAGCTTTAATTCGTGATCGTTCGAATAATCGCGAACTTGAGTTTCCTCCATCGTATTCGTACTCGTCGACAATCTCTTGTTGAAGCGTCGGGTCCCATCCCGTACGCACCACCGAGATGTCGGTCGTCATTTTGCCAATTTGACCAACAGCTCACTCTATTTCAACCCTTAATCAAGGGTGCCCCTAAAACATAAATAAAAAATAATTACTATAAATTTACAATTATTCATAATGAATTCAATTTTGTAAAATAAAAATATCCAACAAATTGCTCAACACATTCAATAATCATTATATTATATAACCATCAACAACAACATATTTCCTCCCACAAAATGATTCATACAAGATATTTTTAGCTATTTACGCATTCATTCAACAATTTACATTTATATTAAATATAAAATTTATATAATTTTTTTTTTTTCTCAGGTACAAGTGCATGGAAAGTAATGTAAGAATAATTGATTAACTTAGACCGATGTCAACGAGCTGTCTCATATATAATACATACACTCTAACATTCTTTACTCAAGATAATGTCATCACAGTTCGCTCGATTACGTCACTTGTATGATATCACAATCGCGAAATATATGTTTAAAACTATACGAATACAAGAGCACACGTTGATAATATAAAATGCTTCGTGGGTGCGCCATTGTGCTTGTTAGAGATAAAATAATAAAAAAAAAAAAAAAAACTATTCATGAGAGAATTTCATCAACCTGTACTTCATTGTTAACAGATGCATGAAAACTTTTATAATTATGGTTTACATTACATTTCACGCTTCCACAAATATAAATGATATTTCATTACTGTACAAAAAAAAAAACATGCAAGTGTTCTACTTAAAATGGATTGATAGACAACGATAAATAAATTCTTTTAACTGATAATTGAATACTTTTTTTTTTTTTTAATTATTTCGCTGATGAATATTATGACTTCTTCTTCTTTAATTTTTTTTTTGTTTCAACTTCTGGGTTATACACACAAAGGAACGTCAGTTCTCTCTTCATTGCCTTCTGGCAAGCAATAAATTGTGATTGGAGCCATTTTTTTCTTCTTCTTTTCATTTCATGCCCGCTCACTATATTGAATAGCCACCAGTGTTGGTTCACTTCAACGTTGTGCTCATTGATTGTGATGCTGTGGCTGACATAAAACATCACAAAGTGGTCAATGTACGTATATAATACTTCATAAATGTCGAAATGATGTTTTGCTATAGTTGAGAAAAACTACAGGAGAACTTTTCTCTTTTTACAAAAATGGAGAGAAATCCCAGAGTGACCTCGGCAAGTCACACTATTTTTTTTTTTTCAATTCTCTCACTTCCACATTTACATTTCTGATTGACGCAAACATACACATACATCCGTAAATTATCTTTATCAGTTTATGCTGTTTAAAATTAACGAGTGCTTTTTATAGCGTCTTATTTGAATGTTCTAACGTGTGTGCAAATGTTTATAATCAATCTGGGTCACATTAATGACATTTGCACAGTAAAAAATATCATCCTGGTTGACTATAAAATCACCGTCGTCACCCTTCTCTTATTATATTCCCCATCTCACCATCAAACAACTCATAGAATATCAACACCCACGAACTCGTTATTCTGTCATCATGTCCAACGTCAAAAAGAAAAAAGCGAAATAAATAAAAACGAACAAGTCGAGGCCATACAACGATGACCCCATTAATTTTTTTGAATTAATCAATTCCCCAAATGAAACAAAAGATAAATATAAAAAAAAATTTTTTTCTTTGTAAATTAACTCAAGGATAAAAATAGTAAATAATAATTACGTATTAATATATCGAAATTATCATTTGAAATAAAATTGCCAGTAGTTTAATCGTCACTTAACGATGAATTTAGAGCAATTATGCAAGTGGCGTCATACATAATGCAATACATGGGTCTGGCATTGACGAAAGCATCGTTGTTATTTATTAGCCTCTTCTCCGTTCATCATGAGTGAACATGCAATGAACACACATATAAAAATATACGCACTAATACTAGTGCATCAGTCATGACAAGATGATGACAATGACAGCGCGATGGTGGTCAGTCGACCTACCAAGTCACGTCCGGGAGGGCGTAACGGAATGAATCACGATGTGAATGACACCGTAATCGCGGAAGGTTAAGTTTACCGACTGTCTAGTTCTCCTCACCGACAAATTATACAGTCTTTATATATAAAATATATATATACACATAGAAAGAGATTTCATCATCACTCTCTCGATCTCCTTTCTCTCAGGCGTTGAAATTCTTCCAAGTTAATTCTTCATCTAAACACATCATACATCATCCACGACTTTCATTGTATAAAACCTAGACAATGGTAACGGTTTTAAAACACGCATTTGCACTGAAACAGACTGTGTAAATGTTTAAATAAAAAATATCAAACTGTTGAAAAACAATAAATCTTTTGTAATATAAAAAAGCCAGTTAATTTACTCAGTTTTCTTTGCTCATCTTTTTTCGAATGTAAATTAAATGTCGAATAATAATCAAGGTTTCTTTTTTCTTTTTCGTTCTTCTCAGTTTTTGAAGGGCAGTTGATGAATAAATCCAAACTAAATCGGTCAAAGAGAATTGAAAAGTACATATTCAATCTCATTTTTTTTTTGTTGTTTCTTCTCTCCCTATTTCTTTTTACATTTTAATCTTGCGTGGTGAGTTATCAAGGTGAGAGGCGAAATAGAGTAAGAGAATGAGAGACTCACGCACACAACGGTAAGCTATTGATTTTTCGATGCAGTCAACGTGGCGCCGAGTTCTATCCAAGTCCACCAACTCTACCTGCTAACTATCACCACGGTTCAAAGCAAACTTTGCTGTCACATCATCCCCCATATATGTATGTGAATACACCTGCACATATGTATTTATGTATAATGTATTCGTGAATATCTGTTTGTGTATACGACACACATGAGCATATACTTTAAACGTTTCTGAACTTCCTTCCGTCTCTGTTTTATGGTGTAACGGCCAAATGGTTTTGCGGCTAACTGGACTGTGCCAGAGAGACTTTAGAGACAATCAACTCAAGTGGAGAGGCGAAAAATAAAACAAAAGAATCATCCTGATGCTCGTCAGGGTCATTAACCGTTACGTAACTTTTTTGTTCCAGCTTTTTCATCGAGGATATATAATCTTCTATGCAACTCTATATTATATTGTTGACTCACAAACTGACCATTATGTCAGGAGAATAATTTTGCCAACGCCCTTGATTAAATAATTTAATAATTCGACGACACCTGCAATGAAAAAATAAACAAATGAAAAATATAATCATGAAAATTAATTTATACTTTCGAAAATAATGAGTATATTTATTTACAGGAATAAACGAAGCATTTGTTGGTATAAATGGAATTAAATAATTGCTACATAGTTCTACTTCTCTTGTTGACCAGTTGTGTTTCTTCTTTTTTTATTTTTTTCTTAAAGAAAAAAAAAATATTGACTGTACGCCATGGAAGAATAAATTTCTCTCGACATTATTTATACATATAGAACCGTATAAATGTGTATGTAATGCTTTTAATACGTTATACACCAACACGTCACATCCGCATTTACGTTAATCTACACACTCGGATGACGGACAGTGCCAGTTTGTCATTTTATTTCGAGTATAAAATCATTTCATGCGACCCATCGTTCCTTCATTCATTCATTCATTTATTAATTAATTTATTCAAACATTGATTCATTAAATAGCAATGATTGAGAAACAAAATTAGAATGATGCTTCGTAATTATTAATAAATAATTTCATCAAGCTTTTGAGTCGTCCTGGAAAAAAAAAAATAAAAAGCATAAGAAAAATAGAATAAATTAAAATTATTTTTATATATTGCTCATGAATGCTTGCAGATGTATCAAAGAACTCTATAGAAAATACAAAACACATTCATATACGCCTCAAGAAAATTATAAACAATATATATATTAGACAAAAATAAAAATGAAAACGAAAAAGTAAAATATAAATCCAAAAATTGGGTGTGGCTCATTTTTAATTCAGAATAATCTATAAGAAACAATAAATTAATTTATATACTTCTTAGACAATTCAGTTATGAAATCATAATTTGCTTGTCGTTATGTATATATATCTATGTATTTAAGAAGACTGTTCAAGTGGATGCTCTAAATTTAAAGCTTGATCTTCACTCCCCTTTATTCCCTTGCTTCGTAAACTTTTCACACATTGGAATGTGATTCACCCACAATTTTTATTATTTTTCTCACCAACAATTATATATAAATACATCTTCCTCTATTTTTCTTTATCTCTCTCTCTCTTTCTTTAGCACTAGGTGAAAGACACAGATAACTTCATTTACACGATATCTCCATATAGATTACAACATATCACAGCATTATCATTTCATATCTATCTATAAATCATTTTTAATCATGAGTTATCAAATGTCTCCCTGAATTTTATTTTATTAAAGGTAATTATTTGCATTATATATGTATTAATAATGATAATAATAATAATAATAATATTATTATATTGATGTGTATTGTTATGTAGTATATTAAAAGATGAAATATTCTTGGTAGCCATGTGTAATTTAAATATTCACATTTTTAAAAGATCACGTTTCTCATATTCATATTGGTTTACAAGTATAATTTTTTCTACATTTTATTTGTTTATATTTTTTTTCTTTCAAACAATATATGCATTAACTGGTTTTGCAATATGAGTATCTATGGTAAATATATACTTTTTGCAATTGGTTAAGATGCATCAAGAATTAATATACATTGATCAAGTTTATACCTGGCACCTGGTAGTTAAAAAATAAACTACAGATATATATATTTTATGTTTGATTTATCAGGATAATTTATTCATTAATTCCAAACATGGAATAATAGCGAAGAGAGACAAGTTGTGTGTCACTGATGTAACAGTAAACATTTCCATATCCCTGGAGATATGACTTTGATGAGTAATTTTTTATTCGCCTTTGGGCTAAATTGATTGAGAAATAAATATAAATTCTTGATAATCACCAGAATATTTAACTGAAAATTAAAATATACAATAATTTATATACAGAATAAATGAAGAAAAAAAAATTGTATTTATATATAAATATGAGCACGATTACAGCCATTGGACTTGAGGCACAAATTATTATAATATTTAAGTGAATTTACTGGAAATACATACATACAAATATACATTGATGTCAGAGTATATCGTTACGCCCAAACGCTTAAAAAAAAAAATATGTCCAAGAGTCACGAAACCTTCAAACAACAGTCTATTGTATTTATAATAATTATTGACTAATCAAAATTAAACTTCATCCATATGTATATACATTTTTTTTTACATACAAAATGTATATTTAAATATTATTTCATTGACAATAATAACTCATGACACTCATTTTTCATTGTGAGATATAATTTCGCTTCAAATAATCAAGTTCAGCTAAATTGGGATTGATACTCATAGAATTCTATATGTATCACTATAACACAATTTTGCTGATGATTATTATATCGACATACTCAATATCACTTGGAATAAAGTCAATAGTTCAAATTGACAGAGTTTGTTCATTAATAAAAATTATATATAAATATAATAAATTTGATGAATATTGTCTTGAATATCATCAATTGTATGGCATTAAATACACAAACGATGACAAAAATAAATGATGTGTATATTAAATGCAGGAATAAACGTAAATTAGGTCAACGGTGAGACAGGTTGTTCATCACAGTCCATGGAAGACACACACACACACACATACAACTACAAATAGGTATATTGTATAGATAAATAATACGAGGGAACCAGGTCCATTGATTACTGTATAAATCTCTTGTCCTCCTCGTTTTTCATTATTCATCAAATTCAATTCTCTTCATCTATTAAATCAAACAAAATCTTCCTTTAATTCATCAATCCAAAAACGTTGACTTTCATATTTAATAATGAAATATATACATATATACATATCTATACATATATATATATTTTTTTTGTTTCATTTTCCAGCAGTTGCAATGTCCGTTACAGTTGAATTTAAAATGAAATAATTGTATGAATGCTTTGAAGAAAATTTGTTCAACAATCAATAAATAATATTGTGTATACTGAAATAATAAATTGAGGTTAGGAACATAAGGATATGTATGAAGGACATTGTAATATATAAATAAAATAATACTATGTTGAATGAAGACGAATCGCCATTTTTTATATGGAAAACGATTCGGCATCCAGCCCTGCTTATAATATATACATAAATAATAATGATATAATGTAATATATAAATTATCCATGACTTACCAATTGGAAAGAACACTCCAAAAATCCGTTCTAGCACTTCACTTGTGCATATAAAATATTCACGTGAATAATCCACGATAATAACCACTGTAATATCCACACACACACACACTTGGGCTTTCGTACCGCTATCACTCGCACTCAACCGGCGTGCAACTGAGCATAGTAATACAGCGTCTTACTGCGCTAACAGAAAGTAGTTCCAATTCTGTAAATATATATAAAATTTTATTGGCGCGCATATGTACTGCGCATCTCTCGCCACCGAAATTGGAATGCTTTTACTACAGCTTCTCCTCTATTTTGCTGTTGCATTAACTATATTGTAAATAAAATGAAAAAAATAATATAATTATTGAATTATGTAGAAAATGATGATGACATATTTTTTTATTATTCCTGTTTTACTTACTTGATATGTTTATTTTTTATTTATTTAAGAATACATTTGTGATTCGTTGAATTTTATGTACATGCTTGAAGAATATATGGATATACTATATCACTATATGATATATTATAAGTAATATGTATTTCGTGATTGGTTATGATAAAATGCTGATAGACATGAATGAGATTTGATTATGAAATTGGAGGTTATATTGGAAAAAATGAGAGAGATGAGATGTGATATGAGTTGAGCTCTAATTTTAATTAATTAATTAATTAATGGGTTTATACATAGGTATGTGCGTGAGCGTTGGGCACATTCTCTCATCATTTCTCTCCTGAAATTTCGTGTGTACATAATATTATACACAATCGGCGCGTAGGAATACAAGTTACCTATGACATCATCAGCCCCGTTTATATATGTATTCTGAACGGGACACGCCCCGTCCTTTGGCATAGTTTATTGTACGAGCTTCTCATTGGACGAGAGAATTTACCTCTTGCAATTTGAAAAAATATGATAATGAAAAAATATAATAATTAAAAATATTGTTTTCATGAATAAAATAAATATATATATATATTACCAGTAATTATTTTTTGTCTGATTTTTAGGTTATGAATTATTTTAGAGGTAGTAATAGAATGCACATGTTGATTATCAGGAACAGTTTACCATGAAATCTGGAAATAAACCCGGAAGAATGCCTGAAAATTTCAACTGACCCCTTATCTTTATTCCTAGAATTTTTATTTTATTTTAATAACTTTTCATATGGATATGTGCATTTTTTTCTTTCATCTTTATTTATAGCTTCATAAAAATTTTGAAATATATGTATATAAGTGAGTAATTTACTTACAATTAATTAATTCTATATATATATTTATGTATATATATTACATTGATGAAAATTATTGCACTAATCAATTAATGTTGCTCTCTTTTTTCCACTTTGCGCTCCTGACAAGAGTAATGAACAATTTCCCCATTGGGATGCCTCGCAAATGCACTGGAAATAAGATAGGGAATTATTTTTTTATCTAATATTCCATATAAAAAATATATAAATTGAATTAAATATAGCAGCAGCATAAAAAAAATCACCTCTGATTTCCAAATCTTTTTTTGCACACTGGACAAATATTAAATTCTGTTATTAAAACACTCTGGGATTCATAATGCATTCGTTGTTCTTGCACCTGTAGATGTTCAGCATGCAATAATCCTTTTAAAACTTGTGTTCGTCTTCGTTCATTCAATTGATTTTGCAAACTGGCCTCTAAGAAATGCCTTATTCTACCAATTGGAACACTATCTGGTAAAACATCTAATACTTTTATCGACACGATTTTCGATGCGTATTGTTCGAGAAGCTCCAAAGCTGTTTCTAAATCGGGTTGTGGAGTACGTTGAACTTCCGGATTGCCTAAACCAATTATCAATTAGCAGCGGTAATTGAAATAAAAAAATAAATAATATTGTGTATTTGAAAATATTTTTTTACCAGCCATAATAATTGGCTCGGGCTTGAGAAGTTGTTGAATGAGTGTTACATAAATTTCATCGGCACCATCTTGACATTTTCCACCTTCCATATCTTTTTGACCTTTATAAAAAATTAATGAGTCAAATGAATGTCACGAAATATTGAATTTACCATAATTCATCCCAATACTTACTCTGATATTTACTGTAAACATTGTTACAATATTGAATTGCTCTCGGTATATCATTTAGAAGATTTACATAAATTGATATGGCTTGATGATGTCGACCCAAACGTCCAAGAATAATTGCAATTTCTTCATACAAACAGTCAGGAGGAAATTGTACAAGAACAGTTTCCGGAGTATAATGAATAGATTTTTCTAAAAATTGTTGTAATTTTTGTCGAATATGCTCGCCATTTTGTTTCTCCGCTGGAGTTGCAGTAGGACTCATAGCTGATAGACATTTTTCTTTATACTGATGAACCAATACATTATGAAAAAGTGGATTCTCATCTTCCCAAACGTGTACAACATATTCCAAATATGTTATTACTAAATCTTTATGACAACGAAGAAGATAATCTAAAACTTTTGGTCGCGGAAGTTGCTCTACTTCCTGAATCAATAAAAATAAAAATGTAAATAATTATAAATATTTTATAAATGTTTGTGTTGAATGATGATTTGAATATATATTATCACCTGAATGTCTTCCATAAATATTCTCAAGCCCTGCTCGGGATCTTGATCTAAAACCCAGCTTGAAAATTTTAATATTAAATCCATATGATCTTTTCCCAAATGTTGAAGATATTGAATTGTTCGTTCTGTGCCACGTAAACTTGAATCACTTTGTCTCGATTGTTTTTCCAATAATTCGAGTGCTTTCTTATGCTGACCTTTAGTTTGATATAAAATTATCAACTCAGGATACTTTTGATGCATCAAAAGAGTTTTTTCTGCTTCTGCTAAATGACAATGATTTAATCGAAGTAGTGGCGCTACTAATGCATCATTTGTCTGTAAATTTTATTTATAAATAGTAATAAATAAATTAAAAAGTTAAATATAGAAAAATAATTTTACTACCTGTAGATAACATTTTAGCAGCGTTGTGTCAATTATTTTCAATAATTGTTCAGTAGCTACAGCAGTCATTGATTTTTTATCTCGATCATGAGTTTGTTCATTTTTCGCATCTTTTTCTTTTGCTTCAGTGCCACCCATAAGATTATGACGAACTTCTGTTAAAAAACCAATCAAAGCAAGCAATCCATTTTCAAGATCACGATCTTGAAGCTTCGGCAAATCTATTACAGGTTCATTAATGTCATTAGTATTGCCAGATTGTGAAACTAAATGCGGAAATAATCGAATAACTTCATATGGATCAGTTCCCAATTCTTGAAATTGTTTCATTGCTTCTTTAAATTTTTTATTACGAAATAAATGATGAGCATATAACGTTTGAATTTTATATGTTCTCTTGGCTTTTTCATCATCTGTTGCATCTGATAAATTTGTGAGTTTCAATGCAAGTTGAAAATGATTTTGTTCAAGTAGTTTTCTTATTTGGAGTTCTACATCCACTGAACTCACACACCAAACTTGACTCATTGATGCCACATACACTCTTCCCTGTTTGCATCTACATAAAAGTCGTGCTTTATTAAAGTCCGACAATGTTTGAATATGCAATGAATCTTCAGGAGTATAAATTTCAAGAGTATCCTGCACTATACCCAATAAATACGGATCATCCCAAGCTGTTGCAATTGGTGAATCTGACCACTTAACTGGATTATGCTGTATGAACTGACCTAACGTATTCATAATAATAGATTGCGAATCTTTTGCCAGAGCAAATGAGCTATCAGATAATTTTGTAATACTGGGTTTAGGCGGCTTTCCCGTTGGAAATAATTCTCTTGTTTTTCCATCAACATCAATCAACCTATATGACAATCCATGAAATCCAACGATTAAAGTTTCTCCACACCATGCTAATTCACGAGGAACATCAGGTAATGTCAATTCATTTTTTAAATTAATACCAAGTTCCTCAAATTGATTTTTGTTTCCTTTCCAATAATACAATTGTAATTTTCGTTTTACAGCAACGCATAATCTCACAGCTGTGAGATTTGCACCACTCGTTGAACTTTCTCCACGTCGAATATCTAATGCAAATAAAGTTGCACCTTTTGTCTTGGGCAATTGGCTTATTAGTGGAATATTAACTGCATTTAAATCGTGTACGCAAATTATATCATCTGAAAAATTAATATATCATTAATAATATACACACGTATATATTACCACAATAAATTATATAAAATTAGTAACAATTACCAGTTAAAATGATGAGTAAATTATATTCTGGTACAACATCAACTTGTATCATTCGTTTTTTGCTAAAATTTTTACTATATCTAAGCAATTCTAATTTTCCATATTCATTTGACTTCAATGGAACATTGTAAAATAATAAATGGCCTTCTCGTGTTCCAATTAATAAATTGTCATCTGTTAACATAAATTATAAAAATATAAATGATAATATCAACTTTAAAATAATAATAGAGGTTATGAATAGACAATTTACCATACGCTGCCATAGACTCAATTTGCACAGTTAATTTTAAAATAGGACTAGCATCATATGCTTCATGCATCTTGACACTTATTGAAAAACTTTAAGAACAAATCATTTATTGAATTAGCAATAAATTAACTCTGTTCGACTGCCTACTAACAGCGGTAGACATTATTATATTTCATTACCACAATCACAACAATGAACAAGTTTGACAAACTCTGTGTGTGAGAGACACAGGAGAGAAAGATAACTAGACTAGTGGCGCCATGTTATCAATGCAGTACTTTTAAGAACTATTAAATTCACCATTTTCTTACCCGCCAATATTCAAGTGTACCAAGTTACAAACTCAATAATAACGACACTACAAAAAAGTCTCTGTAATTAAATTAATTTAAACAAAATATCATCAAAAATTAAATGTATATTAAATAAATAATTTTATTACTATATGTATAAACTTTTAAAAGTTATAATTGATACATTCCTATAATTTATATTGAAATAATGAACATAAATTTAAAAAAAAACTTATTTTATAGAGAAATTATTTTTCGAATATTGTTATTTATATTAATAAATAAAAGCCAGCAAATAACCAAAATCATTGCCAGTTAATTAATAATTCATCGTCATTAGCAAATTTATAATAATTCTACTACTATAAATGCAATGATAATTATTTTAATAATGTTAGAAGCACATATTCCAGCGTTGGATGTTTGTATAGGTCGGTACAATGACACGAATTGCGAACAAATTGCTGGTTTTTCATCAGATTCATCTATACAATCTTTTTCTCCATCGCATCTGGCTTGACTAGCAATACAGGCACCATAATCACAACGAAATGATGTTGGATAACAAGTAGAATTCGAACATAATGCTGGTGTCTCATCACTTGAATCAATACAATGAATTATTCCATCACACAACTGCCATACTTCAATGCAACCACCATAATCACAACGGAATTGATCCGGTTGACAAACTTTATTGGAACATATACTACTTTCATCACTACCATCAGCGCAATCTACTTTACCATTACATTTTTTCCAGCTTTCAATACAAGCGCCATAATGACAACGAAAATCATTTGAATTTGGACATTCAAGATTGCTACATAATTGTTCAGTTTCATCACTGCCATCAATACAACTAACAAATCCATCGCAGGTGGACCAATCAACCACACAACCACCATAATCACAACGGAATTCATCCTCTTTACAATCATTTTCTCTACATACTTTTTCCGTTTCATCACTGCCATCGCTACAGTCTTTGTATGAATTACATGGTGCAAATCGTGATACACAAGCTCCATAATCACAACGAAATTGATTTCGAAAACAGCGAACATTAGAGCATGTTTTGTTTGTTTCATCACTGCCATCGTAACAATCATTTATGCCATTACAAATCAATTGTTTCGGAAGACAGCCACCATAATCACAACGAAATCTGTATGATGGACATTTAACATTTGAACATAATTTTGGCATTTCATCACTGCCATCAAAACAATCATTTATTCCATCGCATAATGCTCCTCTTGGCACACAGCCATTATTTTTACAACGAAATCTACCAGGTCCACAACTGCTATTGATACATGATGATACCCATTCATCACTACCGTCAATGCAATCTTTCCTTCCATCACATACAAATTGTTTGGGAATGCAACCACCATAATTACAACGGAATCTATTCATTGGACAAAAACGTTTTCCACACAATGCTCTTGTTTCATCTGTACCATCATCGCAATTTGTACGACCATCGCAAGTCTCGAACTTGGCAATGCAGCCTCCATCATGGCATTGAAATTTGCGGGGCCTTAAATCATTATTTCAATTTATTTATTAAAGCATTAAAAGAAAAATACTCTTGCATTTATTTGTTTTTATTTTATTTCTAGTAAATTATTCATCAACTTACGGACATGTGTATTTCTGTGATTTCTCGTCATCTTTCTCTGAATCTTGGGCACCAACTACAACTGATTAATAATTAAATTTTAATTTATGATATTGAAAAAAAATATATTTCTGATGGATTTGTTTATTTATAATTCGTATTTTGAGAAAAATTTAAAGTTCTATCATGAATATAAACAATTGAAAGAACAATTTGGAAAAGAATAATAGAAAATAAAAATAAGTTTGATGATGAATACGTCATTATAACTTACTGACAGAAATCATCAAATATATATTTCTGACAAATGAAAAATCCATATTTCCAAAATTATTCTTGAATTATGTGGAAGTCTGCCAGGAAATGTCCCACAATTTCATGACAATTGGTTTGAGTATATGATTCAACTTGGATGTATACATTGATAAATACTAAAAAAAAAAAAAAACATTTGTGATATAATATTATATTACTATATTATGTATCATAGCAACATAGAATTAATTAATGTCATTATAATAGATATATCTTTTTTCTTTAATTTAAATAATTAATAAAAACTAATTCATGATGAAGTGAAATTAAAGTATAAATTCATGTATACTCAATAAATTAAAATTCAACAAAATAAACAGTCAATGTATGTATTAATGCAATATTTACTCTCTATTTTTCTATAGAAGAATAAAATTGATTTACAATTGTATTCTTTTGTAAATCATTTTATTGTTCTCCTGTTCCATGATATATTTTGTTTGGAGCTTATGGAGCAACGCTGTTTTGTTAATTCATACTAGGAATTTGAATTTCACCCTAGATATTTAGTTTTTATAGTTATAAATTCTCTTGACCAATAGCATTACTGTCTCAAAAAATATAAAAACACTTGGACGAAGTCTAGAACATCCTTCATAACCTCAAAAATTATTTTTTAGCAAAAAAACAAATTGAATAATTAAACGTCATGAAGTTAATTTTATTACGAATTTAAAAATCTCTATATAAATTATAGAAAAATTCCTGTACAATTTGAACGAATATATGTTTAAACGGAATTATAAAAACAATTATATAAAAGTGAATTGATGTAAATAAAAAAATTAGAGAATAATAATTATTAATCAGATTTAAATTTTACTGAATATAAAATAAATTATGAAGGACGCCACAAATAATTCATCAACAATTCCTGAAAATGAAACTGTTCATGGAAATGGCGAGGTAACAAAATAATAACAATACAGTAATTTATTTTTTAGGTTATATCATAATAGATAATTTCATGGCAATTGTATTTTGAATAAATTTCCGTGTATACATGTTCACAGGCATCACCTACAAAGAAAATCACATCAAAGGATAAACTAAGGGGATGGTTAAATCGGTATTTAAGAATAAAAATGACAGACGGTCGTGTATTAACTGGAGCATTCTTATGCACTGATAGAGATGCTAATGTTATTCTTGGTTCTTGTGAAGAATATTTATCAGAAGATCATTCAGAAGCAAGGGCTTTGGGTTTGGTTATGGTACCTGGTCGTCACATCATTTCTATTCATTTAGATGATTGGTTCAGTGAAGAGGCGATATCAAAGAGAAAACGATGTACTTCTAACAGTGAATAAACAATAGAATATTTATTATCAATTAAAAAAAAAACAATCATTTATTTAGTTTGTATTTTCACATAATTACAATGGCATATTTGTACTGTCTTTCATCTCCTTCATGAATTTATTTATCTTGACTGAAATGAAATATATGATAAATTGTATCAAATGGATTAAAAAAAAAAATAAAACTTGACATGTATATAAATAATTTCTACCTTTCTTTCACACATCGCTCCTCTATATTGAAATATTCTTGTTCTAATTTTTTATTAGTCAATATTTCTCTATCTTTATGTTTAATAGCATCGTCCATTCTCTCGCACAATGTCATTGCTAAATTATCCATTCCAGCTGAATGACTTACAATAGTTGCTGCCTCGGCCATTCTCTGAACATAATCCATATGACTAATTAATTGCTGGAAATAAAAATTAATATTCTACATTAATACAAAACCACAAATTAAATTAAACATCTCATTATTTAATTATTCTTACTCCTAATATCTTTTTTTTGTTTTGCATTTCACATCTTGCAGCAATTATCATATCTTGATGCTCATCATTGACTTCATATATCAATGTATCCTCCATAAGACTCATTAATTGTGATAATAATGCTCTGTAATAAAATATTTCAATCAACAAACTAAAAAATTCTAAACTTTACATTTAATAATGTTTTACCTATATTCTTTGCTTGTACTTTCAATAGCTGAATATACAATTGTAAGAGCTTGCGATGTACTATTGACAGTATCAACAACTGAATGTTTAATTAAATAATCAAAAGATAATTTTTCAACATTCGGTAACTCCAATTTAATGAGTTTTCCTTCATCATTCGGCAATTTATCCTCATCGCAATGCGCGAATAACAATCCAACTCCATACTGAAATAAACATATAGGTTATGATACAGAAAAAAAAAAACAAAGACATATAAAATAAAAAGTATTAAATTTAATACCATCATCGGAATTCGTTTTAATAATGTTCTAAATGCCTGGCGTAGTGCCATTTTACATCCAAATTATTACACATACATATTTATATACATAACATAACCAAATTTACATGTCTTTGAATAATAGCGCGTGCCGGAAATCATGAAATCGTGAAATTGTGAATGAAAATCAAACACAGGAATTCTCTCTCACTCTCTATTACCATTTGCCACACACCACACTGTATGTACATACAAAACTTACATAATCTAGGGATTTTTTTTTTGTCCTTAAATGAAAAAAATATTCGTTACTGACTGTGTGCGTGTGTTTATGGATTCAAATTCTCACCAAATGGCCAATGAACGATCTGGAATTGACCATGCGAAAATATACACAACACAGTGAATGGTGGATATATAAAAAATACTAGACCCAAAAGAGAATTGTGTGTTGTATATACATATATGAACTCTCTCACCATCATTATCAAAACGTCAAGTTGTCTTTCATACTAAATAGTAACTAGTATGAAAATGTATTGGTATGTATTGATATATGTTGTCATCAGGTGTTCTATGGCCAAGAAGAATACACACATCTGAATATCATGGCATAGAGAGTGTGTTCATATGGTTATTGGTGTGTGATATATTGAATTGTGTGTGCGCGCATGAGAGATCCATTGATTATCAGTCGGAGATAAGAAGATGTACTGCCTCACGACAACTCTAAATAAGTGTGTTTATCTCGAGCCAAAAATAATGAGTTGCAAGTAGTAGAAGAGACGAGAGACAAGAGAAGTTTAGGATTTAATTAAGTAGAGAAACGATACAAAAAAAAAAAAAAATATATATACATACCCCACATACATACACGAAGCAGACGAGAGCCAACGAGTAATGGGAAGATGGTGAAAAAGTATTACGATTACTGGCATGGGTTCACAATCGTTAGAAATATTGAGACAAGGAATCTGGGCGAGCTTGACAGGAGGCTGGTTCTACGATCCACATCTCGATGTCTTTTCAAATACATTTCATCTATATGTCTGGCTGTTTTTGTTATGTCTACCATTTACAATTTATCTCGTAAGTTATTTTACCAATTGTGATTATTCCCTTGTTCATTTGATTAACGATTGTATGCTAATGAAAATATTTAACATTGTCATGCTATTGAATTATGGTATATTAAATGTATGGTTTATTAATTACAGTTTTTTCCACCAACGTTTTATGTATGGCTGGCATACTGCGTATCTATTGTGACACTGTTTGGCACGATAAAATGTGTGAATCATGCATTACATTGTGTCTATGATACGAGCGAATGTTTAGAGGAACCAGGACCATGTGTAAGTCAAAAGAAATCAGAGAGCGAAAAACAACGTGCGGCTCGTAGTAAATGCCATAATCATTGTTTAGATCAGGTTGATCTTGGTATTGAATTGCAAGTATTAAATGGTGAATAATTATTTAATATTATTTTTATAAATATTCAATAAGTAATCTATTATGCATTGATTATGTAAAGTTATTTATTTATTTATTTTTTTTTTTTGTTTATTTGTAAATAAGGAAAAACTGATACTCCGCCCGTGGAATGTTCTTCAAGAAATTCATACATCGAACAAAATGCACAGAGTGCTGATGCTGATAGTATAACTTCAGAGTATACTCGCGAAAAACCGAATTCAACGATAGATTTAAAAGTAGAAATTCATCGTAAAAATAGTTCGGAAAGTTCAGAGGAAGCGCAATTAAATAAACCAACGGCAACAAATATAAATGTGCATGAGGCTGAACTTGTTTCTACACAAGAATATGAGCCCAGACTTAAAGGTGAATTGTTAAATGGCATTCAATATCTGTTTAAACTATCGTATATGATATTGTTAAATAGATAATAGTCTGAATGAATTGAAATGAAATTGTATTAGTGTAATATTTACTGTAGGGTTAATATTAATTGAATAATAAATTTTAGAATGGCGATTAAAGCGTCAAAAATGTGTGGTGATAGCCGAGGTAGATCGACCAAGTGTGAGAAAGTTATGCAGACACGCGTCAGAAGATTCTCAGAGTCGTCACGCGAAGCAAGGGACATTGGGCAAAACTGGGTCTGAAAGTCGAATTAAACAAACGAGTTCACTCGAATTAGAACAACATGGTGAGGATTATCCATACTGGAAATCTAATCAAAGTGTTAGACGTCTTGCATCGAATTCTGTTCCCATGGAGACACATCTCACCACAGATCATCCACAAAGTATGGAAACAATTTCGAAGAAAAAAGATTTAGACAAAATTAAAATGCCGTCACATCCGCAATCATTGGAGGTAAAAATAAATACAATTTCTAATTGCTCTACTTTTTTATTTTTTTCACATATAAAAGATTGATAATTACTTTGATTTTTTTTTTCCACCAGGTGATTGCTAAAAAACTCCATCAACAATTAGTACATCCACAAAGTCTGGAGACAATCGGTGCAACAAATAAAAATTCCGGAACTGGAGATGATAATAATTTACCTCTTCATCCACAAAGTTTAGAAACAATAAATACAAAAAAGGTTAAGAGTTAATAAATTTATTCATCAGTTCGAATTGTAATAAATAATTTTCTATTAAAACCATTTCAGATATTACCACAAAATACTTTGAAACGAAATCAATTGCAATTACTGCCGTATCTCAGTTATGGTTCTGAAATTGTCCATCCAATTGCAGAACAGAGTGATGAACAATTTGTCAACGAAAGTGCTGGCGGTTATAGTTTACGGGATTCATACAGTCCATTACTCACACGAAAAACAATGGGTGATTCGGATGCGTATTCAAATCGCGACCGAAGTCTAAGCGCCGGTGGTTTTGATGATAGATTCGCTAGGTAAATTAAATTTGTTTCTTGAATGATTATAATTTTCAATACAATACTTTAATTATTCTATTTGTATTTTTTCTTAGGTTTAATGGGGAAGTGGCAATAGACGATGATTCGGCGAATTCTCGTGAAGCACTTTTAGAGGAAGGAAAAGAAACGTATAAAAGGCGATTTAGCAATGCAAGTCAAAGTAGCCATGAATTATCAGATGGTGAACGACGAAAACCAATATCTGATGATCATGGAAAAAAATTAGATGATCCACTAAATTGTGGTAGCATCGTAGGGATCGATTGGCTTTTTGAAAATAGTGATTGTACAGCGGAACCATGGCCAAATAAAAGTAAGTTTGGATAATTATTATCAACACTTATATATATATATATTTGTATTTTATTCATTAAATATTGTCCAAATGATTGGTGATAATAAAAAGATTGAAAGTATGCTAAAAAAATTTGTCGCGATTGATAAATAGAATAAATTCATATTTATATTTAACGGATAATATTTTCGGTGCATCTCTAAGAAAATGATTAATTCGGATTAACTACATCGAGTTTAAAACCTACCATGTTCTATTCGATTTTTGCTGCCAGTTTTTTGGACGTTCCCTCGGTCTGACGATACGGATACTTCGGAGAGCCTACAAACAGCTAGTACGGATTGTAAGTCACAATTTAGATTTAGCATTAGACATCCCGGTACACCGAAATAGGAAGTTATCCCATAAATATATATTCATAAATTACGACTTTACAATGTCGATCATTGAAATTATATCCCAATATTATTTTTATGTGAATTATAAACTTTATAAAAATTTGTTTGTCAATTAAATTTGTAGATTTCCATGGTAAAGAACCGGATTCTGGATCTTCAAGTACAACAACTTTAAGTATCGACAACGAAGTGAGAAAAACCCTATTACCAATGCCTAGTACTATAGACAGTAAACGTCATCAAGGAGCAATTCCAAAGCAAAATAGATCACAAGTGTGTCAAGATATATTAAATGATTCAGTGAGTCGTTCGTCTGAGTCGTCAACGAATAAACCTCGCCGAAGATCGGAGGTACGTCGAAAACGATCCGAACGAAAACGTTCAAAGGATAATAATAATTTCGAACAAGCCAGCAGTTCAAACAACGAATTGAGCACACTTCTGTCCAATCCAGCACCACCATTATTAGCAGCATTACTTAAATCTGATACTAATCAACCAAATGGATCAATGAATGCCGATTCTATTGAACCTGGTCGAGTTCCAGTTGCAAATCTATCACGAAAAATTCGTCCGGCAAAATTGCAACGTCAAAGAGCTCTTCGTGGACCACGCTATGCACGTGAACAAAATTTAGATCCATGCGCTACACTTATTGGTTTTATACCAAATGGAGATTATAATTTACCAACAAATTATAATGACATAACGCATGATGTAACATCCTGTCGTGTTAGAGATCGAAGGCTTGGTTATATTGATGGGAAAAATTGTGCGCCAAGAGCACCAATACCACTATCTTATGGTACGAATGATGTAATATTGAATTCTTTGTTGACACTACCGCAAAAATTAAATGTTCCAACGGATGGTAATTGGCTACCAGTTTCACTTAGCAATAGTTGCAGCAGTTTGTCATTAAATTCTGCAGGTCTAACAGTTATTATTGATACACCGCCAGTGTTATCGAGTCCGGCAAATCATCAAACTAAAACACAAAATTCATTGCCTACAAATATGGTATCTGTAAACGCTGGGAATTCAAATACATCTGATCCTGGTATGTTATTTGAACGAGATTTGTTTTTTCGTATGATTGCCGATCGTAGTGGTCGAATACATCATTTACTTGGTAATAGTAATTTAAATGGCCAATCATCAGATAATCCAAATCAAATGCCAGTACTTCCATTGCCAACGCATCAAGAATCTGATATAAATACGAGCTTATCGTGGAATCGTTTTCTCGATGGTATAGATGGACAAACTGAAGCAAAAGTCAAACCAATAAGGCATTATTACAAATGGAAAATCGGAAAACTTCCACATATTAAAATACGATTTGATCGTTTATCTTTATTGGCTTTACTCGATAGAAATTTAACGATATTAGAAACAATAATATCGACATTATTGGCTGTTTCTGTAGCTGGACTTGGATTACAAATACTTCAACGTGGCTTTTATCGTGATATTTTTGCATTCATATTTTGCTTCGTCACTGCCGGTTGTCAGTATTCACTTTTAAAATCTGTGCAACCTGATGCAGCATCACCAACACATGGATTTAATCGAATAATTGTTTTTTCACGACCAGTTTATTATATAATTGTTTCAAGCATTATTCTTATTCTCAGTGAATCACTGCAACACTTTAAAAATTCCGATTTTCGAGTGTATGGATTACGTGTAGCTGATTACGATACAATTGACCAAGTGAGAAATGTTTTGCTGATATTCCTCTTGGCATTTCCAATAATATTTTCCCTGGGACTTTTTCCCCAAATTAATACGTTTCTCATGTATATTTGCGAACATTTGGATATACATTTATTTGGTGGAACTGCCACAACATCACTCGTATCCTCTGTATATTGTCTTGTACGCAGTATCATAATAGTTGCAACTCTTTATGGATTTGCATATGGCGCATTAACAGAACCAAAATCATCGCAACATATTTTATTTTCAATTTTTGCGGGTCTACTCGTTCCAGTGTCCTATCATTTAAGTAGATCATCATCAGATCCAAGTGTCATCTGGGACATAGTAAAAACCAATTTATGGCCGCCGGAAATGTATCTTGAAGAAATGGAAGCAAAAATAATTGAAAATACATCGAGAAGAGAACCACCATCAGTTACAGGTGGTTATAAAGAAACAAAAATTCGTGCATCAGTGAGAAAAAAAGATGTAAAAATAAAGATTGGTGAACCAATATCAGATTCAGAATTGGTTGATCCACTGCCAAAAAAATTACGATCAACAGTAAAGGCACGATTAAAAAATGATTTAATTGTTTGCACTGTAATTGGTATTTTATCATTTGCAATTCATTGCTCAACTGTCTTTACAGCTTTACAACCAGAGTTGAATCCAGTATTATGGGGTATTGCCAGCTGTTTGGGATTTATTTTGCATTATATTGTACCACAATTAAGAAAACAATTGCCATGGTTGTGTTTGGCTAGACCAATGCTTAGAAGTCACGAGCATGCACAGTTTGAAGTACGTGAACCTGTAAAAATAATGTGGTATGAAAAAATTTATGTGTGCCTGTGTTTTCTCGAGAGAAATATTCTCTATCCCATTGTTTTTCTCGGCGCACTCACAGAATGTTCATCGAAAATTGTAGAAAAATTTGGGGAAAATATTGGCACATTAATTATCGTTGTGTGTGGATTAAAATCATTACGATCTGCTTACTCTGATCCATCATCACGTTATCTTGTGCTAATTTTTTCTGTATTATTCTTCAAAATTGACTACAAAGATTTAAGTGAAACATTTCTCATCGATTATTTTATAACTGGAATAGCGTTTGCCAAAATCTACGAACTCTTATTGAAAATACGTTTTGTCGTGACTTACATTGCACCTTGGCAAGTAACTTGGGGCAGCGCATTTCACGCTTTTGCACAACCATTCTCCGTTCCACATTCAGCAATGTTATTTCTTCAAGCTACAATATCAGCAATATTGAGTACACCGCTCAATCCATTACTTGGCAGTGCTATTTTTATTTGTTCTTATGTGAGACCGATTAAATTCTGGGAACGTGATTATAAAACACGTAGAGTTGATCATTCAAATACAAGAATGTCAGCACACTTAGAGCGTAATCTTGGAGCAGATGATAATAATCTTAATTCAATTTTTTATGAACAATTAACGCGGTCACTTCAGCATAGTCTTTATGGTGATCTTGCATTAGGACGATGGGGAAGTGTCGAACAAGGCGATTGTTTTCTACTTGCGTCTGATTATCTCAATTGTCTAGTGCATATAGTACAATTAGCCAATGGCTTAGTAACATTTCAATTACGCGGCCTTGAATTTCGTGGTACTTATTGTCAACAACGTGAAGTTGAAGCGATATCAGAAAATATTGAAGAGAATGATAATTGTTGTTGCTGTGAAATGGGCCATTTATCAAATGTTTTAAGTATGAATGCGGCATTTGGACAACGTTGGCTTGCATGGGAAGTAGCAAGTGCCAAATATGTACTTGAAGGATACTCAATATCTGATAATTCAGCTGGCTCAATGTTACAAGTATTTGATTTTCGCAAAGTACTCGTAACGTATTATGTAAAGAGTATTGTTTTTTATGCCATTAAATCATCAAAATTGAAACAATGGCTGGACAATTTAGACATTAAAGAGGCACTTAAACCAACGCTTGAAAAAAATTTTGTTGATCTTGATCCTGTATTCAATATGAATATCGATGAGGATTTTGATTTTCGTGCCAGTGGCATTACTCGAAGTAGTTTTTGCAATGTTTATCTTGATTGGATTCAATTTTGTGCTGTTAAAACAGATAAAGCACTTGAGAGAACACGAGATTCCTTTCTCGTATCACTGTGTCTTTCATTAAGTTTATTGGGAAGACGAGTATTGGGCGCAGCTTCACATAATACTGTATCAAGCGTTGAATTTTTTCTCTATGGACTTCATGCACTGTTTAAAGGCGATTTTCGTATAACATCATTGCGTGATGAATGGGTATTGCATGATGTAGATTTATTACGTAGTGTTGTGGCCAAGGGCGTAAGAATGGCATTGAAATTACATCAAGATCATTTTATGAGTCCAGAGCAATATGATGAACCTTCAGCATTATATGAAGCAATTGATAATCACGATCGTCATTTGGTTATTAGCCATGAAGCCGATCCATTATGGCGCAATGCTGTTTTAAGTGGTGCACCAAGTTTATTAGCACTTCGACATGTTTTAGACGATGGCATAGACGAATATAAAGTGATCATGTTGAATAAACGTTTTTTAAGCTTTCGTGTTATCAAAATGAATCGTGAATGCGTTAGAGGATTATGGGCAGGACAACAGCAGGAGCTTGTTTATTTGAGAAATCGAAATCCTGAAAGGGGATCAATACAAAATGCTAAACAAGCATTGAGAAATATTATTAATAGTTCATGTGATCAGCCAATTGGTTATCCAATTTATGTATCACCACTTACTACCAGTTATGCAGAGACTAATGAACAATTGTGTTCAATCATTGGTGGACCACTTAGTTTAAATGCAATCAAACATAATGTGATCAAGCTGTGGAGAAAGTAATAATCAATATTTTATTAATGATAAATTTTAGTTATTAATTAGTTGATTTTTTTTTTTTTATATTTTTATTCTATTTATTTGTAATATTTCAGAGTTCGAAGACGATGTGGACAAGGTTGTTCGTCAGGCGGTACTGGGTCTCAAGATGACGGTGGATTTGGTAACGACGGTGTTTATGCAATGACTACTTACAATATTCATTCTGGTAAAATAAATAGTTTTGTCTGTTTATCTGCCAGAAATTAAATATAACAATAAAATTTATGTATATATAAATTGTTTCTGTTATTTTAGGATACAGTCAATCTGGTCATAATACCTCTGGATCACAATCAATGGATTCAGGATGTCAAATAGGTCCGTCTACTGGCCGAGGATCTTTGGGACGTGCAAATACCGGGTCACTCAGTGGCAATCGTGGTTCATTGGCGTCCGTTGGTAAACCAACGAGCTCAACATTGGCCAGTCTCGCTGGACTTTTGAGTAATAATGATATAAAAACCGAATCTAAATGCGAAACAAGCTTCTCTGGGAAAGTTGATAAAGAAGAAATATCACAACGTGTTAGGATAATGGATCCAAATCAGGTTTATGATGCAATTAATCTTGGTCGACGCATTGATGTTATTTGGCCTGATGAACGAATGAGACAGCAAGGCGGTAGAACCGGTTGGCAACATTGGGTGCCGGAACGTGGAATGGAAGGTTGTGTTGTTCATCGATGGTTACCAAATCATCGTGATCCCAATCGACGTTCGCACGTTGATAAAGTTATTTTACTTGTGAAAATAGATGATAAATATGTGCCGATTGCCGAACAAGGTGTACGAGATTTGGGTGCGGAAGTTTAATGAATTTATTTAAAATAACGTGAAATTGTAAATGTTTTTTGCCTGACATTCAACGAACTTTAGTGCAAAAGTTGATGAATAGTAAACAAAATATGTTGCTCATTTAGGAGCCATATAATCGTGATTGCCGCGAGATCATAGTAGCAACATTGCTGTGACTCAGTACTATACCAAACCCATTGTACAATATTTTGTATTATAATAATGTTATATTTCTCTTATCAATTATTTTTTTTTTTTTTTTTTTTTTTTTTTTTTGCGTGCATCATTGACGACGTATCAGATCTATAATATTTGTCAATGAATGTGAGACTGCCTGAAAGTCTTTTATATATCAATAAGTTAGACGAATGAAGAAAGAAAAATATTCTTGTCGTTGTTGTTTATGAAATGAAAAAATAAATGTTTTATTCGCGGAATGGCAGAAAATAATACAACGATAAGATGTTTTTATATAAAGAAGAAAAAAAAAAAAAGAATAATGGAAATTAATAAGAAATTAATATGGATGTCGAAATTTGTATATAAATGTCATTCGTGTTTTTCTACATTTTGTTACAATTTTTTTCTAAAAAGACTATGCGATAGTGATAAGCTGTAGATAGCTAAAAAAAATAAAAATACGTTTGTGCTAAGATTAAAAGAGGATGAAAATAGCATTGAAATAAAAGTACTATAAATCATAAAACTCACGATAATAAAGGAAGAAAAATCTTGTATCAGATAGGGACATATCATGAGTTTAAATCATTGTCATCACATTATCAAAATGTTAAGTTTAGATATATTAATTCTATAATTGTCATAATTTTTACGCGGCCACAATTATATTTGTTCAATAATATTCAAGCTATATTTGTCTATTTATTGGCTTTCAAATGAATTTATTTACAATCAGCTCAATCGCATATTCGTTTTTAGTTCGATTAATTTTTTTTTTTTTACTTAATTTTAATTGTGCGTATAAAAACTGGTCATGTATATGTACAGAAATTTGAATTATGCATCTAGTTACTTACAGATTGGGAATTCTAATTGTATCTTCATAAATTTTTGTATTTCATTAGTTTTAATATCTTTTTTTTTTCATGTAAATAAGCAGCGAATCACAGCATTGCCTTATCATGGTGTATCTAATTTACACCTGACTGATAATGAAAATAAAAGAAAAAAAAATTTAGCTAGTCGTTTTAATTGCTGGCAAAGGAGCAATTAAGAGTGAATTGATGAAGAGAGAGTATTACGCGATGGAAAAATATCATTGTAAAATTCCATAGAAGATAAACAAAAAAAAACATTGACATACACAAAACACATCGTCAAATAATAACAGCAGTTGCATTTCATCGGCCTATTCTGTCATGTATTTGACCGTGTATTTCAATAATAATCTTAATAAGAAAAAAAAAAAAGTTAATTATATATGAAAGTCCATGAAAAATAAAAAAAGCTCAATTGAAAAACCGATCCATTTTGTTATCTATTATTTGCTGATATTTCATCTGGCATAAATTATTTGATTAATTATATTATATTAAATACTTTTGAAAAATGCAATCAGAAAAAAAAAAAAATTCCATATACACAATGAGAGTTAAAGAAAAATAATTAAATTAATCAAATAAAATTATGGATAACTTAATGAATAATGATTATATTAAATTGAACTTTATTATGATATAACAACGTGATTAGTTTTTAAGGATATTTTATTCTACATTCTGGAGATTTAAAGAGTAAAAAGAAAAAAAAAAGAAAAATTACGAAATAAAACGAGAAATAGAGACAATGAAAAATGCAAAGGCCCCTTATTAATGTTTATTGACGATGAATATAATGTAATGTATATTATAAATGAAGAATAGAGGAATTTTTTTGATTATGTTATATTATTGCGATAGCGCATAAATATATTATTGAAAAAAAAAGAAAAAAATTAATAAAGTCTATACGGTTTTATCTTAAAATTTAATAAGTATTACAACGAAATATATATTGACGAGCGAAATCACGATACTTTGTTCAAACAATACAAAAAAAAAAAAAAGAGAGTGATATATAATAATAAAATAATACGCCTGTATTTGTTACTACAATAACAATAATATTATTACACTTTTGCATTTATTTCAACTCTGCAAGTAGAACATTTTTTTCCAATTGATTTTCATAAAAATCATGTCATTATTTTTGTTTTCATTATTACAAATTTCATTTATAACTAAATCCATAAATATCCTTTGACAATTTAAATTAATATTAGATTGACTGATATATTCGTGGCGATAAATAAAATGTTGAAGGAAATAAATTTAAAATGGCCATATACTTTTGATTCAACGATAAAAAAAAAATAAATGGAATATAACGACTAAGTCACTCGAGCAATTGAACTCAAAAAAAAAATTGTTTCATTCATTTATTTTCTATTTTAAGAATTTTTATCTCATGTATCTGACTTAGAGTGTGTCAATTTTTTAATTAGATTTTCAATCATTGCAGCGTCGACTAGACCAATAAACTTATCGATAACAAGACCATTTGATACAGCTATAACAGCGGGCACAGCTTTTACTTCAAAAGTATGTACTAATTCAGGATTTTGTTCAACATCTATAATTGCCAAATGTAAATTTTCCATAGGACTTATAAGCTCCTCTAATTTAGGAGTGAGAATTTTACATGGATCACACCATTCAGCATGAAAATTAACTATTACTGGCACATTACTATTCATTACTTTATCAACAAATTCAGTATTATCTGAAATTTCAAATTTCTTATTGCTTCGGCTTAACAACGTAATATTTCGCATTGATAATTTTACAATATTACGTATATTACATAACATTTTGGCAGTTGTTAATAAAAAAATCTCTATAGAATTAACAAATTAAATTTTTATATATTGTTATTAGAGAGCGCTTGAATAAAAAGAGCTTCTCAAAAAGGAAAAAATAAATTATATACGTACGAATATATAAATATTACTTTAAAAATATGGCATCAATTTTATCAATATATCCAGTTTGTAATTCGTTGAGGTTTTTTACATTCCATTAATTCGTATTTAACATATCCAAATATTGCAATTAATGAAGAACCAGCTAATACAGTTAACAGTATCACACGCCAAATGAAGAGCTGATCATACGGCTACAAAGGTAAATCTCAAGATAATTATTATATACACATAATAATGTGAATAAGTATTAATTAAAAAATGTTATAAAATAAATTATACCTTTTCCTGATGTGATGCCGGGTTATCAGAACTTCTTGGTACACTAATTAATATTATTGTAATTATTGCAGTTACTGCAATAGCAATGGCACCAATTCTTTTATCAATTCTCAGTGATACAGTAAATATTAATGCGGCTGATAGCCACAATGTTAGAATAACAAATAGTCCAATTCCAATTCCAAAAACAAGATTTGTCATCACCCTAAAAAAATTCAATTTCATTTATAACAGTTTATATAATCATTATCAAACTATTGTGCCTTTAGGAAAGTAGAAAAATAAAATATTAGCATATATATATATATATGTGTAATGAGTGAAAATAATGTTGATTCTTGAAAGAAAAAAATTTTATCATAACCTAATAATTTATTTTTATTACCTTGTTATTTCGGTGCAAAATTCTAAGTGAAATGCATTCGTTTGTACATAAGGTAAAAAAATTATAAGTTGATTACGAAATAAAATATCGTCTCAAATAAACATAGAAGATTCATAAAATTTATAGTCACTGATATAATGACTTATTTAAAGTGTTACTGTAGTAATATTACTGTACATTTGCAATTGCAAAATGTATTTTTTATGCATTACACACACATATTGGCTTGTCGATAAAAGAGGTTAGGTTACCTCTTTTATCTACTATTGCTAATGAGACAAACAAATTTTTTCCAAAATACGTCATATAAATTTTACAATATTATATATATAGTATAAATATAAAAAAACAAAATGGTGGCATCAACAATGTTTGAATATGGACAGTGAAATTTTGAACAATTATATTCATTGATTGAAACTAGGAGAATTGAAATAACTGCATATAATGGATGAATCTGTATTGGAATTTTTGAGAGATATTGGAGTAGGAGTCAGACCTATTCGTGATCCTTTTTTTGATGAATCATACAGAGTTTGTAAGGTTTTTCAAAGAACTGGTGTCACTGTTGAAGACGATGAAACTCTGTGTCATAAAGTGTTTGTATTTTTTGAAATTAATATAAATATTAATTCGTTGAATAATATATCAGCTGTACATTTATTAAATTAATTAATATTTATTATTACAGAATGTCGGAATTTGTATGCAATGCAACAGGATGTCAAGCTGCATTTGATAATCTATTGAATTTTGAAGTTCATTATAATACCACACATAGATATACATGTGGTGAATGTAAAAAAATTAAATCTAGTGCAAAACTTCTTGAAATTCATATACAAGAAACTCATGATAGTTTCTTCAAAATATTATCGGAGAAACAACCGATGGTAAATCTTTAAAAACTAATCTAAACAAATAATTTATCACAATACATTATGTATATTCAATAAAATTATAATTTATTGTATGAATATGATATAATTAATCAATGTATTTCTTCATTTTCAGTATCAATGTTATGTTTCGAATTGTGATGTTAAATTTATGAATGCTGAGATGAGAAAGGAACACTGCATAAGTATTCATAAATTTCCAAAGCATTTTAGATTCGAAAATGAATCTCGACAAAAAGATAAAGTGGAAGAGAAAGTAATTTCTCAGGATTCAATGGATATAGATCAATCGATGAAAAAATTGCAGATATCTAAAAAGTTAAAAATGAATTTAAATAGAGGTCAAAAAATGAAGACATTTATACCACGTATGGGAAATACGAATGATAATACATCAATAATTAAAAAAGGTCAATTGTCAGAAATACCACAATCTTCAAAACCGACTTCTTCATCACTAGTATTTATCCCTAGACAGTTAACTCACAAACCACTCTCGAAGGTAGTTACTCAAAGCAAATCATTGGAAAACAATAGTAAAGTACTAGAAAATGATAGTATGATGCAACTAGCAGAAGCATTACCAAGTTGATTACTATCTTAAGACATTTCTCACAGATAAGATAAAGAAAATGTAATTATAGCACCTATATATGGAATTAATATTTTTGATAATACAAAAAAAAAATTTTTTTTTGATGTGGAGTTTATTTTGTTTTCTATTATAAATATATTTTAATAATTACAATAGTTATTTTATTTACATATTAGAATTTTACATGAAAAATTATCCAAAGTTGCAATGGAAAATATAATTTATTTCTATGTCTTAATTAAATTATCTACAGTTTCACTTTGTCATTCCCTTAATTATTATTGACTTTATTCAATTATTTTTAAATATAAATATTACTTGTTAGAAGTATTTGTCCATTATTCCAAACTAAATGAAAAAAAAAAAAAAAAAAAAAAAAAGAAAAATAAATTGCCATTGTTTTTAACGTTATGTCTTTGGATACAGCAATTGAATGAATTTTTCTTTTCGTTTCATGTCATCATTATCTATCATGTTACTTAATTATAATAATTAAAGAAAGCCGTTCAAGCAATATAATTAAAGAAAATAATTCATGATAGTAGGAATGCAGTAATTTCAGAAAATATTGAATATTCATCTAAATTATTACTTTGTCATAATCACTATCCGACGCGACAAAAAAGAACATGGTACACAATAATGTAATTTCGTAATTCTTTTTTTTTTTTTTTTTTTCTTTTCTAAAATACTTGATATAAGAAATAATTATTTAATACCAATTAAGGAACCTAATTTCGTCAATTCATTTCTCAACGCCTGAACTTCATATTTAAGTTGTGCATTTTCTCGTTCAAGGTATGCAGCACGAATCGCAATTTCATCTTCTTTGGCACGTCGTGCATCCCTGGATTTTTTCGCCGCTTCATTATTCTTGCGTCTTCTCTCCCAATATGCAGAGCTTTTAGCGTCATCTGTACTGGTTGGTGTCGCTGATGGACTTCTACTCCTTCTCATTTTAATATTTGTAGTTTTATTTGTATTTCTTACAGTTTCCATCATTTGATTACGGAACTTCTCATATTTTTCCTTTGCAGATTTATCTCCCGACAGTTCAGGTGAGGTCATGATCATTGCTAAAGGATTTTTTGGATACGCTTTAAATGGTCTTGGTGCTTTCTTCACCATTCCAGATGATACAAGAGACTTTGGAATATTATTTTGACATTGTGATACAGGATTATGTGCAGCTAACGATGTAGGTACATGAAATTGTGATGAATTATCGTTTACCATGGCGTTCGCTAGTATTGTTGCAACCGGAAATCCCGGCTGGCCAAAAGGTAATCCAGAATATACTGATAAATTTTCTGCTCCCGATAAATTATATTGTGGATACATTGAATAAAATTTTTGTTTATTAGGCGAATCTGAATCTGAGGGTGGTGTCATCATAAATGTGCGTACGTCAAATGGACTTTGACTCTCATTAATGCATATCATTTGACGAGATTGATTTAGATGATGATCACCAGTAGTGGTAGTGGCTTCACGCATTGATGTCGAAGATTTTGTTTCCAAAGACAATGGATCAAAATTTGATGAATTCGTATCATTATTACTCTCTTCGTCGTTTTGTTTTTTACAAGACAAATCTAATATTGACGGCGAGATATTCTCACTTTTCGATGTGAAATCTAGCGGCTGATTGCAATCTTGCGGCGTTGGCTGAAGACCGTACGACTGCATTATGATGAGTGGAATTATCGTCGGCTGTAAATAAAAAAAAAATATACATATTATATATCAAAAAAAAATTATTTGAGTAAGGCGAAATAAGAATGATTTTTCTATTCGAAAAAATTCATTCGAAATGACTCAATAATATGAGATCATCAACCACCGACAGATAGGTAAATACACTTTGAAATACAACTATGAAACAAAATATAATATTATGTAAAGTTATACACATATTATTCCAAAATAATTTTGTAAATCAAATAATTAAAAATTTTTTATTGCAGGAACAAATAAAATTAACAAAAATAAACTTGATAGAGAACAAAATAGAAAATACTACAAGTAATGAAAATAAGTAAACAAAAATAAATATATTATAAAGAGATGTATAAATTACTTACCAAAAAGTTTATCCGAAAGCTGCAATCACTCAATATCACAACACTGTATATCAGTCTCAATATTAATTCTCAAAGATAATTACCAATGAGTAAATCAAAAATAGAAATAAAATTATATTAACGTAATATTATATTCCGCACGATTGTTTAGAGTAAACTGATTTGATTGTATTCACATTATCCCGTTTAGAACTTATATCTTGGTTTCATTGATGATGATATATTAATGTTAACTTGTCGATAGATATCACGCGTTTGCTAGAAAAACAGGGGTATCTTGAGTTTATATACCGTCATCCCTTGTAAGATTGAACTAACGACTATTGGAAAAAGGAGGGACTTTTCTTTGACGACATTAGGAATGAACGAATTGTAGAAGAGAACGAATGATGTGGAAAAATAGTAGGGATATAGATGACCATTTGAAAATTTGGTGGGAGATGGTTGCACGCGTCAAACGAATAAGCTTTTTCAAAATGTTTTGGTGTCACATTCAAGTTTATATATATAATTTTATCTACCAATTATCAACTTGCGCACTAATCGAAATTTTTGATAAACTGAAGCTTTGATAATCTAATGATATATTTATTCTATTAATTGTTCTTTTTTTATCACCGTCTAGTACTCGTGTTGACAATGACGAAATAGCAATTTTTCCGAGTAAAGAAATTATACGGCAAGGGGCTTATCCTCATAACGGTGAGGATTTTTAGACCTGAATTTTTACAAGCTAGAGCAAAAAAAAAAGGGGCGAAAAAATTTAAAAGAAAATTTTCAAAACGAAAAAAAAAAAAATAAGAGAAAGCATTCGTACATGTTATATTGTACAAGAACTATTTAGGTAATCCCGGTGTTTGTCAAACTTCGACTCGTCTATGATAAAAGTAACGCAAAGGGACATAATAATACCAAAGACCCTTTCAATTTACTTAATCTCTGAGAAATAATTTTTACAACATTCTTAGTTGGGAGAATAATAAAAATATTCGCATCAACAAAACAATATTATATATACGTAAAATCTACAATATAAAATAGAAAAAAAAATACATCAATTTGTAAATTATGTTAATAAAATAAGTAATATTTAATTATTTATCTTATCTAAATGTGATAATAAATAGTGAATAATATTCGACTCGATAAACAAGTACGTTATTTGATCCAGTAGAATATTATTTATAATTTCTTATATTATTTACCATTCTGATATTTTCTCTAAGATTAATCTATCGTCTTGACAGCCACCCCACCGTGAAAGATACATAACTGTTAGAAAAATCAACTTACTTGACGTACTAAATCCTTTACCTAAAACCAAATAGCGCCTAAAAGAGTTAAAATGTGGATGCATGACGCTACAGGTTGTCCGGTCCTGGCAAACGAATTAGACAGTAATATTCCGTCGGTAGCTAAATACAATATACATATATATATATACATATATACAATTGTCATTTACTTAGAGAATTTTTCGAGACATGCAAATGAGAGTGAAGAATAGGTCACGAATACTTGAAAATTTCTTAACCCTTCTTTACTCTTCTGCAATATTTTCGTTACCTCATTGTTTTCATTTCTACCATTTTCTTCTGACACTCAATTTATGAATTATGACTTTTTCCAACCTTCACCTGCATTTACTTATCGTGTAGAATTCCTGCGGATTTACGTAAAGGCATCATAAATTATAATAGACCGAGTGAAATTTGCGAAACTAAAAGAAGAATAAATCGAAAGGATTGACTTTAAGTATTAGTTCTCCTAAAACAGATTTATTTGATAAATGTTCGATATGCATATTTTCTATAATATTCCATTTTCTTATATTAGTTTGAAAATATTTATAATTCACCATGCATAATCCATATTTATTACTTTTGATTATTTATAATATTCACACATTTCTTGCAAATATTTCAGAGAAAGTTATCATGAAAATTTTTCAATTTACCTATATAGATAGCTACCTAATAAAATTGAATTTTGACAACTGTATTTACAGTTAATAATAAACAAGCAAATATTATTCAAGGATTTTTCTTTATTTGTCCTTTTTTTTTTTTTGCATAGCCATTGGCTTCATAAGAATTGTTTGGGAAAGAGCTAAATTGAGAAGTAGAGAGAATATAAAAAAAAAAAAAAAGGTGGTAGTTGTCAAAGAAAGCGTCTTATTATGCCGTCGAACCCCATATAATCATGGTAAATTTGGTCCTCGAACATTTATAAATGTATATATATTCTAGCTCATATGTAGCTATAAACTCTAAAGGACATACCATGTTTTCACCCTCAATCCGTTGTTCATTTTCAAGTATTGAAATGCCAACTCATTCACCCCCTCATCGTACACTCTTTCTTTTTTTTTTTTTCCCATGTATACAAATTTTTGCTCGATCTTTTGGTCACATAACCCAGATTTGAATAGTGCGTGTCCAACCACAACCCGTTATTCGAAATTTTCATCTCTTTTACCTACATAAAATACTCATAAGGAAAATAAAGATGAAGAGTATACTCCCGTTTATTTTTTCCATCATCCCATCTGCTGCACCTTCTCCCACACAATTATAACGGTAAAGATAGCACGGTGAATTTACCATGCATATTTTATTTTATATATATTAATTCACATTAATTTATACTAAAATATATATATTTTAGCTTACATAAAAAATTGTCATCATCACTAATTTTACTTTCCAATTTCAATAGTAATATCAATATGCTTTGGGAATTTTATTAAATAATATTTAGATATAAATAATTGTTAATCACAATTTGAGTAATGGAATTTTTTTTTTTTTGTAATAATCAATTGAGGAAGAAAACAAAATTATAGCGACAAACGAAATGTATAATTAGAAAATAATATATTAAAATTGTAATTAGTGTCATATAATGACGTCACAGCAATATGAAATAGCTTGATAATTATTGAAGTATATATTTAATAATTAAAATACTAAAAGTACAATTGAATGAATAATTAGCTGTGTCAAACAGTAGTGAATTAATACCATCAAGTACACATTAAATTTTCCCATTTTTAATTCGTTATTTTCAGAAATATTTATTCATAATGAAATATATATTTAAGTCACCCCCTGCAGTTTTAAAATATTTGTGAAGCCTTCAAAATTAGATATAATCTACTATTTAACATGTCTACAGACAACAATTTGCTAAATATTCTTACAATAATTTACATGTAAATTTGATAAGTATATTATTATAATGAAACATGAATGAAGACAGCGTGGCCATTGTAAATTGTTTTCGACTCTTTAAATGCAAAAATACTCATCATGTTAAAATAAACTCAACATGTACAGTTAATAAATTTCAAAATTAATATATAGTAATGAACACCCCAGGTGGTCTCTGTTTCATAAATAATGTAAGATAATAAAGTGTGACCATATAGTTGAGTACCTCAATAAATTCTATTTACATAAAAGACATGTCATTTTGGATTAGTTCACAAAATTTTACAATACACATCAACTATAGATACTTATGTAATTATACTATTGAAAATTAAATCGCAACTATCTAATTTATATGTCATTAAGGTAAATACGTTTGCCTTAGACAATTTTTCTGCAATATATAAAGAATAAAATATGTTATGCTTGGTGTGAGGATCAGAATATGAAGAAAAGAAAAGCAAAATAAAAAAAAGAAGAGAAATGTAGAGAGGAAGTTGTCCAAGGGAGGTCTGAAGATGTTATAAGCATGAGTAAAAACCATTAATACTCCTAATATTTTCCTTCAAAAGATCTATCATTCGTTATTCAGTCAATTTTTGTTGGAGAGTCAGGACGTGAATGAAAAAAAAAAGGAGGAAGAGAGCTGTACTTTTTTTTTTTTTTTGGATTGTTGTTATATGTACAAACAGAAGCTATGTGAGAGATATTAAGACATTTCACCAACTCCCATTGCTTATATTGGTCATTTGTATGTGGATTTTGTTGGTCAGTTGTGGGGCTATTACATGTCGATTTATCAAAAAATAGAATGAAATAAAATAAAGTAAATAAAAGCAAGACCACCGACCAAGTTTTGCCAACAGACTCATGACAATTTGCATACTTCCGGCCCTCCTTCACGCCCATTTCTCTTGTGGGTTATACTTTCATTCTCCCAATAACAATTTCTTTCTTCCAATATATTTTTTTCTATTTCTTTCTCAACGTCAATTGATTTGTCCAACAGAATATATATATTTCTATATTTTGCGCCTTTTCATATTTTATATTTCTCGAATATTACAGCCAAGTTTTCTCATCTCATCTGTCGTTCAAGACTCCAATGAAATTGTTAAATGTAGACAGAAATATATAAAAACGTTGAATTATTTGGAAGATTAATTGTATTGTACTGAAAAAAAAAATAAATATAAATTTAAAAAATAATTATTTTCATTAGATTATTGATATTAAATTCATGTGATGAAGATGTTCATAATTTAAATGGAAAATCTATGAAAATATTGTTGAAACGAGAGTAAATATCTATAGGCCTCTGAGTGTGTTTCTGTGACAACTGTAAAGCTGCGGAAAAAATAAAAACTACCATTCAGGGTTGTCAACAAAAACTTTTGTGGAGCGAGAGATCAACATAGTGTCTGGTTACTAAGCCGAATAGTAAAGAGTTGTACGACTGTCCTAGAGAATGAAGAGCACATGCACATACAGATATGTATTTACTCGAGGTAAATTTGAATTTTTTTTTTGTTACATATTTGTCATCCACTTCATTCGTCTAGTCCATTGTTGTTAATATATTGACAATAATTGTCTCTCGTTATATTGCAAATACGAATAAAAATAAATATATAAATAAATTAATGACAAAGCGTAGTTACAATTTTGTTTTAAACAGTAATTTTTTTTCCATTTTGCTTATAGTTTAAATATGAAAAATAACGTTATAAAAATTGAACAAAAAAATTTTGGTAATTTGTTGTGGAGAACCGTAATATAGCCACTGGTCTTGTCGTATTTCATTGAAAATATCCACATCTATATCTTGGGTACAATCACAACAAGGTGACAATATCGGACCGTCCTAATAAAGTAATAAAATTTACGGATTGTCAGGTATATATGTATGTATTATATTTTCAAGAAAAAAAAAAACAACGTAATATCTCAATTGTAGCTATAACAATATAATTGTAAACCTTGGCAAGATCTTTTTTTTTTTTTTTATAGATTTGCCACATCCCAAAGCAACGCGCAAATAATTTACCGGACATTCGAAAAATTTTGTCACAGAAATTTTCGATTTAAATTCAAGAAAAATAGTAAAAATTTGTTTGCTATTAGTATTATGAAGAATCTTTTGTTATGACCACGTCTCTTTAAACTCAGTAACTAAAAATAATATAAATTAACTAAATACAATTTTGAATAGCCAATAATCTGCGTGGAAAAATTATAATCCGGATTGAAAATATTGTTAGACCCTGATTTTTAACGCAATATAATCTACTGAAATTCTCAGAATTCATTTTTTTTTAAATAAAAAAAAAATAAAATTCATTCCCTATTTTATAAATTTATGTTGCATAATGAATTATCTAATCATTTGTTTACTGAACTATGACTCATGAATTATTATTAATTATTTATGTGTAACGTTAATAAGGTTAAATCACCACCTGGTTAGAAAAATTTTATTCTCTTATTTTCCCAAAAATTCATTGCAAGAAATGAGATCTGGCTCGTGTCCGATCTCTATATAAAACCGCATTGTCATTTCCCCTAATCCATCACCGAGGTTCTCATATAAACAAACATAAAATAAACAAATATAAATCTACATAATAATTATCATCATATAAACGAAAAATTCTTAATAATAATAATAAATTCCATAAGTATATAAATTAAAAATATCATATTATATTAACGAGCATAATTAAATATTAAGAATAAAATTCCTCAATCTTTCATAAATCAACATTAAAAACTATTCAACCCTTCATGTTTCAATCCGGATTTGGTGCTGTTAAATAGCAGGGAAAAAAATGTTTACCCATTTACAATGTGATTAAAGAATTAATGGTGATAATTCAAACAGCCATCAAGCAAACGTTTAGGATAAGTAGAAAAAAAAAAAAAAATAAAAATAAATAAGAATTTAGTTGAGAACCCGGCATGAAATTTTCCTGAAATATCGAGATATTGGTCAGCATGTCATATGGTCAATGGGCAGCAGTGGTCGCGTGGATTGATCAAAGTGCAGATGCAGGAGTTGGAATTTTGAAGGCCGTCACAGACTAACCCTTCCGTAATAACCTTCAAACGAAGGGAGGCCTACGCACATTGCCCTTTTTCACCCTATTGTTGACATGCTGACGCGACCCAATGCAGCAAAACTGCATTATGTATAATATCGTGACGCGGAAGAACGCGTGTAGTAGTGGTACAAACTAACGGTAAATCAGTGAAGCCTTGAGGGCCACATCATGTAAAATTTACTGTTGAATTTATTCACATATGTGTGTGTGTGTGGGTGTTCTGCTGAAAATATGTGTCAATGCATGCGGTGATTCGTCGCAAATTTTTTTTCTACTATTATATTATATTATATATGGATATATAATAGATGAGAAATCCATCATTGCACGCCGACACGTCAAATTATTCCATTCTATCTCGTCTATAACTGTAAAATATTTTGGAATTGATGATGGGAATATAGTTGAATATTCATTTAAAATATATAACTATTATAATATAATAACTAAAATGTTTTATTTGATAGTAATATTAATTTCATTACTAATGTTCAGGTTTTATAACATGAGGAAGATCATATTTGCCTCTAACACACTTGATTTTTACTCCCGGTACATCTTTTAATCGTCCCTCTCTGACTAGAACAATATTGTGTTCTTGAAGATTGTGACCAATACCTTAAAAAGAAAAAAAAAATTATTATTAGTTATAATACTTAATATTACTTTTATGATAGAAAATAAAAAGTAATAAAACTTTTACCTGGAACATAAGCGGTCATTTCCCTGCCAGTAGACAATCGTACAAGTACACACTTTCTGTTTGCTGAATTGGGCTTTTTTGGTTTTTTTATAAGGGTCTTGAGAATAACAGCTTTAGCAAAGGGTTTACCATCCAAAGCTTTACGTCGTTGTTTTCTCTTTGGTGGCACTCCAATTTTGTGCATTCTAAATAAAGAAGCACCAAATCGTTTAAACTCAGTGAAACCTATTAAAGACAAAAATAAATATATAAATAATTGAAAATAAATATAATTTCTTCAATAATGTGTCAATTGTTACGACATCACTTTGAAATTTCATGTCAAACTGCACGTACGCACAAATTTTATCACTATAATTACCCAAGAATTATCGATCATTTCAAAACAACATAACATTAATAGTTGAAGATATTAAAACTTATAGAATGCAATATATATACATCAATAATAATAATTCTCGTTAAAAAGGACTTTACTTCGATATTAACAATATACGTCAATCGATAATTGTACCGATAAATAAAATGATAATGTTATTGACGTAAATAAAATAAAGCGCAATTAAATCTTTTTATATATTGTCGATATCAAAAATATATAATTGTGAGCTAAAAAAAGAACATGTTTTAGATTTGATGGCCCCTGAGCAACGTGCAGTAACGGTATCGGAAAATGGAAAACTCTTCTGCTAAAGATTCTTGTGGACACGGTAAAGAAACGAATACTATACATCAGTAGATGAACTGTATAGAATATAAAATATACATATATGAATATGCGGAATATGACGAGTTTGACATGTAAAGACTGTGGTCATGCCCAACTCCACCCATCATTCTCGTCTTCTTTCTTCGTTCGTACGTTCTTTTTTTCTCGCTGATGCATTTGGTTAAGCTTATTAAATAACATTGTTACGATCAGTGAGAGTGGGAGTGGATAGAGACGCGCAGTTGGTGGCCACTGCAATTCTTATGCGAACTCTTGGAAAGTAGACAACTCTTTTGTCAATTTATAACATTTTTTTTTTTTTCTTTATTCATTTTGTCTAGATGATTTGGCATCATGCAAAGACGATTGCAGGATTCTATAAAGCACCCAATAGACGTGAATCACAGGTGAATTGCATAAAATTAATTTTTTTTATTACAGTTAAAGAAAAAACAAAAATTTAATCAAATAAATGGATAAAATAATTCGTGGAAAAAAATATTTATTCTTTAAATTATTTATTTTTTTTTTCCCCCGTTATCCTTTCCTTCAATAAATATATATATTTGACGAGAAATCCATCACAATGGATATAAAAATGATGACGAAGAAGTAAATTCAACAGAATTTGAACACCATTGTTGTTCACTTTTCTATCTCAATGGCTGACCATCGTCCGTCCATGCGACAGATGTCCAAGACTTAGGTCACTTAGGTACTACTGGCTAATCCAACCTAACTTGGACTTAACTGAGGCAAGAGACCAGTAGAAAACCCTATTACCCACAGCACGATGGACTTGTAAAGCCAACCCCTTTCATTCAGATCAATACGCAAGATTACATTGCGAAAAATTTTTCCTATGACACATTTACGAACGTTGCGTTTCTATTGTTGTATTTGCGTCTATTTAGTACTTTTTTAAAATATATAATACCTTGCGTGTTTCTTGGAAACATCAGATCAATGTAAAACCTCTCATATATTGCCGACGTTTCAATTATTTTAAATATTAACCATTTTCATTATTTATGGTGAAATAAAAAGGCAAAGCAATTGAAGGCTGAAAAAAAAATAAATTTTTCTTTATTGTGTGGAATATATTTTTCTGGATTAATAATGATTGAAAATAAATTGTTATTAGTGTGAGAATTTTGGTTGAAGAAAATATTCAAGAGCCTCGAGCGTGTGAATAAAGGAAAAAAAAAATGATGTGAAAATTTGAGTTTGCCTGAGGACTATACATCTCAAAAGCGCAGAGACTTTTCTCTGACAACTGGTCAACCGCAAATGGACATGTCACCCCTTCCAATTTCCCACCGTTTTGGCTATTGGATACAGGCATTTTACTCAACGAATGTTCCTTTGGGCGCCGATTTTCTTCTTTATGTATAGAAAGAAACCAACGTATACATTGCGCCAAAGAAAAATGAAAAGTAAAGGGAGAAAGAAGAGAATTCTTTCTTCTCTGTGCGACGATGCAGGGATCAAAGAGGTGAAGCTGTTGTACATTTGCGCAGCAGCTACGCGCATTTTTGCACACACAATTTGAATGAACAAGAAGCTATATTAGATGATGGGAAAAGCCACAGGACTATAGAGCAATCTTTTCTTTATTTTTATTTATTTATTTTTTTTTCTCATCGTCTCTTTTTAGTCTTCTATTTTTCTTCATTCTTCGAGGAAATTGTCGATGCATGGTCACCCTTTCTTGAGAGATTTTAGAGCAGATTTGTATCTTTATCTTCTTTTTTTTTTCTCTCTTGTTTGGATCGTGGAAACTTGAAACGCCACACTGACTACCCAGTGAACTGGTTTTTACTTGTATACGTTTGATGGGAATGCAAATAAAAGATTGTGATTTCGCACGATTTCACGCAAATGGTCAGCGTATCTCAATAATCCGTTCAAATCTCTTCCGGTATTATTTTTCGTAGTCTCATTTTGTAAAATGTTTCATGTTGTTTTGTTAAAAGTTTCACATTACCGCTCAAATTTCTTCATTGAAATCTATGTTTTCTTAGATAAGAAGTATAAAGTCTGATTGAACATAATAACATATATAAAAATATTATATTCTCTTTATTTACCTGTGAAATTATTGTTGATACATAACCTCGCAAGACCGGTCACATGCGCTAAAATTTATAGAAATACAAGAATAATTATTGTATAAATTCTTTTATTAATTAATCAATTCTTACATTATAATAAAAAAATAAAAAGAAAATTATTATGAAATGATTTACTGCGATGAAATTTATTGTTGATTGAAATGAGGTTATGTTGACGTATATGAGTATAATGTTTCAATAATAATGTAAATTCAAATAAAATACCTTCAATAGGTTTTGGCAAGAATGATCTAGCCAAACTGGCTAAACTTTTTACAATGACACTCATTTAATTCACAGCAAATTAATTAATAAATGTTCGTTAAAAATAAATCGCCACAACAACAGACTGAAACATTTTTTCTAACCTATTTCAAGAACACCCTAGACGGTGGCGCCACAATCAATCCATTCGAATAAACATAAAATCCATTTGATGATAAAATAAATTCCTACAAAAGATATAAAATTATCGACCTGCAAGTGAAATATATTTTCTATCTCGAAAAAAAAATTGGACACGAAATATTTAAATGATAAAATAACAATGACACTGGGCTTTGTTATTAAATGGTTAAAAATTTTATTGTATACACCGCGGTGAGAAATAATTACACGTGAATTCGTATTATCTAGGATCCTTGAGTTGTTAATTATCGATTAAAATAATTGCACGAATGAGAAAATAAAAATAAAAAAATTCTTTCTCGGTGGTTTGTCCAAAAAGAAACTTCATCTTTTCATATTTGTTTTGTTCTTTCCTCCAAAATTAATCTTCCTTCTTTCCATCTCCATTGAATAATGATTACCAGGCATTAGCTAAACCATATCCAAGTCCATGTCCAATTGGAGCGGCAGTGTGAGCGATTCCAGTATGAGCAATACCACTGTGTCCAAGTCCAGCATAACCAACACGAAGGGGTGCTTGGTACAATGGAAGTTGATAACCATGAGAATATCCAGAGTATCCATGAGAAAGTGCCGCAGGGTAACTCGAATGACTGATGGCTGGTGCAACTACTGCATGATTAAGAGATCCATATGATGGTGCACTCAAATAACCATGACCAATTCCATGTCCCAATCCCAATCCATGTCCCAATCCCAATCCATGTCCTACTCCTATCACATCATTCAACATTAAACAAATAAATAAATAATAATTCCAAAAATAAATTCAAATAATTATTTACCATTATAACCATATCCATAACCGTGTCCACCCAAATAATTTCCACCATAACCAAGTCCATGAGCATTACCATATCCAAGTCCAACAACACCTCTTTTTTCTTGCTTCTTCACTTCTGATATTTCTTCAGCGAAAATGGCTGAAGCCAGAGCAAAAATCATGCAAATCCACTAAAGAAAAATAACAAAAATTTCAAATTAATTCAAAATACAATACAAATTAATTCCTATTGAAATCTTATAATCATATTATTAATTTTAATTTTCAATTCAGGTGTTTTTATTAAGTTTAATAGTGATAATGATGGACTTACCAAGGCGTTCATGTTGACGATATTGAGAGATAAATGTTACGATGTTGATACAAGTGATTGCTGCTGCGATACTGATGCAGAAACAGCAGAGGCACACCCCTTTTTATAGGTCGGTCTGTGTCATGTCTATGGAGTCCTATTCTGCGGGGGATAAATTGAGTATGTGACGAAACCAAGCAATGTGCCATACTCACGTCGTGGCATCGCGAGAGAGGAAGGAACAAAGTGCACATATATGTATACACCTTCATATATACATATATTATTATTATTAACTTGTAAGTAGATTGAGAGCATACAGAGATAGTGCAATGTTATGTTATGTAGGTAATTCTATTTACCAACCTGGGCCAATATTATATACCTTTCTAAATGGCAATATTTTTTTTTTTTTTCTAACTCAGAAGGAATCGTCACGAAAAATTCTTTGTCTCTCTGTGATCGATTGATATCAATCGGTGGGAAATACAAGCACTGACATGGCTGTAAGAAATATTGGATATATTTCCCTTCAAATCTTTCAAATCAAGACATTTATAAATTAATCGAAACAAACAAAAAGAATATATCAATATTTAATTCGCAAAATTAAATACAAAGTAAATAATATTCCAGGCAATAAAAAAATAAAACAAAAAAGGAATTTATTCTTTTAATTTGACTATTAGATTAATATTAATTGAAATTTAAATTATTAATATATATTTTTTGAAGCTTTCATTTAAATATATTTTATGTAATTTTAATTTAATAAACCTTTTGGAATATGAGATGATACTTTGTATTTAATTTACATCTTAAATTTCACGGTTATACATCAGGTATAATCCTTGCAGTGTACTTTCACTGTTACAGATATTGTCGCATCGTTACGTAAACATCGTAAATATACATATTTTTTTTTCTTTTTATTTTTCTAATTATTTTTTTTTTTCTATCTATGATATGAAATATCCAATGTATATCCTTAATTCTTGATCTAACGCCAACATAACTTCCTCTCAGGCGACATATCTCTCATTTCCAATCAAACAAAACGTTTTACTTGAGTCCTAACTGTCGTTGCGTGCCAATTACGACAAGACAGACGTCGTGCGAATTCAGATCCCGCGGGCTCTATTTGCATTAAAGAATTCATTACAATTTTTATTTTTTCTCATTTACCTATTGCAGTTCATTCATTTATTATTATTATATTTTTTTAAATAAATATAGAAGGACATTATTGTGATTAAATAAATGGATATGTATATTGAAATGTAAAAATTTTTTGAGGCCGGAGGGTACGTGATAAACGTAACAATCGCTATTACCTTACTATATCTATCCAACACACTGAATTACGATCATGTTTACGTCGTAGTCACTGGCAAAGATCTATGGTTTTTCTTGTTTGCACAGTGGAAAACCATAAAATGCCCTCAGGCGAATTGCAAATAATAAAATAAAAAATATTACATAGAAGATATATGATTGTATATATAGTTATCTCCACTGTGACAAGAGTGAGAAAGAAAAATAAAAGATGAAAGAATCATATTGACATTATGATTATTATATATTTTATATTGTGATAAAAAAAATATAAATAAAATATAAGTTTGCGCATTCGTTTGATCTTTTTTTTCTTCTAAATGATACTTCTTTTAATTATCTTTCTCATGATTCTTTTATATTTTCCAATGTTATAATAGTTGTAATTAAGACGTATATAGAGAGATCTGGATAGAAGTATCTCTAATGTCTTGCAGTTGATTGAGCATGCAGGTGTGAACATTTATCATTTATCCCAAACGAGTTGAAAAATAACTGTGACAGTTATAACATTTTGCTATAGGTGCTTACACGTTGACGCAACAATTGAAGTATTCCCTTGAGTACATGGACATATATTATTCCAACTGGCGTTTACTTAAGAATAAAATTTTTTTATTCCTTGTAACTCCTTTTTTATTTATTCCTTCAAATTAAGTATATGTACCAGTCGGATGTTAATTAATTTTTTTTTTATTCATCACCATCGTACTTGAGATAATGACAGCATTCAATTATAAATATAAAATTGACAATGCCACCGTAGAGAACGATTACCTTTAATTACTATCATTATATGTACGTTCCACATGAAGGTTTTAGATTGAATTTAATTGCTAATGCCAATACAGATTAACTACTGTTATATGGTGTAGTTGTTTTAATATCGTTCACGTTAAATGACAAGCTGATATATTCTGCAAAATAAATGAAATAATTTAATTAATTTGAATAAAATATTTTCTTGTTCATTTACCTTTATGGAGAATTTTTATTAATTTGTATAATTTTTGTCAGTGATGTTGAATATTTTGTGTTTGTCTTCAGGCAAAATCTATTAAATTTTATACATCCATTCCTTGAATGCCATGTCATAAGTATTTTATTGATAGTTTGAATCATTGCCAGTAGTAATGATTAATAAATATTGATGAAGGATTTGAACGGATATACATGTGTATCTAGAACAGAAATAATAATATACAGATGTTAATAATATAGATTATTGCAATTGGATCAATACGGATATTATGAAGATAATGTTTGTTATCTAATATAATAAACAATAGTGTTTTTTTTTTTTATATTTATATATTTATATAGTGTACCTTTCTAAAAAGACAAAATCCTGTAGACCAATAATTTTCCATTTATGTCATGTATATATTATGTTGTTTGTTGTACTTTGAATAACATTGGATTTTATTTGTTTATATTATTATAAAGCGGAAAATTCATAAATTTTTTAATAGTTTGAAAAATAGTTATTTATTTTATGACGGCGGAAGTCAATTATCAGGGTTGTAGTGATCAAATACACCATCACTTTAGATTATTATTCAGTTCTAGTTTTTTGTAGTGAACATAAACATGAACACGTGACGCAATTTCTTCTGTATTAAACTAAAAATTAACAATCAATCTGTGACAATTGATGGTAATACGTAGTAAATAATATTATATTAATATCATAGCTTATGGATAATTCTTGGAATGTGCCGATAAATATAATAGTAGAAAAGAAATTTTTGTAAATGTGAATTTGAGGTTATGTTAGTTAGTGACAATGTTTAAATTCACGCGCACATCTTTTCCAGCAATTTGTTGTTATTCAAACATTGGGCAAAATGTAATTAGAAATTTTGGTACAAAGGCAGAAATTATTAAACGATTGATGAAAGAAAATAAAAAAATATTTGGACCGTTATTAGAAACAAAGAAAGAAAAAATTTTAAAAGAAAAATCTGATAATAAAATTTCATCGCAATTAAATTCAAATAATGAAAACGATGGAAAAAATAATAATACAGCTGAATGTTTGTGGGCATTGAATACTGTAAAGCCAGAACGTATTAATATAATTAAAAGATCAACGAAACCAATAAGTGAAAAAATTCCAGAATCATTACAGGAAAATAACATTGAGGTTATACCCACTGAACAAAATTCAGATACAATTACAAAAAATTTAAATGGAAATATTGATAAAAATAATGAAGCAGTTGATATTATCACGTCCATCAAAAATTCATCAATTATTCATTCAGCAAAAAGTGATATTGATAAATGGGAAAGTCCGACAATACTTTCACTATCGCCATCAAATGATCAAAAACATTATTCATTGCCTGGTGTAACTAGAATTTTAAGTGAATCAATGTCAGAAGAAGCCAAATTGCGTTTGGAAAATTGGAAAAAAAGAATGATATTAGAATTAGGAGAAGAAGGATTTAATATTTATAAAAAAGGTAATAGCAAATTTTTATTTAATGCATTGAAAAAATAAATAAATTTATTGATGTTGATAAATTTTTTTATTTTAGCGCTATTGGACGACAGTAAAATGATGCATTCATTAATTGAAAATACATTGAAAAAAGAACCAATTGATGTTCCTGACCATTTACAATTGACTTACAAAAGTATTAGCAATATTTTAAAAGACATAAAAGACGTTCGATTCATAGAATCACATGTTGTTCATCCAACACTTGGATATCGAGGATTTATCGACTGCGTTGCTTCTTACAAGTAAGCTAGAACTCGACCTTACCGACATACAGTAATATTTGCTTTTATTCCACGCCGTAAGATACCACTAGATGTTCCCAACATTTCTATTTATTACCTCAATTTTCCTCACGACAATTATTCATAATGATAAATGTATACAAATCTTAAATGATTCATTGCAGAGGGAATTTATGTGTCATTGATTGGAAAAAATCCGATAAATTAAAAACACTTTCTGCCATGTATGATTCACCATTGCAAATCAGCGCTTATATTGGTGCATTAAACAACGATGAAAATTATCCATTCAAAGTATGTTGAATAAGTAAAAAAAAAAACAAATGAAAGATATCGAGAATAAATCATTATATACAATTGAATGAAACATTGATTTAAAAAAAATATATATATATATAGAGAGATAAAAATGTAAAAACTATTCAAATGACGCATCGATTTGCTTTTAGGTAAAAACGGGTCTTCTGGCAATTGCTTATGCACACGGCCAACCACCCTCCGTGTTCGAGTTGAGCGCTGATAGACTGGAGCTTTACTGGAAAGAGTGGCTCAAGAGACTAGAGAAGTATTATACGATGCGATATTCTGGAGCTCTATAACTTCACTTGAAAGCAATTCATGGTGAGAGCTTGTCTGTTTCCCACGACGCCGCCATCGCCGTCGTCGGTTACTGTAAAGATATTAAATTTTCCCTGTTGGTTCCATCCTGCAAATCATCGTTAACACCTGCTCGACGACACAACCCAAGATCCTGAGAAAGACTAAAAGTTAAAGCAAGAGAGGGACAGAGAGTAAGGAAATGCGAAATGGTAAATTTTGTAACTCTTCTTACTAACCAAATGTTCCAACTTTCTCAGGGGAATTTATTAAAGTGTTATGCGAACTCTTGATACAAACTATGAGGTATACATGATAAACAAAAGGGTTTCAGAATACAGTCATATTACTTATTGAAGCGAAAAAAAAAGTACATAAATGTGTTAATGAATACAGTAAAGGGTGTTGTTGCACTCGGGAGAGGACTGAAAAATAAAAGAGAATAAATAAAATAAAGCGGAGTAACCAGTGGAAAAAAAAAACTAAATGAGATAGAAAATTTTATCAACGCACATGCCCAAACCAACACACAGCAATTATAACTTTTGATGCTACACCCTTTCAACATTGTGGCACTATATACAGTGTATACGCATCGTTGTTGCAAGCCCCCCTCTTTGCGTTATTTCGCGGCCTCCATAAACATCCCAACCCTTCGTATGCCCTTGGGAACGGTAAACTAATGGTGGAGCGAAATCATGTACATATTCCATACAAAGTTGTCTGTATGTGTGCTATTTCACTGCGTCAGTATCTAAAATTTTCTCAACTTACGCAAATATCTTAGACATACACGTACAATAACTGTATATGTACAGTAATATCATTTGCTTTTGTCTCAAAATCTTTATACGTTATTTTCATATTTTTATACAATTTTCTTTTCATTTATTTTTTATTTTATTTTTCTATACTGTTTGTTTCTCCGGGTTTGGTTTTCATATCTACCATGTCGCCTTGTTTGCTTGTTTCCTTTTATGGAAACTTCTATTCTCTTACGCCGCCGTGTTCAAGCGTATTATATGTAACATTAGTAGCCCAGCGGCGGCATATACACTGTAAAATTGCATATGCTGGTGAGTCTAGAATAGTAAAACCAAGCAAACGCAAAGATAATATCACTACTGGTATATTATGTATAATGTATGGCTTGGGTAAAGGACCTCTTCATTACTTGACGCGGAAATGAGACCATTTACTGATAACCACATCTTGTTTCAATGGACACCGCTTTATCGTTATGTCGGCGAGACGGTTTTGAATCTTTTCTTTTTCTTTTTTTCCTTTCATTAACACATTACAATTTTTATTTTCATTTGTTTTTATACAAATGATTTTATTATTAATCCTGTATTATATTTTCTTTTCAACTAAATCTTGCGTCAGTGATAAGCAAAATTGACCCACATGATGATGGCATATTTTTCTCTTTTTCTTTCATTTTTTTTTTAGAGACATTAAGACGATAATAAATATGAATCCAGTGTATTTAGCGTGTCCCCGCTATTCGTAGTCTTGGATCACTCTAAATCTTCATGGCTAATCCTCGCTAATCCTGTGCTAACCGGGACATATTTCCCCTTGCATTCCCTTTTATACTTGTACTCTTATTCGTGCAACTTCCCTCCTCATCGTATTTTGAGTTATGAAAACTATAACTTGTCTTTCAGTGCTCTGGCAACAAAAGGGCAGATGAAAAGCAAAAAGATGAGATGAGAAAAAAAATAAAATAAAGAAGATTATATTATCTTTTGTGTATTAATAACATTATGATTTTATATTTTTATACTTAAAATTATTTTCTATATACAATGATATATAATTTATTGATAAAGAATAAGTAAATAATTTATATACAAATATTTTTCCAATATAAAATCTTCAATGTCGACTTATGAACTACTTACTATTCGCATTTTCTTTTCAACATCATTCTCTCGTGTTTCTTTTTCTTTTTTAACTGCGCAAAAGAGCAAAGTTTTCCTGAAATATCCATCAATATTTTACAATCCCGATAAGTTTTTTTCATGATATATTATAATGCCTGAAGTGAAAAGCGCGCGCCTGTCCAAGTAAGATAGAATTTTTCATCAGATTCTTCACTTTCCATATAAAAAACCTAGTCTGGATGAGGAAAATAACTGAACGTACATAATATAATCTCTCACTCATTTTTTGTCTCCACATAAGTATACCTCTTTTTTTTTTTGTTGTTTCATTATCATAATACAATGTTTGTTTTTTATTTCGTTCAACTAAAAATGCTCTCGTGCATAAATTGATTGATCACAGCCCATCCCCATCACGAAATACCTCTCATAATATATTAATTGATAATCATTGAAGCACCGAAGCGTCGAAACACTGGCCAGTCCGTACACAAAGGAACACACCGTTTATTTGATGCGGCCAAACGGTCTGGTAAAGTGTTCAGCGCACCATATCAAATGATCCACAAATAGCGAGTGATGATGGAATAATATTCTACAATCAAGATTGTTCAACACAAGATTATTAATTTTTACAATCAATTGTCCGTGATAAAATAACCAAAGATAATTGCATTAAGACTTAATATTTAATTATAATAAATATAATAATACATAACAAAGTAATTTAAAGACATTAAAATATTTACAAGCAATCGTTTATGCTGTGTGCAAAGGAAAAATAAATGAAAAAGAGAAAATAGGTATGCCAGATTTCACAGTCATTGACTCGTGAAACAGCCGCGGGGGCGATCATGTGGGTATTAACATGGGGACGAAGTGAAAATGCCAAGCGAGAGAATCATGATGAAGAAAGATGCAGCAAATATACATACATATATATGCGTATGGATATAAATATATATATGTAAATAGGTGTATAGTTGTATTATATCTTGTATATGTATGTTTTTAGGGATAGTTCTGTATGCACGAGTACGTATATATGTATATGTATATCTTTACCCCTTGATAATAGGGTCGGTTCTATATGTCGATCATCCCCTTGAGTACATATATACATATACATACATGTATGTATTGAGAAAGGAGAAACGCTTTTGGACAAGCGGTCGAATTCGTTTGTACCGAGTTGCTTTAATTATTTATTCGCCAGACGACTGGTCAAACTTTTTCTGCTTTTATTTATTTATTTTTTTATGCCACAAATTGATGAATTTAATAATGAATACAATTAATAATGCAGTTGTTTCTTAAATTTAATATTAATAATTTCCGATTTATTCATATATACCATATAGATTAGGATGTAAATTTGATTATGCATACAGAAGTAAAATTATTCTTATATTAAATTAATGAATTTGATATAGTGGTATAATAGGATGGTTGTGTCAATTATAAATTTAATAACCAACGTCTACGTTTCATGAAACAATTAAATACCTTTATACTCTTTATTCTTTTTCCTTGCACAATAAATTTCACCGTCGACGCTGAATACGAATATGTATACAAACACATATATACATATGCACATGTATATTCATTCACCCTAGGTAGAATATTTTTTTTCACCCGGGAAAGTACGTAATACGATATGTGAGAATCATATGTGTACATATTTGTGTGTGTATGTATGAACGTATTGGCAGCGAGAACGCGAGAATGCGTATTGTTTTGCGTTAAAAAAGAAAAATAAAACAATAGACAGGGGAGTAAAACGAAACAGAGGAGGAGACCATGGGGAATTGTGTGAGGTGATGAGGGTGGCGGTAGATTCCATACGATCCTTTACTCAGAGAGTCAGAGTCAGAATAGAACGTGGCGTTTTTGGGTTGTGGTTCATATATGGAGGGATGACAAAAGCGGGTGGAAGAGAGAGAGTAAACGGTTAGAAAAGGAATCGACGCACGCATTGCGCCGCGACGCTTATGGTACAACAGCAAAGGAACAACCCAAAAGCCTTCTCGGTTAAATGAGGCTAACTCTCGCTGGAGCTGGTGGATGCTTCTGGGCGCGGCCCGGAGCAAAATCGATTTTGGGGCAAAGACGAAGAGGGGATGAAGAAGCGTGAGGAGACGCGGGTGAAGATGAGGAGGTGGAGATATAGAGAAAGAGAAGATGTTTGTGAGAGTGGTGGAGAAGAGAGACTTGGCCTCCCAGACGTAGAGAGAAAGATGTGATACGGATTACGAATCGGCCCTGGGACTCCACATCCGATCCACGCGTATCGAGAGGGACCAACGACCCTCTTTGCCATTCTCTTCGTCATGATGGTATGGGTAAAAAGGAAAGCCGCGCGCGAATGTAGTAACAGAGTATATAGAGAGGGATCTTTTCCTTCTCTAGGGAGTTCCAGGCACTGATGTGATAGCACCAAAGCTCGCAAAAATGACCATTGAATGTATGTCGATCAGCAATTTTGATTGTGCTGAATTATTATTGGATCTATAAAGATATAATATATAGAATTACTTTTATATATAGTTATGATAAATTTAATTATTTCTAATTAATCTACAATAGTAATCGATTGCGTTGATTTTAATGAACGATCGCTAGGAATAATTTTATCAAATTGTCTGACTGAATACGATTGGTTTTAGTATGATATCATTGCCATACATATGTGTATGTGTGTGTGTATTTGTCTGTATACGAGCATGAATGTAATTAATTATTTTATCAGAGGATTCTCGATTGGATGCAATCAAGAGTTGTTCGAATTGGGAATTGGCAGAATCGATTTTACCACATAGAAATTCCATGTCTATATGTGCAATTACGTTTATATATTTATTTACAGCAGAAAATATATTATCTTTATTATTAAATTTAAACTCGACACTATTGATTGAAAGTTTAAGAAAAAGAAATTTAATGAAAAATTGAATTTATTAGAGAAGGAAAAAAGTGTATGAAAAATTTGATAAAGCATAAGGTTCTTATCTTAGCTTCATTTCCAGGTAACTGGATTTGAATTTTCTACCATCGTTCTTTCTTTGCTCCCTATATTTCTCTTTCTTTTTTTTTTTTTTCTTATTTTCTTTTTCATTCAGTCCCTGAGGGGAAAAACTTTTATAGGTAAAAATGAGAATCCCAAGATTCAAGGCGACAGGCTCTTTTCTGTCGCGTGTCCAAAAAACATCGTGACGAAAACGCAATTCGGATATAACCCTCGTGTCTACAAGGGAATAAGAAGAAGGAAAAAAAAAAAGTTCTTACAGAAAAGAGACATTCTCTTTGTGTATATGTATATATACATACCCAGAGTATATACCTTTGTGGGCATCTTTTTTTTTTTTTCCTCTTTCTTTACCGCACGTGTCGTCCTTTCGTCATCATAGTGACATTTCTTCTTGAATGTATACATTATCATCCTTCAAAAAGCATCTTAAAGAACCCTAAAAAAAATCACTACATATAAAAATTATTCATCAAAAATAATACAATATGCAAGTTAATAATTTATTTTTATCAATTATACCTTCAACAACAGAGTGTTCGTACATTTATCGTTTCTGAAATAACATGAGCCTTTGGGTCAATGTAATTTTCTTCATTTTATCACCACAGGCCAATCGTAATTTTATGTGTAGAGATTGTCAATAAAATTCTCCTGATCCTTTCAGTTATACGTGTATGTGCTGGATAAATGAGAAAACCTGTGTATATTTTACTTGGTGACATTTTGGTAATTTTACCATAACCACACAAGGGAGAAGGTTAATTTTCCCGTCACTTTATAACTCAGCATCCAATCTCAATGTCGTAATAAACGCCAAAGACTTTGGGGAGCTGAATATAATATCATATTAAATTCGCAAAAGATATTTAAACACCATATATACATTTCCTATCATTGTCCTCCAACAATTTACTTGTCAACGGCTACATCAGAAAATTAAGTTCATGCAGCATATATTATACTTATAGAATAGCTGATGGAATTTGTATAGGTTAGGTAGAATAATGTATAGTCAAACATGAATGCTACGACATAGGGGGTCGGAAACACTTTGTGGCGCCACATTAATTCTTCATACATTCTCACCATTGCCAACCACCCCTTTTTAACCGCACTCCTACATATATAATATATATACATACAGATATTTATCCACGACAATAGAAGCGTCATATTGCTATAACCTATAACAAAGCTAGCATGAGTGACAAATGAGTGATGTCAATTTTACATCCCTCAAAATTGTCATAAATTATTTTGCCTTCCCGCCATTTTACATTCATTTCTATTTTCCGTTCTTTGCCAATAATATTTTCTAAACTATATTCCCGCCATTATGCATATCAAAATGGCCGCCGTACATATAATAACTAAAATCATGCAAATTAATGTAATAAAGTTGATGCTGTCTTCATTATTGATTGTTAAAGCATTGCAGAATATCTATTTTTTTCTTTTATGTAAGTATTACTTCTATGTGAATTCACTGCATATACAATTATGTTTAGTTTGCTTGCTCAACATGTCGGGTTTCCTGTTGCCAAAGTTATTTGCCTTCAACAATTTGGATAGGGAGAAAATGTATAACGTAATACAAAGGCATCTTCACGAGACGATGGGTGGTTGTGTATATCAAGGGTTTGCGTGAGACAATAATTAGATTAGCCTTCAAATGTGTTTAGTATATAGAGGGTTGAAAGTGGTTGGAAAGTGTACATGCACATATATATAGATATATAAATAAATATTATATCTGTATGTACGTATATATATATACACACGTATGTGGGAAAGACCATGCAGGCGAGAAGATGAATGTGAAGTACAAGAGATGAGAGAGTCATATGATCACTTATGATTAAGTAATTGGTAAAGCTACGGGTGGACACTATAGTTGATTCAATTTAATTAACCTTCAATTATCGTTTATGGTAAAGTGTAAAATAAAATATTGTATATAGTTCTCCACATGACTTCCTGTGAATTTACTTTGTTAATGTAAATACTTTGCGCTATCTGAATGATAAACTCTTGAAATTGAACTTTAAAATTGTTCAGATTTGAGAATGCAAACTGAATTAGTAGCTGAAAAGAATGATGGAGTGTATATATGTATATCTATGTATTTATGTATATATATAAAAGCAAGAGTAAAAAGAAAAATTTAGATAACGTTGATTAGGTAATTGGTACGCAGACACTCTGATTTATTCTAATTAAATTCTCGGTATGCAAGACAGTTCTATAGATATCTGATAAAATGTTTTTCGTTTTGTGGATTCATTTATTTACAATATGTATATGTATATATTTATATATCCAATCAGCCTGCCACCTTGAATATTCCTCTCACATTCTCTCTGCTACATCCCTTTCTCACTTATGTTATTTTCGTGTCTTATTTTTTCATGATAGTAATTTACTTCTTTTTGTTTTTCGCTTCAAGTGTAGATTGCGAAAGCCTTTGAAAATCCAAAGTCTATATGTACGACGTAGGAATGGATGCAAAGAAAGCACGAGAATGAAATCTATTGTGTACTCTCTATTCTTGCAACGATTCCGGTGGGAAAAAAAAAATGTGAAAGAGAAACAACGCAAAAGAGAGGAAAATATTTTGAAGGGATATCTCGCAACTTGGCAGAGAAAGTAGACTTGAGTGGACGAGTAATGGTGATATTGTTCGTTGAGTTTTTTGCATTTGAGGGATGATAACATTGGAGATTCAAGAGGAGAAATAGAGATGCAGATATGTACAATGAAAGGAAGAAAAAAACACTTTGAATTTCCGGAGTAAAATTGAGCTATTCTGTTTCTGTAAGTATACCCTTGACTTCTTATTTTTTTATAACCTTACATGAGGGAGGAAATTTCCTAAATATATATTATATTATATTCATTATCAATATTTTCGTATCGTACGTACAATGAATCAACATAACAATTAATAAATGTTTTTCAATTTATGATATAGGTTATAATTAACTCTATATAAAATTAAAATAAACATGAGTTAAAAAGTTCTCATACAAGTTACGTGATCAACGTATATTCACGTAATTAATTTCTATATACGTTTTACATAGAATATCATTTGGTAGTGCTGGTGCATCTGCATTTAATCCTATTTGCTGGTAAATGAGATTCAAGAACGTATTAATGGTGAATTGCTAGATAGCAAATTTACGTGTGTAAAACTAATTTTTATAAAAGAGAAATGATGAATAGAAAGAAAAAATAAAATAAAATTCACATTACATTAACCACGCACGCCAGCTCATCGTCCAATATTCATCAGCGTCCAACGTGCACACATCAGTATATACATATAAACTTGTAAAATTGAACACGAAAAACTGAGATAGAAATTATGTATACACATGTATATATGGACATGATTTTTGCACCCAATCAATTTATTTTTTGGTATGTGTGTGCGCAATCGTTCTCCCTCTTGCGCTTTATCCGATTATTTTATGTGAAAATGGACAATTCTATAAATTGTGAATTACATCAGCAAAGAGGTCTTGACCATACGTCACTCTAATTTCCAGCATTGCCGTGTATGGGCTGTATTATCAATGTAGGGGTGAGTTTAATTCCTGGGGCTGTATATGTTTTATACACATATTCGCCAATACGGAATTCCCCATTAGGCGAGGACTGAATGAGATTTATGCCAGTCCACGATTATCAATGAGATAAAATGGTGAGAGGGAGGATAACACAGATGGAAGCATGAGATAACTCCGGAAATTTTGGAAAGTGGTGTGTGGTGGGTTGGTGGTGAAAATTGAGAGCGAGGTGGTATGGATTGGGTGTAGGGTAGGTGACTATAGCTGGTATGTAGCCAGTATAGTCCAGGGACTTTGCAAATTTATCACCCATCGACCTACTTAGCCCTCAAGCCTGCAGTGCCAAAACTTTTGTAATTGTTCCACCCCTATCTTATTTTCTCTTTCGCTCACTCTCAATTCCCGTGTGTTCTCTTTTTCATTCTCTGCCCTTTTGTCTCTTCTTTTCGGTGATCCCCTCTCTCCCTTTCTCTTACTTACCATCGAGCTTTTGTAGTTATATATATATATTACATACAGACTCCCCAGTGTGCTTTTCAAGATGAGAAAAGAAATCTTTTCGACTCTCCTACTGCCATGGCGCTAAATTAAATGGTCGCATACGGTTGAAACTTTTGTAAAACTTTGCTCTTCTCTTATGTTCCTATATATAAATTATATATCTCCCAATTTTCTATATACTTAGTACTCTAAAACGTTTAACACGCACAGTAAGAATAAAAAAAATAGAAAAAGTTTCATATTGGCGTTGACTGGATTTCCAATAATTACATCATCTTCTTTTATAACTTGATATTATTACTTCACATTACCCAGCAACTGGCAAAAAATAAAAAGGCAAAATTAATTTCATTAATTAGAAATACATTGGGAAAAAATTTTCAATATTCCATTTCCTCATCTAATCATAATTTCATAAAATAACAAAATAAAAAAAGTGCATTAATAAATTGAAAAATCTTACAGTGATTTTTTTCTTTTTACCACAATACGAAATTTTCTCTTTCATATTGCGACACTGTGCGACTTTATACACTGGCTAAATCCGTAGAGATTCCCCAATAATACTCATCCACCCGTTGACCCTCAACGTGTCATTTTCATTTTATTCCTTCGTCCCATACAACTGAGTTCACGTTATCGAAAAGTATATATATCTGCACACTTTTTTTCTCTTCTTACTTCTTCACCCTCGTCTTTTTCTAGCTGTCGCCTATGAAGAATACCCCATCATAGTATCATATTCTCCATACATATACCTACATGTGTAAATATATATGTATACGAATATATATTTCTTTCTCCCCTTCTTCATTTCGTCTCGTTCAAGACCTGTACGGGTATAGTCTCAGCGAGTTATTTATTTTTATGGGGTTTCTCTCTTTACGCCGTCCAGATACTGGCATGTTCTGCAAACCCGTAGTTTCCCTTACCCGTCATTCTAGCTATATTTACAATACATATATATATTTCTCCTCGTTCGCTCTTTCGTATCGTCGCGAGAAACCCCGTGCTCTCGCGCGCGCATCACGCTTAATGGCGTTACGGGGTTGCCAAGGCAACGAACAACCGAGGGAACCCCATGGATATATATCCCAGGAGCTACGAATGAGTCGCCCTGGAAAGCGCATTTATCCTGGAAAAACATTATAAGAACCTGTGGACCTCTCTAGCTTATACTTTCTATAAAGCAATACTGAACTTGACTTTGTAATTTTTATTATTATATTTTTTTTCTTTATTTCAACCATTTCTCATCCTGATTTTTTTTTTTTTTCTATTTTCAGGGATAACTTTGACGTGCATCTGCTATGCTATTGATGCATTTTACTTCATGGTGAATGATGAAAAAACCGATTTTTAATGCAGGAAAATTCTGTAGCATTCATGGATACGCACGCGCGACAAATATCGGCACGCCCTTGGAATTAAATATATGTGTGTGTGTGTGAGAGAGAGTGTTGGAGAATATAAATGAGAGTACCTATATAAGAGAAAGAGAGAACGTGAAAATGCGAGAGTGAGACGTTCAATCCTTCACGTCCTGTGGGATATATCCTGCGTGTGTTTGCTGTTATGGAAAACCAAAGAGAGAGGTAAATATATATGTGTGTATATCTCATATCTGTATGGAGAGGAATTCATGTGTCCTTGTGGAATCAAACCCGCGCGTATCTGGTGTATTGTGATACGGCAAATCGAATGCATTTGCATGTACACTTTTTTTTTTTCGTTGTAAAATATTGTAGTAAATATTTTCCAATGCGATATAGACACACGAATATGTATGCAAGCAATAGCTATCTTACTTTTATATTTTATTATAAAACTAAATTTAAAAATCAATGTTTTGTAAGCACAAGTTTATTGGAAGACATTTGACACAAAGTAAATTTTATTGTTTCAGATATTGTTCATTCTTCTGTTTTATATATAATACTTTACATGGGAATTGTTTTGAACCAGTGGCATATCCAGCTTTTTCTTTATTTAAATTCCGGAAATGCTGATGTAGATAATCATATTGTATATACATATACATAGAGCAACAGACCTTGACGCACCAACGACCGAGACTTTGCGTCCTATGTCTATCCATCTTCAAGCCCTCAAGGGATGGATTCTACACCCCTGTCGCCCGCGCATCCCCGTGAAACAGATTGCCGAGAGCGCGGTGAGAAAAGTGCCACGTGAAGTCAGAAATCATGCTACTATACTAGGAGAAAGCTCCTTTTTTTTTTTTTTTTTTTTTTTATTTTCTCGCCCCCCCGTCTTTCACCACGGCGCTATATTATACAAGGGTGAAGCGCATTATTATCATTATTGTCCTTTTTTTTTCTCTTTTTCTTTCGTGAGTAACGCGCGATAACCCTTGGGAGAGTTCGGGCACAACGAAATACTCCTTTTACAGTAAGCAGTAATTTAACGCATCTTCGTTCACATCTTGCAAAGAAAAAAAATATACTGTGACAAATGATTCCTTCGAAAAAAAAATATACATATATATATAGTTCCGTATATATGTATATGAATTATATTTCTAGAAACAAAGTTTTGACAAACTTTTTTTAAATTTTTTTTTCTACATTTATACGAATAATTTTACGATTTTTCAAGTACATAAATGATTAATGGACTGCTCTTCAACACAACGATATAAAAAATTCATATATGTACGTCATGAAATAATTCTACTTGACCAAAATGGAAAATGAAAAAAAAAAATTCAACACTTTGCATAGTTATCTCCCTATGACGTGCACAACAGGCAGAATCATAGAACCACAGAATTGCGTGCTTACATATATCATTTACTTCCCCGCACGAGAGTTTATGTAGGTATATATATGCATATATAACACACCAACAATTTCATTTTGCCCATTAGTGATCAACTAATATTTTGGATAAACTCTGTAACGTGTCAGTGTCAATCGACCGTGTAATATTTGAACAGTTTCCTATCGTTAGATGCAATCTGTGTGTGCATCAATACAATTACGATAAATGTATTAACACTTGTGTACATATAGAATTTAATATAATATAATATACCAAGTGACACACGAGGAATTTATATTCCCATTAAATAAGGGTGTGAAATATAAAATAATCCATTTGATAAACATTGAAGTAGTGGCTAGAACCCTTATTATTAATATATATATATTTGTTTTTTTTTTCTTTTTCGTTTTCATTTTTTATTGAGATAACTACGCGTCAAAACATCGGGCAATTAACCCCCGGGGGGATTTAAAAAAAATGCTAGAGAATACCACATCATGTCCCCGTCGTTATGTCTCTATATATATACGAGTGTGCGTGTACCCTTCATTTAAAACCCCCAAGTGAGACCTTGGGTCTCTTCCTCAACCGCAGGGGAATTACCCGAGGATTACATGAAAATTCTATTATCGTCTTAGCGTCTCTTATATGCGCATTCGCGAACTATAACTTCTATGTCCCCCTTTTTGAGTTATACATTTGGGCCAACCTAAATAACCGATCGATAAATGGCCTTTTCGCAATGAAATGGAAGGGTAGTAAAATAGTAATTGGATGCTGAAGAGGTCCTGATAGAGTGTAGACACAATTATAAATATTCACATATAAACAGATAGAACATTTATTGACTTGTATTATTTTAGCTAATTATTCAAATTATATTTTGTCTGGTGAATTAAATGGATTATTCTATTCTAGGTATAGGTGAATATGTTTGGAGCTGAATTGAATGGAGAAAGTGCAGTTGCAGAGAGCTGAAGTACGTACCTCAAGGGTTAATCGTACAACTAAAACAAAGCATTTCTGCACTGCAGACGAAGAAGGTGAAAGTCCACAAACCAGATAGTGGGATGAAGAGAGATATAGTTTGAAGGCGCAAACGAATGGACCGTAGCACGTGTCCTCTGCTCACCACAGCCAATTAGCTGGACCTTCCCCATTAATCCAACCAATTAAGGATAACACGGAAATTCTATTATCCACGTACTCGAGAAATTTCGAATTCACGACAATGACACTCATGAAAATACAACGAAATATTGTTAACAATGTTTTATATTATTGTCGTGAATGGGTTAATAAGAATCAGTAAGTTATTTCAACCTCATGATAGTATAGTTTAAATCGTAATGATGAAACATAATTTATTTTCTCGCATTTTCGGTAGGAAAAAATGTTTTTCTTTTTTTTTTTTTTTTTTTTGTGAGTTATATACAATGTATACGTGGTTGCCAGTAACTCTTTAATTACTATCAACCTCATTAACCCCAAAGTCGTCAACCCTTTTTTTTTTTTTTATTCCAGAGAGGACGATGTGAGAGTACAGGATGTAAAAAAAAAAATAACACTTCGTTATGAGAACTGCTGACGTCGTGGTGGAACCGTTGGCTTTTAGAAAAGTCAGCGGGAGAGAAATTGAATGAGAAAAGAAGGTAATGGATAGTAAACGAATTCATAAGTCTTGTTTTTTATTTGTTTTTTTCCTTTGAGCTATATTTAAATGACGGTTGAATACTCACGATATTTGACATTTGAAACATATACATATGTATAATACGCTCATACACATATACATATATATAAGCGAAAATAATAATGGGTGAAGTCTCATGGTTAAATAGTAAATTGAAATGGAGTGGAATTAATCCGTTTTCATCAGCGGGTGGTATTACATTGTGCGCAGGAAGTGAACATCAGTTGTATGACCAATTCTATATACGAATAGAGCTCAAAAGCTTTTCTCTTCGGTCAGCATGATCAGGATCCCGTCGACATTCGCAATTTTAATTAAGATAATTAAGCTATTTATCGAGAAATTAAGGGCTCTCATTAGAATTCGAGTACAAAGCTCCCCAGTATTCTCTAAAAGAGTGAGAGAGGAAAAATGGGACTGTGAGTGCTCCCCAGCATCCTCTTCAATCGCCCTCTACACTACTCTCAGTACTACTTGAACTTGCCTTCATCGAGTAAAAGCCCCTCTTTCATTTGTGTTTTCCTTTTTTTTTTTTTTCTTATTTGGTAGATTAAAAATAAAAAGCATTTTGCATAAAATATATATGGGTGAATAAGCTTAAATTTAAACGATGCCAATATTCTCCAATTCCACGAGAAAGTAAAATATAAAAAGAAAAAAGAAAAATATATAAAATACATGAAAATATATATGTAAAAAGAAATTTATTGCACAATTTTGTTTTTAATATTTCGTATATTATTTCGACATTTTTATCAGCTTACTGTCATGATCTTTGACTTGGCCCTTTTTCACATATATATACATACGATGACGATAGAGACATGGGCTGCGAGAAAGATTATTGAAATTTTTGTCATATCTTCGTATAGGACGTAAATATATTCTGCATATGGGCGTCAAGTCAGCAAGGAGACACACACCGTGTCGAGGGAAATACTCGAATTATATATAAATTTTCATGTGTGCGCCCTTCTTCCAACACACATACATATACATATATAATCTCCAAGTTTATATACAAAACTCGGTTGCGGAAATTTATGTCAAGGCACATGTCTTATGCAATGCATTTGCGAAAGAAAAACTTTTCTTGGGTGAATATTTTCGTGTTTGGTACTGAAAGAATTATCTTTAGCATAGAATACATGCATATAAATTAGATTTTTGTATAAATAATATTAAATATATATTGAAGAAAGAAAAAAACAATTTTTTAATTACAAAAAAAAATATATATATTTATTAATCTTAAATATGACTATGAGAATGTCCTACATCATCTTGATAGTGCATATTATACATATAGAAAAGAACATATTGCTTGTTGATCGAGAGATGATGATAGTTGGAAATATATAAATGGGGAGATAAAATTCGATCATGTTTTTCACATTTATGAGGTGCGTGCCATTTTACGTATGGAATATACATGAGCTCTGTGAATTCAGTAGGCACCAGCCATTGAATTATACTAGTAGGGTATATATAAAGTAGAAAAAAAAAACAAGGTACATAATATATGTATGTATACATATGTACGTATGTATATAGATAAAGTTAGTGTTTGTGTAGTCACTATGTGTAATATATAATCGTGGTAGAAACGTTCTGAAAGTTGGTTTGTCATTCATTGAGAACCTCTTTGAGGTGATGTGTCCCATGAGTTCAACTCGCCCCTTCGTATATATATACATTCAAACTTACTTACTATGGGGAATCCCAAACAACTTGTGAGTGCTGCCCTCTCCATCCCTATACACTCGCAATGCTCGTCTCGGTTCAGTATATGAAATGCTCTGGGAAGTATATATTTTGAATTCGATTCGTAGGTAAATATACATCGTGAAGAAACACTCGTGAAATCAAAGGAAATAGTAACGAGAATGAAAGTGAGTGAGTGAATAAGAAACCTGAGGCATTGCGATGAAGGGATGATAATTAAATCAAGCACTATATATATATAGGGTAGATAAAATATATAGTATCGACCGTTGAAAATAAATGCAATGATGAAGGCGACACGATGAAGTCGATGTAATTTATAAAGAAAAAATAAATAAAAATAAGTTAAATTCATTTAATACAAATGATGTAGTAAAAAAATAAAAGTCATTTTTATATATTTATTTCTTTTTTCTTCTTTTTCAGGTTCAATGCATATTGAATTATTGCGTCATATTGCTCAGCAACAAGAGAATTTATATACTGTGACACCTCTTTTTTTCGAGTGTATGTATATATTTATTATTATTATTATAATATATGTGTTAAAGTATCAGCAAAAAGAACGTATGACGCATAAATAAACATACTATGTTTAGACTACATTCAAAGAGATTAGGTTCATGGAGGCGACGGTGTTGGTATTATATATTCATATTTACATTTTTATTTCTTGACACGTACCTCATATATATATGTGTTTATGCTTATATACTGAGTTGTATGTATGTATATATGTGTATGAATATCAAGTACAAATCACCATTATAAATATGTGGTTCTTTTTAAAAGTCGTTAAAATTTATCGTTACAACGAACTTTTGACCGCGATGAATAATCATTTTGCTATATAGTAATATATATTTATATATATATTGAACAAAAGGTTTTACTATATTATTCATCTTGAGATATATATTTGACCCTTGTGTTAAGACCCAATGTCCCATGGGACAACGAGTACAAGTTTCCTTTTACAATATAACCACGCCTTACTTATATAGTTTTGCCCCCGCATGATAAGAGTTGGGCATCGATCGCACGCGACAATTAATTGCATTTGTTCATGGGTATCTTAAGGATTCTTCAAAGCAATATCACGTTGATGAGGGATAGTGTAACCAGCACGCAATAAAGTAAAGACATTTTAATTAATTAACACGTTGGTGTCATCATAATTGACTTTAATTATATAAACTTCTTGTCACAAAATTAATTCAATTACTATTTTTTCATCATGTCAATTTTTTATTTATAATATTCACTTTATCTATAAAGTAATTAAATATCATTATTGTTCAACAGATATATTATTGGATGTAAAATGGAAAAAGAAAATCGCATATAAATATCCAATTTCACCGCGTGAATATCACAATCGGTTGAAATGTTTTACCATACACATCCCGTGTGCCTTTGGATAACTCTACCAAAACAAAATCCAGAGAGAGATTCATATATGTATACACATATGTTTACATACCTATATATCTGCACATGCATGTACATATGTACATTAGCTGGTATACATACAGTGAGCTGGTAAAAGAGATGGATATAGAGACTAGGGGTGGAGAATAAGCACACAGCAGAGAGAATATTTATACAAATATACATATATACCCTCGACCTCAACCACAGATTGATGGGTTGAATTATATTCGTCGCGTGGCGCATCTGGTTCTCTCACTCGCGGGTGAATTACGCGCTCGATTTACTCGGGTTAGTCGAATCCTTCACGTGCCTTCCACCTTGCTCGAGATATAGCGGGTGGTCCGCTCTTTCACGCTCTGGTGTATTTCTCTGGGCATCGTTAACCTCAGACCACACCTATATAACACACATCAGTATCCCCTTTGTAATAGTAATAATAATAATGAATATTATTGCCATTATTACAAACATTACATATAACATATGTATTTGTTTTCATTGAGAGATATTTAAAAATATTCATTTCAAATTATTTAATTTAATCATCAGTAATTATTTTTATATTCTGGTCGATAATAAAAAAATAATTCTATATATGGATTATTTAATTTTTATAATTATATTTTACGGTGAAATATAATTTAATTTAAATTAGCTTTTTTTTTTCTCTTTGTTGTAGAATGAAATTATACAGGATTTTAGATTAATAAGATTATTAGTCAATTAAATGCTAAATAATTGTTGCATTAATCTCTTTGTGTTTCTTTCTCACTCTGGTTATATTGCTATCAAGCACTTTCTTAGGGTTGCTCCAATGAGGAATTGACAAACAAAAGCGTTTGTGTATGTATACATATATATGTATAAAATAAAGAGGGGAGGAAAGCAATTATCGTCGTTGTAGTGACATTGTCGCCTTCTCGTTTTATACTCTACTCGTTGTGTATTTGTATAATCTTCAACGAGAGAAATTAAGATTGTGTTGACGTGTAATTTTTTATACATAAATGAGATTTTGTCAATGTGTACATTGTATACATATTCATAAATGTAATGTAATGTTTGTTGGGGCAGATGTGTTTATGTGTGTACATATAATCAGAGCGAATGAGAAGAGAGCTAGCTGCAAAGTTGGAATTATTATATAGAAAGAGGATGCGTGCTACAATGCCAAGACGATTCCATTGCTGCTGCATTATAGTATCGAACCGTTTTCATCGTCTTGCTATGATGTATCCTCAACCTCTATATCTATTTTCACCACGTACTGACTCAATGCGACAACCACCCTCAACCCAAGTGTCGAGGAAATTCGTTGACCTTAACGACGCCAAGGCGCCGTGACGGCGACTGGACTTGTCTGCTGCAGACTGTAAAAATTGTTTGAGAAATTTTCTTATATAGTCGTGAGATATATTATTTTATTTTAATGAAACAAAATGACAGGTTTTTTTTTTAATGTTTAATGTTAGGGGTGTATTATTGCAATTGAAATTAATTTTTATTTAGTATAAATTAGTTGAGAGCTAAAATATAAATTTCATTTATATAAATATCTACATGAAATATATATTACGTATGTCTTCTAAGAATCTTTGCTGGTTTTCATCTCTTGTGTGTGTATAATATATATTTGGATTGTCTATATGTAAGCAAGCAGTGTTTACACCATGGTGCGTGCAACTAGCATGCGCTCAATCGAAGACTCTTCTTCTCATGAATAATTCATATTTTTTCCACAATATGAGTGGCTGAGTGATAGGGGTGTACGTCAGTTTGACGGACTGTAAATTAAAGTGTAGGAGTGGAAAAAAAATTCCAAGCTAGTCAAGGGAGAAAATACCATGAGGAAAAAAAATTGGAAAACGAAAAGAGCGAGTTTGTATGAACATGAATGTATATATGTGTGTGTGTGACTGTTTGGACTAATGCTCTGTTTTATGGATCACACGCCCCCACACTTGTCACCAAACCCGACTAGACACTGTGCATGCATTCATGGAAGTTCGAAATTACAGGAATAAAATATGACGCTTGAGGCATTTTTATTTTAACTATTTTTTTTTTTTTCGTTGCAAAGTCTGAAAATATTTTTTATTTTCATGTTTATGACTGAAAAATCTGAACGACTGCTTTGTTATTTGGGTTTTTATTTTACAATATTTTATTTCGTTTAGTTATTTATTTATTTTTCGTTTCTAAAGTGGAAGAGAAAGAAAATATTATTGCCTAAATAAATACGAGAATATATATATTCGAGTGGTTGGACAATTAGTTTTGGATCACGCCCTGCATTCTCACATGCAATATATTTATTTTATTACCATAATAATATTTCGTCGCTGCGGAGGAAAAGAAAAAAAAAATCTATGCAGCTGATGTTTAATAAGTAATGTACCAACTATGAAATTCCCTTCATATATTTATTGTAAACGAATTCATATTAGTCTATCACATATTTTTCCCCAATGTACTTTCATATTATATTATACTCATACACATATATAGAATAAATCCCTCCCGGTTATCACCAGAAAATAAGCGTAAAGTGTAAAATATTGCTGATCGATTTTTTTTTTTCACAGGGGAAAAAATGTGGAGAAAAAAGAACATACATAAAATCCAGGATGTAAAGAAGAAAAAAAAATCTATAAAAGAATATGAGGGATGTATAAAACCTGTGCGGGCACTTTGATAAAACCACACGAAAATGTATTCATCAATCCAGCAATATTCACTTATACACACAGCGATTTAAAACGACAAGAAAAAAAAATAAATAAATAAAATTAAAATTCCATAAAAGCAAATGAGATATAAAAAATATAAATGGAATTATATAAACATCACTATCGCTGATGGTGAGCATATATACAATTTTCATTATTTCCAATTCACTGAAAGGCCAATATACAAATTAGAATATACATATATATACATTATATACATACATATATACACAAACGTATATTGATCGTCATTGAAATGTCTCTATAATACGGAAAATTACACAGTGCGTATACTCAACAATATATATCCATCCACTATTGGTCGTTTGATAGAAGCATATATACTATTATCTGTACATATATACCCTATGTATATAACTCATGCGTAACTCACTCTCTCACAGCTATCATTCTCTCTATCGTTATATATACATATCTATATACTCAACCTCCAACAGCTACTAACTATATCCCCTAACGCTTGATCGATTGATATATTCCGCGATATATACATCTGTCAATTTTACCCTTTCGCGATTTTTGCAACGCCACATGAAATTTCCTTGTCATTCTCGGCCATTCGTTGATATTTCCCATAACGTGTCACGGTATTATATAATATACATAAATTTACAAATAAATTTCCTTTTGAATTTTCATTTTACTGCTGCTGCAGTTCACTAAATATTTCGCGCAATGACCCGGCCATATTGTCACAAATATATATAATGAATTATCAACGCTACATCGAGTCATGCTTATTATCCCACATGGGTCAATAAATAACAAATCAAAAAAAAAAAAAAAAAATATGAAATAAAATTATATAATTTGTTTTCGTTTTTTGTATGAGCTTGATGGGGCGTTGTGCAACCCCTTATGGCACAATTTTAGTCTATTGTATATATTTATTTACATATACATAATATATATACATGTATATATTTGAGTGGGATACGCCACTTAACGAATAAATGTTCTAGTCGATTGAGGGATGATATGAAAGTTGAGATTAAGTGCTGCGAAAATTTTTTAGGGCAAGTATTTACTGTTTGGGTAACATAGATATATGTTTATGTACTCATGTGTATATATATGCATATTATAAAGTGATATATAAGCGATTGAATCGATATTCGTGAGCAATTTCACCTCGCCAATTCTTGAAATGTATTCATACATAGATATTTATATATGGAATAATATTCGTATATGTATTCTTTGTTTTCTTTTTTGCAATTTGAGGGGTGAATGTGAGCATGACACGATTATCTATAACGTTAACCTAGATTGCTGTTAGTTGGTAAAGGTCCAGACTCATCCATTTTCGTGTTGCCAAAAAGTTGGATAGAATATATTTATTTATTTTTCATCTTTATTTCGAATACTCTCAAACTATTTTTTACATCTAATAACGAATGTGGATTTAAAAGTTTTTTTTTTTTCATATTATTTGCTAGAATAAATATTTCGAATGATTTTGGGAGTTATCAAAATAGTCTACATGTATATATAACATAGAGTTTTGTAGGAAAAAAATGTTTCAATATGAATTTGAAATATTTTTCAAGGAAAAATCTCTTTTGTATGATAAATTGAAAGTCCATTTAATCGTGGCAATGGAAATCAAATTAAAGTTTAATACGCAAATGGATGTAATGTACTCTCTCGCAAACAGAAAAAAAAAATATATACATATATATACATATATATTTATAAATGGGCGAGACAGTGAGACAGATATATAGAAAGAGAAATAAGTAAAGTAAGCGAGAGAAATAATTGCATTAGTACGTTACGCGTTGTCGATTCGAATATAATTCAAGAACACGTTACCCATCTATTCTTCGAGGGTGAAAGTACACCCTATATACATATATGTATACATATGTATATAACTTTGGAAAGTGTATATGCATATATATATCCAAACACTTTTTTCTTTCTTCCTTCTACAACTGCATTTACATTTATACTCTCAGCTCTTTCTTTTTCATTCGAATTTTGTTTCCCCTTTATATTTCTCGCTTTTCCTCTCGCAATTTTCCATTCGCAAGTATATATACATATATATTAAAGTCAGTATATATATATACACAAGTGCAGGAGTCGTGCCAATCGAAAAATATCGTGCAACACAATACATGAACGAACACTTGCAATAGATGTTTATTATGTATACACCCACATGCATGAATATATGTATATATATGTACACTAAAAAGTGAACAAAATAAAATAACAAATGAATAATAAAAATAGAAAAAAAGTTGCATTGACGCGCTCGTACTCAAAAAATTCTCTCATTCCCGACAGAAATATTGCGACACTCCCGATGGGACTATTCGTATGAATAAAAAAAAGAAGTGAATAAATAAAAAAAAAAAAATATTCATACAGTCAAACAACATAGGATCATATTTTATTTTTTTTCCGTGTTACGAGTAGCTATAAAAAGAATTTATACCCAAAAAAAAAATAAATAAATAAATAAATAAAACGTAACAATGAATACAAAAAAAATTTTTTTGTCGTTGTATAATTAAGTGGATTATAAATGGTAATTAACTGCACGTCGAATAATGTCTTTTGTAAATGTGTATATATATATGTATAGAATACTTGAAACAAGAAGCATTGAGACAAGAGAAAGAGAGTGCAGTGTATTTAAATAACAAGAGAGAGAGGAATAGAGAAATGAAGGCGAATAAGGAATTGCGGAAGCACGATAATTCCTTTGAGATCCGTAATACAAATTTCGAGGGTGCAGCGTGTATAATTCTGCGATATGGAACACATATATACCTACGCATATACATATTAATTGAGAAACTGAGAGTGAAAATGAGTGAGCAAGAGAGAGATGAGTGTGAAAGAGAAAATAGGGGTGGTAACGAGCTTCCCGTGAGATTATCTGTCGCCCTATCGGTCGACATATAGTCACACAACCTAATAAATACATGAAAGGTGTATACATACATATGTATATACATATGTATACTATATACCTGTATATACACCATAATAAATACATATATAAATGTCAACGTGATTATACATAATATAAATTAACAGAATGAGTTAAAATGAAAGTTTCTATACAGATTTACAAATTTTCGTAGAGTTTAAATATTTCAACGATATAATATATATATTATATATATTATATATATTATATCTATACTTGTATACACACTTTTATTACACAACTCAATTATATACAATTAATTTTAAAATATAAAATAAATATTCATAAACATATATTAGAAATAAAATAAAATTAAAAATTTTTTTAAGTGAAAGTATCATATTGAATATAATTAAAATATTATTCAACAGCCAATTATTTATAATTGAATATATTGGTTTAAAATTTAGTTGATATAATAATAGATTATAATATACACAATGAAAATTAAATTATCGATTTCTCATTACTTTAGTATTTAACGAGCGTATTACTGTGAACTCAGCAACATGCACAAGAGCTTAAATCCATAGACAGATATAATAATACATAGATATATAAAGCTCAATGTGGAATTTTCTCCCTATTTAAAAAGATCGCACTTCTAACTTCAATGGCCTGCATAATCGGATTAGAAATGGTCGCGGAGCACAATGCTCTAAAGTATAGCGCACAACTGGGAGAGAATATTCACGTTGTGTAACTGTTCCACGCCGATTCCATCTGGTCATATATTGTCTTGTATTGTACACCCATATATGTATGTATGTATATACATGTTTTATATACATAGATAGATACATACATAGGTGCAGGGTACATAGCAAAAAAAAGTGAATGAAGAAAGAAATAAAAAGTGAGAGACATCCATATGCAGTCCAGCCGCAGGCGGCAAATACAGACGCGAATTATTTTATATATACGTTGGATCAGATATATTTATGTATACATATGTGTGTGTATATATGTACTTTTTGCCCTCGAGATCCGATTATAACTGATATTGATTTCAAGCCACTCATTGTCATATTGCTTTCGTCTCTTGTGCGTGTAGAGATTTTTTTTTTTTCTTTGTCGTATGAATGAAAGCATCAGTCAGAGAACGCGCGGATTATATATACCTTTGAATGTATGAATGTACTCGATGCGAAAGGTTTTACCATTATCATATCGACCATTGAGTGCACTAGATAATTTGCGTGCGTGTATGTATAGATATTGTTGTACATACTTGAATTCAATATAAAAGGCGTTAAAGGATTTCGTATGATTTTTTATTTTGTTTTATTGGTTTATTTATTTATTTATTTTTTTTTTTTTTTGGGCAATCATGAAAGTAATGGATCATTGGAAAAGAGCCATGAGACGAGCGAGGACTTAATCAAAGTGCAGAAAGCGATGTCTATCTTTGTAACTTTGTTGTTTGAACGAAAAAGAAAAAATAGGAACAAAAAATAAAACAAATTAAACCAAAAAAGTAATTACACTCGTCCATGGCCGTGAATGAAACTTCCTGTTTCCGTTCACGCTTTCTGGTGTAACTGAAATAACGTTAGTTGGAATAGAAAGAAAGAGAGAGGATGACAGAATATAAACGAACAAAAAATATATAAATAAAAAGGAATGAGAGAAATAATTTTGGCGTTGAACAATACCAAGTCTTTTTTATATATACAGTAAAAAGCATTAGTCCTTCGATCTCTCGAAACTTTTTTCTATACTCCCCATTGCGAAAAGTATATACACATATACATAAACACACTATGAAACATTTTTTTTATTTATATTTTCTCTTTCATTTTGTTTTATATTCCCATATCGTTTTTTCAACAAAATAAAAAGTATAAAGAGTTTGCGTGGACTTCCAACACTAGACAAAAAATATATCTCACACATTGTCGATAGTGTAAAAACTATTTTTCTTTTATCTACACATACCCATGGAAATATATATATGTATATAATATATACCCTCATACCGCAAGCACGTATATCCCACACTTTCTCAATATAGTTCGCGTCTCATTCGAAATTTTATTCGACCCTCAACCTCAACGTCAGATAACTTCCATAAAGAGATGAAACTTCGTGGTCCTATATAGTTATATAATATATTAATATATATATATATAGGTGATGCATTAACCACTTTTGGTCCATCGTCAAACTATCGATTATTGATCCTTATTTCAACATGTATTGTTTTAGCAGTACGCTCAATTTATTCCTTCATGTACATGTATACTTTCAACCACGCCTACACAATTATCCTTTTTATGTAGATGTATATATCTGTCTGACATTTTATTGCAAGCATAACACTAAAATTCTCACTTATATATAAAAATGTGCTGTGTAAATGCTTCAACGCATAAGAATAATATTTTGACAGTTGTATGATAAAAATAAATTTAAGAAACGATAATGGAAAAGAGAATAAGAATAAACGAAAATAGATTATTATATTATATGCAGGATAATAAATACTATCTTAAAATATTTATCTATATACAATATATAAAGTTCAAATATTTATTTATTTTCTTTTGTTTTCTTTAAAAGAAAATATTTTTACTCAAGTTTGTATACATAATATTGACGATTATATAAATGCAAAAGAGACATTGTGTAAGTGTTGTTAAACATGAATGAATTAATTCTTGGATATATATATATATATATTTAATATATGAATTATTTTTAAATCTTATTTAAACGGAAGCCAGTTGTCGACGTCGCCATTACGTCGTTGTTCACTTTCTTATTATCCTTATTTTATTTTCCTGCAAAATTTTCCACTTTGTCCCACGCTCTAGATCGCATTTATTTTCTCTCTATTTCTCTACGTTGCTGCCTATCTATTCACCCACCTCCACCTCCACCACCATCATCGCACATCCCAGCTTGCAGAATTGGCGCCCGTCTGACTGTCGTCCCGGCGCCAGCAAACCTGCGCCCCTCGATATACGCGTACAATCGTCGACATCGTTTCGTTTTCTACCACCAAACCAGATACGATCGATCTTCTTGTTTGCTATATTATATTTACTTTGATTCATCAACCCGAAAATATATTCATTCATGTATACATATTTTATTTATCTACATGAAATGTACTTGCAATAATAAACAAATGTAATAATTATTATATTTATATATGTAATGTTGATTATTGCTGGGAAATGTTTTAATTTAATATTAAGATTTATTGTTTTATATTATGTGTAATCTCTCTTGGGTTTTAATCTTCTCGATTTTCTTTACGGATCAAGAGAGAAATGTTGGTCGTTGATAAGCTCATCGAGATATGTATATAGATATTGGTATATAGTATAGCTGCTGCTCTTTGCGAGCCACTTTTCCATCTTTATCCTTTTCTCTTTTACTCATCCTATTGAGCTTTTTTTTTTATTCCTTTCTTTATAATGATTTTTTTTTTATTTTATTAATTTTTTTTTCCTTTTGCTGATTTCACGTAATCTTACTTTCAGTACTTTCCGATCCTCATTATATAATATTTCTGTACTTGGCCTCTTTGTACCCATCGTCTTGATCCTCATCTACATCGCTTGCACTATCTGCACTTTCCCATTTTCATAGCTCGCACGAATGCTTTGTATAAATAAATGAATATTAGCCGTTCGTTTTATTAATCATAGTCGGTCGCTTTAAGGCGTTGAGAAATTCAATCATGAATGAAATAAAAATATAACGAAACGTGATGAAATAAAGAAAATGAAAAATTTCTCGTTCACCGCGATTATTTTCAACCGAATAAACACTTTATATTTCATACAAATATATCCTTTATATATATATTTAATACACATATATACGTCAAATAATAAATTGAATTTATTGATAAACATAAAATAAAATGTCAGATGAAGTTTTGTCGATATATACTCGCGACTTTTCATCTCAGAGCGAAATACTTTACTTGAAATAAAAATATAAATAAATAAAAAACGAAACAAAAATATATGATGCTTTTCATATAAAACTCGTTTTCTTCTTTTCATGTTTTACAAATAAAATTTCAAACTAAATCCCAAAATAAAGTCCCATCGACACAGAGAGACAAAGAAAAATAGTACATTCGATCTTACAATTTTTTTTTCTCATATTTTACACAAAAAAAAAAAAAAATACTATCCATATATACACATACATAAAATGTCTAAATTTTATCTCTACTTTTTGTTTTTCTTCTTTACAGAGAACGTGACGCATTTGAGAGAATGAGGATAACCTTCGAGTATTTTTTTTTTGTCTTTTTTCCTGAGTGTGGAAGCGAACTAATGTGCATGAAGGCGAGTGGTGGATGATGTACATACTAAAAAGTATCTATGTATATATATATGTACGAACGATTTCATGTACAAACAAGAAAAAAAAGCCGACTGCTACTCATCCCAGAGACCCAAGAGTTGAGGATTGGTGTAAACAAGGGTTGACAATGACAAACAAAAAAAAAAAAAGGTAAGACACACTTTGCTGGCCTAAGTTTTGTGCGCACGCCGTCAAATCCTCTCTCAACTACATATACCATATGTATACATGCACAAGGTATATACATACGTCTTCTATGTAACTATAAAAAACTGATCTTCTCTATGTTTGTTGCTATTGCCAAGCTCTCCGTAAGTTCTTTGTGTCCTCTATACCGCAGACAGTTTTCGTAGCCCACCTTTATCTATAACTACAGTATATTTTTTCTCATTCACTCTTTCTTAGTCTACAAACAATTTTCCCCCTCTTCACCTAGCTCTCGTATCTTCACAAACGCCCTTGGGCAATTGTGTCATTTGTTTGGACAAACGAGATGGATTGTCCGACACACGACACGTTACAATTTTACGCAACTGTTATAAACGATAACATCAGCTTCTTCTATTTCATATAAAAGACGAGAAAATATAAGTGAAAAAAAATTTTTTCTTGCATGTAAAAGTATAAAATTCATCACATGTTTAAGATAGATTTAAATTATTTATTTATTTTAAATATACACATCAATTTATTTATTTATATATTTATATATCTCATTGCGGGAATTATTTCTTTTTTTCATATTTGTAATATTTTTCCTTGTATATATTAATTATATTGTCGAGTTAATCAGTAACAATTAGTTGACGGCACATGTTGGGGTGATATAAAACGATGATGACGATGATGATGATGATGTGAATATGTAATTCTTTCACACATGCGTGATAGGTATAAGCCGAGGAAATAAAAAAAAAGAAAAGATGAAAAGCTACTTTGATGTATGTATATGTTTCTCGTTCATTTCCATCGAGAAACCTGTACACTCGTTCAATGTCTCGTGGCAATATTTGCCTGGAGCATCATGGCTATCTCTTCTAACCATCAATCTTCGTTGATATATATTATATATACATATACAGCCCAGCCATGAAGAAGCGCCAGTCAGCTGAGTGAAAGAGCGAGAGAGGAAAAGGGATTAAAAATATTTCTGCTTGAGCAATTCACGGATGCGCCTGAAGCTCCGACATGTCCATGATAGATATATACATATACATATTGATATATTATAAGCCGCAGGGGGAATAAAAATATTCGGACGATGGGAAATTCTTGGAATTACTTCGCAGGGGAGTAAAAGTAAAGACCGATCATGTATAGGCTGCAGAGTGGGTGTATGAAACTCATGAGAAGATGCAGAGTATAATTTTAAAAGTTTAAGTGACGACTACGCATATTTATTGCTTGATAAGGCGCCGATGTTTAATGATCATATTTGAAGGTTATGTTATGAGTTCGTTAAATTGGTCTCATTAAAAATTCTTTAAATGGCAAATGACAACACAATTGAGGTAAAATTTGCTACAATGATGAAGAATATATCAATATAAAATAGAATTATTAAATAATAATTAATATATATAACCATAGGAATTTTTTTTTTTGATAAATAATATCGATTCATAACCTAAAAAAAAAAATAGAAATGTAATTTTTATATATAAAGTTACACATCAAATTTATTATTGTTCTTTGATTGTTGTTATTGCATATTTTAATCTAATTAAAGATTGAAAAAAATATATTGAAATATATAAAAGAAAGAGGGCGCAGTTTTTCGCGGGTTTGGCGCGCTCAAGTATTACCTGCGGTCTTCGTGTCGTCGGCCGAATAACGCCGAGAATTACCGAAGTGGCGTTGTGTGGTTACTCATCGTTGCGTGCTATTCAGTCCCCGCCACAGTCGGAAATCGGCCAGCGTGACGGTAACACACAAATGTGAAACTGCTTTTAATATATATTGTCGGACAGTAGAGACAGCGGTTAAAAGCCGCGCCAGGACGTGTGTAGTCATCAATAATATTTCAATAATTAATTCATTTATCTAATTAATATATTCTCCCTCAATGTATTCTCATTACCGAGTTTACATAAACCTCATGGATTAAATAAATACCATAAATACAATATTTACTTGTGCGCAATCACGTGTGTTAGTGTTTAAAAAAAAAAAATAAAACATTTTGTTTATTTTATTTTATATAACATTTAAAATTATTCTCAATTTTATTCCATGTTGATTAAGCTTTATATTGATTGTGATTAATAATAGATACATTGTTGAGACTTAATAGTTGGTATATAGAATTCAGTTTGAATTGGAAAATAACTAAAAATAATAGAAGAAAAAAAATACAGAGAGGAGAGAAACAACGATCTATCACGATGGCGAGTTTATCAAGTGGGCGACCTGCCGTCGTTGCGATTCTCTCATTGCTGCTGCTACACCTAGGTGAGTGATGGCAAGACGACCATGAACACATTTTTCTTTATTTTACTATACTATCTCATTCTTTCTTGTCCCATCGGCCGCGAACGTATAAGCTGGATATGTGTATATACCTCTTTAACCGCGTGTCGAGAATGTAACGTTTATACATGTGTGCAGTATATAAAACCGGATTCCTTCAGCAAACCCAATCGATAACGATCAATTGTTATCTAAGATAGTAGTATATATAGTGTTGCATTTAACAAATATATATGTTTATATCAAGCATTCATTCATTGCTAAAACGATTTATAATTTACTGATTTTAGTTGTTTTTTTTTTTTTAATTAGTAGGAATATTCTAAATTATTTTTCATGAGTATACTCTAGTTGAATGTGAGAGGATGATTGATAGATTGGGTGGAAAAATGTATTTATGATGTAGATATATGATAGTTAATTATTATATTGCAATGAAATTTATTGTGGAAATAATATTGAGGCGTTGGATAAATTTCAAATGGTCGGTGGGTTTCGCGCGTTGTGTAGATGAGTTCGTTGGCCGGGGGCCGACGGTTTGAATTTAACCGTCGGGACGCGTCGACATTCTCTTTTGTGGTAAAAAGGAGAATATATATAGTTGAGCATACCTATATAATATTCACAAGGTATTTTATCGCGTGCATTTATGCTTGCCCGATTACGTTTGCCGTGTCCTCAATAAAGTCTGCGCGTTGTAGATTATTTACATTTTTTTTTTTTTTTTCATTTGTTTTTGTTATCACACCATATGTATTTATATTTGTTGGCGGTGTGCATTTGTGTTACCTGTAAAAGGGAACGTACACTACAATAGCGTGGGAATATTATTTTGATTAGGTATAATATAAATACGAAGAGAAAGGAAAAAAAAAAAAAATTTATACGGAAGGAAGTGAAGTTCCTTTATCTTTTTATAATAATTATTAATTTTACTTACTAGCTGCCCTTTTTGCAGTTTGCAGTAAAATTAATTCGAGCACTGCTTTATTGAATTGCCATTTATATTATTTACGTTATTTTATTTTTTTACTTTCTTTAAATTATCGTAGATAATTAATTTTTATTCTTTTATGAATTTTTTATTTAGGTTATGTGTTCGTTTATAACATTAATAAATTAATTAATGAGTGTTTTCTTTTTCATTTTTAACTTTGAGTTGTTTGAGCAATTGAAAAAGCGTAAAAGTCTTTTGGAGAGTTGCAAAATTGTCGACACCTGAGCAAATGTATTTTAGATGAATGTTTATGAACATGTCTGTGTGGTGAAAAAGGATGAATCGTTGGTGTGAATGTGCACCTGCCTGTATGCGACGGTGCTTGGGTTCAACCCGCGTGCATATATATATACACATTTTGCCTTGCTCCTCTTGTGGGTTCAGGGTCAACAATGACAGAAATGAATATAGACAGACAGAAAGAAAGAACCCTTGGGAATAGTAGCAGAAAAAGTCATATTTACCTGAATGAAAAACAAGTCAATCCACCTTCTTTCATATATGTACGTTTCAATGTTTCTATTTTATCTTGAAGAGCAATTCAGAATTTTTCCCACCAATCTTTCTGAAACATCTCTAACAAACTCTCTCCAATGGTGCTCGAGGCAATATATATTCTACATTTCTAAATACTTTATACAATGCCCGTCAGGTGCATTCGCATACCTATACAATGTTAAATTGGTCAGGAATAAATTTCTCTCCAGGGGAAAAATTGGAAAGAAAAAAATTTCTTGCTCGCATTCTACCTTGTCATAAATACATATCCTCAAGATATTTATGCCAGTGCACCATATTGTAAACTGTTTTGCACTTGACTTTAGAAATATATAAATATATTTATCCATTGAACCGATAAAAATATATAAAATTAATTTGCGTTCGATTATCAGCATGAAAGAATTTTATTTTTCTTTGTTTTCATCGTCTTAATATTATTCTTATTATTTTTCTGTTCCAAAACGTATTTTTTTTTTTTTTTTCTTGTTTATGAAAAATTCATGGGTTTCACCATTGCATCTGGCAGATGGACAAAACGAAATGTAGTTTGAAAAACGCAATGGGCGTCATCTGCAATATGTATAACGTTTGTATAAGTACGATGAACCCCAGTAAAGTCTTGAGACATGTATGTAATAATACTGTGTATTATACACACACAAATACACTGTGTACATTATATCATGGAACGTTATAATCGTGTAAAATCCACTGTGTTTTTTTTCTAAAGTTGAAGCTACGGGAAATGAACTGTTTTTGAAGATTACATGATCTTTCTTCGGACCCATGCCGCACTTTGCTCGTTAAAACTATTTTCTCTTAGTGAATATTTTCTTTTTCTTTTTGTTTCAACAACATTCCTCTTTTGCCATTGCTTCTGCCTCTTGACCATTCGCGACAAGTATAATACACAGCTTTCAATTGGTGTCTTGAGTATAAATGAGAAAGATGGAAGGAACAAGAAGAAATGCATATAGTGGAAAAAAAAAAAATAATGAAAAATAAAAGTATAAGAAAAGAAAAAGAGGAAGATGAGAAAGAGACAAGTGAATGTTTGTGTTTGTATGTGTTTGTATACATCAAAACATCACTGTTGAATGTTGCATTTGTGAATATATATATATATGTTTAATGTATACATATATACACATACATGTTCATTGTAATTTTTATTTTTTTGTATTGCTACATCGTTGCAAACTGACGTATCCAAGTCCTTGGTTTTATGTTGTCGTGCTTGTGTGCTTTTGAATCTGATTTATAAACCGGCCAATACTTTATATGTATTTACCAAAATTGTCCTCTGATATATATATTTATTTATAAGCATATAATAAATATTTGTTTACTAATGAGACAACGATTAAATTCAAGTTTACCGTTAGACACTTGCGAATATTTTCACTTTCCATTTGATTAAGTTGATCAAGTAAATTAATAGAAAATAAATAAATATATATTTTTTTATTTTTCTTTAAATGAATTTCAAGCTTTTTTTTTTTCTTCTTTTGTTTCATGTCATGAAACACAGTTTACTGAAACTCTATTTCATTATTTTAAATTTATTCATAGATATTTTTTGTTCCGTATGTTCTCCGACACTTTGACGTAAATATATACATGATTATTATCAGATTTATAATAAATACCTGCGTAATATTTCTCTATTAATATAGTTGAAGATAAATATTTATGTAAAATAGGTGATAAAAATTTTATTGTTGAATTCTTTTCACGATATTTCAACGCGATAAATATATAATAGACGGTTTCTTATAGTTTGTGCCCTTCTCTTTCTTATAATGACCTACTTGTCAATGGGCGAAACCCAAACAGATATCACATGGCACATGTGTCAGATGTGTATATATAATGTGTATATATAACAAAGTGTAATCGAGAGTGAAAGATGAAAGATGAAGAGAGAATCTTCTTAGTGTATTCACACTTCCCACTCTTTAGCCTATATACTTGTTACTGTAGTCAACTATAATATTCCAGAGAACTATTTTGTGGGGAATATATGTGTACGTTTATAAGTATAAGAAAGAAATAAAAAAAGATGAAGAAGAGAGAACAAAAAATAAAGAGGAAGAAGCAAAGTATAAGTGTCAGCAATATGAGAAATTTCAAGTCTGTCTTGTCCAATGCAAGGTAACATTAGCTCTTGTACCACTCTCTCGTCATTATCCTTCCTCTTTGGTGCATATTGCAAGTGCACTTTATTCGTAAAGAGCTTCATAAATGACCGAACCACCACTAACGATCCCAAGGCGAAACTGAGAGACTTAAAACATCTATCCATCGTTGTGTATAGTGTATTGTAGTTGTCATTGTGCTAGTGCTGAATCTGCTGTAAAAGTAAAAACAACGAGTGGTTATATATAAGAAAGAATAAAGCAAAAATAATAATAAAAAATGGCGAAACGTGAAAGAAAGAATGGAAAAGAAATATTAGGGAGAAAATGGAGATGTCGATGGGTGAATTGTGAATGGTATAAAATAATAAACCAAAAGGCACGTATGGACATTCTTAGAATTTTTGTTACATTGTCAGAGACAAAATTGTTTTTCATTGTGTCGGACAGGCTTGCCCCTTATGACATCGATGATTTATGACGCATCGAAACTTGGTAAAGAAAAATAAATAAATGAATAAATAACTATTTATGAAGTTATTATATATTTTTACGTAATGAAGTTTATATATAAAATATTTCTTTCTTTATTTATTTTATTTTTTTATTTTATATATTTCAATAATGGGGATGAAAAATGAATAATTTTTGTTTGATTTTTTATGCGATCAGTGGGTGTGTGATTGGTGGGAGAGAAAGGAAGCGAGAGAGCGTGAGAATGTAAAATCGATTGCAAGTATATGAGTGAATAATAATTTGTAGCGTAATTACACGGCAAGAGAGACGATAATGAGAGGGTTATTGCCTGGACACAACTGCGAGAGAGAAAAGGAGGTGGTAGTAGTAGTAGTAGTTGGTTGGGATACGTTACTCGCATCGTTAAACGATATGTAGTGAACCTCATGGTGGTGGTGGCGCCGTTTAATGAGCCATGACTACGACTTTTACATATTTTTTCATTTATCATTTTTTTATTTTTTATTTTGGCTTTTTTTTTTTCGTTTGTATTCCAAAGCCGAGGAAGTATATCCTGAAAGCAATACAAAGCAAGAGGTAAACAATAACAAGTTAATATAAAAAATAAATAAATGAATAAAGATGTGGGTAGCAAAAAGGTGGATTATCCTTTGTTTTATAATTCTTTCATTCCTCTTTCTTCTATAATTTTTTTTTCTTTTTCAATTTATTTCTACTATCGATTGAGGTATATTAATTAATTAGAGTTGATACAATATGTATTGATAGTGAATGCAGTGATGGAAATTTGTTCACAGAAGCTTTTACAAAATTAATTGAAGTTGCACTTTTTAGTTTATTCTTTCTTTGTTTTATATTGACTTGTTGAATGAAATATCGCGGGCCAATTAATCAATCGACAATTCCATGATATGTCTAGATTTTATTTCTTTTTCAATTTTAATTCTATTCTCCACTCGTTCATTCATTAGTTGGAATAAAAGAAAAGTTTGTGTTTCAGATATAGAATATTTTAAATGTAATTTTTTTTTTCTTTCACTATACATTCACTATATACGCTCACACCTTGTATGGTTGACAATACTGGGACATTTCGACCAAGTTTCGCTCGGTTAGTTTTTCGCTTCTCTCACATTTCTTCTTCTACATTTATATATATATATAAATGTATACATATATTATTGTCTCCATGTTGTCTTGGCAGTCGTAACTTTTACATTCCTTGAATCGTGACTGTGACCACGGGGTTCTCTCCTTTGTCCCATCGACAAACTAAACCACGAAATTTTATTATGGGTCTAAAATAGTACATATATATACATACACTGTACACATAATATATAAATCCACACCATATAAGTTAAAACCCAATCCAATGCCTCAGTATACTACATTGTTTCTAAACTTTTTTATACTTCTCTATATTTGACCATAAACAGACTTTTGACTCATACATTTTTTCTTCATCATAATAATTTTTTTTTTCAACTCTATTGTTTATGATATTTTATCTTCATCATTGAATAGTTATTAATTAAAAAAGAATTGTTTCAAAACAATTATAATTAATCTATTATAGCAGTTGTGATTAATTCATAATGTATACATTTTATATTCTCAAATTATTATTTTTTTTTTTTCTTTCTTTATTTCCTTTCTTCTATTTAATTTAATTTTATCAAACATAATATCATTGACGAGTCATCTACACACACGTCAATGGTATCATCGTGATCAATGGCTGTGAGATATAACGGTGAATGCAATTGCAAACTTCAATATAGAGTTACTCATTCTCAATATCTACTCTCGCATTCACTCGGTATATTTACGCCAACGCGCCCGTAACCATGGATTACGTTATACATTCCTGTACATATGTGCAGTATATATCCCAAGCACATTGCACTCACTACATTTTAACGATACATATAACTAGTTATATACACTGATTATTTTCTGTATTAATTCGCGGTTCAAGTACTTTGGCGTGAGTGAATGCATAAATATATTCGTTGGGAAAATAATTACTATCCTTTATTTTTCACAGTAATAAAAATTGTAAATGAAATTTTTTTTTTTTTATTTCTCAATTGTCTGAGTTTTATTTTATGAATAAAAAATTTTTATTTTACTCTTTTTTCCGCATCATTAACAAACGAGTCTTCGTAAGTTTCTCATCAGTGACATATAGATGACAGTAGTCTACACTCAATTTAATGACGTCACTTCATGGAACATCATACACTAACTAGACTCGCGACATTCATTCTCTTTATGTGTATGTATATGTGTACGTTTTATTTATTTATTATTATTTTTTTTTTTTGTCTTCATCTCTTGTCTTTTGCTCTGTCTCCTCAGCTCATCTTGCAGCCTCTTGAAGCAAATTAAAGCTCAACGCCCACCCACAGATATGTCGAAGGGTTCAGTAGACCACTTGAATTACTAAAATAACACCCGCTTATACCGTACATTTTTATTTTTTCTTTCACTCTTTCTCTCTGTAATTCAACTTCATTTTTATCTTGTGACTATATATATATACTCTTACTCGGCCTTAGTATATTAATCGTTGAATTTCATTTTCAAGAGTATAGTAGTCCCCATCAACATTAGTCTCTTGAAGAATCATTCACATTTTTGTTCTGTACTGCATCATATGCTTGCACAATTTCGTTTGATGTCTCTTCGAACACTCGCGTATATAAATATATTACTTGTGATTTTTTTTATATTTTCACCACTCGAAAATTACTGCGAATTTACGAATGAATTAAAAGAGAAATGATTTTATATTCATAATAATTCTTTTGATATTTTTTTTCTTTTAATTCTTTTATTTTGCTAAAGGTTCATTTTTCTGTCTTGCGAATAATTTGAATGGTAAACGAGACATATGGCTAAATGCTGGTAAAAGAAGGATATAATAAAATGAAAACAAGTGCTGTATATATATAAAAATGTTGAAGTTGAAATGAAAAAAAAAAAATAAGAGAACACGTCAGCTCGGTGGATATAGAAAAAAAAACAATAAAAATAAAAATAAATTGAAGATATAGAGAGTAGTGGACGATGAAGGTAGCTCGAAGGACAGAAGATGGTGGTGGTTCACGAGGAATAATATCATGAAGGACAAGGGGATGCAGGAGAGAAGACGGACGTTTAGATTTCGTGATGGTTTTGTGGAAACCTGTTTCGAGTGTGTTTCATACATTCAAAAAGGTACCTGGTACATATGCCCAATCGCGTCTGCCATTCCTGATGTTTCGTGTGTGCACCTGTGTAGTGTATACGAGAGCGTCAACAACACACCGAACAAAAGGGTCACTTTTTCGGCTTTTCAACCGACCACTGAAACGTTTCTAATATAATAAATACAACCAGAACTAAAGGGATAATCAAGACAGAGCATAAAATAGGCAGATTAATATTTGTTTTTTTTTTCTCTTTATTTTTTTCCTCGAAGACATTTTTATATTATGTATAAGTATATAAACTTATTCAAAAACATTACTTTCTTTATATTATCTTTTCTTTTTCTCTTTGTCGTGTAGAAAATAATTAATTCAGAACACAATATCTATTGTATATTTTTGTAGTAATTTTTTTTTTCTTTAATTCTGTCATGATGATAAATTAAAAAATTAGTAAATCGATAATATATGTATATTTTTAAATTGCTATTATATTAAAATATTTAAATATAAAATGTGATAATTATTTCAATCGGAAGCTTGATAAAATTAAAATATTTTTTTTAATAATTCTCATTTCATGGTCGACTAGTTCTCTTCAAATGGTTTTCAAACCTTTACCTTGGAGATTGCTCGGACCGTTGACGCCTCGCCCTTCCTCCTTTCTCTCGCTCTCTTTCCAATATATAATATAAATACCTATACACATATATACATCACGGTTGGAAGCTAGCAGTAGGTATAATATTTTATATATATAGAGTACGTCATTCTCGGGGGGCATGCACGCTAAAAGTCAGGGGTTCGCCCCTATATAAGTCTCGTTGTTAAGCCACGAGGTCAGGCGTGTCTTTTCCTTCTTTTATTTTCTCTTCTCTTTCTCTCTTTCACTTCTACATTCCATCTAAAAGACCCGCACTTCCGTTATAAGCTTTATTTTCGCGCGAACTGGATTACAACTATGACGTTCAACCTCAATTTACTTCTCGCTCCTCATTCTCTTTTCTATCTCCATCTGTATTTTTTTTTCTTCTTTATTTTTTTCTTTCTTTTTCTTCTTCTTCTTCATCTCGCTTGTTTACTCTGGTGAATTACGTTCGTGGGAACATGGAATAGAATTGCGGTGGTGGAAGAGCTAGAGATATTAAGGTACGTGAGGTTAAGCAAAGGCCTTTGCGAACTATCCCGACATTTTTCTTAGCTGTCTACTTTATACCTTCTGATCTCTCTCACTCGGGTTATTTTTTTTTTTTTTTTTTTGCATTTTATCCATTGGTTCTCTCTCGTTCTTGATCTTGCTTTTGCTTTCCTTATACCGAGAGCGCATTCATCGAAGCGTGAGCTCGTTAAAAGTTCCACGACGATCGATTTACGGTTGTTCAAAACGATTTCAACTGATCTTTTCTGTTCATTTATATGTTTCTTATCATGATTATTCAAGTGGTATACGTATCTATTTATACAGAGCATTAAAATATTCATTTTACGTTTATTATTATTCAATCTATTTAGTCAAATGTGTTTTTTATAATATTATTATATTGCTGTTATATAAATGAAGGAATTTAGTTGACGGGTTAAATTTATTTTTATCGTTTGAATGAGACGTATATTAGTGAAAAATTATGTAGTTTATTTAATAATAACTGAGGGGAATAATTTTAACTTGTGAATGCACGCAATCTATATATGTAACGATAATTCAATTAGAATCTCGTATATAATTGTGCATTCTCCCCAAAATAAATTTTATTCACGCGACCAGAATTCCGAGTAGCCTTAATGACGTTTATTCACCGTGACATTGATGTTAAAAAAAAAAAAAATGTAACAGGTCTCGTGTAATATTTTTTATTTCAATATATACATTGGATTATTTCACATCCAGGATATATTATTTCATTATCCACATCAACCATAAATGGAAAGATATACTTAATAATCTATCAGCAATTAATAAAAAAAAAATAATAAAATTAATTTACAAATAAAAATTGATTTACAATTGTTTGTCATTCAACATTTGTAATGTTTATGCAGATATTATATATCAAGAGAATAGAAGAAAAAAAAAAAGACATAAAAAATTTATACACATGTGTATGATAAGAATTTTATTGCTCATCACAGTTTCAAACGAAGTCAGCGACGAGTAATTATTATTTGAGTACGCAAATATTTGTAGACATGCGCACATTGATATCATGTCTGATCTCAATGATAAATATTGAATTATTTCCCAAGCGATGAGTTTACCAAGCGCGAGATATAGAACAGATATAACGCTTTTATGTCAACATTAGATAGCTATTCGTTTCAGCACTCGCATTACTCGTTTGCATTAATTACCGTGAGTTAAATAAATTTATTATCATGATATGATGAAAATTAATATATATGTCGTTTATGTCGAATTTAATTTTGTATTTGTGTGTACGATTTCAACATTCTATACGCTTTTGCTAACGGAAATTTCGTGGTTTACCGCACAGGTGTGATGGTCAGATACCACTCCAAAGTTTGCTATGCAGATGACTCTGTCTAATTTATTTTACGTGCCAGTCACATCTCATATATACACGCATATATATATTTGCATTTGTCGATATATCTTCTGTACATTTGTGTTTTACACATGTATAACGTTATTCACTACACAAATTACTGTGGTTAAAGCTGATTAATTATTATCAAACCAACGGGTAATTTACGAGCATTTGGTAATTATCGAGTTTTGCTTGTGTCAATGTATATATTAATGTATTTTGCAATTTATAAAGGTGCATAGATGGAGTGTACTACAGCCTTTGTCACGTTTTCTGCATCATTGAAGGAGAATCAATTAAATTATACTGTAAAGTTTATACCAGCTACGACTTTGTTTCGTTGTTCTATATGTTTATTAATTTTGTAAATTATTTGAAAATTTTTTGAAACCAATTATAATTAGGTACTTATTCTCAAAGTATTTTATTGTATATTGCAAAAACTTGGGGATTATTAAGTAATATGGAGAGAAAAATATTGGGGAAAATGTTTGTGATGAATTTTAAATTGGTTGATGAGATAAAAATGAAGATGAATCAAATTTACAAGATGTCTGGAAGATATTGGATGTATGTACTGGGCGTTAATGTATTGGCACGCGTCAGTTTGCATCTGATATTTCATGAGAGATATGATTTTAAGCGGAATATATTGATAGTCGGTGCTTGAAACAGGTCATGATGAAGGAAGAAGAAAAATAAGTAGAAGGTAATCGGTATAAGGGAGGATATATTTATTTATTTATTCTCAAGGCATATTACGTGGACTGTGTCTGGTTTTTTTTCTGCTCACCAAGACCTTGCCAAGAGTTGCACGTCAACGAATTTAAAATGTCAACTTTTTATTTTATTATATTTCCATTTATTAATATATTTTTCTTCTTATTTTCTTCATTTTATCTTCAATCTGTCGCTAGCTCTTCTCCATTGAGTGTGTCACGATAACGCAAAGCTCTCAGCTTTCATCTTCAATAGTTAAACTTGTTGGGATACGAAATGGCGAAGGAAGGAAAATCTGTGAAAAATTGCCAAGTTGGCGTTATTCCACTTGAACGCAGAAAAATCTCAACTCGGAATAATTTATATACGTATATTTATTCTTATATACATACGGTTGAAAGGAGAATAAGGTCGGGCAGGTCTTTACGATAAACTGAATAGGAATTACACATGTATATGTGTGTAATATATAGGTATATCTACATAGGAAAAAAAAAAAAAGGAATAAACGATTCATTGATCGATACGGCTCAATAATATTCCCAGAGGAGACATGACCGTTATAACGAACTGAAATCGAGTTACGCTTTAGTGAAAAAAAAAAAATAAAAGAACCTGCAGCAGCTATATATAAATATCCGCTTGGGAATCTGAGGCACTTAGATGAAACTTCAGACAAGTCATCCTGCTCAAATCACCACGACGATCAGGTCTACACAGATTAATAAATAAAAAAAAAATATACTTTGATTAATAATATTCATATTCTGCTACATATATATTCATCAACAAAATTCATTCAACGATATATTATATATAATTAAGCATTTGCGCACGTCACACGTGTGGTGACATTTTCCATACACCCTCAAGATCCAATTAATCATGCACCTGATGTCCTCGAAGCATTTTTTATTTCAATTACTTTATACTCAACCCCTTGAAAACGAAAAAAAAAAAAATAATAATAAAAAATGCGAAGAAGTGCAGACTGGAGAGGGTCAACAAAGAGAGTATAAACCTCCCTCTTCCTTATACATACACGTAAATATATATACACGTCAACGTCAATCTCAAATCTGTGTATTAGTTTAAAATTAATGATGAGCATAGCCACAAGCAATAATTGCATTCAATAATTAATTTATTCTTCACCACAAATATTTACTTTTGCAAAAAGGGTTCTGGTTCTTTAAACAAAATTGCACAATATACAAAATAGAAAGATAAACATTTATATAAATAAATTTATATTTAGACAGACAAAGAATGCATCAGATTTATCTATATATATAGGAAGTTGACTTATTATAATTAATAGCCGTCAACTAAAGGCAGAAGCTCGCCAGTCATTTTGTTGAATGGGCAGTAATTCAAACGCGGGACCAACCTCCTTCTGAATAGGACCTTAATTCGCGTGCTCTCATGAGTTCCAACCTCCCTAATGTCATTTCAAAATACATCACACATCTATATATATATACATATATAAATTTTCACCATACCAATCTTCATGAGCCACACACCACATACATATACAACATGATGTATTATCTATAAAGTCAGAAGTTCACTGACTTCCATCATGTGCATGCTATCATGAGATAGGGTTAATTCTAATGGATCCATCTTCCGCAAATCTTTGCTTGATATTCATGTATATTTATATGCGTACATATAGTACATCCTGTGTCACAGCTTGATGACTCTATGATATTATAATTGCTGAGGGATTGAAGATGTCATGTATACTTCCTTGATTATATATGTGGAATATATATTCATTCATGTTGTATTATGGTTAGTTTAGATTTTGATATTATTTAGTTAATAAAAGTGACTGGAGAAAGCCCTGAATCTCTTGTTCAGATTATTATTTATTTAGTCATTCTAATGTTTATTGAATGATAGATTAGATCAGCTTGTGTATATGGGATTTTTAGTCAATTTGTCATTTTATTTCGCCCCCATTCGATTATAGTTATATAGAACAGGACACATCATGGATGTCAAGTAAAGGAGGACTGATGTTGATAGATTACTTTAGCAATTGTACTTTGTGCGTATATTTTGAATATATCACAATGTATTATTATGTATTATAATGCTGTGAAGTGAATGCACTTTCCAAATCTTGAGAATTAATATTTTTTTTTTTCATTTATTTCATTCAGCGATTGAATACTAGTAATCATAAATTAACCACTATGTTTTTCTTTGGTGTGTTTTTCATCTTCATTTAAATTTTATTATAATAATATTGCGTTGGATTATTGAGGAAGTTTTAAAAGAAATTATTTGCCACACCTTATAGATTAGTTAGTTATATTATTATACTATGGTGAGTTGTATTTTACAGGGCCCACCCGAGGGAATTGAACTTACTTAGTTCTGTTATTGCGATGAATAATCGGCGAAAGTTTGAAAGTTAATTGCACACTACTGTATATATTACCTCAGTTGGACTTGAAGATTATCGTTTGGATAGGCAGCGAAAGCGTGCGAATTAGATATATATCTAGGTGTAAATATCAGCAGCTGAACAGTTCCTGTAATTTATTTGTTTATTGTTTTTATATTTATATAAATGATGGAGAATTTTCATGTCAAATTCAGATATTTACTTTAACTACATCAAATCGATTTTTTTGGCATTTGACATTTGTTCTTAATAAATTTGTTTGGCTTCGTCGGAGCGTCATATTCTATTCTTTCTATACAACCCTCTGTGTCCTGTTCATCGCCCTTGTAAGTCTTCAGCATATGACTCAACAAAGCCATTCATTTCTCAATTGAAAATCCAAATGCAAATGTAAATCCATCAGAATCTTTTATATATTAATTTACTATTTTCTTTTTTATTTATAATATTGAACTTGTAATGTAGTGATGGAAGATACTCCACTCAACAAGTTAGTAATTGTTGGGAAGATGATGGAAAATATATTATGCAATCTGTTGAAGGGGAGACTAAAACGTCAAGTGATGAAGAGATGAGGAAACATTTCTCATCATTTGGTTTATTCGCCCACGGATGCACATCAAGAATCCTCACACTCCCGACACAACCAACCTAATGAGCGAATCAGAGAAAATCTCTTTACCTCCCCTGCAGTATCACATCATCCACCATTTACAACTTTGTCTGCATTCATCTTCATTTATATACATCTATACTAAATACATATGATGCAGATATTATATATTCTCTTTACTCTTTAAATTTCGTGTCAATTTCTGCGTTTATTGAATGAAGAAAATCGAGTCTCGTGGCGCAGCAATGAAAGCCACATTTACCATTTCATTCCAAAGTTTATAACAAATTTATTTGACCCGTTTTAAACTTTCCCAATGAATAATATAAAATAATATATCATTCAAAAAATATTTTTATTCTTCACTCTCATTTCCCTTAACTCTATTCATCACACACACACACATATTTTCGTTTACATTATTATCCATAATTAAATTAACATTTTAATTAAAATATTCCACTAAGCTCCAGAAAATTCTGATAAATATATAAAAAACAAAATGTCAATCACTACTTGCTAGAATGTGAACAAAAACCTTTTGCTATACACATTCAATTTATTTCTTAATACAACTGATCATTAATCATATCAGAGTTGGCTTTAGATATAATGAATTGTATCCACCCCTCTGAAATAACTTACTAATGAACTCTCGTTCGATTCTCATCGACTAATATATAACAAACTACAATTTCCCTTTATTCACATTTTTTTTTCTTTTCTTTCTATTTATTTATTTTTTCTTCTCCTTTTTCTTCAATGTCCTTTATAGTAACTTCACCCTAAAAGCTTAAGTACTTCCGTCTAGGTATGAAGTTAAGGAAGTATATATTGCACGAGAGAAGAGAAGAGGATACACACAGTGAGGAAGGAGTGGTTGTATAACAACTAAATTCCCTCGTGCTCATTTTATAGCGTACCCCGAATATACTACACACCATAACGATATGACGCGGCTGATATAATTTATCAGGACGACGAGCAAGGGGAATAAACAGATATGTACCTATATATATTTATGTATACATAATATGTATATACAAAAGTAGTATAGAGGAAGGGCCTTATTCGGTGCGCTGTACCACAGACAATTAATACAAGACCCAACGAGTTTGTTATTATATATCATCAGGGGAATTTCTATCACTAAGATGTCATATATTTATGTATATATACATACACATATATATATATATATATATATATATATATATATATATATATATGTATTTGTAATGGTGAAGGAGGAGTGATATTTTATCTGAGTCAGGGAATAAAGTGAGATCGAATCCGAGTCGTACTGACAAAGGAAGAAAATTTGTAAGATGAATTGCAAGATCGTATCGTATTATTCAGGGGGATGTTGTGTTCTCACTTAGCCGGGGGGAGTTAATGTGAAAGAAGCAGAAAATATGATTCTCATGGTGAGAAATAAAAAATATGTTTTACATATTTTTCTTATTTTTTTTTTTTATAATGAACGCGAGAAAAGAGAATAAATAAATTTTTGCTAATTATAAAACTTTGGATGTATTAAATGAAACAGGAAATTCTTTTTATTAATAATTACGGATAATTTAATATTCATTTTTATATTTAAATATCATTACCCTATTTATATATTGAAGTATATAAATGTATTGTAATTAATAATTCATCAGGATTCTTGTCATCGCGTGGGTCAGTATAATAAAGGAATATAAACGTTTGAAAATTCAGGTCATGCACGCGACCACCATGGTAATATATATACACGCTGGTTTATATTGATCGTATTTTATATGTTTGAAGGAATGCCATGTAAAAAAGAATAAATAAAGTCTTGAAAAAAAAAAAAAAGAAAAAAAATGCTGGAGCAATAGAAAAATTTTAACTAAATGTTAAACACACGTACGTTTGACGGTTGTTGCGAACACAAAGGAAAGAATTACTGTGTGTATAGTAGTGGTCGGTCGAGATTCCATGAAATGAGAATATAAGACTTGTTGGATTTGCCGAAGGAACAAAAGCTGTGCACGGGGCGTGTACACAGTAAGTAACATGAGTCCTGGGAAGTGTCTTGCAATATAAGCAAGAGGCGATATAACACCTTAGGGGCTATAACGTTGCCGCCGTCGTCGTCGTCGTTGTCGTTGACGTCAATTCACCGCTAGGTATACGTTGAGCATTAAGTAAAGAACTCATTCTCTTACTTGAATCTAACGTTTATATACACATGTATGTATGTATAATATTCTCTTTTCTTTTTTGCCCCAAGAGACTCTTTTTCTGTTTGAGAGCAAACACACACGTGCGCTTGCGTTGTTGTTGATAATATATAGACGCGTTTGTGGGTTTGTTATATATAGGTATATATGATACAATATAAGTTGAACTGGCAAAAGTGCGCGATACGCTTTTGCCTTTTGCTACTGAGAAAAACGTCGTGTATAACGAGCGTTTTATCGCTTGCCGGAGCCACCCAACTACTGGTTTCTTTTTACATATATAATTCTTTATCTTTCACACTTTTTGTTATATACATGTACATATATATACTGTATATACAGAACTCCCTCGTCTAATGTACATATTATATGTATAACCACTCGTGTTACAACCGTGTGACATTGATCATTTGTTTCATTATTGTTTTTGATATTCAAGAAAAAAAAAAGTTTTTCGTTTGAAAAAATTTTTTTTTTCATTTGAATGAAATGAATAAATAAATAATGAGAAAGATTATTATTTATTGGAAAAAAAAAAAGTCACTAATTGTGTTTAATTTTATGATATAATTTTTTTTTTTAGTAATTATTTTCATGTGGAGAATTTAAAGAAAATTTATTAAATGAAATTTGATTTATTTAATTCAATGTTTAATTAAATTTTGAAATGTTTTTTTTTTTTGAATATTTAAAATGAAGTTTTATGAATGGGAATAATTGAGATTAAAATTAAATGATATATTTTTTTTTCCACTGTAAAAATTATTGAAGTAATGATAGGAATTCTATTAGTGCAGATGATTGCAATTCTCAATTAATGAGATCGTGATTTCAATTGAGAGCTAATTCTCACAAGACCAAAACGATATTCAATGAACGAAAGGGGGAGGTAAAAGTGTGAGGCGTGCAGAGTCAACTAATTAATACCATCGAGAGACCGGCAATTAAATACTGAGACTAATCATAAAGTTGACCATGCAGGTCTCATCTGACATAATAGAATCGAGTTTTCAAATTGCCCCTCACAATATTTGTGTCCTTCAATAAATTTTTCATACATAATTTTTATTTCTGATTCTCATTCACTGCAATATATGCTATATAAAATATTCTACACAATTTAATAAATTTAATAATAATGTCTTTCACTAAAAAAAAAAAAAGAAAAAAAATAATAATTCATTTATTTTCTTTTTTATATTAATAATCCATGGAAAAAAATTACGGAAAATTTATGGATATATATTTTTATTTATTTTTTATTCCGTGTCTTTTGTTTAAAATAATGGAAGAGAGTCCGGGATATATATTTCATGTGTCACAGTTCACTTTTAATATTAAACAACGCGGCTGTATATCGCAGAAGCTGTGGATAATAAAATATAAAAAAAAAATATATATATATATATATATAGGAACACGTGTGCGCGCGCGAGAGTTTCTCTAAATCAATTGCGCAAGTGTGCGCGCGTTAAAAAGTTACTTCGTGTGAACGCGCAAGTTGTAACGTCTCCAAGGTTCCTCTATTTCTTTTTCTTCATTCCCTTGAGACATTTTTTATTATTGGTTCGCTATATAAAATATTGAAGATGAAAAATAAAGTAATAATATTAATGATATTATTATTATTATTATTATTATTATTATTATTATTGTTGCTATTATTATTGATAAAATTAAAAATAAGAATTTCTTTTTAATAACTGTTGTAAATTGATATTAAAAACAACCAATTACGCGAGATGTGAACACTTTTGGAAAGAATTTTTTTTGTTTTTTTTTTTTTGCTTTTACTTCATCGTTCTTTTTTTTTTTTTTTGTTTTTTTTTGTTTGTGGATGAGGTAATTTGTCGCAGCAGGTGATGCGGCCAGACAGGCCAATAAAAAGAATTGAATGAAAGCACGAAAAGAAAAATTCAATAGCATTTGTGATGATGGTTAAATTAAGGAAAGAAAATTTTGTTTGTTTCCACTGCAATTATCTAATTGGAATATCTTATTTTGTATTTATATATATGTATAATGTGTATAGATATTTGGAAGAGACATATGTTGATTAATGAGGATGAATATAAGAAAAAAAACTGCGTCACTTTTAGTGCTTGAGTAAATTTATATAATGTGGTATTTTTGTATTTGTATTTATAATGGAGGAAAGAGATCAGTGGAATATATTTAGAGAAAAATTGTGTTGAATTGTTCTTCGTGTGTGGTAGAAGTTTTAAATTATGGGTAATTTTCACCTCATTAAATTGGACACGAGGAAAAAGAGAAATAGTTTCCCCTTTCTTCCATGTATAATTTTTTTTTTCTTTATTTTTTTTTTTTTTTTATTCAACTCTCATTTCCCTCGTTTCATTCGATAGCGGATTCTATATGTGTCGCCCCTCGATGATTCCCCGGAGATCCGCACGCGCGTTCAGAATTATATATCCTTTGAATCTACAATTATGGTGGAAAGAGAAAGTAAACGAGAGTGAGTGAACTGGAGGACAGCAAAGCGGGTAGTATAAAAGAGAGAACGAGCAAAAGAAATGAAGAGGGGTGCAGGAGAACAGACGAAAATTCGCCGCACGTATTCGCGGGAAAGTTTGCCCGCGGAATACTAAAATCACGCGCGTCACCCAAAATAGGATCAATACCCGACACAAAATTGTATGATGGCGAATGGTTTTGATGACTACTGAAAATAAAAAAAATATATATTTTCTTTCATCGAAATATATATTCGCATTCTACTTTTACTACTACATTTATTTCTTCATCATAGGGATAAAAATAATAGTCAACGTTTCACCCTCTTTTCACTTTTGGCTTTATAAAAAAAATACCAAGACTATTCATCAAATAATCCACCATTTTTTTTTATATCCCTCACATCGGCCATTATCTATCAGACATATTTCTTTTTGTTATATAAACGAAAGTAAAGTTAATATCTTGTATGATTTATAATGTTTTTTAATATAAAATTATCTTATCGTTTAATGCGATGATCAAAAAATATTCACGTGTAAATATTGGATATTAATTGTGTGAATAACATGATTCGAATTATTATTATCTGTATAATATACAATAATTATCATCGCAACAGGTTTCAACATGTTAGAGAAACATAATTACATTGTGTTCACAGATGTCAATTGACTGTATAATTTTTTATCTCGCACAAATACGTATACATGTGTATATTTTTTATTTATTACTAGAATACATTTATATATATATATATATATATATCGGTGATGCAACAATCCAACTAGTAAATAATTCTTGCGTTAAAAATATCCGATTTTTAGAATTTATAATATTATTAAATCTCCTCTGTCTTTTTCTTTCGTTTATTTCTCATGTTCAATTTTTTTTTTTTTTCTTTTCACGATGCACACGCGCGCTTTTGTGTGGTGTATACATGTATACCAAAAAGCTGACGCAGTATATTACACATTGTATATGCTCACTGAAGACTGAAACGCACTTAAAGAGCTATATGTACTTGTACATGGTTGGATCTTCTATTTTCCCTTATTCGTCGATAAAATCTTATTCACAGCAAAGTCGTGAAAGCACAAAAGACGATTGAGTATACTGAGGTGTATGTATATGTATATTATATATATATTTACCATATATTGAGCATGTACCATCGCGTGTTGAAGCATCAAATGCCTCGACAAAAGTGTCAACCAAACACTATAGTTGTTTGACAGATTGTGAAACACGATGAAAAAAATTAAATGAACATCATTCAGTTTAGAAATATATATATATTTATTTTTTTTCATTAATATCTTCAATTACAATTCAACTGATGCTTTGAAAGATATCTTCATTCTCATCAGTTTCAATGAATAATCTGAAATACTAGAAATGAAGAAAAAAAAAAAATCCTGCGAATCAATTGAGTAATTTGATCTGCTGCCGCACCGATCCACTTCCTCAGCGGCACACATGAAAAAAAAAAAACCAAAGATCGCGTAGCAGGACCAAGAAAGTGCTCCTAATAACATATAGAAACACCGCTATATATTAAAAAAAAAAAATGAGGGTGAAAGAAACAAAGGGAGATGAAAAGAAAAGAAAAAAAGTCGTATACGAAAAAGAAGAAATAAAAAACTTTTTCTCTCTTTCTCCCGCGTACAATTCGAGAAAAACTTGAACACACTTCCCTCTCGGGTTTCCTATATTCGCTTATGTAGGTATATATGTATATCTAACCCACAGCCACCCAAAACTACCCTCTATAATACACTTCCACATGAAACAATGGCCGTTAGAAAGACGTCTCAAATTTCGCTGAATCAAAGGTGAAACCCTCGGAGGCCTCTCGAGCGCAACGAAAAGAGGTTGGGTATAGTGATGATGATGGTTGCGGTGTTCATGAAGCCGCTAGATATCTTTTGTATATATACTGCACTTTGGTAAATATATATATATATGTCTACGTAGGTGGGGTAAAAACAGAAGGAGAATGAAGTAGGCAATAGAATCGATTTGGTCTAGGTTCACAAGAGCATGAGACACGTTTTCAACCCCTTCACATACATGTGCAGATTTTGTGTGTGTCCAGTGTGGATTTTTATATATATATACTCTTGTTCAATCTCTATCCTCACATGCTCTTCGTTTCCTTTTCACTCTCTTTTGTGTCATTGTTGTTGCGGATCGGACGTACGTCTGAAGTATTCCAAGAGACAAAGAAGCTCTCGATATTACGTTTCCACTTTAGTGCTGTGGTATATATTATACACCAGTAGCTATTTTCCCTTTTCTTACTTTTATTGTGCAGTGTTTGTATGTCTTCTTCTAGATATTCTTCGAAATTTCGCTGTAAAAGCACGCGGTTAGTTAGGATAAATTGCCAACCTATTGCCAAGCACACACTCTTGCTTTGACCGTCAAAGAAATTTTTCAACGTCATAGTAAATATATTTCTCAATGAGTGACATTAGATTCCATGGAGCTTTTAGTCTCAGTACTTGAATTAATACTTGGAAGCAGTTAAAAATATGTTGTGGAAATAAAAAAATGAAGTAAATTGAATAATTAGAAAAGAGACGAGATAAAAAATGATAAAGAGATAAATCTACATGAATAAATATAAAAGAGAAGAAAAAAATCGTGAAATATGAGAGATGAGAAAAAGCCATCATCAAGCGACTCGTATAAGCTCTATGGGGCAATTTAATTTTCTGTGTATATTCGTTTTAAGGCATAAATGTCAAAGGGACAAAAAGCACAATGGCTCAAGCGATGAAAATCAAATTAAAGTCATATGATTACAGCAACTGAGGAACCAGTTTTTTTTTTCTCTTTATTTAAATTTTATTCATTAAGTCTTATCCTCTATACATTTGCCACAATATTTTGTTTATTTTTTTCCTCATCTATAATTTTTAATTTACTTTATTTTAATTTTTATTAATAAAAAAAGAAAAAATTTTTTTTCTTCCCTTTTCTCTTTTATTTTTTTTATTAAATTTATTGCCGCCTTTTCTTCTACCTTGCATTCTTCTCAATTAAATGTCGTTGTACAGCGGTACGTGATACCGTTATGAGTTTAATTAAACTGCGCATGAGACATAGTGATACAAAAATTGTGCATACCATTCATACAAATGTCTATATCATTTTTTTTTTTTTTACTTATTTAATACAACATTTTATTCCATTTTATATTATATCCATTTTTAATTCATTTCTCTATCTTTATTTTCTATTTATTCTCTCAAAAAAAAAATTGAAATAAAACAAGTGAAATAAAAAATCTTGCCAATAAAAATATATCCAACAAACAAAAATAAAACAATGGATTCAAAGTATAATATAGGCAAAATATGTATAATAAATGTGAAGCTTTTTTTTTTTTTTTACATATATCATGAAGCGAGAGAGTGCATAAAAGCTTGAAAGCACCCATAATATTAAAGCATACACACATACCACAACACATGTAAAGATGAAAGTGGGAAAAAAAATTTTTTTTTCTTATTTTTTCTTTTGTTGTATTTAGTTGACTATTCGCTGGTTGGTTTACCTACATCATAAGATTTCATACACACTGCAGAGAAATGAGGTTAGAAAAGCGTATATATAACAAAAGGAATGAAAAGTTGAGATATAATTTAAATGGGTTGGTGTTTTCTTCATAACTTAAGGGGAGAGAAAAAGCTTTAATGGTAAAGTCGTATTGTCACGATAGTGATAAAAGCGTAAGGCACACACTAGCAACAACCCCCCATTTACAAACGCCCCACTGTAATTATGTTGTTTATGTATATGGGCGTGGTTTTTATAGTTTGGGACACTAATTTTCCTGGCCCACTCAATTTCTCCTGCTTAAATAAATACACATCTGTGTTCACTTATATTTAAGTGTATGAATAAATGTCCACATGTACTTTTCAAGTATAAATAAAATTAAATTAAATATATATATATTATAATATTGCTTTGGAGATTGATAGAATCTAGCTAATGATTATTGTCGAGACGTAGCCAGGTGTGGTATAACAATATATATTGTTGTCACCAGTTCAATTGTTTATTTATAGTAGATGTACAATTTATATTGTTCCGGAATAAAATCAACGGGAATTATATATTCAATAGAAAATATATTTCTATATCGTATATATAATATTTATATATATATATTCATTATCTTCATTGTAAATTGCTTAATGCTCGTTTGGAATATTCTAAATTGTTGTCATCTCATTCATAAAATTTACACAACATTTTTTCCACACATTTTAATTATCCTGCTGTGTAAATACAATAAAAAAAAATGAATACAATCAACAAAAATTCATTCAATTTAAAATAATTACATAAATAATTAAATTCAATTGATAATTATATTTATGAAATATTATTTTACAATATTTATCAAATAATAAATCAATCAAAATTATTTTTCAAATTAATAAATATGATTTATCTTTTATTTTAAATATTTGTATATATTAATAATAAATCTTTCATCATTCAGACAAAGAGCTTTCATTAAAGTTTAATCTCACACTATAAAGATACGAATATATATATATATAATATACATATATTACTTCTAGGAATTTACAACAAGGAGTGAGAGTGCAATATTGAGAAAGGACGTCACTCGATACCCCTGGAAATACGTTATGTGTTTACACGACAAGCAAATCGATTCCACATCCGCCGGCGATGACGGAATTGTTCTAGTACAAACATTATACGTTTATATATTTAGTTTAACGTACATATATACATATATATATAACAAATGCATTTGTTTACATATATGTATATATATACAAGTTGAAACAAATCCTTATCCCAAATGGTCAGCGATGGATTTCTCTCTCACCCTATAAACTAATTCCCCGCGAATTGTGTGAACACATTTGGTCTCCCGCCCACCCTTGTCTGTGTTATATATGTATACATATATTGTATATATGTATAGCCTTTCTGTTGTGCACCCTCTACAACGTTACACATTATTCCTCACTTTGATTATTCCCTCTTGCTTTTGCTCAATGGACAGCATTCAAGTTTCATCCTGGTAATTCCTCGCCATGCACGGATTTTAACAGCGGAGGGTGAGGATAGAAATGTAAAAAAAATTGTAAGGATTGGAAATTTATCTCAATTTTTAATGCAATGTATATATGTTAGGGCGTTTTATTTTTTTTTATTGTTTGTGAACACTGAAAATCTGATAATTTATACGAAATTGAAATATTCATGTTTAAAATAAAAATATTTAGACTTTATTAGAGGGTTAGCGAATTCAAAAATTCAATTTACTTTGATAGGGCATTATTAGTAATTTATTGATTTGACATTTAACTATTATTATTATCTTGCAATAAATAATATAATACTGAATCAACAATTTATAATGGAATCTAAAAAATCAATAAATTTGTTTGAATACACTAGCTGTATTTAATTTGTTATTTTTTATTGATTGGGGTGAAGTTTAAGGGAGGAAGAGTGATGAGGGCAAGAAAGGTCAGAGTTAACAGTAGTTATACCCACTGTGTGTCCCTCTTATGTCCCTCGTTTCCGATCTTTACGCAACGTTAATTCTCTATTCTCTCATCCACTTTGCGTCATCTGTGACCTTTCCTCAATGTTCTGGGTTGATAAATATATAGATATGGAAGAAAATCCGATTGATCGAGGTGGCAAGTGGAAGAAAAGAGAGGAAATTAAGGAGGAGTGCACAGACAAGAAAGATGAAAAAAATATATTTATATATACTGCACTTATATATTGTTGGAAATAAAATAGTAATAGGGGGGTTGGATAAGAGGAAAGAAAACATTGTAGCATATTTTTTTTTTTCTTCTTTGGGGCTTCATGAAATTCGTCACGATTTACTAAGCAAAATGTAGTGTTGTGATCGTGTCTCTGTATATATATTTATATCCACTATATTTTTTTTTCTTCTTTCAATTTGATATATCTCGTGATATTTTTCTTCATATCATCTTCTTCATGGTCCTTTCACCATATGCCTCTCTTTGACACGTGCGCGATATTTATCAGATTGTCATGAAACTAATTCAACGGAATCTCAACCTCCACGGTCAATATCACATAGAGCACCCCATATATAAGAAATTATTATATACGATATTTATTTATTTATTTTTCTATTTTCTTTCTCTTCCCCCAATATTATTTCATGTGTATATCACTTGGGATAAATTGTACAATTTCCGCAATATATCAAGACACAATAATTCCATTAACTGTATCGTGACAAAACACATCCTGAATACATAAAAAAAAATATATATACATATAATATTTTAAATTAAAATTCCATCGTCATGATGAATATTATTTTTTCCTATTTTCATTGTTAAAAAACGACAACTATTGCCATAACACATCATCCCACTTAACCTCACACACACACAATACATACAAAAAAATATATAATAACACAATACATCACTATGTTAGAAAAAAAAAAACAAAATTATATTCAACAGTTTTATTGTGTATATTTCTATTTAACTATTGTCACTGTGACATCACAGATTTCATCGCCCTTATAATTCAAACAAATAATGTATACATACATAAATATATATAATATATATACATACACATATATATGTATGTACATATATACCTGTATTATTTTTTCGAATTTTGTTGTGCTCTGTACACACCCTAAAATATTAGCAATGCTTTTGGTGTAACGTTTCATCATGATAAAATTCTTCTTCTCCTTTTACGCATCCATTGTCCATCAATGTATACTTTGTCACGTCGTCATATGTACACATTTATATATATATATATACATGTACAATAATAGGGAAGAGAAATAAGCGTATGGTCGACAATAAAGCGAGTGTCTCGTCACGTGTGTGTCACACGAAGGATGGTCCAGGATTAGCCGCACGTTGAATTGAATAACGGGACTGAAAATGAAGTCGAATATTTGGCAAGTGTGTTCGCTCTCTGTATAAATATGTATATATATATATATATATATAATTTGGGGTCAGAGACATATAGGCTACGGTTTTAAGGGGTGGGATGGTACCATCCAGGTTTATAATTGACACCCAACTGGAGGGGTTGCAATGTATACGTGCGGCGAGAGCCAACTGGAAACGAGGGAGAAATTGAGATTGACAGTTAATTTCAACCTCATACCTCTTGCTCTTGGCTTTGGTTCTATATTGCCATCTCTTCGTTTGGCACAGTCTATATGCGTATATACAGTATGGAGAATATGATGCTGCTGCTGTTGGTTTTGATGCAGTAACGTATATACTTTCGTACATCAGAGAGCTGAATTAAGCTCTGGTCTAGTTGAATCGCTCTTTAGGAATATATTTACATTCTTTTACATGGTGAATTTATTTGTTTATTTTTTTAGGAAATTGAAGTATCGCTTTAGGAAAACTGACAATTTTGCGCAATTGTTATAGAAAATAAGGAGGTATAAAAGGAGAGATTTTATTTATATAAATACGCGAGGATAAATATAATTGTTTCTATTTATTTATTTTTTTTTTTCTTTCGTTTTGGAATTATGTAAGGAGTACTATAAATTTTGGGGATTCGAATTTAAATCCAATTGAAAAACGAGGAGTTTAATAGGAAGGATATTGTTGAGGGTTGGTCCAATGATAAAAAGCCGCTTTTGCCAGTCTAGCAATTTTTTTTTTTTCTATCTCTGGCAAAGGGGCTTAAAGGATCACAGAGTTAACCACAAATTTGTTCCAAAATCGATTTGTTGCAGAATTGAAGTTATATATAAATTTTACAGTATTTGTCATCGATTTAATTTTCAAAATTTGATGATAAATAAAATTAATTCAAGTGCACACACGATGAAAGAAAATATGAATAGTAAATATTTAAATAAATTATATTTTTTCTTTTTTATAGTTTTATATATTTTGCTTTGGAATAAATATTATATAAATGAACCCCCGATTAACAATAGAGATTCACATATAGATATATTAATATAATAGTGCTATATACAGGGAGGCAAATGAAAATTTCGATTTCGCATTCATTCCAGTTGAATAAAGCACGCGTCCTTCCGTAACATGTTGAAACGTACGACAACTTTGACAGGAGTCAACCGTTCTCTACCATCACCTCTCTATACATTCATATTATTTTTTTTCTATATATACACTGCACACGAACACAATATAAATATATATTTATTTATCCAGTTGATTCCCGACTCTTTTGCTCTCTTTATATATTCTCCCAAACCCGAATACTCTGAAAGTTTCATTTAACGGTTGACCGCGCACCAACTCTCGATTTATTTTGTGGTATTTTTTTCCTCGATTGTCAATCCACTCTCAAAATCGTAACAATAATAATAAAAAACACAAAACAAAAAGAAAAATATTCGTGTGGATTTCAAATAAATATAAATTCACATATTATAAAATTATATATTTAATATAATTATAATCCTATTTAATTATATTAAACACAGTAGGTGATTTTTTTTCTTTCATATGATCTTCTTATGTGTATTATATACTTACATTATAGATTTATATATTGGCCTCGTTATGGTTGGCGGCTATCAACTTTAATATGCTTTCAAGCTCCTGTGTGTGTTGGTCTTCTGACAAAATTATTAACCTTCCGGCATTCCGTGCGGTGCGTCAACGCGGAAATTATTCACGCGCCATGAGACACTTTAATGACGCAGTAGAACCAACAGTAAAGCAAGCGCATACATTGCTTTATGGTGTAGTGTTGTTATAGTTACGTAGTAAGGCGCGACTTTGAACACTTGCATTTGCTCTCTTGTATACACTATAATGTTCGTCAGTAGAGTATTATGTAAAGTATATGTAGATAATGGAGACAGCTCACTAACATTATATAAGCAACTGCATGCTGTATATGTAAATGTTGAAGTGTATTTTCACTATGTTATATAGTAACTGATGGTCTTTTAGTGTGTCATGTCTATGAATTAAATCGTCTAAATATTCGCATTTTACATTGCAGAGAAGACAGAACTATGTACATTTCAATTTCTACCATCAATGTTGTCATCATCATCATCATCATCATCATCGGCATCAGTGTGTGTGTGTTAGGGTAAAGTGCAGGTCCCCTTTAATCAAGAGAACCGATTAACCGAGCAAGTTAAACGCGATTCAAACTGCTTCCGGCGCGCTACGATTGCATCCTTCCTCTTGTCCTTTTTTTTTTCTTTTTTTCTTTTCGTCGTAGTCTCAATTTTGTTGCATGTCCCTATACACCATTGGAAATTATATCTTCAATACTTGGAATATTGCCGATGATGTGCAAAAAGAATTTTACGTTTCGTGTTATGCCTTTTTTTTTATTTTTTTTTTATTTATGTATACGCACTAGTGTTATTAATTTTTGCAATTTATTTTACTGAGAATTGATTGGTAAATATTTATTGAGAGAAAGTATATTTCCAATGAATGATTGATTGGATGAAATTATATTTTTTGTTTATTTATTCATGTATTTATTAAGTTTGTTATTTATTTTTATTACGAAAAAATATTTCGAGTATAAAATAATTCACGGTGAAAAATATATTGGATAATTAATTGCCTACTCGTCGATCAACCGTCCAATTTAATTTCACGGGCATACTGCCAAGTAATAAATAAAATATCGTATAATTTCGTGTCCTCGTTTGGAGTGTTAACGTTCAAAAATTTTTAAAACAAAATGGAAAATGAGAAAAAAATTTTTTTTTACATATTTTTTTTTTTTTTTGGAGATAAAATATGTATATTATAAAGAATGGGTGGGAAAAAGAAGAACGGAGATTGCTTGGTATGGGGAAATTGAGTTTGTTTCGCGCTCGATTTACGCCAACCTCCCACGGTGTTAGGTGTGACTCTATATATATTATTATATACATATATACACTTGTTTGTACTTATATATCTATATATTTATCTTTTTCACCTTTACCTTCATCTTCTTCATCTTGTTCTCATCATCCACGTCATCATTAACCGTCATACTTTCATATTCTTCTTCGTCTCATTTCCTCATATTTTTTTTTTTTTTCACTTTACTGCGAAATTCATGGAGGTAGAAAATTTATAAAAAGAGATAACATTAATTTACGAACGGTAATATTCATTAACTTCCTAGGACACATTGCTTAGTTTTATTCCGGAGTTTTCTCATTTTTATTTTTGCCCTATATTCAACAGCAATAAATCTCGACTTTTTGCGCGATATCGTTTGGAAGAATTAAAAAAAAAAAACAAAATGAAATAATGAAGATAATATCAAGGAAATAAAATTAATCTTTCTGCATTCATAAGCAAATATTTAATTGAATGAAAGAAATATTTGAAAGAAAAAATGTTTGAGAATATATTTTTGGAAATAAAAAAATTTAATTGAGGAACGCTAATAGTAAAGAAGAGAGCTAATCAAACATGAGATAGTTCCATTTTCCTTGTCCCCTATCTCGATTTTAAACCGGATGGTTAATATTACCGGTGGAAATCGAGTTCACCTAGTGCTCAATTTACGTTGCTTCCTATATGCCTTCTTAACCCCCCTCTATTTTATTTATTATTTTTTTTTTTTGAATATTGTGTTGATGATGGGAAACGCAAGAGAAAAAGGAGATGTAAAATATATAAGGGTCGTGTTGGTGCTTTTATATTATCGTCGTTATATGTGCGGAAAAACGATGTCTCTCGCACAACACCCTCCTCTATCTTCAGATCTCCTGCTTTTATATATCCCCTTCCAAAAATTTTCGCCCTTCGGTGTGATAGTGTGTGTGTGGCTGTCGTCATTCCACAATATTTCGTCTCGTGCAAAATTTATCCACTTGAATTTCGCTTCACACGCACATGTTTTATCCACAACGCATTCTCAACATCTTCCACATCGTTTTTTTTTTTTTTCCTTTATATTCACTTTAATATATGTATTACAATCCATCAAATTTTCTTTTAAACAAATAAAAATATATCCTTATTTACAATTTAAATGTACGATAGAAATTTAGAAATACATTTTAAAAAATGCTGTTTATTATAAAAATTTAATTTTCTTAATTAGAAATTTTTTTTTTCTTTTTTAAATTAATATCATATTTTTTTTTCTTTTTATTATTAAGAAAGTATCAAATTTGTAGAATGATGGATGAAATAAATAATCGTCGATTAATTTTACTACACCGAAGGATAAACGTCGGAAGGAAAAAAAAATTTTATATAATTTAATAGTCACTCATTCACCCTCTACATCTTGCTACAATTTTTTTCTTTTTCCCTGACATATTCGTGTGTCTTTCTCAACGTCGACGTATATTATCGTCCTAAGGGAGGTGCGCCGCCACGTGCGGCAAAATATCGATAGAAAAAAATAAGTACATAGGGGCGAAAGTTTTTTTTTTGCACACACAAAAATGCTTTTGTCTTGAATGCATGAATGGTACAAATATGTAATGAAATATAAAAGAAAAAAAATTGTGAGCATAAGGAAAATTAAATGAGAGAGAGTTGGAAAACGTGGACGGTTGAAAATTGAGGAAAATGGACTAGAATTTTAAATGACAAGGGAGGTACGTTAACGAAAACTAGAAGGACTAAAAATATATCAAGTGAGGAAAGCAAAAGTATACAGTGAGAGGAAATAGAAACATTTTCAAGTTGCTTGTTGAGAGAAAACAGCTCTCTGTTGGCTGAATTATTCAAGTCCCACTACGTTTTTGCATCCCTCTGAGAGAAAGAGAGCCAATCCCTAACTCACATTCGATGAAAAACACTCCAATGTTAGGTATACATACATCTATATATTAGTATTTATTCTCTCAATGAGTCTAACTCTTGTTAGTTGTCTCCTAAAGGGAATTTAATTTCACGAAAAGCCACAGGAGGAAACTGAGTAGACTGTAAAGAGAAATGTGAAATCTCTTTCATCAACCCTCGAGAGAATGAAACAAATAAAGAAAACGTTTTAATTGTAGAAAAACACGAATTGTATTCTGAAGTCAATTGTTTTTCTTTCTATTTCCTACTGGTCACTTTTTTCTTTTTCAGATAATTTTTATTTATTTTTCCTTCATTCTATTAATTAATTAAAATTTTTTTTATACACAAATGTCATTAAGTCTATGAAAATAAAACATTTACAGTGGTGATAAATATCTAGTTTGGATTAAATTTATCATCAATTATAAAATTATTTCAATTGAAAGTAAATATTATCATTTATTTTTTAATTATTTGTCAAAAACTTTGTGCACTTCAGTAGTGGTATATATATTTTCATACATTTTGTGTTCACGTCTCGTGAATCAAGGAAAAGCAGCTTTTAACCTCGTGTCCTTTGCGCATTCTCCATCAGTGCGTACAACACATTTCACGTAAATTGCTCTGCAGTTAGACAGTTTCACAGGTGCACAGGACCCATTTGGTCTGACACAAAATAGCAAAACCCTTTTACCAAAATTACTGGTTCACATCGCTATATATTATAACCTACAGCTAACTATCCATGAAACCGTACTTCAATATTATATGTCCTCAAACAAATCTTGAAAGAAGAGAAAAAAAAATAAATAAGTATAGCTGTATAAAAATAAATTTTCAGCGTTAATAAAATTTCTTCAATTAAATTTTCCTACCATAAATTATATATCAGTCATAATTTTTTTTTTTCACAGTTTTATGCGTTGTAAAATCGATAACAAAAGTTTTTCTGTCCCTCAGGGGAGTTGTAAAAAAAAAATTTCCTCCCTCAGTGTCACGTGAAAGACATAAAAGTTGACCATTTTCCCCATTTGGACTTTTCAAATTTTTTTTTTTTTGTCATCAATAAATATATACACATACATTTCACCCTCTGACTCTCTTCAAGATGGTTTATTACCTGCTCACCAATTGAAGACCCTCTTTTTCTACATTGCCAGCTCTCACTCACTATATATACACTCCATCTTTTATTTTTCCTCTGCACATCGTCCAACTGATGTTTATTACATAAATTTATTACTTTACTTTGAAGGGATCGAAACGCAACACGCAACTTGTATAATATTTTTCCCTTCGCTATCGTTTTACATTCCATCACTGCTGCAGTTATGTCTTTTCCTTCATTCGCGTCTTCTCATATTGCGTCATATCAACTCGCTCCATTTACAAAATAAATATTATAAACTCACAAACATTTATTTATATTCCATTATATATTTTTCATTTCATCATTCTTTTTTTCTTTTTTTATCTCCATAGCAATATAGGCATCTCTTTTATATATTTGTTGATTAACAAACTCACACAGTTAAAGTTGAATCCTCATCACGAAGATTGTAAGTGAAGATTTATAAAAAGATTTACGTAAAAGCGCAAAGAGTTGCAAATGTGTATAACATAAAAGACTTTATTCTTTACTACTGGCTCGTTTGATTTCTTTTCTCTTTTTTTTTTTCTTTTGATATCGCTTGTTGCAAACTGACAGTGTGCGGGGGCGCCTTCAACAACACGAATAAAATGCACTCAGTTGCAGCTGTGCATACCAAAAACGATTTAATGCATCTCAAGAGGACGTTTCAGTATCCGCATTACCACTCAAGCGTGCCATTAATTCTCTACTTTTACACTAATATACATATGTACATTAACTCTAAACATAAATATAAAGACAAATTATATTTGAATTAAATTGATATTAAACACGCAGATAATATACATATATATTTGTAATTGCTCAATGATTTTTTCTATTCAGTCAAATTTTCTTATTCCATAATTTGAATTTAAATCTTTTTTTAGCCTTTCAATAACTCTTGAATTAAATTAAAGCTCTAGAACTCAGTAAAGTGCAGTGCAATAAAGTTCTCTATGTGCATATTTTCTTACTGCCTATATATTTATTCAAGTCCATATAGAATATTACGTGGTGGTAGTTGTAAAATCGATATATCCTTTACCAACAGTTTATGATAAAACTTTATAGGAAATAAAATTGGAAATAGAAAAAAAAAAATGAATAAATTAAACAGGGGCAAAGAATAAAAGTATGATGACAGATATAAGAGTATATTGGTAAAGTTCAATTTGTTTTAATTGCTTATATTTTTTTTTGCATAGCTCTATCAATAGCTGTATGACATCTATTTCATTGCTTTCACATAAAATTTTTCCATTAATATATAAATATTACCTTCAAACATCCAATATATATTTTTATATATTATTATACATGCATGTTATATATTTACATTGCTTTAAATACTTCAAATAACAAATATACAATGTGCAATATAAAGTTAAAAATTTGTTTGACAGTTTATTACTTCATTGAAAAAAAATTCACATTTATATGCAACGTTGTTTTTATTTTTAGTTTCCTTTTTATTCGTTCATTTTATAAATTACCTATGTAGATATAAATTTATTTATTAAATTACCTGGAATTAAAACATCTGCTTTTATATATTTGAACAGGATGTTGAGACACAATATAATTCCCTGATAGCGCACAAGATAGTAAACAGATAATAAATTATCGTTAATGCATTTTGATATGCCCCTCAATATTTATATTCTCATTCGCAGAATGTCATTACAATCTTTTTATTATCGATAAAATTTCATTAAATATATATAATGAATATAATATCTGATGTCATTTAATCATCCCTGATATTTTATATTTTATTATTTATTATTAAACATACAAATAATTGTTTCTTGAAATGATTTAATTTATTTTATTTGCAAATTTTTAATTATAAAAGGGATTATTATAAAATCCAAAATGATCCTGTGTGCTAAACTAATAATCAAGTGAATGAATCAGTTCAACATCACGTTTTATAAAATATATTATACATACACAACCATCAAATCAGGTCTATATCTTTATTTTCTCTTTCATTATTGAAGTTGTTTTCTCTTTATATCTTTCACGTATATATTTGTTCCTGTTTATTTGTCCGAGTTATCCCAAATAGCGACCGCCACAATCTGTCAGCCATCCCTATATATACACACACTTATCGTGTGGCCCTTTTTCTCATCTCTCTATCTCATTTTCTCCCTATTCAACCCAAGCTTTCTCCGTATTTAACGAATGCTCGCCCTCGTGACAACATAGAGAGATACAAGCGCCTCAGAAGCATTTAATTAGAACGGCTTATCTCCCTTTTTCATCGTGTGCGCTGCTATTTCTCTCCTCCCTTATGTTCAACCCCACCATTCATTCACTCCCATCACGTACATATTCTCTCTATTATTGCACATGAAATCTTGCATTATTTTTATTTAATTCCATACTTCCAATATTTATATTTGTGAATTTAAAATCATTAATATTAAAAAACAAAAATTCTTAAATGCATTTGAGTAATTTTTGTTTGAACAAGATTTAACAAAACCGCCAATTTTATCTACCAGTGATTTGATTAATTAGGATTTTGTTTTTTAATACCTCATTAATATGGGATATAAAAATTTTTTTTAAACTTCTAAATCTTCTAATCAGCTTTAGCTCATTATTCTTCCGTTTTTCCATGGGCTCGTATTTCCTACACCCTAGAGAAAGCTCATCCTCGGATTATCGAGGGTGACTGATTTCGCCACTGCGCCACCTTTAACTCCCCTTGAGGAAGAAGACCCTCGGAAGTCATCGGAAGCATCAGGGGATGAAGAGAAAAAAAAAAAACTTTTGATGATTTCTACGTATTCTTCTTCTTCTTTATACCTTTAGAAAATTATCCAAGAGTGAGAAAACTCGACATTTATCTCACTTCCACTGAAATAACGTATTATACTGATGTGTCCTACAAGTGTTGGTTAAAGTACTATATAAAGGGTGGCAAGTTAAATTGGGGTTGAGACAGATTTGTCTGAAGCACAACTTTCTCTCTCTTTATATATTATACTTTGCAAAAGTCTTTTGTAAATGTACAGAGAATCGATGCGCTGCTTTCAATCTTGAATGTAAAATAACACAAGTGAATTCTATTTTCTCCAATTCTCCTATTAAGAAAATTCTTAATTGGTATTAGTACTTGAGAAGCATTCGTAGGGAAAAACAACGAAACGATAGAGAGAATTTACAGAATAAATGACAATACCTTTATGTCTAATTATAAAACTTCTAACTGAAGTCTTCTAATGACATACTGATCATCAACATTGAATTAAATTAACGAGTTAGTCAATCTTTTGTTTTCATACATCAAATTTCTAAATTATTACCATAATTAAAAGAAAACTAAATAAAATTTAATGCAAAGACCTTGGGGCAATATTCAAGATAATTCTTAACAAGTTCTTTAATCAAACCAAACATCATCATCCCCTGCTGTTAGTCGCATCGTTTAATCCAACTATAATCCACTAGCCTCTCCCTCCTAATCACCAAAACTTTCGCCACTAAAATCCCAGAAGCCATAGCGCATATTAACTTCTCTCTCTCTCTCTGAGTTTATATATCATCCTATTTCACTTGCTCAAGCCAATTCGATATTGGAATTCGATGAAATCCTCCAGCGCCCTCACTAGATCGAATTCTTTCGGTTCAAGTGACATATCGCTGAGTTTACTCTTTCTCTCTGTGTCTCCCCTTGCCAATGAAGTAAACTCTGAGGGTGGCAGTATACACGCACATAGACTGTTTAAAAGAAGAAGAAGAAAAAAAAAATAACATACTCATGGGGTAACTTTGCGTATATAACAAACGTGTGTGTCTCTCTGATGTACGTCCCTCACTCTTCATTGTCAACTAACGCAACCCTCCTCCAACTTGTCCCATCGATATTACTCTGATGGCCTTCCAGGCAGTCAAGAGAACGTGCGGACCCTCTTGTACGTAAATTCAGGTGCACCAACATACATTTATATACACATATGTGGGGGGTTTTATACGGCATGTGAATTTATACGACGATAGCGAGCTTCATATACACAGCCCATTTATTTCTCTATGTTTATGTGAATGTATATAGTGTGAGTGTAACACTCGGTGGCCATTTTGCTTAGCAAAAGGGGTGTATAACATAACAATTGGATTTTAAAATAAAATTCAAGAATAATTTTGTCTTGTATAAAAAAAAATTCCTTCACAATTTTTTCATTTATCCACGTTCTTTTTTTTTTATTTATGATTTATACTTTAATATGATTTCATATTTTTAATACAGAGATTTTGATATTTGTTGGTATAGTTGAAATGAAAAGGGAAAAAATAATAAGTTAGGATAAGGCAAGCGTTGGTGGCCAAGAATGACGATGAGTCTTGGTAAAATAAAAGGGGAGCAAAAAGAAGTATATAAAAAAAAAAACGTGATGTGGAAAGCGAATGGCATTGGAAGATAGGGGGTTGTGTTGCGCCAACAAACCCTAACTAACGTAAATAAGATGTGTCTTCCTAGAAGCAGAGAGACGACTATAGTAAGACTAAGAAATGTTTAGGAAAGCAACACAAGGAAAGGCAAAAATGTATATATATTTATACGTAGTATGAAGAAGGTAGTTAGGAAGTAAAGGCAGAGGCCGTTAAGTTTCGTCGTCGGCTATTTCACCCCTGCATTGAAGCCACACCACGATGTGAACCCCTCCATTGCCAATTACGGGGCTTCTTTTTCTTATTTTTTTTTCTTTCTTTTTCGTCTTCCACCATGGCGCAGAAGGCGAGAAAAAAAAACGCCCAACGCAAATTCTTCATGGCCCCCACTGTAAGACAATCATGTCTTTTATTTTCTTCTCCTTCTTGGGTTGTGCAATTCCTTATGTGTGGAAGACTCTCTGGGGGAATGTTGATATCCGTACGTTGGCTCTTCCCTTGTCCAGCTAAATTAGGACGTACGCACACACATACACACACACACACACTGGTGCAATTAGGCGACGGCCACCAAATTTCCCAGGACAATGTATGACAGCAACATTTGTCTTCCAAAGCTGTATTGGGGCTAAACGTCAACACGTTTATCATTAAATACTGCGTGGCGCAATATATTCTATGAACTATCAAGATGATTAGGATAATTTTGGCATTGGTGAATGAAGATCAAATAATTTACGCGCTTACATGCTGTAAATATCTCTTGAGTTAGCTCTAAGCTAAATTCCTGAGGGTTTATAGATAGTAGAAACAGCGATGTGGTTGGGCTATATGCGAATTAACTTTGACTGAGTCAGGTGCAATTAGGAAAGTTGCTGAACAGCAGTGTGGCAGCATACCACTACACCATCAGGCTTTACGAAGTTTGTGGGGGGTTCTCATCTTTTTCGTAACAGCCGAGTTTGAGTGAGATGAAGGAAAATAACATGAATAGAAGACTTTGGTTTTGGTATAGTTTAGTTCTCGTTGGCTTTACGCTATTTCTCGATTTATCTAAGGATTATAATTGCTCGGAATTTTTTTTAGTAAAGTGCAACAGAGTGAGATTATTCCCTTAACACAGTTTATTAGAAAATTCCCACGAGCAAGAGGAAATATAAAGTTTAATAAAATGATGAAATGTTGTCACACGTTGTGTCAAAACACTGGACAAGGAAATGAAATTTTATTTTACTCATTTGTCGCAATTTAATTTTATTTCATATAGTTATAATCCTGTTTATATTATTTACACAATATTTCAATGAAATATTCACAAAGATAATAATTCTATGTTTGCTTGGAGCTTTATAAAAGATTAAACGATATACTGTTGATAAAAATAAATGGAATTATTCATTTGCTAATTCGATTGATTGTGAAATTTATTCAGTCGGGTTTTACATTTTCATGTTACATCAATTCTGCACTTTCGCTTGGTGTTGAATTAATCGGCTTAATTGCCGCTTCCTGTTGTTAGCCATCATCCATTCACTCTCCTCTACTCAATGTTGTAGCTGCTATTTCTGCTGCGGCTATGGGTGATGCTATTGCTTTACCACTACTATTTACTACAAAGCCTCATGTTTCCCTAGTCCAAAGCTGACATATAAACTCTTCCCCTTCATGTCATTGCATTACATTCAAGTTTCTCATCAGTTTCGCATCGTGTCATGACACGTATCTCACAGAAATGACAAAAGCCGACGGTTCTCTTTGCATTTCTATCTTATGCATTGCATTTAATGTTGTTAAACCACCAGATGAACTTAGACATGGTGGTGTATTATTTTTTATTTAAATTGAAAGATTTTTTTTTCTTTAATTATTGTCATTTATTAATAATCATTTTTAATTTTCATTGATTGCAGCTTGGACAAATGGCGAGTCAGGACAATTGGAAATCTTTCCGAATGGTGAGACTATTTCAAAAGCGAGTGGAACTCAAATGATGTTGACATGCCAACCACGTGGAGAGAATCCCGAATTAGTAAATAATATGCAGTGGAGAGATCCGCTTGATCGTGTTGTTGAAACTCAAGCGTAAGTAAATTTTTAATTATTATAAAGACTAATTTAAAAAGTCTGTACTTTTTTTTTTTTGTCAATTAAAGCACACTATTTCTTTATATATTATTATTACATTGTCATTAACCCTCAGTTCTACAGATTTATAACACAAACATAAATTTTTTCCACTTTCTTTTTGCACACAGTCTCGTCGTGTTGCCGATAGACAGGCGAGTATATCAAACAACAAAAGCTGAAACAGTTAACAAACAAAAAATTCAGCTTTGAATAGATATTCTTGTTTGCAAAAACGTACACTTTTTTTTTTCTTCTTCATTTATTGCCTCGCTTTTTTTTTCTTTGAGATGAATTGAATAAATTTTTTTTTTCTTTTTTCATGAAGTCATGATAGTGTTGTACGTGATGGTGCAAGTAGTCGACAAGTCATATTCACTCTGCGCACTTATTCTCGCACTTTTTTTTCTTTCTAGTTTTTCTCATTTTCACATCTATACATATACTTCTCACTCGTCATTCACTCGCCACATCACCTGAGGGGTTTACCTTCTTTTTTATTTCAGTAGAAAAAAGACGAGGCAAAAGCACACAATTCTTCGTTCAGTCTTTTTTTTTTTTTTCTTTTTCTCTTTCTACGTTGGACTCACACTCGTTGCATAAATTACAGCAATCCTTTCACGTTCACCAGCCATTTCAGAGTGCACTTCCATGCGGTAGTGAGACGATTCGAGTCATCCACTATTTTCTCATTTTGCTACAGAGACCAATTTCCACTGCGGACAAGTCTGAACAAAAAAATTGTCGACAAATCTCGTCGTTTTCCTCGACACATATATTTAATTCTTTCATATAAACGCCAAAGACGTTTATTGTTACACTGAATCGTCTCCACTCAGGAATTGAATTATTCATTACATGATCATTACCATCATTATCATCATCATCATTGTCATCATCACCATCTGTGAAATCAATAAAATTAATTTAATTTATCTTCCTACAGACATTATGCATCAGTTGGTTATGCGGATCCAAAGATGTATACAATTCCACTTCGTCCTGATGGTAGTCTCACACTTGTTTTCGCCCCGCTCACCGAGGAATTAGCTGGACGTTATACTTGTGTTGCTACCTATGCATCCACTGAAACTCTGAATAAAACTGTGACAGTCGAAACTATTGGTAAGAAATATTTTCTAATATAAAAACATTTATTATATTTAAATTCAAAATATTCCTGTTATTAATCTTTTTTTTTTCTCTCTTCTATTTTCAAATAATTTATAGATGCTATCAGCTTTAAGGATGCACCGGCTTATCAATATCCAATCCTTGGTAAAGAATTCAAAATCAAGTGTCAAGTTAGTGCAAGACCAGCGCCTTCAGTCACTTGGCAACGTGGCCCAGAAGTAATTTCCACCAATGATCATTACATTATTGAAACACACGCTCTAAAAATTAACAAAGTTGAATTGTCTGATGAGGGCGCATACACATGTCGCGCTGAAGTTATTTCAACTGGTGAATATAAAGATCGAATAATACAAATTGAAGTGCACGAGCCACCAGTAATAGAAGAAAAACACGGAACGATTGAAATTATTGAAGGAAGAACTGCTGATATTGAATGCATAGCTCGGGGCAAACCACCACCAGATTATTCATGGATTGAAGCACTCACCAAAAAAAATCTTTCAATTGCTGATCGTTTTAGCGTTGATGGTCGTTCGGGAATTTTAACAATTACAAATGTCCAAAGGACTGACGCCGGCGAATATCAATGTATTGCATCAAATGCTGCGGGAGAAGTTACTGATAATGTTCGTATTGATGTGATTGGTAAACCAAAAATTATGGAATTCACTAATCGTACCGTTGCGGTAACAAAAGAAGTTCAAATAACATGTCGTGCATTTGGTCGACCACCACCTGAAGTTACATTCCGCAAACAAACATTAATGAAACCATTCACAAAGGGGATACAATCAAATGATGATCGAATTGAATTTACAGCAACAACAAATAATGCTAATAGTGAAACATTGGGTGTTTTAACAATTCGTGATGTATTACGAAGCGATGATGGTATTTATGAATGTATTGCAAAGAATAAAGTTGCCCCTGCATACCTGAATGGACATTTAACCGTTGAATTCCCACCGTCATTTGCACTTATGGAAAATCGTACTATCTATGCATGGGAACAGAAACCAGTTAATTTAACATGCATTGCAGAAAGTATTCCCAATGCTACAATTCGTTGGACTATTGGTAATATACCATTGGATGATACTGATGTAAAAGAATTTAAAATAATTGGTAATGGCCCAACCAGTACACTATCACTTATACCACGTGACAGACGTTATTATAAACATTATAAATGTCATGCGCAAAATATACATGGTGAGAGAACACATACAATTGAATTAAGAGAAGCCCAAAGACCTACTAAAATTCAACAAGCACGAATGTCGGAAATAACTGCAACAACAATTGCATTTAATATTGTTCCACCGCCATCAGAACCAGAGTTACCAATTAGAATGATTGTTGTTGAATATAAGGAAGAACAGCAGCAGTGGACACTCGCACGAAACAAAACATTTACATTAAATTCGCCGTATGTATTGGAAAATTTGAAACCCCAAACGACATATGAGTTTAGATTTCAAGCGAGAAATGATGTGGGCGGTGGAGAATGGGGAGCAAATCAAATACAAACAACACCAGTTAGAACATCCCCAAATCCGCCAAAAGTACAAAAGCGTGTGCAGAATTCAGACTACGATACGTCACTGTATGCTACTCAGTATGAAATTCATTGGATTGTACCATTAGATAATGGTGAGCCAATTGATATGTATGAAATTCGGAATTGCGAAGTGAAACGTATTTCCGGCGAATGGGAGATACAAGAAGGCACGTGCAAAAGCGAAACAATGAAGGGACATAGGTCAGACTATTGGCTTAAAGATCTTACTCCGGATACATTTTATCAGGCTGACGTCAGTGCACACAATGCTTTTGGATATGGAAAACCTGGAGTTGTTCAATTTAAAACTGCTAGAGGTAAGCTTCCTGAGCTTCAATCTGCTTGTGATATCATTTTTTTTTATTTTTTTTTTCATGATAGAAAATTATTGAGCTTGCAATCCGATTAAATTTTTCCCTCCGTATTTATTTTATTCATAGTTTTTATTTTTTACATTTATTTTTTATTCATCACGATTTAGTTCAGTTTTTTTTTTTTATTTCTTATTTGCTTCATCGTTTTCTTGAGGATCAAAATTTAATTATTAAAAATTGCCATCGGCGGTGTATTAATTTGAGGATTGATAAATTCTTTATGATACTCAAGAAAACTTGATTAGTATTATTTTTTTTTTTTTTTAAATAATTTTTTTTTCAATATAGAATAGAAATTTAGGAATGCCAGCCTCGAGTTTAATCCCCGCACGCGTGCAAATAATTAAACAAATAAATAAATAAATAAAAAGGAATATATAAAATCCATCCCCTTTACAAAGAGACACTTTTTTTATATTTAGAATCAAGCGGCAGCACTGTGGACTACTCGATAATATCTGCTGGGGATACGTCCAAGCCCATCGTTTGCGCGATTGTCGCAGCTCTTTCGATTCTCTTCCTAACCATTTAGAGTCGCCATTGAATAATGGGGAAAAACACATCGCCCGTTAATGATCGTATACACACACGAAATAATAATACCACATGCATATACAAATACAAAAACGTAAATTCACATTATTAATTTAACATCCCCAAGATAATTTAAAAACAACGTTTCAGAGCATGAGAAAATTAAAGTGATTTATGAATTTAACAAAAGTCTCTTTTGTATTTTTCATAATTTTTTTAAATCTGAGAAACAAATTATTACAAAACGTATTTGCAATTGATAAAGAAAAAAAAAGACTTTATCCTACTACTCTAACAGTACTCACAACGAAATACTAAAGATAATGTAAAGTAGGATTAATTTAATTAGTAGATGGTGCGTTAATGAATACATTCCCGAGATGTATGCAATTTTTTCCATTTTTTTCTTTCATAGAACAACAAAAAAAAAATACTGAATGATCAAACATATAAAAAAAAATTATGTTGAATGAAAGAAGAAAGAGGAAAAAATTATTTTAGCGATAATAGGGTAAAGAGAGAGTCGAGAAACGAAAAAAAAACAAAAAAAAAATGTGTAAAACTAAACGGTACTATATTACTGTATTTATATAATTAACATGTGTTTAAATGCTCATTGTTAATATAGACGTACTGGTACGTTTTAATTATTTCCATCAGCCTGATTACTTACTGCCTTGCATTGCCAAAAAAAAAAAAAAAAAAATTAAAAAATTGGCGAAGGCTTTGTAATGTATTTGTATTTGAAAATCAAGAAAAAAAAAAAAGTAACGAGCAATTATAAGCCAGTTTAAAGAACAAAAAAAAAAGGAGAAAAAACATGTTTGAAAATAATTTTTATAAAATTTTATGCGGTATTTGATGAATAGATATGTAGTAAGATTACATTAAAAAAATTTTTATGATCTTTTTTTTCTCGTCCCGGGCCAATTTTAAAATAATATATATGTAAATACATATGTATAAAATACTTTTGCATGATCAAAAATCCGTTTTCGTCGATTTAATTTGAAATCAATGATGAAATGGAAATTAGTGTTTTATTTCAATTATTTCTTTCTATTATTTTATTTTCATTTTATTTTTCTTTGGTGCAAAATACTCAACGCAAATTAATTTCATTTCAACAATTCAATTTATATTTTACATGTTTGTTTTATTTTTTCGAAAATATTATCATTTATTTTTCTTCATATCATGTTGGGAAATTGTTTATTAATTTGCTTGAGTTTACTTCAATTGATGATTTTATAATTGTTTATTACTGCGCATGATCTGTGAAAGTTATTACGAATATTATAATTATTGTTTAATTACTTATAGTACTATTATTGTCAAACTAGACATTACGATTTATTATTATTAATTATTCTTACTATTATTTTTATATTATTATTATCATCATCATCATCACCATTATTTTAATAGGATTGTTTCACATATTTTCATCATCATTCACTTCGTATGAAAACATTATTATTAAACGTAATACATAGTTACTAATTATATAACAGTTTAAATTCATAATTCGTCCAACATAAATGTACGACGAATTAGATCTTTTTTTTTTCTTTTTTTGCATGGCATGTGCATTAATCGTAAATATTCAAAATTTATTTAAGCCCAGTAATCATTTTATTTCGATCAAAATAAAGAACAAATTATTTTATATCCAAAAAAAAATAGTCGCACATTTAATACAATAATTTGTACTTTTAATTTAAAATGTAAAATTTTTTCAACACAATTAAAGATTGGCTTTCTCATTTGTATTTTATTAAACGTGACGATTTTAATACGTTGCGTGTCCATTGACAATAAGTGAAACTCTAAAATACATAACCAAGTGATGAAAAAATAAAAAAAAAAAACATTGAGAAAAAACTAAAATAAATTAATAAATAAATTACCACTGACTCATAAAAAGCAACGACGCATTTAGCCATAGGGGAATTGTTTTAATGTGTATACGCTTGATGAAAATGTGTGCGGTAGAAATAACTAGTATGAGAATAATAAAAATAAAAATATGGAAAACTGGGCTGAGAGAGGCGTGAGTAAGATCACTGTGGTATATGTTTACCGGAAACGTTTGACAATGCTTTTTGAATTCGGTAATGATGGTGAAAACTGAGAGAATAAAAGAGCCCACGAACCATCGAAAAAAAAAAAGAAAAAAAAGAATTCTCAGGAGGCCATTAATATCCGTGTTCGATTTTCCTCACAATTAAACGCCCTCGGCTTTCATTCACCATCGTTTGATAACCGATCTTGCAGTATTGCATCCCCACAATTATTTTTTTTTTCTCTTCTCTATAAATAGCAAGTGATATAATACACTTGCACGACAAGTCTCTTTTTTTATTTTTCATTTCTCTGTTACAAAGTCCATCCAATTTTATGGATGGTAACTTAAACGAAGTGTTTTTGTAAACGAGCAGTAGCATTCCTGAATATACAGTCAAGTCACAGTACACGATGTCTTTTAATGGTGTCTTGGGGGGCTTTGTGTCTCTCATTAATTTCACCTTTCCACATCGTCAAATAATTCCTTAAACGCGCGCCGCCCTCAAAGGCAAAAGAAAAGAAATAACGTTTTATCATCGCGCCTGTGAAGTCACCAACAAAATCCTTTGATCAGTTGATGCTTGACAGTCTTCACGATTACTTCAATATTATTTACGGAATATCAAAATACTTTTAAGAATTAGAAAGACATGAAAATATTAAAATAATTTTACGTCAGGTCATCACCTCTCTCAACCTTTCCAATCTTTATCTATAGATTACAATTGTAATAGATACAACAAATACGCACGTCATGTTCATTCAAAAAAATAAAATTCTTCGTATATATGAATATATGTTTTAAAAAAAAAAAAAAACATTTTTTCTGTATTCACTTATTATATATACATAAATATATAAATTTAGATATTATGTACGTATGCATAAAGTATTTCACGCTCGTATTTATGAGAATGAGAATTTACATAGTTTCAATAATTTTTTTTTGTCCAAATATATATTGTACATAATTCGAATACGAAAAAGAAACAAAAAAAAAAAAAGAAAATATACAATTGAGTGTACAAGAAATATTGTATCGTACGAATTAAGCCAATGAAGAAACCAATATTCAAATTCAATTTAAATTACATGAATAATGTATTATTTTTTATTAAATAAAATTATTATTAAAAGATTATTTATTTTATTAATTTGAAATTTGGTTTCTTTTGCGACTGTCTCGATTATTTTTGCTTGCCTCTTATTGCCGTGTTGAAACTAAGAAAAATCAATATGCCAATCATCAACAAACAGGAAAAATTCGCTTAAGAAAATAATAACAAAAAAAAAATAAGAAAAATAAAAGACAATGGTGAATATATCTATACAGATATGTGAGAAAAATAAGGAGAAGGCGGCCGCCACAACACAGCTTGAAGATTTATAGTAAACTGATTTTGATTGGAGTGACATCGGGTGCGGAAAATAAATGTCCTGGAAAATACGCTGAAACGATTGTGAGCGAAAAAAAATAAATAAAAAAAAAAAAAGGCAAAGAGAAAGAGTACTTTATAGATATAATAATAACAGTATGATTGCTAGAGGTAGTGGTCGGAAATAGACTAACAGTAATATCGAGAGGAAATGGTGCTGTCTCAATTTCTTCTTTATCCTTAATTCTTTTTCTATCCATATTGAGCTTTTTTTATTTTATTTTTTGCACTTTCTCTTTACTCTCACATACTCTAATCGCTTTATCTAACATAAGTATATTGTAGAAGCACTCAAAATTTTTTTGAGTTGTACGTACGCGTATGTAGTTTATCGTTTTTATTCATTTATTATTTTTATTTTTTTTATATATTTGATTTTTATTGACACTTTACAGAGTGGCATGATTGTTTAAATTAATTGTGTTTGTATATGTTTATTTTATTCTATTTATTTTTGTTTTATTTGAAGCTACGGATTTTTTTGGCAATACCTCATTTCAATTGCTCTTTCCTCCCTTTGTTTCCTCACTCAAATCCCAAATACCTCTTGACTAAATAAACACGATGTATAAAACCGGGCGTTTGGTGGTGTTTTCTCGAAAAAGTTTTGTTACTCATTTAAACTACAATTGAATACCTAATGTACCAGTATGCATTGAAAAAAGTTTAGTTTATTCAATAAAAAAAAAAGTAATTGAAAGAAATTATGAAAAAGTTTTCTCGACTCTCTTCAATATTTTTTTGTATTATTTTCTATAAAAATATATTAATCGCAACACCAAACGTCTATTTGATATAAATAGCTTATTTGCACTAACAAATTTGGCGTATTAAAAAATAAATTTGCATTGTTTATGCAATTTTAACAAATGAATAATAAAATAATATGTATATATTTTATTTTATCTTTTTGTTTTTATTTTTTTTTTTTCAAGCTACCACAACAGCAGTACTTCAAAAAGCTCCACTGATCTCCAGTGCCGCTATCATTGGCATTGTTATTGCATTAATATTCATCTTAATTGTTATTGTTGACGTCATCTGTTGCTGCGCGCATAATACAGGTAAATATAAATATAAACAATTATTGTTTGTGTATAAATGAAATTTAATTCTATTTCAAATTGGATGAAGATGATTATTTAATTAAATGTTGTTTACAGGTATAATTTACTATATTTGCGAGAGATCACGAAGGAAACCTGTGGACGAAGAGGATTCAAAGCTTGGCAGGTAATTATCATCATCGTTAAATTAATTTATATTATTCTATAATTATTTATTGAATAGATAGAAAAAAATTAATATTAAATTGATATAAATACTTGGTTTTTTTGGACAAAAAATTAGGAGAAAAATTATCAAATCAAATCACACAAAATTACACATACACAATTTTTTTATACATTGTGCTTTGGCAAATTTAGTGCGCTATCATATAATATCAATGAAATTTTTTGCAATAAATCCATTCATATACCTTATTGTTAAACATTTTATGATTATTTGATGATAAATTGTATATATGTATCTTTATATACATTTATAAATTTAATTATCATCTATATTTGTTTAATAATAATTTAATTCATTACTGTAATTATCAAGGCTGGATAATATTATAAAAATTATGAAATAATAATATGTTAAAGGGAAAAATATATTTTTCTAATTAGCTAATTGGATAATTTTTAATATGCAACTGGATTTTTTCAACGTTTTTGTCTATCATATTTCTCCCGTATATTTTTCTCTTTTTTCTCACCGTTATAGTCTTTACGGTTGGCGGTTTCCATTGCCGTATTGTGACCAAAAAATGGCCAATGTCGCCGGGGTAACGGCCATCCAAGACTCGGGTAGTGGAAAGAATACCATTAAGTTGGTCAAACATACTGCCATGTAAGGACAAGCTTGAGAGATTGAAAGCTACATATATAAAAAAAAAATAATGAATATAAATTGAAAAAGAAGATATAAAAAAAATTGATAAAGAAGCATTTCAACAATAATAAGAATGAGCATGGCCATCGTGTACTGGACTTTATTTTATTATTCTATTTTTTTTTATTTTTTAATCGTTAACGAATACGCTTTCCACATGGCATGGTTTCCTTTTATTATTATTTTTTCTTTTATTTAATTCTTTTTTACGTCTCCCTTAGTCAATTTTCATTTTCCATTTTCCTATCCCTTCATCGAATGGTCCAGTCGGTGGAAATTTATTTTATCTTTAACCCTCCGCTCTGTCTCTTCGCCACTCCTGAAGCCCAACTTTCAATTCTTTTCGGGCGTTGATTCTTTTCGATATCACGATGAGGGAGAGAAAGTAACAAAAAAAAAAAATGAAAATAATGAAATCAAGCATGGGAAAGTCTTTCCATCGAGCAATTTTCTCTCTCGCCTTTTGTGTGCCGCCAACCATTCACGTGCGATAACAAATTCCATGATTTTATTATTATATTTCATCATATTTTATTTATTGACATTATTTTTTTCATCACTTCTAGCCAATTCGATTGACAATTTTTATTCATTTATCTCTCTTTTTTTTGTTTATATTATATCGCCAGGTTACTATTGTGACTCTTCGCTTGTGCTTTAGCGATGTTGCATGATTACACTATTGAAAAAATAAAAAATAAAATGTAATAAATAATAAAACATCTGATGCTTTCATATGCATCTTAATAAATATAATATTAAAATATTTTCAATTTAATAAATTTAATAGAATATATTATCTTTATCTGATACTACTAATTACTATAATTATTAATATTAAAAGCAAGAGAATTTAGATGAATATTATATAAATCAACGCCAACGAATGCCAGCATGTTTAATAATATATTGTCAATGTTGTATTTTTTTTAAAATTCACATTTTTAAAAGCGTGAACGTAAAATAGTACGCACCAATTATCCATCTAATCTGAATAATTAATTTTATATATTTGCGTAAATAAATTTTCTATATTTCAATATATTAATTTTTACAGAGAGGAAAAGGAGCCGCTGAAGGAGGAGAAAAAAATTACACCAATCATCGATTCAGGCCTGAGGCGAGAAACGTCAATCACATTTGATGGCAAACGATCAATCTCAAAGACTGGATTTGTTGGCAAAGATTCGGCCGTTTAGATATTCTTCCGGCGTACTAGATTGTAAATTATTTATTTCCAAGGCCGACAGTGTTGCAAACGTGCAAGTATGCAACTGTAGGATAAAAAAAATAATGTGCGTGTTCATCTCGTATTTTTAAATTCGGCCGAGGGAATTTCTCGGAGATAAAATAAAAATAAAAAGAAAAATAAATTATTGCGCGTCTGTTTGGAAGAAAAAAAAAATTTTTAAAAATAGATGCGTGGTTAAATTAGTAACGTTCACACCGTGTGAGAATATTTGCACCTGCCAGTGGAGAATAATAATCAAAAAGAAAAAAAAAAAACAGCAAATTGAAATTGAAAAATTGATGAAAACTGCTCAACAAAGCAATTTTCAGTACAAATTTTTTCATGGCTCACACATCGTAGCCACTAAATGCAAAAAAAAAAAATAATGGAGAGTGTTAGATAATTTTTATTGCTCCTTTCCCTTGTCATTCTCCTGCCTTTCGCTATTATCGCCCACATTAAAATAATTAATCCATTTCAAAAAGCTCTGAAGCCTTTTTGTAAAGTTATAAAATCGTAGATGAAACATAAAAAAATTACAATTAAAAACTGGAGTTACGAAAAAAAAAAAAAAAAAAAAGCACAATCAAAAATGTAATACTAGATAACATACGTTGTACAAATGTTTTGGGTGTATTTATTCGTCGGTTTGCGAACAAACTAGTGAGTTACTAAAAAAAAAAAAACAAATGCTTCGAGAAGCTTTTTTTACAATTATCCCTTTGTGTAATGCAATCTAGTACGCTGGATGTTTGTTTATATATTTTTTTATAACTCGTGACATTCGAATTAATGCATTTATGCAAATCACATAATATGCGTGAAAACTCGATGATCATGAAGAGAAAAAGAAAAGAAAAAATAATGGACAAACGAATAATATAAAAGAAAAAAAAATATGAAGACAAAATGAAAGTCGTCATAGTCACCATGAGTTATGAGTTATGAATACAAATTATTCATTATTCTAACTCTGCCATTGTTTCGTCGTAATTACGCGACCTCTCTGGGTGTATATATGCTACATATACTTTTGAAAAAACTGTCCAGATTATGGATTATCCGAGTATTCTATTATCTAGATTTAAAAAAAATTATTTATAAGGTCTTTTCTCCCTATGTCTTTAATCATCATAAATTATCATCATAATCATATGCTGTCAAATTTATCAATTGATAATGTATCCGTATCATTTCCATTTCCATTTATGAAGACTGATTCATTTAAGACTAAAAACAATGGAAAATTTCAACAAGTTTTAAATTAATCTTAAACAATAATTCAAACATACACAATTTTGATCGAACAATTTAATTGTCATGCTCTCCGCTCGTCATTATAATTATTAAGATTATTTATTGCACTGATAATACCAATTAGAAAAAGTTTTACTCAGTTTGTTTGTCCGTTCACTCAATATAAAGTATTATTAGCTGTTTGCTGTGTTAACCTATTTTTTTTTTTAATCATACTAATCCGGTTTATTGTTCATTTAAATATGAAAGGAAGTTGTTTACTTGACATGAATAAAAAAAAATTCTCTCTAATTATAAAAATATATATATTTAGCATACGCAGTTTAAGAAAGAAATGAAAATGATACAATAGCACTTAGAGTTTTATGTCGTTGATCGCCCTAGCAAGGTCGTTTTGACATTGAATAGATAGAAAGTAAGCAAAGGAAAAAAAATGTTTTTCAATGTCTTACGGGTCACGGAAAGTGCCGTTACCTTAGTATATAAATTATATACGTACATGAAGGGCTTTTTGCAGATGAATGAAATTTTAAAAAATGTGATAAGTTTTTGTAAATGCTTGTAAACGTTCTCTCTAAAAAAAAAAAGAAAAAAAAACAAAAAAAAAGTATTGATGAATTTCTAGCATACAATTTAAATAAAAAAATAGTCTTTTAGTATAAATATATAAAGAAAATACACACGTCGCGCACACTGTTCGAAAAGTACGTTCATCTTGTGTTTGTTTGTCAATTTAAAAAAGTTTGTAGAGAATGAATGGAAGATAAACATGTGTATGTATGTATCAGTAGCGAATTTAAAGCTTCAAGAGCTTTCAAGCAACTCACGAGTGTGTTCTCTCTCAGAAAATGAGAATAAAGAGAAAAAAAAAAACAAAAGCAAATAAAATGAGAAAAAGAACTGGGGGAAAAAAAAAAAAGATAGCTCAAGTGTATTCGAGTGCAGTTCATCTTCCTTCCTCTCTAGGAACTACTTATGCACTCGAGAACTCTATGCTGCCATTGGTTTTTACACCCAACAATTTCGAGTGCTTGACCAATTTAAGAGTTCATGTGTGTGACTCAATGGATGCACAGAATCTTCAATCCCATTAACACACTCGGGCGAACGTACCTTTCACGCTGTAGCTTTTTTACGTAATGTAAAGGAAATTTAAAAAAAAAAAAAAATATATTTGCCAAATATAATTAGTACTTATTAGTTACTTAAGTGACGATGAAATAAAAAGTTGTAATCGTTATGGTGTATGGGAGCTCGTGTTTATATACATATATCAAGAAAAAAAAGTGACAAAAAAAAAATATCAAATGAATACAAAAAAAAAAATAAATAAATTAATAAATATTTAACGTACACTTGGAACAAAATTATTGAGACAAAACTTATTTGAATGTAATTTTTAAGAACAAATGCAGTTAATTTTATTATGTATCTTGCCGAACAACGCATATAAACTTAATTATCGTCGCAAGGAATAAAAAATAAAACCGGAAGAATAAAAAAAATATATATATATATATAAAAGTATTAAATGGCATCTTCCACTCTGACACAAACAATTATCACTAATGTTTTTAGATAATAAGGCATATTTTTTATGTATGCTTTTTCCTGTATGCAACACAAAAAAAAAACAAGAGTCAAATAAAAAATGATATAAAAACACATTTTATCCAATAAATTTTATTTTGATATGGCAAGTCTTTAAATAATAATATTACGTTCAATGCTAATTAACTATAATAAATATATCATGTACAAACAAGTTACGTATATGAAATGGATTGTAATTATTGAAAAAAAAAGTATAATCTCTTATCAAAATTAGAACAAAATAGAAATAGGAATATTTATCTGTACATTGATTAAATTTATCTAAATATAAATTGGATACCGATGACATCATTCAACATTTTCCACCTTTAAATTGGAAAATATAAAATCACACTTCAATATTGGTATCAGATCTTAATCCTTTTTTAATTAATTGCTGCTCATCACGCAATGTTGGAGGCTCTGTTCTCGTATGCCATACATAAACCTACAAAATTGAAAAATTTAATTCATTAAAATAACAATTAAAATAAATAATAAGATACGGTTAATAAAATTCAAAATAAAATTAATAACCTTTGTACAACAGTCAGCCAATGGCTCTAATTGATCTGTCTTAACCATTTGTTCAAGTAATGTTGTCTCGTGATAGCCATTCGGTGCTGCATAAGAGAACATTGCGTCTTTTTTTTCAATAACAACTTTAAGATTGAGAGCAAAACCGGCCATGTCTATGGGGAATTTTCTTTCAGGTTTCCAAACCGAATTAAATCCTACAACTTTATTTGTCGCATTATCACAAATCGGTCTTTCAACCATAAGTCCACCGACTAAGCCCACAGGCCAAACACCGATTACTTTTATCTTCTCCATCTGTAATTATCGATATAAAAAATGGGAATGAAAAGAATTCAAATGAATAATATGCATTTTATGTGATATTATCAATGATGACTCACCTCTTTGAATAATTTTACTGAGTAAGTGTTGTCATCATCAGCAAAATATACAATACCGTTAGTTGTTGCATTGTAATTTTTTCTTATCCAAGTCAATGCTGCATTACGTTGTGCAATACCTCGCGGTTTCTTCCAATGCGGATCTGATTTTTTTAATTTAAAATTTCTTGGTGTTGCAACATTAAGATGATGATAGATTAAGCCACTTTCTGATAGGAAGTTCGTGACTAATTTTGTCCGTTCATTTGAATCCTCAACGATAATCCAATGGAAATTTTTAATATGAAGGAATGTTTGTGCCAAACGTGTTAATTCTGCTTTTTGTGAAGGCCTCTTAAATGTCGGTGTTATCGTAAATATTATCGGGCCGTTGTTATTCACTGATTCTTTGCTATTTGACGTTTGTGCATTTAATATATAAAGTTGATTTATTAATTCATGTTGTTCTGATGCTAAATTAATAAGATTGTTTAGTGATTCTTCAATATGTTGCCATTTTGTTCTGTTTTCATAGACTATAAATAAACAAAAATTCATTTTTATTATTTGCATTATTTTACAATATAATCATTCAAATATCACCGCTAAAATTATATTCGCGATGCGCACATAAGCGTCAAAAATATGCGCGAATGTATGTCAGTAGTAAACAAACGTGGTGTAAAGAACTTTTGGTAAATTAATTGTTAATGTTTAATTAAATGAATATTTGTCAATGACTTACCAACATACAAACCGGTCATAATCGATGCCAAAATTATGAAAGGCACAATTGGACTGCGCCAAATGCTCCTCATATTGTTTTTGTACTCTATCGTTCCAATAAGAGTTTCAGTATCTACTGCCATGATGTTACGCCATTTTTTAAATGAAAATCAGAGCAATGTTCCATATTCCAGTCATCCCTATGAGTTTTCGTTTCATTGCGCATGCGCCGTGATACTACTCTGCACACACACTTGAACCAATGGAATGGTGGAATCAGTAAATCGTTTTTTGTAGAAAATAAAAAGGAATTATGACGGCGCTTAAAGAAGTAGTTGCTTTATATCAAAATTTAAAACAAGAATGGGGAAAAACTCCATGTAATTTGAAAAAATGCGGTGAATTACTTAATCAATTAAAGGTAAATTATAATTTTTATAAATACATTGTTATTTTTATCATCAAATAATTACCACTAGTCATCACCTAACCTCATTTTTTTATTCCTGTCAAAATTGATTGTCATCATTTATTTAAAATTCATTTATAATTTGATAATTGAATAAAATTGTATGAAATATATTTATAAACATATTTTTTTAGGTTGGATTAACCCATCTCATGTTTTTACCAACTTCAAATACATCTGCATCACAAAAGGAACTTCTTATAGCTCGTATGATCATTTTTAGTATACAATTAAATAATGCAAACAATTGGGTAAAAATATAGAATTAATATTTTTTTTTATTCATTATTCAGGAGATGTTCTTGAGATTGGCGCACAATGGAGTATAGCTGCCGAAGATATTCCTTCATTTGAGCGTTACATGGCACAGCTGAAATGTTATTATTTTGATTACAAATCAGCACTTCCTGAATCTGCATACAAATATCAATTGCTGGGACTGAATTTATTGTTTCTCTTGTCGCAAAATAGAGTTGCAGAATTTCATACTGAATTAGAGCTTCTTCCTTCTGATCAAATACAATCAAATGTTTATATTCGACATCCACTCAGTTTGGAACAATGTCTTATGGAAGGCTCATACAACAAGATATTCTTAGCTAAAGGCAATGTTCCAGCAGCATCGTACACTTTTTTCATTGATATATTGCTGAATACAGTTCGCGATGAAATTGGCGCTTGCATGGAGAGTGCATATGACAAAGTGTCTATTAAAGATGCCGCCAGAATGCTAAATCTCAACACGGAAAAGGACACAATGGCGTTTGCTCATAAAAAAAATTGGAAATTGGCTAAAGACGGTTATTTTTACTTCAGCATTTCACATGAAAAGAAAACTGAGGAACCAATACCCAGCGCAGAGCTTGTAACACTTGCAATAGATTATGCCAGAGAACTCGAAATGATTGTCTAACCTAGCTTCAATTTAATTAATACCATTATCTCCTATTTTTTTTTTTTTTTTTTTTTCGTTTTTCTATAAGTATTCTTTCATCTCGCCACTTGATACTTTTTTGTGTAATGTAAAATGAAATACAATTTACCAATTGAATTATACCATACAATTTAATTCTCCTTCGTTAAAAAAAATTGTAAATTTATATACATAACATATCTATCTTAACATAACCTCTAATAAGATACACTCAATATAAAAGCCAAAATTTAATACAATGTTTAATTATAAAAATTTATAATACATTTAAAAAGATCTTATTTTATTATTAAGGTATTTAAAAATTAATAAATACAAATTTTGGAATATATAATTATTTGTAAAATTTAAAGATTCACAATCGATAATGCAGATTACATAAAAACAAACAAGTAAATGAAACCTATACGGGTGAGTAGTGGTATGTATCTAAAGAGTAACTTTACAATATACATGTCAATGTATGTAGTAAGAGAGAGCACTTAGCACGTCAGCGGTGGGGCACGTCAAATCTGATAAAATCGAACATGGCGTCCGTTAGGTTATCGCCGTGAATTTTCACCGTGTTTTCGGCCGTTTATGCGCGGATTATTCGCGATTATTGTGGGATGACGCGGTGCGCCGCGTGCTCGGGGGATGCGTTTATGCCAATGTGAATAACGTGCGTGCCATCCCCGTGGCACTTAGCCCCTGTAAATAACCGTGCGAATGGCCGCGTAAACAGTGGCTTGTGGGATATATACACACCCCGACGCGAGACGTGATCCGACACTATTTTACAATGAATTTTTCACCACGCCACTTACTTGCAACATAATCAATTCACCTGCACGAATGGACTATCAAGCTGTTGGATCATTGGTAACATCAATACGGACCTCATTCTCGACGATAAATTATAATATACCGGTTACACGATAATTGTTTTTACACAAGGGGTAGCCAGAATATTTCACCCTATTTTTTTTTTTCTTCGTGTCAACAACACGAGAAATTTAACAACTGTGCAACTTTCAAGTGAAACATTTATCATTTTTGTTTTTTTTGTTTTTGATTTTATTATCAAAGTAGATTTTAATTTTTAACGAAAAATTAAAAAATAATATTATTCTTTTTTTTTTTTTCTTTTTTTTCATCTTCACTTATGGACTTCATAAAGTTACATTACTACATATTACATCATTTTTTATTATCATTTGTCACAAATGACTGATTGTGAATAATAGTGAAAAGACATTGCCATTATTTGCAAATAAGTAAATATTTTACAAAATAATATTATATGATTATGAATATATTATAATGTATATAATATATTGCGAATGAGAATTGATAATTGATATTTGCAAGTTTAATTATTATCAAATTAAAATCTTGTTGATGAAAAGAAAAAAAAATTTCTAATTACTGCGCGATGAATCGTGGACGACAATATAGAATAAAGTGTTTATACCACATACACAATAATAAAAAAAATACGTTAACAAAACGTGTCACAGCCATATGCCACCAGCCGGGCAATCGGCAAGAGGCTTGTCTACCTTGATGGACCACGGACAACCCGATGCTCGTCATCGGAGCGAGCGCTTTTCATTATTTCCAGAGAATGGATCCTCACAGCCCCATACACCAAGTACTGCTGCATCATCACCACGATATCATAACGCTCCAAGAGATAATAACTACTCCACAAAGTAATATTATTCAAGTATTATAAATCATTTATTTAAATGCTCCATTAATTTACAATATGATAATATTATTATTGCAGTTACGGTTATTCCTACGGACGTGCATCGAGTAACAACATGTCTGACAGCAGTGTGTCGGACACTAATAGCGGTGGCACAGCCAGAACTTTGTCACAACAAACAAGTCCATCACACGCAACCCACTCATCATCCCACTCGAGACAAGACAACAGTTCAAGTATTTTCACCGCGCTATATGATTATATTGCGCAAGGCGAGGACGAATTGTCATTGCAGCGCGGTGAAGCCGTTGAGGTTTTGTCAAAAGATTGTAAAATATCGGGAGATGAAGGCTGGTGGACGGGAAAATTACGTGGCAAAGTTGGAATATTTCCGGCAAATTTTGTCGCTGAGACTGAACGCATTGACAGGGTTTCCTCGGTGATTGATAAAGTACAACCGGTTGAAATCGATTTTCATGAGCTTCAATTGGAGGAAGTTATTGGTGTTGGTGGCTTTGGAAAAGTCTATCGGTTTGTTTAATTGCAATAATTAAATTGTTATTCCAATTATTCGAGTTGATATTGTAATTGTTATTGTTTTAGGGGGTTTTGGCAAAAGCACGAAGTTGCTGTTAAAGCGGCCCGACAAGATCCTGATGAAGATCGCAGTGTAACGTTGGAGAATGTTCGTCAAGAGGCAAAACTATTTTGGCTTCTTGAGCATGAAAATATTGTTCAATTAGAGGGGGTTTGTCTCAAAGAGCCCAACATGTGCCTCGTTATGGAATATGCTCGCGGTGGTAGTCTCAATAGGGTTTTAAGTGGTCGAAAAATTCGTCCCGATGTTCTTGTCGATTGGGCAATTCAAATTGCACGTGGAATGGATTATTTGCACAATAAAGCTCCAATAAGTCTTATTCATCGAGATTTAAAAAGTTCCAATGGTAAAGCAAATCGATTGACATATATTAAATTATACATTATCATATGAATTAAATTAATTAATTGATATATTTTATAGTTTTACTGAGTGAACCAATTGAAAATGAGGATCTTCAATGTAAAACATTGAAGATAACTGATTTTGGTTTGGCACGTGAGGTTTATAAAACTACTCGCATGTCAGCAGCGGGAACATACGCGTGGATGGCACCGGAAGTTATTAAACAGAGTACTTTTAGCAAAGCCAGTGATGTTTGGAGGTATAAAAAATTTATTTTTCCTGTATTTTCATTTTTATTATTTTTAAATACATAATTTTTATGAAAACTTTCAACTTTTCTATTAAGCTATGGTGTACTTCTATGGGAGTTGCTGACCGGAGAAACTCCATATAAAGGAATTGATGCGTTAGCTGTTGCTTATGGTGTTGCTGTAAATAAACTTACCCTTCCTATTCCCTCGACATGTCCGCAACCTTGGAGATGTTTAATGGAAGGTACATAATTCATCTGGCCTTTTTTTTTTTTTTTTTAACTTCGTTTTATTTTTGGTTAATGTATTTTTTACAGTGATGGGGGGTGTAGCTCCAATAAAACTAAATATTATTTCACATTGTTATTAGCTTGTTGGGCGTCAGATAGTCATGCACGTCCGGGTTTCGTTGAAATTCTCGTGGCGTTGGATGAAGTGCGAAGTGCATTTGCGGCTACACCTCATGAATCGTTTCATACGATGCAAGAGGATTGGAGGCTGGAGATTGAAGAGGTTCTTCATGGGCTGCGCATGAAGGAAAAGGTACGAATGAAAATTTCAAATAAAAGGACGAAATAATAATTAACTTTATAAGATTAAATATTTACTTAGTATTCTTTTATCAATTTATCTTTAACGCTACCGAAAGGCATGTCGTTCGCTTGAAGAGGTAAGAGACATAAATATAAATGTTATAATATTTAATATTCAAAGATCAAATGGATTTTCATTGAATAAAAATCGAGTAAATGTGGATAATAATGGAATATTTTTTTCGTCTTTAATTTTGTAGGAATTGCGCTGCAGAGAAGAGGAACTGACAAAAGCACAAGTCCAACAGCGACAACAAGAGGAGAATCTACGACAGCGAGAACAAGAATTAGCAGCACGTGAGATTGATTTGTTAGAGCGTGAACTCACAGTGATGATAATTCAACAGCAGGGTACACCCACGCCCAATAAACGGCGCGGAAAGTTCAAGAAATCTAGATTAAAACTTAACAAGAAGGAACCAGGGAGCAATATTAGTGCACCCTCGGGTATGTTGACAGTTGACTTGAAACAAAAAAAAGTTTTATAAAAAATTTCAATTGCAATTAATAAAAAAATGTTTTTTTTTTCTTTTTTTTTCATTAATTTTTCTTGAATTTTTATTGGCAGATTTTCGTCACACAATTACTGTTCAACATACGGCAATGGATCGTGGCAAAAATCGTAACCCTTCGCGACCCAATAGTCCACCTGGTTCTCCAAGTATTCCACGTCTTCGAGCAATTGCCTGTGAGTCAATATTTTATTTATAAACTCCATTAAATAAAATTTCATATTCATTCAATTCTTCTGCAATCGGAACAAAAATATCTCTCAATTTTTCTAAATACCGATGTCAAAATGTTTGCGCTTCAGTAGATTATATATATTGATTGGAGATTTTGACTTTTTATAAATATATATTTTATTTTGATTTATTTTTTTGGCTCTTATTTTCAATCGTACAAAGGCATTTTGTCGCGTGGCATGGTGTGTAAAAAGAATTAAATTTTATTCCCATTGCCTATCGTATTATCTTATTTATTTCTTTCAAAGTTGTAATGAGTATCTGCTTTTGATTGTATTTGATTATTATTTGAATTTATTTGAAAAAGAAAGAAAATGATATATGAAATGTGAAAAAAAAAAAAAGTAGTTAGTACTTGTAGTGAGTAGACGTTTTGTTTTTGTTTCTGTTCTACTCGTCTAGTACCAGCTGACGGAGTTAAGGGTAAAACATGGGGTCCGTCAACGCTACATCAACGCGAACGTGGTGCAATAATCACTCAGCCGCCAAATCCGGCATCACCTGGTGGCAAACGATGGTCTCGTTCAGCGCCTGATCTTGAAAAGACACCGCTGCGCACTGCGTTGCTAGCTAACGCTCAACGTTCACCGCTACTACAAGAAATAGGTAACCCAACATCCAGAAAGTTGTATTCATCGGCAAATAATTTGATCGACGATCATACGGCTGATGGGTGCGGCGCGTCAGACTACGAGATGTCACGGATAACAAAAAATGATTTGGCTCGTGGATCTAGTGCGTCGAGAATAAGAGTGGCCTATAAAGACACAAGTTTTAATGATAGTGATACGTACGAGACGACCTACGAGACGATTAGAGACTCAATACGTCGCGAAAAAGGAAATGCTAAAAGTCATTTGTCAGAGGAATTATTAAATCATAATTATCTAAAGGCCTCATCATCTTTGTCAACTTCATCGTCAATCGTTGTCGTCTCGGACACTCCAATATCAACAAACATCGCTAAAAATACTGGCAAATACACCGAACCATCACCACTCATTGATCACACAACAACAACAACAACAGCATCAAGTAATTTTGTACATAGTGTTGCGTCAACATTAGTTGGTACCGCAAAACGTGTGAGTAATCGAAAACGTGATCGAAGCAAATCCAAGGAATTCAAACGTCGCGACAGCTCCGAATCGAGACTCACATCGCTCGCAGACTTCTTCAGATCACCCTCTGGTTCACGTAAGAGTTCATTGGCATCAGACCGAAAAAATTCGGCGATTGCTATTAAAATCAGCGATATTGATAATATTGAATCTAGTCCTGAAAATTCAATGAAAAAACCTGTACTACATAAGTCGCGTAGCTCTAAATCACCATTACGCGTACTAACAAAAATTCGTACTTGGGGTAGTCGTGATGCATTAGACAATAAATCATCATCAGTTAAAATTGAATATACTGTTCTTGAAAATACAATATCTAATCCAAAATTGGATTCAAATGATATGATGACGTGTACACCGAGTTTTCTTACTGCTAATTCACGTAAAGGAATTGACTTCGAAAATCTCGAGGCTGATATGTGTAATCTCGACTCGGAGCACTCGAATGATAGCTCAAAGTCCAAAAATTCATTGATATTCTTTGATGAACTTGAGCGCAATGAGCCACGATCGTCTCTAGACAGTACACGAAGTAAATCGAGCATTACTTCTAAACAAAGCGAACGACTATCCGATCATGAATTTGATTTCAATGAATCAATTAATGAACAGTCAAAAATCAATGATTTTATTCGTGATATGTCGGAAGAAGAACAATGTTCAAATTTCAATGATTGTTTTAACGTAAGACTCACTGAGTCGTTAAACAAAGTTGTGCTTTCGCGACAAAACTCAGATAGCACTAGTTCCGCAAGTTCAGTTTCATCTAATATTCTTGCAACTGAAAAATTCTTCAAAAAGAATTAATAGAGCGGACCCTATTGTACTCATCTTCCAGTTAATTCCCTATCTTTCTTAATATCAAGGAAATAATTTTTAATATTTTGTTTTTTTTTTTTTCTGTTAATTATTATCTTTATATATTAAATAATTTTGGAATTCGTGTTGATGAATTTTCTTCATCGCAGGCCTTTCCGAGGAAAACATCCACTCTACTCGTAAGTCTGTTGTTTCTTATCATATTAGTGATTTTTAATTAAAGAGAAAAGTTCTCATTTTTAATTGTTATTGTTGACTATATAAAAAAAAAGTGAAAGAGATAGGGAGTGAGGGGAACAAAAGGAATAGGAAAATTTTTCGATTCTTTATATATTCCTTTTCACTTGCACTCTGATATTTTTTTTTATTTCTTAAATCATCATTATTATCATTTTTTCTGTTGTTATTTTTTATGAATGCTACTTTTCAGTATATATTAAAAGTAGCACTACAAATGCATGTTCAGAATTCCATTTTGTTTGGCGGGATAACCAAATTTACAATTCTTTATCGATATATTTTTATTTATCATTCTAAAATATGTATCAGGATTTTAGGTAATTTTAATCTTTTTAATTAATCAATTTTAGACACAAATAAATATGGAAAATATTGCAGTAGATAAATTTTTTCTTTTCATTCATTCATTCATTCATTCATTCATTCATTCATTCATTCTTTCATCGTTAATGATAATCGAAAAAAAAAAAAAAGTTAAATATATTTACGATTAGTAAAAAAAAAATTATAAAATTTAGGTGAGGGACCAGCTTTTCAAATTAACTAAATTTTAATTTAAGAATCGAGCCCTGGTTGGTGGAGAGCCTGTACAGGCTAAAAATTGTTTGGAAGAAAAACTTCGGTGTGTATTCGAAATTATTGAATCCAACACAAAAATAAAAACAATACTTATAACACTAGGGCGATAAATACATAAACAAATATAAAAGTACACAATGATGTGCTTAGTGGAATAGGTGAAAATAGATCTACATAAACATTTATAATTCAAAAAAAAAAAAAAAAAACGACTCATTAGTGATTTTATTTCAAAATAATTATTATAACTCTCGTTTATCCACTACTCAATTGTATAAATTAATTTTTAAAAAACACAATAATGACAAAACAAATTATGCAAATTAAGGAAAAATATTTCTGGTGTTGGTTCTCTATTTTTTTTTTTTTTTTTTTGTATTTTCAACGCAGTGAAAAATTATAACAGTCTAACACAAAAGCAGACCTAATACTGCCCATGCCTTTTTTCATTTGTCCTGAACATTAATTTAGCTATTTCCAATATCGTCTATATAGTTCACTATTATTATTTATATCATTCAATCTTTTTTTTTTTTTTTTTCCATTTTATTTAATTGAATTTATTCGTGACGTGTCTTCTTAGATAAAAAAATAAAGAAATGAAAAGTGGAGGCACAAGTTAATTGAGTACATTTGCTTGAAAAGCAAAAAAAAAAAAAAACTTTATTGAATTCTTAAGTAAAAATAAAAGCTGAAGACATCAGTGCACACAAAAAAAATCTGTTGAAAAAAGAACACGTACATACACAACTGTAATTAGACATAGAAATTTTTTCAATAAAAGCTTTTAAGTTGGAGACATTGAATTTTGTTTCAGTTTTTTTTTTCTTGGCAATAAAATTTTACGCTCGGCCCGGAGTTCATTTTTTATTTTTATTTTTTTTTTTTTCATTCGTTTTAGAGAAATGTAATTTGAATTTCGAATTTTTTTCCCCTATATTATTGTTAATTGATCCAAGTTAAATATGTTTAATTGAATAATTAAAACCTGTTTTCGGTTTAAAGCCGAGCGTAAAAAATCCTTTGCATGTTAATCCAGTCAGTAATTTTCCTAACTCTTAATTTAAAATGGTTTCATGGTGTTCCTCTTGTTCTATAAAAACAACATTTGTGCCATTGAAAAAAAAATTATATGAGGTATGCAAAATACCTATTCTCAATGAGTCGTAGACACATTGTGAAAATTGAAATTGAAATCAATAGGAAAATGTATTTTAGTTACTAAGAAGATAATTCAAATTGTTCAAGTATTTAATTATATTTTAGTTTGTTTTATTTTATATGTTTTTTTTTTTTTCGGTAGGAGATTGTAAATGATTAGAACCCAAGATGTTAATTTATTATGCATGCGAGTACTTTTAGTAAAAAGAAATTGAATTCTATCTTAATTTTCTACTTACAAAACAAAACTATTAATTTAATTTTGCATGTTAAATATTTAAATTAAACACTTCCTAATCGCTTGGCATTGAATAAAATAATAAACAACAAGAGATACAAATAAATATCACACATACATAAAAAAATACACGTTGTAAAAAGGTAAGAATACAATTGAGAAAAAGGAATGAAGCAAGAAATAATTATTGAGCTTCGTGTGCATATAGAAAACAAAAATGAATGTATAAAAATAATAAATAAATAAATAAAACAATTTGTCTTTGCTTTTTATTAAATAATAAAATTTTATTTTTAGAATGTAACTTTACTTAATAAAATTAATTTTTTTATAGATTATTCAACGCTCCCGGCGGATATGTCTACGGATTGGATGACAGTTGATTGTCCACCATTGAAACCAGGACTTACCGGTCCTTATATTATGCCAATGCCTGTGCCGATGCCAACATTATACAATGGTGAAGCAAAAAAACAAAAACCTGGAATTATTGAGCTAGTACTTTATAATATTGCTGCAATGTTGGCTGGTGTTGCGACTGGTTATGACGTGAGAATGTCAAATGTATCGCCAATTCATCCGCGATTATATCCTCGAACTGGTGATAATGATGAAGAACCAACAAGATGGTGGTTTCAAGCTGACACAGGTTCAAATCGAAATTCCGGATATCTTGGAGCGGATTATGAATTTAGTTCGACTAGTGGATATCCACACAATACTTATCATGGTCCAGCACGACATTACAGGTATACAAATATTACATTAAATATATTTTCTTTTATAATTTATAATTATCATTCCATTCATCAATTTTTTCATTGATATTAAATATTAATTTCAGGCCGTTTTTAAGCAATATGGGCGGAATTACGCCTGGTCTACCATCAAATGTTATCGATAAACCTTTACGATTTACCGATTCACCTCAACATTATGCTGGTAATACTAGCTCGAATATACCAACACCAAGCCCGAGACGAAAAAGTTCATCAGCAAGCAATGACGAGGTTTATTTACCAGAAACCGGACGTTTAGATCGTATTGAACGAGTACCCACTATCTACTTAGGTAATGTTGCGCCTTATCCTGACTACGGACCACCAGTGTACACCATGATGCCTACTGATTATTATAGACCTCCAGAATCTGGATATTTTGTACCAGCAGACTGTCAGTAAGTATTAATTTAAAATAAAAGCATTTATAATGAAATAAAATTAATCTCTAATTAAAATATTCTTAATTTTCCATTATATAGAGACAGAATGTTGGAATATTCAGATTTTCCTCATGCCTATGACAATCTGAGCAATTTAAATAGCCTAGTGAGACCTACATCCCGACTACCATCCTATACACATCATCGTACCTCATCAAATGTTTCAAATACGAGTACATCAAGTCAAAGCAATATTAATCCATCTTTTCGTTTAGACGACGAGGCAGATTATGCCGTTTATTCACCGACCCATTATTATCCACGATCACCAAATATTGTCAGTAATATAACAAATTATGGCACAACGGTAATCAATCATGATTACAATTCATCGCAGTACCTGACACGACATAATTCACATGATTCAAATCCAAATTCAAGTGATCGACCGAGTAATCTTGAAGTTGTTACCAGGCTTCGTTCGAGCTTAAAACGATCGAATTATTCATATAATTCACCTAAAAGCACGAGTAAAAATAATTCTGGCTCGGGAACGCCAACAAATCCAACACCACCAGATTCACTTACGTCTGAAGATTCAAGTTATGTTTCCGCTAAGGATAGCCAAATATCAATGAGTCGAGTACGTTTTTCACCTGTGACATTTGATCGTGATAATTCATCACGCGAACATCGTGGAGATCCACTTTTGGATATTGCAGTTCATTCTCAAGGGCAAGAGGGTGTCACATCACCATTACAATCCATGCGACGAATGAGTCGCAATCGTAAACCAAGTATATCCGATTTGGAGAGGGAATTTTTATCATAGCACTGGCTTATTTAAACACACGAATGCACATTCGTGTGTGAAAATAAATAGTTGAACATACGCAAAAACGAAAAGATAAAAATAGTATAAATCAATTTTGATGTTTCACCACTGCCCCTCGTGAAAATTAACAAAATGAATGCATATATGTATAGGAAAGTATTTAAAATTCAGTAATATTCCACATTAGAACTCTCGGTGAATAAATTTAAGGCTTTCAATTTTTTTATTTCCATTCGGAACTTTGCAATCATTAAATATAGGCTAAGAAAAAAAAAACAAAATGATATTAATTATGTCGATGTACATTCCACATATTTTTAATGATTCTTAGTCATATAAAAATTATTGACATTCCTGGATTTTTGTGTGTGTGCATTTTTTCAAATGAAAATTTGAATAATTTTATTGTCACATGAGAATGAATTTATCAGTATTTTATAACACATCAGAATGTATATAAAATATTGTATTTAATGAGGATTCCATTGAGCCCACATGAAACTGCAAAATAGTGATAGAGCAATTTTAGCACAATTGTAAAGTTTATTATTGGGCTGTGTAGAATATTAATTTTTTGTCATCAGTTTTTTTTTTTTTTCTACAACATTTGCCCATTAATGTTTATTCGTATATATCCTGTACAAAAATAGTTTTGCGGTGCTAGTATCATGTACTTAAACTTTAAAATATATATGTGAAGACAGAAAGAAAAATAAAGCATAAAGGATAAAAATCATGTATAAAAATGCTTCCAGGATAATCGAAAATTAATAGAATTTCGATGAGATAATGTTCACCAGTGAATTATAAATTGAAATGAAATGAAAGAAAATGTAAACAAATTATTAATAATTATAATTAATTGGTGATCGTACTAAACATATATACAAATATTTATATTATACATATGTAATAATAATTAATTTGATTAATTCGGCAGCTAACGATGTAAGATTTGTTGTGTACTGGCGAATTTTTACGCCAAAAGTGCTAGTCTAAGCTATATATATTTATTATTTTTTTTACATTATAAAACGATATATTGAAATGAAAGCGCGTAGTCTATTTAATGTCGTCAATATAATTCGGTAAAATGTATATTTTTTTCAATACTCAAAATATGAATAATTTTTATTTTGATCAATTTAAACAAAAACATGTAAAACAATCGTAATTACAGTCACTTATGTGACGTTAAAAAACATCCTCTCACCGAGAGAAACATTCACTGTGTTGCTCTGCACTCCTTTACATTAAAAAAAAAAAATTATATTAATAGATTTTATTATATATAAATTGACGATACTCATTTTGAGTAAAACAAGAGAAAAAAAAAAGATAAAAATCGTCACGGAACCAGTGTATGTATTCTTAATTATTGTGAAAATGTGTGTAAAATAATTAACTGATTAGTTAATGAATTAATTGAACCTCCTTGAAATTAGTCAACATATTGTAATAAGTATAAAAAAAAATTGTACTTAATTAAACACTCACGACCAAGCAGGATATAATAGTTAATTAATTAATTTAATATTTCGATATGACATACAAAAATTGTACGTTATTTTAGCATTCCCGAAAAAAATATCTAAAAACATATATCAATTTTATGCAACAGATTTATCAATTTAATCGTCAGTATTTTCTTTTTTCATATTTTTTGGATGTTGTATGAATGTCTGTGTGTGTATGCGGGAAGTTAACAATAATTAAACAAATAACGGGCTTTAAAATACAAAACTCACGTGGTGTATCCAACTATCAGCAATCTTTATTATATTCACAAAGAAATTTAAAGCCGAAAATTTAAAAAATTTTTTGGAGTAAAATTTAATTGAATTTGTAACAATAACTGATTAGATTGTAAGTAATTTACTGTTAAGCCGCTAAGTGCAATGTGTTCCACGTATAAAGGAAGAAAAAAAAAAAAAAGAGATGATAATGAAAAAAATAACAACAGTTAACGATATAATGTTACTGCTTCTGTATGCGCCTTATAAAAAAGAAAATTGTATAATGAAATCAAAGACAAGGACGTTACGAATAATTGCAATTTAAATTTATAAAAAACAAAAATTTTATTTATTCACAAAAAGCAAAATTAATTAACAAAATATAATATCATAAGAATTTTCTTTTTGTTCATTTGAAACTTTTAATCTTTTTTATTCTATTTATAAAACCTTTCAAAAATCATTGACACAAATATTATTTTGATAGATATAAAAATTTAAAGACAAAAAATAATTATGCTATCAGGACCTGCACGAAAATATTCATGTATACATATTTTTTCAAATATAATGTACATTACAATATGAATATTATAAAAAAATAAATGATACATTATAAATAGCGATTGAATTGTATTGAAGTATATAATGTATAAGTATCAATATTAATAATGTAACAATATGAGACGAGTCACAAAAAAAAAAAAAAAAAAGATTGTATAAGTGGTGAATGAATAATAATTAATAAACGATTTCCAATAATTTTTGATTCCCAATTTCAATATGTCATTGATAATTTAGTGTGTTTGCAACTGTTTCATCAAAATTGTCATCTGTCAATTGCAGTATATTAGCAAATCATTAATAAATAAATATGGCAAAACATCCATGTGATTGTAAAGATGCGACAATTATCGAAAAAAATTATGGTCGAATATTGGAAGGAAAAAATTCACGACGACAGAAAGTATTAAATATTAATTCATCTGATCAAGAAGATAAATTTAATAATACCGAAAGTAATCTCGTCAAATCATACACAATGACAAACACAAATCGAATGGAAGTAATTTTAATATCTTGGGGAGCAACAATAGTGTCAATAAAATGTCCAGATAAACATGGCGAGACTGCTGATGTTGTTTTGGGTTTTGATGATATCGATAGCTATACAAATTCACACATGAATCCATTTATTGGATGTATACTTGGACGATGTGCGAATAGAATTAAAAATGGTTTATTTACTATAGCAGATACAGAGTATAAATTAACTCTGAATGACGATAAATGTCATCTTCACGGCGGTGTAATTAATTCAATTAGTTAAAATTAGTTATTACTGAATAAAAATTAATATTAAATAAATTTTTGTTTTCTGAATAGACTTATGGGTTTGGCAGACAATTGTGGAATTCACAAATTGATGGTTGTAATGTTGTGATGAGTTATTTGAGTGAAGATGGCGAGGAAGGATATCCTGGTGCTGTATTAATAACTGTAAAATTTAAATTGACTGTGGATAACAGACTAGAAATAAATATACGAGCTTCATCGTCAAAGCCCACTATTATAAATATATCCCATGCATCATTCTTCAATCTTGCTGGTCATGTATGATCGTCCGATTAATGTTAATTGTTTTTCTTGAAGATAAAAAAAAATTACTTGGTAATTAATACACGTTTTTTTAGGATGCAGGAGAAGATGAATTGAAAAATCATATCGTTACGTTGAACTGTGATCGATGGACTTTTACTGATTATAAAGAACCAATACCAACTGGAGCTATTCAAGGTGTTGGTGGAACAGTGATGGATCTACGAATTCCTAAAAAATTAGATGAATGCATGAGCAAAGTAAAAAATATATTTTTAAATGAATAAAAAATTGTGAATTTTTGTATAAATTAAATTGTTATATTTTCAGGTACCTCCAGGCGAGGGATATGATCACAATTTTTGTGTAGTACAAAGTTGGCAGCCAGGTGTTGTCTTTATTGGACGTGCTCTTCATCCCAAAAGTGGACGGTAATATATTCGTAGAGTGAATTTCAAATTAGTGGCAATTGATGTATTGAATAATATTATTTTAGGGTTCTTGAAGTTTATTCCGATCAACCGGGTGTGCAATTTTACACTTGTGGTCGTTTTCCAACGTCAATTATTACGAGAAATTCATCGTCTTCAGTATCTTCTGACAATGTTAATACAAAACAATATGATGATCTCGTTAGCTACGACAGTTATCTCGATGGACAAGAATATGAGGGAGAATATATGAAAGAAAAATTCAAATCAGAATGGAATTATGGAGATCTTCGTTCTGATAGTGATTCGTCAGTATCAACGAATCATAACTTGGCATTTATTTCGGGAAAAAATGGTGCACATTACACGAAATATTGTGCTTTTACTCTTCAGCCGCAAAACTATCCCAATGCCATCAATATTGTAAGTTTAATACAAATTATAATTATTATTTCTCATTCACTGTCAAATTGGATATATAAATTTTTAGAAAGATTTTCCCTGCCCGGTTCTACGTCCAGGACAAGTGTATTATCATGACTTGACGTATAAATTTGGGGTACAATTAGGCAACGGCATTTAGAATCGAATATTAAATTTTTTTTTGTAAGAAAAATAAATATTATTTATTACAACTTTTTCTTTTTGCCTGCAAAAAATTTCGCCACATCTCCAATCGTTGTATTGAAAGTATTATTCACTGTTAATGTTCGTTGAATCCATCCTGGAAGTGATTTAGTTTTATTCGAATAACGTTTATCAAGTAAAATAACCGTTGAATAATCATTAATATGACGAACAGCACGACCAATACATTGATTAACAGCCTTCATACATGTATTTTCGTAATATTCATTACCAGCGCCGGGTTTAACATTCTCATTTAGATATTTCATTTTCTCCTGGAGTTCAGGCGATTTTATATTTGGATATGGCAATCCAACAACTATTACACATCGTCCCAAGTTGTCAGAGAAATTTAAACCTTCACTGAGTTTTCCATTTATCACACTGAATAATAAAGCACCATTTTGTGGAATTTTTGGATGATAAATAGCATCAGAATAATTTTCCAAAACTGAATTAACTTGCGATGCTAATTTTGGTTCACGAAAGATTTTTTTCTTCTCATTCAATTTTGCCACGACTCCAGATGACACCAAATGTTTATAAAGCATCTCTTCATAACTGTAGGATGGTAGAAAAACTACAATACCACCTGGCACAATGTTGCACAAATTCTTTAATGTCCTACCCAATTCATTTAGCAGCTCTATATTTTGTCGATTTTGATAATTAAATTCAAATTGAACACCTGTTGGTCCTTGCGTAAGAATTCTTGTCAAAATATTTTCTTTTGGTACAACATGATCACAGGAAAACGTAACAATTCTCTCGTGTTTAGCACCCGCTCCAATAAACAATTGATCTCGAAATTCTGATATTGGTTCCATTGTTCCTCCTGTGAGAATAACAGCTCGCGATTCTTTCACAATTTCATGAAAATGTGCTGCGGGATTCATTAATAGAAATTTTATTGTTCCCTGCCCAACCGTGGACCCAGGAATAACAAAAATCCTTCCATCTGAGCTGCTATTTTTTAGTGATTCTAAAAAGCTGATGATAAATATCAAGGGATTTGGAGCGTCATCGTCTTCCGTATTTTCTTTTTCATCAACAGTTGATTCGGTATTTTTATCTTTTTCTTGTAAAGCATCTAAAAATGCTGACACTCCGGATTTTTTTATCGTAACCGGACGAATTTTCAAATCACCACTGTATTTTTCAGTGTATCCTCGAAGTTTATGAATTAATTTTGAACTATTGATAAAGTGCAGTAATTCAAAAATATTCACTGTATCAATTTCAGCCATAACTTCGAAATTTGCTACTGTATATACTTTCGATTGAAATTCTCCACTAACTTTGTCATTTATCTGTGACTTTGTTGTTCCGCCCAACACTTTTACTAACTTCTTCAAACAAAAACTCATTTGATTTAAATACAAAACATTTTTAGCAGAAAATAGAGCTTCAAATCTATAAAAAAATTACATTATTAATTACATTGTTATTTTGTAGTTACATAAATATTATCATAAATTCAAATACAATTACCTCTTTTGATACTGAGTAAGTTGATTATAACAATGAATAATGTGTCTTCCACTTATTGTAGCACTGTATATTCTCTCAATCGCTTCCAAAAGATTATGAGCCTCATCAATAATCAATACATTATTTTTAAGACTTATTCCAGAACTTATTCGTGTATTTTTATGCAAAATACTGTTATAAGGCACGAGGATTACTTGACTATCTGGTATTGAACGTCTCGATGCATAGTAAGCACAAGTCTCCATTTGTTTTCCATTCTCTGCTAACTCTTCAACATCCTGTATTCTCGTTACAATATTAGCAATAATTAATCCTTGATTTCCAGGATTAAATGGACAACTTGTAGCAGTTTTAGATCTCTTGATATCTTTTTCTTTTTTCAATGTAGTTTTTTTTTTCTGCAATTGTAAACATCGATCATTTATCAAATTGACATGGCCCAACTTTTTCACAGCATTATTGATGCAATAATTTTGCCTGAAAACATTTTAAATACATTTTCAAATAATAAACTAAAACATACAATATTTTATTATATTCATATTACTGATGACTTTCAATTACCTGGATGCCAGAGGAACTAATGATACTTTATCAGCATAAGGACTTCGTTTAATTTCTCCAATAAATTGTGTTAATTGAGAATGCGTCCTAGAGCAAAAGAAAAATTGTGTATACTTGGCATTTTCTACAGTATCATTTTCCTCATCAGAATCCGAGTTTAAATTAAGATCCTCCAGTAAAATATCTGCATCATTATCATCAATTTCTTTAGATAATCCATCAGATGAGTCACATATTTTATCATCATCGCTTTTATTCTTTAATATACTCTTCTTATAATGACGTCTTTTTTTCGTTATGTCTTCTGATTCAATTTGTTCTTTATATTTATTTCTTTGTGCATTACGACGTTCGAGTGCCTCCAACTTTTGTTGAATTATTCGTTTTTGGGCATCTATTTTAATTTGTTGAGTTTGCTCGGAAAACCAATCTCCATCAAACTTCTCACTAATTTCCTTTAATTTAGCATCAATATCTGTCAACTCTTCTACAAGAGAGTTTTTATATTTTTCCTCATAATCAACGAGCCACTTTAACGCACCACATATTATTGACAGAGATTTACCAGTCCCTGTAGGACTCTCAAAAATACCCAATTTACCATTATCTAAACAGGAATAAAGATTTTTCATAAAATCTTTTTGTATTGTGTAAGGTGGAAAAGGAAACGGAAACTCTTCTGGAATGTCCATTTATATTATTATTGTTCTAATGTTTTATGTCTTTATAATAATGTTTACTATACGTACAATTATTTACATCTTCCAATTCGCATTGATAATAACGCGGGAAATTCTTTGTGCATGAAGTATATAAAACGTTATGAAAGAATTCCTATATATGAAAATGTATATTCAAACTAGCAGAAGCGACATCTACACATACAGCAGCCATTTTTTAAGTAAAATTGGTACGAAAATCAAATAAATATTTAATTTTTAAGCACAATAAAATTACCAATAATTATGTTAATATTATTATTAATTCTATTCAGTTAAAAACACTTTGTATAACTATCTAAAAATATAGTTGAAATATTGTATGCAAGTTTATTTTTCATATATAAATTCATTTCATATTTTTTTTGCTTGTTAAAATTTTTTGATCTGCGCAAATATCAGCGCATGGTATGTATAGTTATAAATAAGCCTAAAAACGTGTTCACTTCTTTAAGGCACATACTGTACATTTGTGTATACTGAATACACATTTTTAATACATATTTGATGAGATTTTTGTATTCTCCGATTTCTTCTGACTTCTGATAAACATGGCGCTGGATCTCACTGTCAAAGTTCACCCCGTGGTATTATTTCAAATTGTAGACGCTTATGAGCGTCGAAATTCAGATTCACAAAGAGTCATCGGAACTCTGCTGGGTATGTTACATAATCTATTAATAAATTTCAATAATAAAATTGTTCAGTCATAAAATACAGAAAGCAATAAAGATGACGGTTGCCGCTGTACATAACCTCAATAATTCTATATTGAAAATCGCACACGCGATTTTCATTCAAAATGACTAAACTAAATAATTAAAGAATTAAATTAAATTTCAGGCACTGTGGAAAAGGGAGTTGTTGAGGTGACAAACTGTTTTTGCGTACCTCATAAAGAGTATGATGATCAAGTGGAGGCAGAACTCAGTTATGCCATGGATCTTTATGATTTAAACCATAGAGTAAATGCCCAAGAGAATATTGTCGGCTGGTGGGCAACTGGTAAAGAAGTCACAACTCATTCCTCAGTAATTCATGAATATTATGCGCGTGAATGTAATAATCCAGTTCATCTTACTGTTGACACAACTCTTGTTAATACCACAAGAATGGGAATAAAAGCATACGTTTGCGTTCAGCTTGGTGTTCCAAATGGCAAGCAGGGATGTATGTTCACACCAACGAAAGTGCAGGTATAATTACGAGAAAAACAAAAATGATTACATTATTTTTTATTCTACATTGAATTATTATTTATAAAAAAATTATTTAATTATTTCACAGATTACGTGTTATGATCCAGAAATTGTTGGATTACAATTGTGTCAAAAAACTCAATTACCTCCAATGCCAGGTTTATTACCAAAAACAGTTGGTGGAGTTGAACCGATGATGGACCTCGCACAAATAGCTGAAGCAAGCACAAAACTTTTAGCAATGTTAGAACAAGTTTTGGTTTATGTGGACGATGTTCTTGCTGGAAATCAACCTCCAGATAATCAAGTTGGTCGAGCACTTCTTGATATGGTTAATTCTGTTCCTAAAATGTCCAGCGATCAATTTGACGAGATGTTTAATAGCAATGTCAAAGATCTTCTTATGGCTGTTGCATTGTCGCAATTAATTAAAACCCAACTTCAACTTAATGAAAAACTCACGCTTCTGACAACATTATAAAATATAAAAGTTATTTAGAGTGCTGAATGGGAATATTGTGAACAGCAAACAATCTTTTTACCAATAAAAAATGAATATCATACTGCATTTGCATTACATCAATATCCTAATCATTGTAAAAATAATTAAAATTTTAATAAATAGAATTTTCTTTATTCCCTAATATATAATATAACAATCAAATAGTACATATCAAAATCCAATATAAACTTATTAATATTATTAGATAAATTAAAAACAATTTTCAATTACACTCCTAGCTATCACACATATTAATATTTATTTATAAATATTTGTTTTCTCGAAATGAATTTAAATATTTTCTATTACATATTATACCTTTATCAATATCACTACATTAATAAAAATTTATAATAATATGTTTTATTATTTGATTATGCTTTTGTGTATAATTTAGATATTTTTATTATTTTTTTTTTCCAAGTTGTAAATTTTTTTTAAATGATTACGATGTTAACGCCATCTTCCGGATTTTATAGGGTATCTTTTGTATTACATACATATATGTAGTGTATATAACGATAATAATAATAATTATAATATACCAACACAACACAAAATATCATCCTTGCCGGCCTTTGACTTCCTCTTCCCGTGTGACACGATACAATCACACAATGGCGTCCGGAGTAAGTTTTCCATGCGAGTTTTTCAGCGATAAACATCGGCTTAATTATATATTAAAAATAATATATGATATATTTAATATTGAGCTAAAAGTATGGCCTATTTAATTATACAACTATTTTTTTCAGACCCTCTACACGTATCCTGAAAATTTTCGAGCTTATAAATCATTGATTGCAGCCCAATATTCTGGTGCTCAAGTCAAGATTGCTGAAAATTTTGTGTTTGGTGAGACCAATAAAACAGAAGAGTTCCTCAAGAAATTTCCTCTTGGCAAGGTAAGAAATTATACTTACAAATATTCATTAAATCTTTTCCACATTTCATTTATAAAATTCGTCAAAGTGCTTTTTTTTTTTTTTTCTACGTTTTGCATTTTCATAACCATTTATAATAAAAATATTACAATAATTTTGTTACAATTGACATATGTTAATAACGTGCAAGTAAATATAATTTAAATCTTAATGATTTCAAAATTTATTTTTATCCCATTTGACTTTGTAATTTTATTTTAAATAAAGAATTCGTCTGTTGATTTATATTTAGGTCCCGGCGTTTGAAACTAAAGATGGAAATCGCCTTACAGAGAGCAATGCTATTGCGTACTATGGTGAGAGAAATTAATTTTTTTATTGTCAAAATGCACGATAAATATTTCAATCTGTGAAACAATTATTTCAAGTATAATGAAATAATTATTTTTATATTATTTTACAGTGGCTAATGAACAACTGAGAGGAAAGAATGAAGTAGAAAAGGCTGAAATTTTACAATGGCTGGGCTTTGCTGATTCAGAAATTCTTCCTGCCAGTTGTGCCTGGGTATTTCCACTACTTGGAATTATGCCATACAACAAGCAGGTAAAAACTACGTTAAAATTAATATCTATTAATATTCTCCTTCCAAAGGCGAAACTGGATAAATAAATTTTTGCTAGTTTCGTAACATAAGGAGAAATAATAATGTGCATTAGTGCAGAACTTCATGAAATTTATCATTATCATGGAACGATTTGACTATTGCCAACAATTAATTATATAATATTATACTTATTATTAATATAAATGTATTTTTTTTTTTTGATAAAAAAGTGTTGAACGAAATTATTAATGAAATTTTGAATTTTTTTAGACCATTGAGCATGCAAAAGAAGATGTGGCAAAGGCACTTTCAACCCTCAACATTCATCTTCTTTCAAAGACTTATTTGGTTGGCGATCGCATCACTCTTGCTGATATCAGCGTAGCAATGACGTTACTGCAGCTCTATCAATATGTACTTGAGCCAAAATTACGTCAACCATACGTAAATGTCAACAGATGGTTCCAGACAATTGTTAATCAGCCACAAGCAATTGCTGTAATTGGTAATTTTAAATTGGCAGACAAAACATTGGAATATGATCCGAAAAAATTCCAAGCTCAAAGTGGAAAATCAAAGAAAGAACGTGACCACAAAGAGAAGAAAGAACAACCGAAAAAGGAAAAAGAATCAAAGAAAAAGGAGGCTGAACCCGCTGAAGAACTCGACGCTGCTGAAGAAGCTCTTGCAGAAGAACCCAAGTCATCAAATCCATTTGACAATATGCCCAAGGGTACATTTAATATGGATGACTTCAAACGATGTTATTCAAATGAAGATGAGGCTGTATCAGTTCCATATTTCTGGGAGAAATTCGATCCAGAAAATTATAGTATTTGGTTCGGTGAATACAAATATAATAATGAATTGACAAAAGTATTTATGTCCTGTAATCTTATTGGTGGAATGTTTCAACGTTTGGAAAAAATGCGCAAGCAGGCATTTGCTAGCTGTTGCTTGTTTGGCACTGACAATGACAGTACTATCAGCGGTATTTGGGTATGGCGTGGACACGATCTTGCATTTACGGTAAATGGAAATATTTATTTATTTAAAAATTAATTATTATATAATTTTATTATGTTATAGCCATAAGACAATTCATCAAGTATGTATAATGTTGTTTAATACGAAATTATTTGTTTTATGCAGCTTTCTCCTGACTGGCAAATCGATTATGAATCTTACAATTGGACAAAGCTTGAACCAAGCAGCGAAAAAACAAAGGAACTGGTAAATCAATATTTCTTCTGGTCTGGTACAGATAAAGATGGACGTAAATTTAACCAGGGCAAGATTTTCAAATAAAATCCGTCGTATAAATAACCAATAAGATAAATTTGCTTATTGACACCTAAATAAATAATAAATGAAAAAAAGTGATTTTTATCTGTTCCTTTTCATATATTATAATGTATTAAAAATTAATAATTACGTAGGATTATTGATTTTTTTTCACTTCCATCTTACTTCAAACAAATATATTTTATTTAACAAATTTTTTATATACATTATTAAAAGCCATTTTTCTCTAACCACTTTATTATCAAATTTACATAGTCACCACGGAATTTTATCACTCCTCCTGGTTCACTTATTTGCGAAGCAACTTTTAGATTGATTGACTTTTCAATAAATTGTCTCAGTTCAGCTTCTAGAGCAACCATATCACCGTCAATTCTACGAACAATTGTTAATCGTCGCATAAATCGATTTTTTCGAGTTAAATAAACTGGATATAAATGGTTTTTTGTACGATTCACAAAAAAAGGAAATTTTTTAGCTTCATCTGCAATAGAATAAAAAATAAAATGAATACAATAGTAAATAATTTATATAATAAAAAATCCTTCATTTTTTTTACTAACTTTTTGGCGATTTCCATCCAGATGCTGTTATTTCCAAGTTCTTTGGTGGAACAGGTATATGTTTTGGTTTGAATAATCGTTCAACGTAGCTCCATTCTGCTGGATCTTGTGATATTTCATAATCAGTGTATTTATTATCCTCACTATAAACTGGTGAAGCTCGAAAGTTTGCAAATCGTTTATTAATCTGTAATAAACATTAAAAAATTATGATTTTAAGGTTAATACATGTCAGACTCACTTTGTATTTTACTACTTTATACTTTATAATTAAACCTAAATTTATTTACAAATGTGAATATTTTTTTTAATTAATATCTAATATTCAATTAAAAATCCAGTTTTATGAAAAAAAAATTCTATCAAATTCATAAAATAAATACAAATATCACAAATAAAAACAATAGAAAAGATTGCATTATCAAACAAAAATTTGTGTGTTGCAAAAAAAAAAAAAAAAATTAAATAAATGGCTTCAATTTAAAAAAATGCATTTGAAATGACGAATGCATTATTATGAGCCACGTGGCATATATATTGAATGCTAAAAATATATCACCAAGTAGTATAATAAAATGAATAAGGGTTCGCCGTCAGGCCCTACAATAATATTCAGTGCTAATTCACAAGTACATAAAATAAAATAAAACAATTAAAAAATCAACAATAATAACCCCACACAAAATCATCAACAACTCACTTGAATAATTGGCGCAATTACATATTTACACGTGTGCTGATCATTATTAACAATTAATCTTGATGCAGAAATCACAGAGCGTGAGAAAATTCGAAGGGCAGCCATTTTGAGTTTAGTAAATAAAGGGCTGGTGATCGCGCCATTGGCTGCGCACGGGTGCGTCTTCTTTTCCGTTTCATGCTCTCATATACATATATATATACTACATACACATCATGTACTATTATTATTACGTAGTTTTAATTGTAATATAATAAATTTATCTTTGAATTGGTGTTGGCCGAGGTTAATTGACACGTAAATTATAATAGGGCGAATATCATTGTTATCAAAATTATGAAATTGTAGGGCGAATAATGATGTTAAAAATATGGTAAAAAAAATAATATGATTGTAAGCTAAAATATTATTGCAAATGTAGTATATATATAGGCCTGAAATCTGAAAAGTGCCGCGTTGTTCCGACGTTGCATTAACGAGAGGCCCTTGACGAATAGAGACAGAGATTTATCATCATTGTACAGCGGTTGTGTTGTAATATTTGCCGAGTAATTAATAATTATTTGTGATAATAGAATTAATAAGTGTGGGGAAAAAAATGTCATTGGAATAATGAAATAATATGATTGGCTTGATGAAGTTGAAGGGTGGGTTAAATTATTGTTGATATAAAAATAACATTGGCGTGTTATTGTTAGTGTAAATGCAGTATGGAGACAGGAGAGATATGAAGACAATGACGAGCACCAGATGGCGATAGTGTGAAAACAGTAGGACAGAGAATAGACACCCTGCAACGGGACTGTGTATTTCACGGGATTATTATTCCCGTATTTCGATAATATAAATCCATTTTTTGGGAAAATTTTTGGCCTCAGAGGTAAGTTGAATATGGTAAACAACTTTTCGCGTTATCATTTATTAGTACAATTGATTGCATGAGGGATAACAATGAATTAAAAGTTGGCGACTCTGGTGGTTCCCGACCTTTTGTTTATTCATGGCGATTTTTCCGCAAGCTTTCATCCAACATTTTCCGACTTATCCCATTGTGCAAATGCAAAATTTTATCTGTCGTTAGTTACTATGATTATTCAACTGAATGATCGACTGTGAATTTATATGGTGAATTGAAATTGTGAAATAATATTGCAATAAATAATTTGGATTGGCGTTGACTTGCGAGCTCTCCATTGAGCGGCCGTCGGCGAGGCGCATACCGTCTACATCCGTGTACATAGATGCAAACTTTGTCACGTAATTTTTTTTCTCTATACAAACCAGGGCCGCATCCTGCAACCCCATTCACCCGATCACAGTTGCGCTCCTTGTGAGATACGCGTCGTCTGGCCTAACTTAACACTCATGCTCCTTCATTTTAGTTTTACTCCATTTTTTACTCTAATTTTCTTTCTATCCGTGTCATGATACTTTTCTTGCTTTTCATCCTGGTATAGTGAATAATAAAAATGGAGGCGTTTTATCGTATTTATTGCAATAGCGCGCTGTCTTTAATAGTGACGGGAAATAAATAAATAAATTAAATGAATAAACTAAAGTGAAAAATATAATTTATTGTCGGATTATTTATTTATTTATTTTTTTTTTTTCGTTTGGGAATTTATTTTTTATTTTATTTTTATTATTTTTGTAGTTTTATATTTTATATTTGTAAAATTGTTAATTGCATTTTGTACATTTGATTTTGAATATTCGCTTTTAACATGACAACAGTTTTAAAATGTCGTTACAGGAAGCCCAATGTGGGTTGAAGTGAGATGGCATCCAGGGAAAAAAGACCCTTAGCGCCTTCAAAATCAAAACAAAAGGCCAATAATAATGACTCTGGTTTGTCATCACTTTCAAGTAGAACAAAAAAAGGCAAAACATTACCAGCATACATATTTGAAGCGGTAGCAACAGGTAGCAATAAACTATCACCCAAGTTGGAGTCAAGCTTGCCACGTAAAAAAGTAATTGCAAGCTTGAAATGTAAGAAAAAATTGAGGGCAACAAAAGGTAACCTCATTAAAATTAAATCAACGAAAAACGTTCCTGTAAAAAATCTCAAGAGATTAACAAATCAAACGAGTGGTAAAAGCTCTAAAAGCAATCTTAATAAAACGAGAAAACCTAAACTCGTATCAAAGGACATTAACGAACAAATAGATTGTGAACCTTTAAGCGATAAAAATATTGAGACAACTACATTAACAACACCAAAAAGTAGTCCAAAATCAGCGAAAAAATTAAAAATCAGTGTTTTAACTGAAACTCCATTGAAAAGCAACGCAAAAATAACAAAATTATCATCTGCCAGTGGTAAGAAAATTGCAAATAAAAATTCAATCGATTTAACGATTGACGAGGTCGTAGGAATGTTAAGTGACGCAGAAATGGATGAGCATACAATGGACGTGGATAAACTAGAGGGTAAATTAACGAGAAGTAAAAAAATTATGTTGGAAGAACACGAGATTAAAAAAGAAATGATTGAAGTTGAGGATGAAAAATCAGATGATGATGGCATTGAAACTTCACCAGAGAGTCAAAGTACAAGTAATTCACGAAAAAGATCAAGTCAACGGAGTTTAAGAAATGGAAAACTTCGTCAATTAGATTCTACAGGTGATCTTGATAATAAAAAAAATCGAAAATTAAATTTAGATGATGGAACGTTAACTCAATCGACTTCAGAGGTGAATAATGAGAAAGACGATAGCTGTGCCTTAACGATAAATGCTCAAGAATCACGATCATCAACGACAATCCATAATACCAAGGAAGAAATCGATGAAAAATTGGATGAACCATCGAATATAAATTTAGAAGTGGAAAATAATAACAACAGCGAACATATGGATAGAGTTGGTGTAACTGGTGATGCTGGACCAAATTTACGATCAAAAACGAAAGCAAAAAGTACAGACTCGACATTGAAGAATGAAGATAGTGAGTCAGATGAGACAAAAATGATAACGATAAAGAGCATTGAGGAGCCAAAGAAATCATCAAGCATGGATCAACTTCGTAAAGATTGTTTATTAGGAAAATTATCAAACGATAAACAACCATCGACCAAACGACGTAGCAGTCTTAATATTGATGTGAAAAAAACAATGGGTTCATTGTATGGTGCTGAAACAACAGATGGCACAACGCCAACAGCGCAAATTGATCAAATGATTAAAACAATTAAATTGACCATTGCAAAATCAATTGAAAGTAAAATATATGGATCAGACAAAGCATTGGGGCTCGGTAAAAGTTTTGAAGTTCCAAAAATCGAAGAAATTGTTGCGCCACTAAGTACAGAGACACAAAAATTATGTCTAGATGAGCAAGGACGAATTGATGATAAGCCAAACGTATCGAAAATTGAAACAGTAATGTCAAATTGCAGTGGTGAAAATTCAAATTCTGTGCCCAAGGTAGCGGACACTGCCAAAGAGATTGAGAAGCTAGTCATGGGCGATATTGATACGATTGTTGATACAATACCGAATACTGAGGCGGCGGGTACATCGTCTTCAAATCAAGAAACAAATAAAGAAATAACATTAGCGCAAAGTTCAACGTCATCTAGTGCTGCCGATGTTTGTCAAATGATTACGCCTGAAGCGAGTAACAATACGTCATCGTGTCGCATTAATGAGAATGAAGATAATACCAATGATAGTGTTGGGTCTAAAGAAATGCCTGAAGATAGTGTACTAATGCAGACAGAGGAAGCTGAAACGTTGGAAACAATTTCAAGAGAAGTTGAAAGACTCGTGAGTGAAACATCAACAAGTAAATCTGAGCCAATAATTGAAAATAATAATGAAGATAATGTTGTAAAAGTTGATGAGAATGATATTGTTGAAGCAACCGAATGTTCTGTTGAACAATCAGTTGTGCCAGACAGCGAAATTCCATCTACGTTGGACGTAAAACCTGATAAAATCTTGGAAAATACAGAAGGTACATCTGACGTTGAATTTAAATGTAAAGTACCGGAAAATTCAGAGTCAGATTGGTATTATGAGCCATCGACTTCTGGCGAATCATCCAGCAGTATTTCATCAGAAATGTTGGAAACTCTTGAGGATAAAGAGCAAAAAAAAATAAGGCTACGTTTAATAAGTTCTCAATCACCAGATATAGAAGCAACATTAACAAAAAGTAGTGATGAAGTAAAGAAGGATTTGAGTTTATTTGAATCATCTGATAAAGCAATTAATAAACAGACACGTGTGAATGAAGAGGAAAATAAAATAAGACTGCGTTTAATGGGAGTCCAATCATCGAGCGTGGAATCTGTATTAAAAGAGTGTGAAAAAGTTGAAGAAAACATTAGAATAATTGAATCGTCTGAACATATGAAAAATAATGCTGATTCAATTATTGAAACACCGATAAATTCACAAGTGGACAATACACTCAAAAAAAATATTACAGAGAAGAGTATTGTTGAAGATCAAATTGGAGATGAAGTAAACAAATTAAAGGAGGATAAAAGATCAACGGAGGAGAATAAAAATGCTACTACTGATGAAGGTAAAAGAGTTTTAAGAGCACGAGATAAGCAAAAGAGTATGGAGAAAATATCAAAAGCATCTGGTGCATGTGGAAATAATTCGAAAACAGAAGCAGATAATTCTCGGAGTGATTCGGATGAGGTGTCGGTATCTGGTGAATCAATCAGTAGTGTATCATCGCCAATTTTGGAAGCTAATGATGATAAAGCTCAGTATGATTTATTTTTACGTTTAATGGAAGTTGAACAAACTGACGATTTGCAAAAACAATCAAACAAGAACAATTCTGAGGTAGTTGTTGAAAGTCCAAACAATTCACAATTGGAAAAATCAATAAAGAAAAATACTCAAGAGAAAACAATTGTTATTGATGAGGATAAAGTAAGCAATGTAAAAGAGGATAAAAAAATCACAGAGGATAATAAAAATATTATTGATGAGGGTAGAAGAGTTTTAAGAGCGCGTGATAAACAAAAAAAAATTGAAAAAGTTGTAAAAACATCAGTATCAAGTGAAAATAGTTCTAAAACAGAAGCTGACAATTCTCGAAGTGATATTAATGTCGATGAGTCTGTCGAGGTGAAAGTTAAGTGTGAAGATTCTCCAGTAGAGTCGATATGGATGAAAGTTGAAGAGCCAGAACCGCAAACACGAACGCGACGTAGTCGAGATGTTAAAAAACGCAAAGAGGAAACATCACCGTCACAAAGTGCATTGAAATCAAAGCGACATCGCCGTGAATCCAAAAAACATGATCAACAAAATAAAGAAGAGACATTGTTGGATAATGAAGTGGCGAAAATTAATGAGAATACGCGATCATTCACTGGTGAAAAATTTCTTAAGCGCTTGGAGGGTACCGAGAGTCTTCGTGTATTATCTGAAAGTGGAAGAGGACGAATAGACAAAGACGACAACCGTAGTAAATCAGAAAATAATATTGACAGTGCAAAAGATGGTAAACCAAATCGACTTACTCGTGAATTATGTGAAAATGACGAGCCAAAAGAAACGGAAAATCTTGAGGGTAGATCTGATGTTGAATGTAAAGTTAAAATATCCGAAAATTTGCAAAAAGATTCGGATGAAGCGTCAACGTCTGGTGAATCTACAAGCAGTATATCATCACAAATTTTGGAAACACCTGAGGATAAAGCACGAAAAGAAACGATTTTACGTTTATTGGGATTGGAATCATTGGAGAAAGCCGCTGAACGTTTACATCATCAAAAAGTAAAGCGAGAACAGTCTACGGGTCCATTAAAAACGGTTATAAGAATTCATAAGGACAAAGAAAGGGACAAAAAACGGTCACGTTCACCCCTAAAAATGGTGCTGAAGCAGGGACGTAACGATGGAGAGGGCGATTCGCATGAATTTTACACTATTCAAAAGGAGGTAAATAATTCATCAAATTATAAAGAATGAAAAAGATTATGTAATTTTTTTTTTTTAAGAAAAATTAAATTCATTATTTATTTACTTTGTATTTATATGATATTTTTGGATATTTCAGGTGGGGACCAGTGGTTTGGGTGACAGCAGCTCTGGTGCGAACCGAAAGTTCTCTACTAACCACAGACAATCTTGCGGTAATCCTGGTTGCGGGCATAACTACATTAGCAATTCTCCTCACATTCCCTTTAATCGAACCTCAAAGTAAAATAGAGAAAAGAAAAAATTCATACCAGTTGATAAATACTTTTTTGTCCTTTCTCAATATGAACAATTGCTTATCACTAATAATCTTTCAATTAAGCTGCATGTTCACACACACATACACAGACACTTGATATACTATTTTTTTTTTTTTACAATTATTTCAATTCAATTTTATTCCTGACTTTAACAAATAAAAATTAACACATTATTCATTTGTACTTTAAACAGTAGTAATTCAAATTTAATGAATATTTAAATTACAGATGAAGACAATGAGGAAAAATTATCCAAATGCCCGTTAATAATTCCCGAGAAATCTTCTTCATTTTCGATTCATCCTGGACGATTATGCGCCGATGTTTGCTGTTATTGTTTTGGGAAATTTGGTTCACTTGACACACCAATGCATTTGGCACAGATGAAGTCTGATGAAAGACGAAAAAAGATATTGAGCATCGAACGTCATCTCACTAAAGACTCATGTTTATGTGACGCTTGTTATCGTCATGTAGATAGAAAAGTACATATTGATTGTAATAAATAATTAAAAGGGACAAATTTATTATAACCAATCAATTAACAATTATTTTTTTATGATAAAGGCGAACGTGAGCCCAACGAATGTCGGTCCAAAGCCTCAGAGAGTTCATCGACAGCTGTTGGTATCCAAATGTTACGTTCGTGATTGTCGAGGACCTGCCAGACATCTTGTAAAACGCCGTTGGCTCCACAAAATTAAATCTTGCGTTCAAAATCGCGTATGTATTTTTATCAATTACATTAATAAATAATTTTCAAATTTTTTTTTTAAATGAAATACATTTTTTTTTTTTTCTTTTTTAGATGAACATTGACATCAATTGGGAACCAAGCCAGCACACATCCATGTCATTTTGCGTTGATCATTATGCCATGATTGAACGATTTTTAACGTGTTCGCTATGTACACGTCGACTGGCAAGAAATGCAACACATCAACTTGGCCCAACGGAGACTGAAGAGTTGAATCGTTTACTTGAACAACAAGGAATACCAATACCACTGGAATCCGGCACATTTGTTTGCAAACTCTGTCGTTATTTCACCCAAATTCAATTGAAATACAAAGATATAGAAAATATGAACACTAATCATCGTTCATTCTCTAAGAGTTATCGTAAACGAATTTTACATTATAATGATATTGAATCATTAGAAAACGTTGAAGATGAAGAATCATCTCAAAGTATATTAAATAAAGATAAACGTAAAAAATCCAAGAGCATTCAGAGTAAAAGTGGACCGTCCAAATCGCCAGATGAACAATCAACGTCCGAAAAATCTACACCAGAGCCCGTAAAGACTGAATTAACAACGTCTGTCGGTGATATTGAAACGCGCGATGATCAAAAAGCCAATGATGATAGCACTATTGAAGATTGTCCAGCTACTGATGTACAAATAATGGATCTTGAAAGTACAGTTGAAAAATTGAAAAAACGTAAAGCACTTGATCAACATTTATATTCAACTGATTCACCAATATTTTCTGATAATGGTGGTGATGTTGTTGAAATATTAGCAATGGATAAAGAAGTAACATTAACACGATTACCAAAACGTCCGAGAGTGAGTAATAATAATGATATTACACCAGTTGTACAACGACTTGGCGCAAATCCATCAATAAGTGTACGCACATTATTCCCCGGCGAGGAAGAAATGGGTTTAAATGCAAATGTTGAATTTTCAAATGTTCGAGAGGTAACACCACAAGGATGGGAAAAGTGCGCGACAATAATTCAATATGATCGTGAGACAAAAATACTTTGGCAAGAATTACAAAGGCCCTATGGGAATCAAAGTTCATTTTTACGTCATTTGATATTGCTTGAAAAATATTATCGTTCTGGTGATCTTGTACTGGCACCAAATGCATCACGTAATGCAATTAATTATTCAACATCAGTGCAAAATCGTTTAATATCGTATGAAGGACCGGAAAAAATGGATGAACCAATAACTGATACAATGTCTACGGAATATAGTAATTCAAGACGATTGAGCGGTGGTTATGTTATGGAACGTGATCGACTCAGTATACCTGGTACCAGTGCATTGACAAGTACGGTGACAGCGACACCCATTAAATCAACTGGTAATCAGCAGCTCAATGCCAAAATAAGTCCCACGAGAATTCTCAAAACTAATTCTAGTGTGTCGATTATTAAAAAACCTCCGCCTAATTTACAACGACTTAGTTTACCATCAAGTAGTGGTAATGCATCATCAACAAATGGTAGTGCCAAACGTAAAGATGGTTTCCCAAGTAAAATAACCGGTGGAACATCGGGCGGTAAAGTATTTCAATTGAGTGAACCTGATTTTAAACGACTTCAAAATCTTAAAAAACAAAAAATGTTAAATGAAAAAATAGCTACGTCATCGCCAATATCTGCGACTATAACAAATGCTAAATCTAATTTACAATATCAAAGAACACAAATGGCGGCACAAACACAATTTCAAAAGCATTTAATAATGCAACAAGAAATGCTGAATCGTCAAAGTCGCGGTGATTTTGAGCCGCTTATTTGCGACGTAAGATCATTAGCAAATGAAAATACACCGGCGCAAAATCTTCTCAATAATTTGAATCTACCAAAATCAATACAGGTAACAACAAAACCATGTAATAATCCAATTCCGATATTGCCAAAAATTCCGAAGTCACTTACGGTTATACCACAAACAGTTCCTCGTCCCATTGATAAGTGACGTAGTAATATTACATATGTAAAAGAGAAAAAAATAATAAGTGATGAATATTTAAAATCATATTGAGACTGCAGATTTGATATAAAACAAAGAAATAATAATTAATCTATGAGAATAAAAAACTTGACAGGGGATAGTAGTAAAAAAAAAAAATACAGAACCATATTGTGTTGATCAGCATGATAATTTTACTATCGATAGATTTTTATTTTTCATTATTGATTCGCAACACCGGCAGTTGTGATCGCTAATCAAGACGTTATAACAATGACTGTGAATATATAGAGAAAAACGAAGAAAAAAAAATATATAAATAAAAAAAATTATGTAAGTGACGTTCAAATGATTTATATATATTTCAACACAATAATTTGTGACTCGACTGAAACATCGATGTCACAAATTTATTATTTTACAAATAAAAATGAAGTGCCTAATCGTCACAAGAATTGAACAAAATAATAATAGGAAATGAGAAGAATAATTTCAAAAAAGCGTAAATAATTTTTAATGATATGCGCGACAATTCAACGATAAATGATTTATACATCTACATATATATACATGAATATATATATTTTTATTGAAAATAATGCACGTTGATCGAGGAGATTATAAAGATATAAATCGCTTTACTTAATTATTTTTTTTTTTTTTTTTTCATTCTGATTCTTTTACTATAAAATTAATTTCACTTATTTCTTATTGAATTTTTCATCGGATTGTAATTTTTTTTATCGCAAATATTTTTTTTTCCCTTTTTTTGCACGGCTTTATCATAGACAATGTGTCATAGACACCTTTAATAATCTATTTTTATTTTTCTTTTTAACAACATAATAAATGTTGTCGAAGTGAGAAAAAAAATTTATACAGTAGTCTACATGTTTATTCATTCAATTGTTAAAACATAAAATTCTCCTCACAATAAATGAAGTATATAATATAGTCGTGATGGAGTAATAATAAAAAAATATACAACAAAGGATAGATTCATAGTATTTGAGATAAAAAATAATTTAGAATTTAATAATGAAAGAAAAACGCGTTGAGCTTATTTATTACGTTTCTTAATAATCGCATTGTATATAAATAATAATAAAATTAATGATTTTAATAATTAAAGTAAAATGAAGAGGGAATACAAAAATGGAATAATGATTATTTGTAATGAAATGAGTAAACATATAGAATCGTATAACGTGAACTTATAACAATGAGAAAACAAGTTTTATTATCATTTATTCCCTTATTTTATTTCATGTCCAATTGAAATATATATGTATTATGAAAGTGTAAAACGTCACATTCAAGATGTAGGACGTGTTTATTGATTTACGTAAGCCCCCCCCCCCAAGCAAAAATGAATATATAGAGAAAACCAGAGAGGTGCCTGATTGATAATCATAAAATTATTCAGAGACATAACAAAACAATAAATAATTTACAAGAAAAATTAAAAATTTAACACAATATACATATTATATTAATTGAGACTGTCTCGCAAGTGATAGTGTGGATGTAAATAGTTAAATTAATTAATTAATTAAATTATAAGAAACATACAATAAAATTTAAATAGGCAATGAGAACTGAAAAATTAAAAATTAGAATGAAGATTTATATTTTTTTTTTTTTTTTTTTTTTTTTTTTTTTTTTTTTTTGCTAAAACGAAACAAAAGCAGTAAACTGCCTTTTACGCTGAGTGTAATCGCGCATGTGGTGATCACAAATCAGTGAATATTTCATTTGTTCTATCCTACAATAATGAAAAAAAAAAAAAGGAAAAAAAAAATATTAATAATTATTATTACATGGGACAATGAATGAACATTGGATGTGATTGATTTGCTTGAGGGATGAGAATAGTAGCTTGAAAAAAAAAAAAAAAGGCACGATTAAAAAAGACTCATGAGTGAACAAAATAAATATGGAAATTTCATAGAGAAAAAAAAAAGTGAGTCGACATTTATTATAAATATACATATACAATTTGCAGTAAATGTAAACCATGAACGAATTAGTTGTATACGGAGCGGATTACATTATATTACATATATATATACATATTTATATTTATAACTGCTCTATTTTACTAAGGATATTTTTGATATATCTATCTATATATATATGTAAGTATAAATACATGTATGTATATTGAATTTAAAAGGAAGAAGAAGAAAAAAAAATTACGTGAGAATTGCTGTCGCTTAAAAATCAGTGTTATTGTTATTAAAAGCTCAGCATTCGGTGAGCTTTTTTTGTGAAGCAACATGCCGTGTTAAATAAATCATCACGATTATTTTATAAATTATCCATTGATTATCATGATGAAGTTGTAAAATTATTGTTAAAAATATTTGACAGTAGTTGTCATGAAAAATTTACACGGCGTTAATGTCAAATGATCGGAGGTAAAAAAACACGTGAGTTTAAGTTTTAAGAATTCTATTTTTCTGGTGGGTAAAGGGTTATACAAAATATTAAAAAAAAAGTATTTGTGAGAATTGAAAAATGGGATTGAACTATTATTATTGTTGGCGAGTGATTTCTGAGTGAAATAAAAATAGATAAATGAACAAATTCATGTAACGCACAGAGCTTGTATGCAAAATAAATAAAAACAAGATACATAGATAAAATTATTCAAATTATTTATTTTAATTGTCTGAATATATTTTAATTGTAATAATGAAACTCAAAAATCGCTGGGCCTTCGGATGAGTATTTTGTAATGGTGGGATTATGATGCCTTGGGTGAATTGATGATGTGAAAAGATAGAAGAAAAATAATTAATCCAAAGGCGTATTTTGGAGCCACTAATATTTGTTATGTCGTGATTGATACGTGAAAGATATTTAATTGAATTATGATTACGAAAGAAGAAGCTTTTTTTTTTTTTTTCCTTTTCGTAGACATTATTTAATAAAATTAACAGATGATTGACTCATTAGTTTTGCAATTGTGATGACAAACGAAAGAATATGTTTGATTATTTACATGAAGTTTTGATTTTTTTTACGATAATTTTTTCTGTGAAAAAATGATGAACAAAAAAATGCAAAATAATGAAAAATCATTGTCAATACATTGCAAAGTGTTCAGCGTTTAAAAAAAATTATTGAATACAAAACATATTACTACATTTCGTGTGGTTACATGGGATAATTTTGTAATTTTTTGATTAACAAAAAATTCATATTTGTTCTATGCAGTCATAAAAATTTATAATATTATGTTATTTAAATTAATTTTACCATGTTATCATGATTATAACAAACCTTTTGTTTATTTACTTTTACAATAAACATTAGTTGTTTAATTTCTTCATCCTTTGTATATATGCGCAACACTCAATAAAAATACAATAAAATAATATGCATATAAATTTATAATATACTACTTATCCATTTTTCGTTTCCTTTTCCCAATGAATGGAGTAGAAAGAAGAGGAAGGTTAATACAAAATAATGTGTGTGTTCACTATTTTATTTTTATATTTTTCTCGTTTATTTGCAATTTTCGGATAATTGGTAACTGATTTTGGATATCTAGTACGCTAAAAATCTAAACAATGTACGAAAACTTTATACATAGCTAATTTATTCTATTTATTCATTTTTTTTTTGTTCTGTTTACTTGAAGAAATTTACGGTAGCTATATACAAAATGTTTCAGAATTATTCTCGTAGACGCTACGCGCAAATTGAGAATGTTCCGGGCACTCTACGGAAGATTAGATTTGTGTATGTGTATGTGTGTTATTTGTATTTCCATCTGTGTGTACTTTGTTCCCCGCGCAATATCAACTTGGATTAAAAGCAACAGCCAAGCTGTACTTAATTTCACTTAAATATCATAGATGAAAGAAAGAAAAAAAAAAAAAAAGAATGGTCACTAATGGAAGTTAATTGAACATTAATTAAATGATAATAAATCCAATAAATTTATCTCAATTATTTATTTGAAGACAAATCTTTTGTTTCAAAGTTTTTCTTATAAAATTTATTCTTTCATTTTTTGTTCTGTAATCATCAAGTACAGCTTGACTAAAAACTAAATTATCCAAAAAGAGTATAGGGCGCTTGAATTGAAATAAAGAATAACTGTAAGAATCAAATACTTATTTTGCCAACGAAACAGATATTTTATATATTTTTTTTATTTTGTTTCTTCTGAGTATTTTCATATATTGCTTTATCGTAAATTGGAAAAAAAGAAAAGATAAACAATCATTTACTATTAATGTATAAATATATACACGCATTCGTTAATTAATTAAATTGTTGTATAAAGTATAGCGCGGGGCACATACTAAAAATACAATCAGCAACTCCTATTTATCTACACCTTGTTCATGTTTCTTTTCTCAATTTTCCTTCATAAAAATTGTGAAACATAGTGAATAACAAAATATTTAAAACAAAAGAGAAAAAAAAAAAAGAAACAAATTAACTAAGGCCCTCTCCGGTGACGCTTGACAATTACGACACCAATAAATCTTAATAATTCAATTACGCCATTTTTAATTAATGCATGAATTTGCATCATTTATACTCGTGGCTTTTTATATTACATATAAATTTTTTTGTTTTCCATTTTTTTTTTTTTTTTCCATTTAATAAATTTTATTTACACTTGCACTGCATGTCTGTATGTATTATTTCAACGACAGAGGCAATTTTCCAAATTTAATTGGCTCTTTTGAATTTAAAAAAGAGTTTTACGTCTTCATTTAGAAAAAAGAAAAGCCACAAAAAAAAATTTGCTATTAGAGACACCCAATTAACGCACTTGAAATATTTCTATAATATATACAAACGGCATGTGGTATACAGTGTATATAATTATTCATATATAATAGAAGTTTCGTAACGACCGACGACTCATCCGCTCTTTGTTCGTTTATTTATTTATTTATTTATTTATTTAGTTATTTATTTTTTTTTTTTCAACACACGACACATATTTTTTCCTTCCCTTTCGACGATGACAACGATAAAGGAAACGAAATAAATGATGGAATCACAAAAGTCCGTTGTAACAATCAACATTGCCATCCCCGAAAGGAAAGAAAAGAATTGAATTGAAGAAAAATAAAATAAAATAAGATACATAAAAATTATTCTAAAGCGGTTTTTACGTCGGCTGCCAATTAATTTATGAAATTATCTAAGACGGACTGGAACTTCGGGACATACCGAAGAAAATATAATATTGAATTCGCGTGATCTGATTAAGGCAGTCTCTCCTCCAATTGGACGATTTTCGATTGGCAGGCCACGGCCACTCGAGGTTTTTATCTTCTTTCTCTCCTTTTTATTTCGCCACTATTCAAAATACAAATTATCATGTTCTTCATCATCCGTTGGTTGTGTTGTGTAAACATATGTATACATATATTATGAGAATGAGCGCGCATAATGGCGTTTGATCGAGTGATGTACAAATTCGTGAAGTTACATTATTCCACAATCCAATCTCAATAATCCGAATAAAGGAGACAGTTGCCTCCTAATTCCGGAGTTTCATTTTATTTATTTATTTAATTTTTATTAATTTTTTTGTTTGAGATTACGAACGGGGGCGTCTAATGAACGTAAATTAAATACGCATTTATTTAAAAATATTTTCGTGATGCGTGTGCGGCGCCGCCTCCGACATGCCCTCAGGCTTTGGCCTCCTCTAGGTCTCCAATCCTGGTACAAGACTATGGAAGGTTTGGATATCGTGGAAGGCTCTGCCACAACTTTGGTTGTTGTTTCTCTCGAATTTGGAAAGATCAAAGTGTTCATCAAGTGACTGTAATTCCGCGAGTCTTTCTTCAAGTGTTTTTGCTGAATCAGCAAATCTAGCAAAATCACAAATTCTATCTGTATCGCAACCAACATCCGTAACATCCATTAAACTCATTTCTGCCGATCTGCCAATTGATAATGGCACGGTGTCAATAATATCGCTATTGAATAAATTTGTATTAGTTGTTGTGCGATTATCATTGGATGGTGCCAGTCGATTATCATGATAATCTTGCAGGGAATGTTCAGTTTGTGGCTCAGTTAAATCGTCTATATGTGATAATAATCGTGGTGTCGGTGGTAAAATATAAAAATCACTGAATACATCATCTTGAAGATCAAGATCATCATGCCTCTGTCGTTTAGCATTTAAAACATCACTTCCACGCAATTGATCGCCCAGTCTGTAACAGCCACACAAAATTCAAATAATTATTTTCTTAAATAAATATTTAAAAAAATAATAAACATAAACAAGCGCAAAACAATTTTCTTGCCTCTTTTTCGATGAATTATCTGAGTCTGTCGTATCAACAATAAGATTTCCACTAATATCATTTTCCTTTGATGAATCATCAAGATAGCTCACAATAGGTAAACCATAATTTCTTGTTTTTTCATCCCTATTTTCACGTTGAAGTCTTCTTACAGCATTATTTATCAATACAGAACGGCATAAACTCGCTTCGGGATCTTCAATACGTCTTAATTTACCAGCAGATATTTTTAATAATCGTCTTCGCTCCTCTCGCGCACGATACTTGGCAGAAATCATCGTTGGTCGACTCCTACGAATTACTAAATCTTCTTCCAATCTCATTTTAGCGTCTGCAAACAAAAATACAAATATTGTTATTCATTATTTTACTTTTCTCATTTATATATAATAACTATATCATTATATGATTATACATTTATTCATGTACATAAATAATTTATTCTAGGGCGATGTACATACACACAACTACTACAAGTTACTCGTGCATTTTTCGAGTAACGGTAAATCGAATAGTAACGCAATGTGCTTGTTGTCAAGTTATAGCGGTAACGTATATTTATCCATACATATATACATATACATTTAAACAACGTCCAATGGTGAATACAGCACGAGCTAGATCATGAGAGCGCGCGAGGACTTGACACGCGGTGGGAAAAAAAATAAGGAAGGTATTATGTTTAATGAAGAGCAAAAGATAGAGAGAAACATAGGAGGGGCTTTTTTCCACCGCACCTTCCTATTCTCGCTGTGACCCACATATAGACTTTCCGTACGTTCGATCCGCTAAAAAAGAGACAGAGAGTGAAAGATAGTAATATAAAAATAGAGACAGACAAAAAGATTTTTCACTCTAGAGAACAGTGCACTCCAAAACTTTTTTAAATTATTTTATATTCAAACTTAAAGTAAACAAAAGAAACAAAAAAAATTAAAATAAAATTGAGAATGAAAGAAATATAAAACCTCCAGCACAAGTTAATTTTTTTTTTCCCCAAATAAATTTACATTGAGAATAAAAAAATAATAATTTTATACTTGTAAGTACATATTGATCTAGTAAAGTAGTTGAAGGGAGTGGAAGAGAGGAAATTATATTGATGCAATAGTGTACACTTGACTGAGGTTTATACAGTAGTGGGTTCGTTGGTTTTTATATATTTCAGCAGTTGGAAAATTTCTAAAAGAAAAATATAATAGATACGATTTAATATAGAGCGAAAAACAAATGAAAAAAAAAATATATATAAATATATACATGAACTTGCAACAATGAATTCTCATAAAAATCCTCATTGCCATCCAACTATTAACAAGAATGTCATTGAGTATATTGTAAGAAGTGATGCGGAAATACTATGTATACATAAAGACATACATAAGGGGAAGATGAAGGGTGACATATCCTCGTTTGTGAATTAAAAATAGAATTGTTCACGTTGATTACTGTAACTTAACAGTCCCCTTTTCCATTGCTCTTTATAAAATATTTATTAAGATGAAAAGAAAAAAAAATAGAACGTAAAAATAAAAGTGTATTTATTAGATAAACTTTTAAATTACTTCTATGTACTACAATTGACAGATGAGTGTAATTGTCTGTGTCCAGATGGCGCCTGTGGTTCTTTTAAAAGCTCAGTTGTGAGAAGCACGCGCACACGATGGGAAATATCACGATGTCGTGGGGGTCAAGTGAATGAGAAAATTCACTAGAAGCATCGTGTGGCCACACTTGTTGCTAAAATGATCATCCCCATGTCGTTATACTTATAAACGATATATAGGTTAGGGCTTTCACAGTTAAAAGCACAGCGGGAAATAAATTCTCACAATAAAATAATTCAATTTATATCCATCATTTAAACCAACTATTGATATGAAAAAGTCAATTGTAGATAATCAAACTTTCTTACATTAATACAAATTAATTAATTGTTAATAAATTGTATTAGTACCACTTGACACAATACAGATTATATTAATTAAATAAACCAATGATTCCAAGATTTATTCTCGATAAATCTGACAAATTGTATATTATATATAAAAAAAAAAAATTTTTATTGGAAGATTTTTTAATTATTATAAATATCAATAGCTTTTAAATCACTTTGAATTATTTGACAAAAGAAAAATATATAAAAGAGTAATTTAAATAAAAATAAAAGAGAGAGGAAGAGGAAGGAGAGCAGCTTATTATGAGCCACTCGATTTTACGCTCGAGGTGAGCAAACTTTCTCTGTGTGCATGTGCGGGGACAGAAGGGCATTGAGGAATAAAAAAAAAAAAAATGCGACACAAATTCATTGTGTTACCTAACAACTGTATTATACTTCAAAGATTGCGCGTCATATTGTTGCCAACACATAAAAAAAAAAAAAAAAATAAAATCTTAATAACACAAAAGTCAAAACATTTATATCCATAAATTATATTTCGTGGATTATAAATAATAATAAATATGTATTGATGATATGAATATACATATACAGTATAATATAAATTGAGAAAGAAAAAATTAAAGTTACTATTATATATGCTGATTACATTTGAAATGAAATAATATGACGTGGAGGACTGAAGAATATATAGCATTCATGTTGTCTGGGTTTTGTTATGGTGTCGCCACATTGCACTAGTATAGTGAAAATAGAAAGTATACTTTAATATATATATTTATTTATATCCATATACTGCATATGTATATTGAGATGTTTATACGCAAATATATAGATGAGATAAAAACAGAGAAACGTATTTAGTTGGATTTAAATTTATATATATATTCATATGAATTGAATAAAATTACCGAATAGTCTTTGGAGATTATAAATAACTATACAGAGATCGTTGAGAATAGCAACAGAAGTAGCATCATCATATATAGCTTTTATCCACATGAGCAAAGCCACACATAGCTCTCTCATGATTCTAATCCGATAATAAATATATCTAGATAATTTTATTTAGTTTATTTACACGTACTCGTATCACTTGTAATATATTTTCCTATTTTAATATAAAAATATTTCTACATATATATTTTTATGTATCGATAAATGCAGAATGCGCACAAAATAAATATTATATCGAGTGTATAGTTGAAATTATTTTTCTCATTCTTTTAATCATTCGCGTCGCAAAATTGCCCGCGGCAAGGACACTCATGTTCGCAAGGTTACACACATTTGTACGACAAAGTGGGGAGAGAGTTTATATATATATATATATATAATGTAGTATGTAAAAGCGAACGACAGAGAAAAAAAAAACGAATCAACTTTAAGCGCATGACACATTTTTTTATTTATTTTTCCAAATGCGTCATTATTTTCCCCTGGGTTGAATTGTGTAAAATAATGAAAAATAAAAAATTCAATAATACATTTATATGCTTGAGATTTAAATATTCAATATTATTTTTGTTTTTTGCGATTAAATTATTTGTTTTAACTGATGATGAATCTCGTGACGTAGTGGCGCATACACGTCAGATAATGAAAAATTCAAGTGCACATATAACATGAATTAAATATAAAAGATATAAATATAAATGTGTTCACATGTTTGTCGATATTGTTTAATTTGTTTTTTATTTTGTTTGGTTGTTTATAATTCAAACGCAGAGAGAGATACTTTCAAAGACGAGATAGAATAATGATTACACAAAAGAAGATGTACATTGTCGTCATAATGAGACATAATGAAAAAGAAGTGATGTATACACAGAAAAAGATACGGTTCGAAGGAGTTGATTTCATGTGGGACACGATACCGTACGTTCTTGGGGCCCCGTTATAATTTTTGCCGTTGTTTTGATTTATATATATACTTATAAATGTATAAATTATATTATTGTCTATCTATTTTGTCCACCAATTGTTCTATATCATAACTTAAAAAATTTCTATGATATAAATATCACAAAATATCCATCAAACAACAAAAATATTCATCACGGTCATTTTTATTTATTTCTACATTTTTTTTATTATTTATTTTCACCATTTAATATTGTGAAACACTATATGTATTGAAATACACATAGAACATTGTGCAATTTTGTTTTTACCACAGTTACACAAATGCTTGGACTATACTTTTGTAAATGTTTTCAAGTATATAATTTATATGTACGACGGGATTTTAGAGAGCAGACGAGATAGAGTCTACATTATTATTTTTTCTCTCTCTTATTCCCTCTCTTCTATCTTTATGTTTACGTGTGGTATGCGGTTCTCTGATGTCCGTTGTGTTATGGCAGTTAAATAGGCCGTGAACATTCAAGCGACTTTCTCCCGAGACTTGCAATCATTCAAAACTTTTATTTGATACTTGGATATACCAAAGAAAATATTGTCAGTAGTCATGCACAAAAAAAAAATAATAAAATAAACTAATTCATTTCTTACTGTTGACAAAATTAAATATAATCCGACTGTCATAATTTAATTCCATTTAATATATTTTAATAATACTAAACCTTGAACTAAATTACAAAAAAAAAAAATATCTAAAATTAATCTCATGTCTATTGTTCATTTGTACGGCCACAAGGAAATATTTTAGTGATAAGATAACCTTAATTGACCGACAAACCTGACATATTATAAAACTAAACACACATATATATATACCTACTTAATTAAATATAATACATTGGTATCAATTGCTATTGTGTAAATGTGAATTGTGCGTGCGCGCGCTTTCACGTTTGTAATTCTTACTCATAAATTCATCCAGATGGTTGAGAAAATGCAAAAAGAAAAATAAATAAAAGGACATATAGATAAAAAGAGAATGGATGAAGTAAAGGGTTGGTTTGAGCGCAGGTGCGAACCGTTTGCGCACGTGCAGTATGAGCAGAGGGACGTCCAACTCTGAATTTATACATACAACATTCCTATATGTATACATCCGTGCCGCTCACCTTAGTCGATTCATTTCAACTGTGTATCAAGATCACTATATGGAAGCTGCAGCTGAATACTATACAGAAATATATATATTTACCCGATAGCAATACCTATAAAGCTTCCAAGACTCTCTACTGCATTAATAAAGAAAGCAAAAAATGCGACACGTATGTATATTCCTTTAGATTAAGAGTGTAAATGTTATAATAAATAAGTAACAAGAGTGTGATGATGATGATGATGATGATAATAATGCAGACTGCAGTACATATACATTTAAGATGATGTCGGTAACTTGCGCGCGCTCATCCGCCCGCTATAAAGCCACATCAATACACAGCAATCATGTTAAGAGCAGATGTTATCCCCACCTAAAATTGTCCGCGCGGTTCTCTTTTAGGAGCGGGCGCCGCGACGACTTTAGGTGGGGGTGGCAAACGAACATTATAGAGAATGGATTCGGCTCATGTCGCGCGTCTTCGGTAATATTTGCCGGCTCTCTTGGCCGTTGCGGCCGTGCTACCCATATAGTATCCAAAGTACATCTTCATATTATATTGGCTACACTTTATATATATATACCCATACGTATTATATACCTATATAAATATGTGCATTAAATGTATATAGCCATGTTTGACAGCTTATTTCGCGCGTGGCTATGTATGTAATAATTTATTTATTTTTTTTTCACACAAAAATATAAAAGGTATACAAACTGATTATTAGAAAAATCATTAACGTTTGGATAAATATTCAAAGTTTTATTTTTTTATATTTATCTCTTCTTACTCAATGTTTTTTTTTTTTTTTTTAATGTTTCTTGTTACATATATAAACAAGTGTTTGAATCAACTACGTTGTAGATTGTGGATAAAACAAATGCGCAGCGATTTTAACGGGGTCATGGGAACATTGAAGAAAGAAAACCGGTCGATTGTGATTCGCTCGTGAAGAGTGAGTGAGGAAAACGATGTATAGTAAGAGAGCAAAAGATATAGAAGGGCGAATACTTGAATATGCCTTTGTCTAACGCCACCTGTCCGCGCCATGCTGCTCGCAATCGTCAGATGCATTAATTCCGCATCCTTTTTTCGTCGCAATTTTTGTATATATTTTAATTTATATATAAATAACAGAAAAATATTTATTTGACACATTTATATATATGTGAAGAAAAATATTTTTAAATAATTAGATATGTGCTCGTCATTAAATTGCTATTAAGCTATAATTCTATACAGTCATTAAGACATTATACATTCGTTATACAGCAGACGCGTTTAGCTGAGAAGTTCAACAATGTCTATTTTTGCGCGCGGATTCATTGCAGTAAATAAAATCATAGTGTACAAATTTTAAGATAGAGGGTGCACTGAGCTTATATTTCCATTGCATTTTATTTTATCCAATACAATCTTTACATCATCTATATTAAATCTATTCAATGACTCGTATACATATGTATAAATATGTATAACTGTGTATTATTTATCATCAGTCAATATAGTTATTGTACCATGTGTATGCTTAATTGGAACCTCATTGTCTCTTTGTATTTCGTGTAAAATATATTATTTTTTTTTTGTCATTCGCGATATACAATGAACAATTTAAACTATCAAACAAAAAAAAGGACTCATTATATTATAATTCATTAATTAATATAATAAATATAATACACAATTTAAAAAAAAAAAATTTTTTTTTTCACTTGAAACAAAATTTATTTGTATTCTTTTATTTTTTTTTTGTTGGCTATATACGTCGGAAAAAAATATTGATAACAGAAGAATCCATCGCGTGAGATTGTCTACTAGCTCGAATACCAATTATATATGTATATATACATACATATATACGGCCCACTTTCTTTACTTTCACACTCTCTGATGCTTCTGTTAAAGTTGGTTTCTCATGCGCACAAGTCCAAGCTTAGTTTTACTGTGACTTTATATATTTTTATTTTTGTGTTTGCTTATATGTGTAGATAAATTCCTCCTTGGTAAATTAAATATACACTTACAAATGTAGGAATAATATACGCATACTTTTGCATTTAAATGTGTGAAAATGGCAAATGTAGAAAAGCTTGATAACATAACACGTTGGCCCGGATTCAATTTCTAACGGGTTTGCGCCTTTTAACCATACGACTACGCAATATTATTCACCATTCAAGCTTATATTGAACAGCAGAAATATTATATTAAATATAATTAAAACCAATATCAAAATTAAAATAAAAAATAGAATTCGTAATAAATAAATTATATTGATTAACTTGAAGAAACAAGTTCTATTTTGTTAAATATTATATATCTGCTGAGTATATCTCACCCTTGGCTTTGTCGCTATGACAACAAGCATGAAGCAGCATAGGTCTCATCATTCCTCCCTATTTTACATAGGTGACGCAAATAACACTATGCCATCATCGTCCTTTTGGCCATTACCACCCACCCTATTCTTATACATAAACTTTTTCTATTCTTTTAAGGCCATACATGGTCAATTAATTATATCGTTGTCGCGTTCTCAATTATATAAATAAACCCCAAGAAATTGTATAATTATAAAATCAAATTGAATTTGAAATAAAAAATAAATATTTAAAAATATATATACTAGTGAAATATTTTAATTTAATAAAATTAATTTCATCAAATCCTAAACAAAAACTCGTGATTAAAAAATTATAAAATAAAAATATATACATGCACATCTATGAGTAATATGAGTGAAGTCGTGTAATATGATCGAGTATAAAGATGGCGTGTATGAAAGAGTGGGAGTAAGAGAGAGATTATGTCGACTGAAAGTTGCCCAACTTGAACATTATATAGTTGACACGATGAAAATATCGCTCGAAGCGATATTTTGTCACCAACAGAAAAATAAACATGAAAAAGATATCGAGAATATAATATATGTATTAACATTGGTCTTTTATTATTTCATTTGTTTCCTTTCTCTAATCAAAAGTAAAAAATAACTTTCGCTTAACAAACGCATTTACTACTTTACACATTCATATTACAATATTAATATAAATATAAAAATAAATATGAATGTGTATAGAGTATAGAAGACTGTATGTAGTACAAGTGTACTAGATTATAAACGTGAGGAAGCGGTCAATTAACGCGTCATAATTGTTGCAATGAAACAAAATCATATACATATATTTATATATGAAATAAAAAGAGATGTATATAACCATGAGCAATAGTTGTAGTTAATGAACAAAAGCAATGAGAGGGAAAAGCAGAATAAACGACAGAATATGATTTCTAGCAATTCTTAATTCTCTACATCATTAGCATCATCATCATCATCAGCATTGTCGCCGTCGTCTGACGTCAGAGATATTACTGATGGTCGAGTAAATATATCGATTAGTTCACAACATCTACATTCTGTTTATATTATCCATCAAATTACCGAGGATATATACCTACTTTAATATAACGTACCTTAATTATAAATATACTCAAGTGAATAAAGATTTATTATATATAATCCAAAGACAATATTTATTAAATTATCATTCAAAGAGATTAGAAAAACCCCATTGTTAAATACTATCATAAATTATACATTAATATTTCTCCCAAATAAATCAAGTGTCTATATAAATTTTCAATTTTACAATAGCAATAACAGTTTTATATACGTAAAAACCCAAGTTTTATTTATTGAATATTTTGAAAGAAAGAAAAACCCACCCCCTCTCTACAATGAATACATAAAATTTATTATTATTATCTAATGAATGAATGTTGAAAGAAAAGTAATTTACTAATGCATATAGAATATATTTTTTATTAATTATTTTTGATTTTATATTTTTGCATTATCCCCCCACTTTGTATTCGTCACCTCCCTCCTTCTCTTCCTCTACCTTCTTCTCACCGCCAACGAACGATAGCTAAAGCACGCTGCCTCTTCTTTGTTCTTCTTTAACCTCCACTCTCACTCCCCCTGACCCGCGGTGGGGGCGCGCGCACGGCCTCTGTGTCCGTGTGCGAGTTATCACGAATGACTTGGGGGATAACGGAATAGAGTATTTCTTCTCTTTCCTCGTTTATTTATTTTTTTTTTCTGTAGCCCTGATTAAATCACCAATTATTCCATGCTATTCACATCATCGCATACAAATGAACAAATATCAGCTAATAAAACGGTATCATCTATCAATAAATCCCGATAACGAATGTGGAGTAAAAATATAAATTCGCAAATATTGAAAAAAATAATAAAAATAAAAATTAAAAAATAATCTTGTAACAAACCTTAAAGTGTAGTCGATAAATTTTCAGTACTGCAGAGTAAAATGTAGTTGGCTCCACTTTTATTTATTTATTCAATTAATTAATTAATTAACAAATTAATTATTTATCGTTAATAAGTGTGAAATTGTCCAAGAGCAAATGAAATTAAAAATAAAAGTGTATTGGGTTTTTATATATTACCACGAACTTGGACCTTTGCCACTATTAAACACAAAAATATGTATACACACAATCTCAACCACAAATACACATAAATGTATTCACAAATACACAATACACGTTATCTATCTCTATATTGAGTTTTGATATTACTTGTCTCTCTGTTTAAAAGCGCGCACGACAGTCACCACAATTATAAAAAAGAAAAAAGAGAAAAAAAAAGAAAAAAAAACAACAGATGGTATATTATAGTACGTACGTCACCGAAGACCTGTAAGAGACGACTGCAAATTCTGTCTTTTCAATAATCGTCGCTCAGTGTCGACTGCCGACTGTCGACTGTCGTCGTGTGTACGGTGTACCACTAGCAGCACTCACCAGTGTACTAGCCACTACTACCAACTACCAAGTACTCCCCGCCTACCGCGCGCCCGTAAGAGTAGTAGTGGCTACACAACGCCAAAGCGACTGTCAGAGTGTATGTAAACTGTAGACTGTAGATGAGTTGAGGAGCGGGAGAAAAGCGTTCAGCAGAGTTGTGTACTGCTAAGGGAACGAACGATTGAGGGGAAACGAAAGAGTAGAGTGTAGACTACTACGTACGGATAAATACATATACATATTTATATATATACAACGGAACGTACGACAGTGGCATCGATGGGGCAATGGGCATGGGGGGCCCGTGCCATACCATAAGCATCAATATATATACACATACATCTAGAAGAAGTAGTAGTAGTAGTAGCCAGAGTGAGATCGTATGATTTGCAAGTATGTTTAAAGAGCAAGACAGTTTAATATGCAATGGATTTCTCTCTTCTTTCATCTACAACTTCACTTTGCTCTCTTTCTCTCTTATAAACTTGGGATCTAAACTTCCCTCAGGCGCTTTACTCGCTCTTACAGTTGATACCTGCTGCTTCTGTCGTGCCCATTTATCTATTCTCTCACTCACGCGGCTATATTATGGTGAATTTTGTTCACCTTTCTCTCCTTCTCCAGTATATATTTCTCCTCACTTACTCCTCAGTCGCTGTTTTCTCCCAATGGCGCCCTCCCCTCCCCCAGTCACCGACAGTGAACCAGCCCAACCACACACGGACACACGGCGCTGTTCAATGTTGTATCCTGCACAGCGCCACTTCCACCAACACCATTTCAACAACTGAACGGACTTACGAACTATACTACTATACTGGCGACTACCGCCTGCTATTACTGACTGCTGCCTTTGCCACGATCCGCTTCACCCTCTCTTTATGTATATATGTATATACAGATGCGTGTATGTATACTAACTTTGGTTTCCAACCCTGGCGCTTGTCTCACTTTTACATACACATTTATTTTGCATCGTTCGCGCACACTATCTCTCTTTTCTCTTGTCGCGCTTTACCTCCTCATTCTATATCTTTCTACTTCGTCGCGGTGAGATACATTTTTATTTATTTATTTTTTTTTTTTCGCACCGGGGGAACGGACATCAAGCTTGCGACCGCAAGTGGAACGACCGAATTTCAAGTTGCCGCGCACACAAATATATTTGTATATACACATTATTACCCACACATATACATATATAATCACAGAGTGATGTTGATATAGTTAGTGTGCTGATGTTGGTACTGGTTACTGCTTGCTACGTCACCATCACCACTTTCTTATATATATCCTCGCGTTCTTTCTTTATTTTTCTTTTCATCGTCTGAGATCAGATGCATTTTTATTTATTTATTTTTTTCCTTCTCAGTCTTCTTATATATTTTTCAACACAACGATATCTCAACAAAGATATGCATAATGTGTATACATGATTCATCAAGCTAAGGGCAATGATGTGATTTTTAGATAATAATTCTTCTTATATATAGTCCCCAAATATTTTCCAATTGATAAGTAACATATTATTTTTTGCCTCATGTTTATTCTCTGTTTACAATATCAGAATTTATTTTTCTATTTATAGATTTTATGCTGTATCTGTAAATTTAGTAGATGCAGATATATATGAATAAAAAATGATAATAGGATGAAATTTTGACTGTGTCGTTCAACTCACACTATATAATTGTTGATTGCCTGTGTATTGAATATTCAGGGTAATGCGGAATAGAATTAGTGTGGATTGATTATGAGAGAGTACGAGGCGATTTCTCAGTATAGCACAGATACGAATTGGGGCCAACAACTAACGATTTTCCATCCATAGTTAAGAGCTGAGTGACGACGATACTACTATATACATACATATGTGTGTTATTTCGATCAAAAGGGGGATGAAGAGAGATACCTCATGAGTCCATAAACTACTAAAGCACAAATTAACTTTTATTTTTAATTGCAAGAAAAAAAAAATGAATAAATATTACCTATCAAAACTTTTCCAATGAATATTTTTCATAGAAAAAATGAAAATAAAAAAATTCTAAACGATATAATTTTATTCGTTATTTAATATTTTAACAATTTCAAACATATTTAGAGAATGAATTTTATTTAATAAAAACATTTATATGTATGAATATATACCTGGATAGATAGACCAATGACAAACACTCAAAAATACTTATATATATATACACCTCGTCATTTTCTATCTTATTCGACCCTTCGACTTCTCTTTCATCACCCTCTGGACTCTTTGCTTGCTCACTCCCTTGTCATTCTATCTCTTCTACAGTCTTATATATACACTGTAATATTTTCCCCGTTCTTAGTATATACCACTGACACTATACCGCCATTTTTCACGGCAACGAGGGCACGTAGGAGCTATAGAGTGAGAGGTATAGAGCTATACATATAAAGTATAGATAGAGTATGCGAGAGAAATAAAAAGAGAAGCTTGTAGCACGCAGAGGCCAAGGGAAACAGGGACACACGCGATAGTGATTTCGTTTGTGTCAAACTACTACTCCTTTATACATATATCTATATACATGATGTATATATGTGTGTAAATGAATACTTTTTCTCTCGTTCTTCATTTATTTCCTTCTCTTACTGATCCCTCACCATCCTTTCTTCCTTCGTTTTTCTCGCCATATTATCTGACAACCATATAGCCGGACGTCCGCGCAGGAAAGAAAGTCGTTACGACATTTAATACTTTCCCACAGAAATTAAAATAAAAGAAAATTTTTTTTATATATTCAATCTATTCGCAGTTATATATATTTAAATTATAATTATTCCATAGCAATGTGACATAAATAAATACCAATAAACAATTATATTCAAGCTATCATATTTCTCTCATAAGCTAAAAGCTGAAATTAATATTTATTTGTTCTATAATATTTAATGTAGCAGATAAATATATTAATAATTTGTATTTATCATATAAACATCACAAAGTTTTGTGATTAGAATCGACTAGAATAAAATATAAATACAAGAATTATATGTATATATATGGATTAGGATAAATGGAATTGAAAAGGGGGTTGATAATATGGTGAGAAATTGGTATATAAGAAATGTATATTTCGTCTTCGTTGAACAAAATATATATATATACATATATTATTATCAGACATCTGTCCTCCTTGCTTTCATTACAAAGCTTTTGTTCTGGTTCGTCGTCTACCCGACGACCTCACACGCACTTTTCCCTTTTGCTCTTTCACTCTATAACGTTTCGCTCTTTCACTTCCTCTTTCTTTTCGCTCGTGTGTCTCATTCATTCCCTCACGCGATTATTATTCACTCTTCTCTCACTCTACATATCCTATATAACATTGTACAGGATGAGTCTGGATAATGGCATCCTCCATACATACATATTCCCCAAAAATATACATTATATAATACACTCAAAAAAAAAAAAGAAAAATATTATCAATATAAATATAATTTTCTGTATTTATAAATTATATTAAAATATAATATTAAATATTTTCAGATAATATATATTTTTATCAAAATTAGATAGATATTATAGATTAAATTATAATTGTTTTAAAAAATTTTTTCGAACGATTACAAAATAAATGGTGGATGTCTGTCGCTATATATTCAGATTCCAGACTCATTCTCTACAATCTACATAGTCTATAGTAAGTCCACGGGCAATAATGGTGGATAGAGACGCAGACACGTGCTTTTAGAATGGCCCAACAATTCGTAGACACACCGTTAACCAAACGACAGTAGAGAAGACTATAAACCAAAAGAGAGGGAGAACAAATGAGACAGACTGTTGAGCAAAAATAGAGGTGGGAGAATCGTATATGTTATATACGTACATATGAATACATATTGCTTTATAGATATATAGCTGTATATAAGGACGAATGGGAGACGTGAGAGAGATGGAAAGAATGAAGAGAAACGATCGATTCTCATCGAGTTTCAAGGGTATTGAACGACAGGAAAAAATATATTACATCGCCAGGATTACGTCCATATATATATAAATCCTCAAGTGAATTTAGTTTTTCATTTTACATTTATTTTTTCTCTTTTTTTACATTTTCCATTTCTTCACTCTATTTTTTTTTTTCTTATTTTTTACATGCATTTCCCGATCATTAATGTATATACACACATTTTTATATTAAATTCCTTTGAACAATAATACAAGATGAATGTTTAATGCAAAAAGAAACTGTGCAGTATATATACAGTATTTATTATTGATTTTATTTGAAAGAGTTGTGATGACTACTGTTGAATATAATTAAATAAATATTATATATTAATTAATATGAATTTTTATCATATATTAATAAAGAGATGCGGTTCAAATTCTTATTCTTTACTTTAATGTAACTGTATGTATATGTATGTATGTACATCATACATACACCATTTAGAATTTGTGTATGGCCATGAGGGCATTATCCTGAGCGTCCCCTAAACGCTCGACTGCTGTTCCCCCATCAAAAGAGTCTAGTCGGCTTTCAACCTCTTCTCGCCAGGGCTCAGATACTTATACCTATATACTCATTATATGTATATAGACAAATACAAACATAAAAGACATGTATGCATGTGTGAAAATATAAAATTCACAAGTTGAGACTATATATTTTATTTTAATTTTATATATACATTTTAGTTTTATTTAAAACGATGTATATTCTCATGTAGTTAATTTGTTTGGCGGATTAAAATGTTTTTCAAGCTTATTGTTAAGTGTTATTTAGTATATAGGAGTTTATATATCTAGGTATGTATATGTGTTTGAAGTAAAAAATAAAAAGTTGGTTTCATATACATATACGTGTATGTATATGAAGCGAAAATGCATCGCCAAGTATCGATTTCGCTGGCAGCGTAATTACGCTAAGAGCCTCCTCGTTTTCATTTGTGGGGTAAGCCGCAGATTCGCGAGGGCTTCAATATATACTTTGTGTCCAAGCGCCCGATTTATATCCCCTTCAGTTTCCCCTCTTTCGCGCATCTTCTCTACAATTTTTTACTATTATTATTTTTTTTTATTTTTCTCGCTATATCAATTTGTTTCTCTTTCTGTATATATATTTTCTATTGGGATTTTTTTTTTTTTTCTGCCCATCGCATTGTTGCCATTTCAGTACACTTATATTTATATATTTGAAAAGCAATCCAATTTAAAACAAAGTTGAGAATAATAAATATATATTCAAAAATATATTTTAATCAATTTAATTAATTATACTCCAGTGTAATTATAAGATTATATATTGGAAGAGTAAAAGAGGAATATATCAATATGTATTGAAAGTCAAATATTTTAAGAGCAAACTCTAAAACTTTTTCTTTATTTTTACTAATAAAAGAGATGAGTGAATTTTCTTATTATTAAAATATTTATTACAAGTAAAAATTACGAGTTTTGGTAAAAATAAATTGGAAATAGTATATATATAAATTGCTATATAGTGTCAGTAGTATGCAGCGCATTACGACTATAATACTCTATACTATTTTTAGGCATTTCGTTTTGTTCACCCTCGCATGCGTCGCATCACAAACGCATCTTTGGAGAGAAAGAGAGCGCATTAGTACATGTATAACTAAAAGACTATATAATATTATTCCATTTCCCTCTTTCTGATCTATCCCTCGAATATATTAATTATTCTGGATGTCATTATCTGCAACAGTTGTGACCTCAACCAAGATAGTCATAGCAAAAGAATGTCCTAAGAAACATTTAATATATCTTCTATATTTCATGCCCTCAAAATTCCATGAAATACATTCATCAAAAAAATAAAATTCTGTCTAAAAAACTGGAAATACAAACTCAATCTCTATATTATATCAACATGCCAAACTATCTGAATAATAATAATACAAAACATCTGGAAAAACAAGACTAATTTTAATCAGTAAAATGAAATAAAAAAAAAATATTAATCACAATTTAATGTTGAAATTACTCTTTTCATATTTTTTTTTTGTCTCTTGATTTTGATAGAAAGAGAATGTTAGGCGACCATGTAAACTATATAGAGAGCTCGCGACAGCAATGCACGACGTCGAGGGACAATGAAAACAATGTCCGGATGAGTAATCCCTACGTTGGAAAGAGTCATATATATACAAAACGAGAGGAAGGAGAGAGAAAGGAAGGAAGAGAAACCAAAAGAACATGTTGGTGTGTGACAAAAGCGACAAAGAAAAAAGAAAAAAAAAAAAAATAACTAAAAGTTTAACAACACGTTCCCATATACGTATATATATTATATGTATACATATAGATAGTAGGTACATATATGTATATGCTCAATGATTAAGTGTATGAGTGTCCACACTCTACACTAGAGTAATGCAAGAGAGTGAGAAATGTTGAAGAATGTGCGGGTGGTAAAATGAGATAGATAGAATTGGTGAGATGCAACAGAAAGACAGTCCATTGCGGTACGTGTGTCTATACAGTATATATATATATGTACTGTACGTACTATACCCTCCTTAGTTAGTCACACGCATACCAACCTACTCTGGGAATCTGAGGGTGCTCCCAAGTATGGCCAGTTTGCGCTAACATAGCGACAATGTGGGAGCCCTCAGGTAAAAGCACAGCACAGCAAACCCATGCAACGCCTTCAAAATAATATACACTATGTATATATGTATATGCTTGTATTCATTTAAAGGTAAAAGAGTCATAAATATAATAATATTATCTCTTGAAAATCTTTTCCGTCACTTTGTCACTCATTTACCATTATTACTTCATTACTTTTTACCTGAATAATAAAACAAAATCTATATAATCTATCAAACGACCTTGGTAAATATTTTTCTACGCAGTTAATCAATATATAATTTATTTCTGTTGGAATTTTCAATGCATTAAATATAATTATATTTTAAAATTCAATCGAAAAACAATTTTACATTATAATCATTAGATATTTTGAAGATGAATAAATTTATGAATTATGTTGTGAATATATTTATATAATAAGTTTAGTAGATTGTATAGATATTATATAATACCAGTAAATGTAGTGGGATAATTTTGAGGGAGAGTATACTATATATATGTGAGTATACTGAAGCAAGAAAGAAGTTTGGGGTTATAAGAATTATTATAAAGGGTATATAATACAAGAGAGAAAAATATATATAAAGAGTCGTCTGGTGGGTCGATCCACTGACGAAATATGGGTGCACTTTTCACCCTGGTCGAACCAACCAACCCCACAGATAGAGTCTACCATGTATATGTATATATATATATATTAAGTAGTATACATGTAAAGACTCACAGTCATACCAATCTCGTACAACTCTTCTCGCAATATAACATATAAGAACGACCCTGAGAGTTCACACAACTGCGAGTCCTTCGGTTGCACAGAATTTTCCACCATGCATACATATAAACCTATATACATTTATGTATATATTTGTTTACTAACACATGTGTTGTCGTTACACGAATGAGTATCTGGCAATTTCAATCCGGGCGAGTGCGGACGCGCGAGGAGAGAAGATATTGGATGTGTCAGTATGGGCTCTAAAGCCAACTCGTTTCACTACGTTTGAAACCGAGTAGGAGTAAAAGAGAGACAGAAAGAGAAAGGAAAAAGAGAGTGGGAGATGTTGCCGCGCGAGAGGGGATGAAGGAGAGAGAAAAAGAAAAAAAAAGAAGCGAAGAGAGATGAGAATATAGAAAAAAGTTTGCGTTGAGTCTGGCAGTTTAACGCTGTGTGGATCTCAATGTTTTACTTCTCTCATAAACACAAAAGCCAAAAAGCTCTCTTGTTCATTACAAATAAACGTATATACATATTATATTAATAATTATGTATACAAGGAAATACAAGAGTAAGAAGAAGAAGAAAAATAAAAAAAATAAGGAGGATAAAGGAACAATTATATTAATAAATAATTATTAATGATATATTAATAATGACTGGTGATCAAGACACAAAAAAATTGTCGGTTTAATACAGAGAGGCCATTGTATTCACCTGTGTGCCCCCCTTCATTGCATTAACATCCCTGATATGCTGCAGCTATATATATCTATACATATATATTATATATCTCTTTGTCATTGTTTTATTATTTTATATACTCTGTCCCCTATCCTGCAGACGAATATTTTTGGCACCTGCGTGACGTCACGCAACGAAACAGCTGGTCATTCCTTTCTTATATACCTGTGTCGGCCCCGTCGCCGCCTCACAGTGCAAAGCTTCAAGCAGTTTAAAGTTTAAACACACTTTCACGGTGGGTCTAATGCTATATACAATATACCTCTTCGTCCCACCACATCTTTCACTCCTTATTCGCTTGTATATATGTATATATATTTATTCTTTCTCTTTCGTTTCGACCCGGCGCTTCCGTCACTATAATATACTTCATCACTCCGGCTTATTTCCAATCTGATTTCAATGTTATAAACGACTCCCGGGGTCTTTTAATGTTTTAACTTGACATCGAAACCTCTGCCAACATATATAATATATATAAATAAATGGCCATTTCTCTGCTATGAATTTGTTGGATTATTTATATATGAATATATTTGTTTATTCTTTTTTTTTTTTGATTTAATTTAATATTTGAATATTAAAGTGATTGAATTTATTGAATGATTTTTGATGTGGACAATATAAATAATATGCATTTATACTATATATTATTTATATACAGTGTATATTTATTTAATTTGCCTGGGGGCAACACGAGTACAAGCCGAACATGAAGAGTGTATTATAGTGAACGCGAGAGCGTCAGTGAACACTAACGGAAACAGCTGCTGGTGCGATGCAATGTACTGATGGCGTTCGCGCGCGCCACCGGCCTGTGTGCGAGCTCACTTTAATGTTTCAGGGGTCAAAGAATAATTATCCGTACACGTGTATACGCGCGCGCTTTCATATAGAGTTGAAATTGGAAAAAAATAAATAACTAAATGCCAAAAGAATAAAGTAAAAAAAAATAAAAAATATATAAATCATATCGAGAGAAAATGAAAGGAAGAAAAAAATAAAAGTTTCTTTTCGCCTTTTTCTTTTTTATAAATTATTTAATTTAATATTGTTGATTAATTCATTTGGAGAGTGCGGACATTTTTAAGGACGAGGTACGTATAAGAATATGGGAGAATAAAAAAAAAAAATAATACAGCAAATATAATATAAACACTGAGGAATTACTTATCTTCAAAAACGTGCCACGTATTATTTTAACTCATGCTCTATTCTCTTATCTTTTATAACCTCCTCCAGCTCAGCGATCATTTCTGCTTTTTATTCTCTTTCATCCTGCACTCTCCACTTTTTTTCATCTATACATATGTTTACATGTAGGTATGCATGCATATATATACATACGAATATTATACACTGATATGTTTGCAACAACCATTTCAGTACAAACTTGTGTGTTTCGTCCACGCACAAAGCATAAATTCAATGCATTCCAAGAATATATGTATATATAGTTGTTCTAAAGGAGAAAAAAAAAATATTAAAAGAAAAAAAGAACCCATAGCTAAGCAATCCAAAAATACACAACGAACTTATCTTCGTATACTCCACATCCTATTTCTGTATCTTAGAGGTAAAATAATCGTAACTTATTTATTTTTATAAACTTAAATAAAACAAGGTTTCAAATAATTCTCAATCTCTATATTGAATTATATCTTATCCGTTATATATTTTTCAAAATATATTCAACATTATCCGAATTTAATAAATAGTAAACAAAATTCCCTTCATCCTAATCAAACAATCCAAACTTTCAATAAGAACTTTAATTAAATTCAATCTATCAAATTAATCGGAAAGTAATGTCATTTTTGCGTATATATATTGTTATTTATTTTGTTAAATAAACAATTATTTTCGATCCAATATTAAAAATTAATAAATTAAATTGTAAAAAGTTAAAGTTAACATTATTGTTCATTGTATGTATTATTCAAAGTAAATTAAATAGCTCTTGTCTCTTATAAATATTTTTTTCTTATATTTCCACCCGCGCCAAATTAAATAATTATTTTCATTTCACTCTAAACAATGAAAAAAAAAAATATCTATATTAATATTTGTTGTATAAAATTAAAAAAAAAAACAAATACATCAAAGAATATATATAAAAGAGGTTATAGAGCTCGTGATTTCGGTATACATTGAACCTCTTATACACAATATCTTGACGAGTCCCTACTTCCACACGACGATACTCGCCACTTGGTCGTCGTTTTTCCCCTGCTCTCACACTACCACACAGATACCGTTGGCCAAGCTATATGTATATATTAATCTCCCTTATTCCCTCACTTCACCTTCCTTACCAACTCACCCATCTATCGGAACGCTCATGTACATATACATAAACACACACATAACCTTCCCGTGTCCCCGCTATCGCGCGCGTCCAACCGCGTCGCGCACACGCCGAGGTTTCACTCGTGCATATACCACATTACAACGGGCTATTCGCCTTCTCTATATATACGTGTAGTTGCGCCGACGGTTCATGGCAAAACTACAGTTAATTCACTCGACAACCAGGCAGATTTGAGTCACCCAAACGGACTTCAAAGCGCTGCCACTTTTCTATTAGAAACTTTTTTTTTTTTTGTTTCATCTGCACCATACTCTATTATATACTGTATATTTATTTATTTTATTTTATATATTATTATTATTATTCTCATCTTTACTGGCTTTATTTAGCTTATTCGATTATATTTTATTGCTAATATGTAGACAGAATAATAATTTTTATCAAAAGTAGTCCATTAGAATTTCAACCACTATCGATAAATTATATACGCAGTTAATTTATATATTATACTTTATATAAAAATGAGTACATTGATATATTAATTATATATGTATATATGTTATTTACAGCTTTATGTGTATATATATATATATATATAATATACATTGTATATAATACGTCTTCCGTGCCCAACTTGGATCGACTCTTTTATTGTCGATTACATCAAGGACATATCAGAGAGTTGCGAAGAAAAAGATGAAGAATAAAAATAATCATAAAACAATCAAAGTATATTACATGAGTATACACATTTATACACATGTGTGTACACTAATTATTCAAACGTGATTGAATAATTTATGTCGTTATCGACGACAAACACCCACATATATATATACACAATACATAATACAGAGTATATTCCATTATCAAAATCAATGACATCTCCATTCAAATCATATTTCGAAATATATATTTTGTTTTATTTGTACATCAGGTACATATATATTGCTACAAAAATAATTATCATACTCATGATGAGTCTATACTCTCATACATTTTTGTTTATTATCTTTCTCTCCCTGCTATATATATGTACCTATATGCGTGTGTATTATATACTATTTACTGGTTGATTTCACTATATTCCATCAAGCATTATGGACGCGGTTATATAGTCTGCTTGTTTATATACAATGTATCCCTTCACTGACGTACGTATAACGATACAGACGTGTACAATTTTCCAAGGTTATATAGTCTGATGCCTGTTAACGACCCTCGAACGTCGCGTATAGTGTCAAAATAAAGTGTCCAAGTTTATTATTTATTTATTATACATAACATAATATATAATACAATACTCATATATATCCATTTATTTTTTTTTTCTCTTCATTCTGTATGTATATAAATTCTTTCAACTGATTAACTTCAAACTATGAAAAGAAATATTGACGATTATAATTACAAAGCATTGTCTAGTTTTCTGATATATGGTATATTAACACTTGTGAATATACGCAATGGATTATATTACTTATTATTTTTATTATTATTACTATTAATATTATTATTATCGCTTCATTGGCGTATAGTATATTTTAATATCGTATTTATATTATAATATGTTGCTTGTATACTATATTAATATTATATATGTACACGAGTGTATTTTTTTTTCTATTGCAATAATATAAAAGGTGAAGCAAATATGCGCTGATTTCGCTTTTCCGCCCTCCGTTTTCTTCATCCACAACGTCGTATACTGACAACTATAAATATACATATATATCTACCGTATATATAAATGTATGTATGATGATATGACGACGAAGAGACCTGCACTGTCGCACCAATGACAGTATACGACGATGTCGACCCTACTTTTCGTTGGCTGGCCTAGAAACCCACTTTTGCGTTCGTATTAAAAGCGAAATCAACGGGTTACCTCATTGCCGCTGCCAATTTCCCAGACTGATCATCACGTCATACAACATTATACTGTCTAATATATATTTTAATTCGTTATATTGATCAATATATTCAAATTATTCCATCAGCCATTTCACTCATTAGATAATAATAATAATAATAATAATAATAATAATAATTAATCGATGAATAAGTAAAAATAATATTCATAAATTTGAATACATGTTTAAGAGATGTTATATTTTTTTTACGTTACAATCTTTTTATTTTTATTTCTCACCGAGAGTATATTTGTGTATTGAATAATTTTGTACAGATATGTATATGTATATATTTATATATATTCACTTGTGCGGACATTGGGAGGGGTGTGTTGAGGAGGTTGGAGGAGATATCGATCGTTGGCTTCCGCTTGGCCGCAGAACGGACAAAACGTCGCGCCGAATTATCCTTTAATCACTTGGATCAAATTTCAATTTGATAATATACTCATCCATTTACTCGAAACAATAATATTTCAAGTTCACTATATATATATATCCCTTTATTATACGATCATAAATATAATTATAATGAATAATAAATAATATTAATAAATATAATTGCTGTATAGAATTTAAAAAAAATTTATTTTGTCATTTTATCACTGTATCATATTTTACTCTATGTACATTTGTGATTTATTAAATAAAACGTTGTAATGGGAGAATTTTAATGCTCTTATAAATATGTATAACATGTGTGTATATGTATATTGATGTATAGATATAGTGATGAATGATGATAATGAAAAGCTGGTGGAAAAATGAGAAGCGCGATTATGCGATGTTGAGAGAATATAAACTATATAAAGAGTAGGGGATATATATATTTGCAACGACGGTGCAAGAGAAATACCAATAGTCCTAGGTAGAATAAGAGTGAATGAGAGAGAGGGAATAAGACACGAAAATCACCGAAGCTATACGGACAATCACGAATACGGAATCGATGCGAGAGTGGATAGCGGAGCGGAGTCTCATGCCGACAATGCGTTTCGTCTGTTTAGAAAATTAACGCTAGGCGGCCCCACTAACTACGCGATTATATCGCATTTCACACCGCACACACAATAGAACATTTACACTGATGTATATATACATACATACACACATAAATGCGACTAAATATTTATGTATATATAGACATGAATCCGTATGGTTATATTTAAATGCTTCAAAAATTTTTTGGATTTAATTTCGATTATATAGATTTTTTTTGTCATTAATTGTATATATATATATATATAATGAAATTAATGCTCTAGATAGTTTTTAAATAATTTTGAATAAGTTGAGTGTGTAAGAAAAATAGTTATGTCGTTTATTTATTATTTATTGTTATATGTTTATTATTTCACGATTTATTTATTAGATTTATTAAATCCTCGAAAAAAAATGGCTTTTAAAAAACTATATGATGATTAATAATATGAGAATTAATAGTATTAGTTTAAATAGACATTGGAAAAAATTATATATATAGAGAAAAATTAAAAGAGAATAAAAAAAGAAATTTCAATAAATTAATAAAAGTAAATACATTATTGAAATAATGATAATATTATTATTTATATACACAAATTCATAGAGTAATATATTGTGTATAGATATTTTCATGTTACATACATAATGTAGAGACTGTATATGGCTGATGTGATTTTATATACCTACACGCATTGGTTCATTGATTGCCCACAATGTTTGTGCTTGTTTGCTTTACTAAATTTAGCCGGTATGACACGTTAAGAGTATATATATATATACAGATGAAGAAGATGACAAAAAAGTCATATAAATATTAATAAATACATTAATTTGATTTCTCATTTTCCCCAATAATTATTTATTAATCGTTTATGTTTGCATATTTTTATATAACCCGAATCAAGTGGATGAATTTTATATAAGCAATAGTGTATAATACATATCGTCTCTTTTTTCACTCTCGTGATTAAAAAGAATAATAAACTTTATATATTAATAAGCGAGGATAAAGTAGGAGGGGAAAAGAGAGTGTTTGAGTCAACCTCGAGGTCTTATCGGTCGCCCAAAATGACGTGGTGATTAAATAACGTTAATTTACTTCACATTATACATCGTTGAAAGCGCATTGACGACAATAAAATTCTTCAGGAAAATTTAATCATTATATATAGTGAATATATATGTTTATTTATAACAAAAAATTGGAAAATTGTATAAATATTATAATCTAAATTTAATTTATAGAGTGCGATAAGTTGTAATAAATGTTTAAAATGTTTTAGAAATTATATTATGTTGAAATAAATCAACTTATGCTTGATTTAGATGAACAAAAACACAAATAAAGTCAGTGAAAGGTTTGTAAATATATATATTCTTTGCTGAAGAGAATCTAAACCGGAAAACTTATTTAATTTATTATTATATTTCGCTTTCTTTTTTTTCCCCTTTTTTTTTGTTAGTTTTTTAATCATTATTGTCATCTCTTCGATCATTCAATATTAGAGCTGTTTACAGTATTATCATTACAGTAATAATTGTAAGCAATACAGAAAAAAAAAGAAAAAAAATATACAAGAATTTTTTTTCTTTATGACGATTCTGTTTTACCGACTGCAGGTATATCATACGACGATTGATTTCTATTTTTTTTTTTAATTTAAACTTTTTTTTATGTTATTTTGTCTCGTTGATTTTTTTCTTCTCTCAGATACTTGTTCATAAATTTTTTCTTCATCCTCCTCTCTCTTCAATCTCAACTCATCTCACTCCTCATCGTTTCGTAAGTACAATTTAGCGCGTTCCGGACGCATAAACACAGACGTATATAATACAAAACGACCTTGAGGTATTTGTACATGTATACATATATATATTTTACGTCTCCGTGTCGCGCAGTTCCGGCATTTTGAAATTCATTCGCGTTATCAAATAAAATATATAATAATAAAAATCATCCAGCGGTAAAAAAATTATTTCATTCTCAATTACCCAATTATTAATTGATAGATCATCATGACAATTAAAAAAATAAATGAGGAAATAATATAAATACATCCTATAATAATCGAATAAATAAAAAAAAAAAAATTTTAATATATTTAAAAGAAGCAAAGAGAAAGTAGAAAAAAAAAAAATTGGAGAAAGATTAAATATAGACTAAATTCTATTTATAGTATTAATAATCTTCTATATATAAAAATATTAGAAATTAATACTGCATAAAAGCACACAGAGCAATATGATAGACTGCTTGATGTGAATATAAGCCAAAAAGACTTGATATATTTGCTATACTGTTTGCCTGCAGTGTAATGGAAGTGGTAAATAGCCTTGTCAGGCTCTACTTTCTATTACGTCAGGGCCTACTACGAGGATGAGGCCTTCGTAGGACGGCAATGGTGGCCATATTTAATACATATATATACATACATTTTATATACATATAGTATGTGATAGTGTCCCAACGTAAATTGTTTTGTTATTACGAAAACCAACAGTAGTAGTTGCTGTTGTGATTCCCTTTCGAAAGAGGTCGACCTGTCCCCCGCTGATTTCTTTTGTCTTTCCTCACAATAGACCTCGTCGTCGTCGTCGTCGTCATCGTTGAAATAATGAAAAATTAAATAAAATAAAATTCAACGCATTTACACTCTCACTTTCTCCATTTCACTAATTTTAACTCTTCATGGAATTTTATTTATTAATCACTCAAACTAAAATTTCTGTTTGTTTTGTTTTTTTTTTTAATTCTATAATTTTTATTTTGTGAATTGGTTTCTTTTAATTTTTTTTATTTTATGTTTCTTTGTTAGTGAACCAAACACTACTGCTTTCATGGTAAATTTATTATGGTTTCATTACGAGTAATGTTATGTATAGAATATAATATTATATGGATATATATATTTGTGTATATTGATTATAAGGTAATATCGACTTTTCTCTCATCATGTGTTTTGGTTGTATACATATGTACTTTCTCGTGTTGAAAATAGAGAAATGGGAATTTTTATAACTAGAATAAAATTATATTGAGGGCACGAGAATTTTATTTGGAATATATTATAAGTATAAAAGACAATTATATGCAATAATCTCAGAAAATGTCTCAGAAAAAATATATAAACTCACATTCATTCATATTTATGTATATAAATTAATCTACAGATAATAGAACATTATCAATAACCAGGCGACAAAGAAGCACAAGTAGATTAGATGAATTAATACATAATGAAATATAAAAAATATAAATATATTTGTGCGTATATATAATTGTAGAATGTATGCAATATATATATTTGAAGTTGTGTTAATATTCACGGGCTTATCGAATTTGATCGTTTACCACCATCAAAAGTGAACGAAGATAAGAGAATAATCGATATTATCCCGACGATAATAATAACACTGAATTATTATTGATCGTGGAGAACACACGAAGTATTTGAAAGAAAAAAAAATTGATAATAACCGCATCGTGCACACAATGTATGCATTTATTTATTATTATTGAGAAAATAAATGATGATCATGAAACGAAAAGAAAAATTGTAAAGTTTGAATTTTTGTAAAATTAATTATACGACAAAAGAATTATGAATTTTTTTTTTTTTTAATGAAAGACTAATCACCAGATGGCGAATGTGACTTTTGTTATTTAATCAATATCATTACGATGATAATTATCATTATTATTAGTGAGAGTATTTTATTTTTCTTGCCGTATTACTTTGACTGGATCAGAGCTGAACACAAGTTTAGTGAAAATATTACAACGTCACAATACAGAAACGCCAGGTGATAGACACACAAAACTGTATATTGATATAGACTTTTGACACGAGACAAGAGCTTGAGAATATATAATATTCCAAAGTGAGAGTGTGTATACCAGTAGAGAAATAGAAACGATATTATATGAAGGTTATTATAACTATCAGATGTAAAATATAATAAGTATTTTTCATCAGCTAATATACTTTCGTCATGTAAACATCAGCTTTGATAAAAAAAAAAATTGTTTTCAATAAATTTTATGATGTGTATTTTCAGGGGCATGTGTGTATAAAATTAAAAAATATATTTTTCCTCTTAAAGAACAATTTGGAGTATATTTTTTCCTCTTCACCAATGATATGTAGTGAGACGTGAAAAAAAATTAAAATATTGTAAACTATATTCATACTTATTTTGTACAGTCTTTTTTATTATACAAAAATTTGAAACAAATCGAGTGATAAGAATCAAGTTAAAATATATAAACGCTCTGATCGCCAACTCATACATATTATATATGTACACAAACAAATATATATATATATAGATATATATTTAAAGAACGACCTTCGTTCATATTCGACGTCAAATAACACTATATTCACAAAAGACTCGTTCTCCCTACTTCTAAAGTCTACCTCTCTTATTGTATATTATACTTTCAAAGAAATATAATTTTAATCTGAACGAACAAAAATAATGTTTATGAGAATCAAATTGATACAGTAAATAAATAAATTATATTATAGATATATATTTAATAAAATGAAAAGTAAAATAAAATTATTGAAATAATTAAACGATATGCACTACACGTTAAATATATTTTAAATATTCGTCAACAATTATAAACGAGATTGAATTGAATTAACGTATCACATTCTACTTCATACAGACTTTATACAGACGATGATGAAGACAATGGGTCACACACAGTTCGTTGATCGTTCAGTCGTCGTCGTCATTCTCAGCGTCGCGAAAGAATATAACGCATTATAGACGTCAACAAAAATTCAACAGGTTGTAGAATCAACTCTCAAATATTTATTTATTTACTGCGTAAGTTAATAACTATGTATATATATTCATTACTAATTATTATATGTATGGCTTCAAAAAATTTTCATTTCGCAAACAACAAATACCAAGTATTTATATGAAGAAAAAAAAAATTAGAAAAATATAATTAAAATATAGCTTTTCTTTTTTGCTTAAAAGATGTAATTATGAATCACATAAAATTATAAAAAATTGACTGGCATATAATTATGTTAAGTATTTTTCTCGAAAATTTTGAATGATAATAATATAATGTAATAGTTGTATAGTTTATTTTTCTCTTAATTCGTCAATGTTATCAATAATATCAATATACATTCGACTTGCGCGCGCGTATCTGATGTCGCGATTTCACTCGTTTTCACTTTCCCCCTTTCTTAAACGTATATATATATATATATTAACGAGAAATGAGAAATTAACCGAGGTCAGTACGTCACAAACCATCGATTTTAGTAATATAACAAAAATAAATCCAGCATTTTGACTTTTCCACCCACGCACCCTTATATTAAATAAATGAAAAAAAAATATATCTCTTTGAGGTCATGCAGTAATCTGAGGGGTCATGTCCTTTAGACAAAACTAAAGGACACACAGTGGCAACGTTCGATATTTATGATAAAAAAAAAATCAAGAGGGTTGAAAGTGGATGATTGCGAGCGAGCGCAAAAAAAAAAAAAGTGAGATAGATAAAGACTGGGGAGAGAAAAAAAAAAAAGCCGCACGCGTCGCCCGAATGAAAAAGTTTGAAGAGAAGGAGAGAAAAATTGCGAAGGTCATGCGCTCACCCTCTAGCAGGTGCCAGTCCTCGTCGAGCGAGGCCAGTGCCTGCGCCTGATTGGCCTGCTGTTCAAAGTCGAGCATCCCGTCCAGTGGTGGTGGTGGTGGTGGTGGTGTATGGCGACTGATGATATTCTCCAATAGTCCACTTAGATTGTTTTGCAGAGAAAAAAAATAACAAAAAGTCACCACTTTTTTTTTTTCTTTACTATATGTTTATATATGTATGGTTATTTATAATTATTTCACTACTGTTTTGTGTACTCGATGCACTAGTTTGTATAAAGCAAAGTCTAATGAAATAAGAAATAATAATAATGAAAAAAAAAAAAGAGAGTTGATATTGTTTAATATCAAACTACGCAATGATGCATAAAACTGACCGAGCTTTATCTTTTTCACACAGTCTTTATGTTTATATTGTCTGCGTATATGATACGTAATTATTTTTTAACTTTCGTCTTTATTTTTTTTTCTAAATCGAGCATTGTTCACTGAATAAAAATACAAATTCGTTTTTATTTGACGCGCGCGATTGAACTTTATTCAATCCGTCGCGGCGGCAGTCTCGACAATAACAACAACCGTTACAGCTAACGAGTCTGAGTCTACTTGACTAACTCCTTCTCCACTGCCCACTCTGCCTCTCTCCCACCACTACCGTCCGTTATCCTCCTTTCCACTCCCTCCCGCGGTTACGGCGCACCTGTGCACATTCGAACGTATGACGTTCGTTGTTTAGAAAAAAAATAAAAAGTCCGCATAGAAAAAGAGATGAACAACTTGAATAACGTGATTAAAATATAACTTGAGCCTTATTGAAATTATCAAAAATTAAAATAAAAAACAAATTAATTAATATAACAATTAAATAGATAAAGAAGAATAATTATTCTATTGGTAATTTAATAAGTGATAATTATTTGATAATTTATTCAGTATTAATATAAAAGTCAAATATTACGTCTTTTAATTTTTGAATAAATGGCGCGCGTGCGACAATTTTAAATCGTATAATCGACAACTCGTCGAGAATCATCTGGCGGCGCACGAGACTTGATGTCGATTAATCTCGGGAATACGCGGCAAAGGTCGTTACAATTCTTTGCGCTACTCGACAATACGCGCTATACCGAAGTCTCTCGTGGGCGCTCGTGAAACGTACTCTCTTCACCCTTCCTATCGCTTACACTCGCGCCGTCGCATTCTCTTCTACCTCCCCACTCTATCAGTCTTATACATACTTGAGCCGCCGCGCGCCTCACTTCATGCCTCAGGCGTTCATCCCCACTATTTCTCGCTTCATCATATAATCCACCGCTCACTTCACTTTGCCTGCTTTGCCTTCATCTATACTCTATATATATATACATTATACATATACCGCACTGTCAAGCCGTATTTTGCCTTGCGTTCTCTTCCCACTACACCGACAACCACCCACTATTGTTTGGCGTGTGCCAACTACGTCACAGCTTCGAGTTTTCCCCGATGACGTAAAGCTTATGACGCGAGGAAAAACGTCACTTTGCGCGGGAAATGACAACGGTATTTTTGACATTATACATACTATATATATATATATATATATATATATATGTACAATTGTTCCATTATCATAATTGCAATTTTGTTTATGAATAATCATTATTAAGTTTCTATTCATTCAAACTTATATATTCGCACTGTTTTCCTTCTGTATAATATTAATTTTATTTTCTTTATCAAAAAGTATTGTATGTAATAGATAATAACAGTAGACTGTACTGCAACGTTAAAATGTTTATATATATTTCGTGGACATAAAATCAAGTCCACAAGTGATTTAGCCTATCTAATGAGTTATACCTCTTTTCGTCCCTCTACAGTGACCTCAGTTGCCCTCTCTCGGTCGTTTAACCAATCGCTTTATGTCGCGCACGATCGCCTTCTCGCGTCTCTTCTCTTCTGTGTCGCCTGCGCTGTTTGACCTCGGTTATTTTACTCGCGCTTCGTTATTATAAACTTATCATTCTTTTTTTTTTATTTCATTTCCCCATTACATATTATATTTTGTCATTCGTTAATATATTTACATCAATTATCGTAACCAAATCGTCACGCCAAACATTTTCTTCGTATTATATCATAGAAAAAGTTTATAAATTGATGGTTATAAATTTAAGCAATAGCTAAATTATATATACGCTTATACTAAGAATATTTAACATTGATGCAATGTTGTTTAGTCACAACAATATACATGCTATAATGTACAACATCACAAAATAACTGTGAATGTGTGAGTGTTATGTGTGTACATATCTGCGGCCCCTTCGCTCTTTTTTATTTCGTACTTTTTTTTTTCTTTATATATATATATATATATTCTCTCTCTTTTATACCAAGTCTCTTGTTTTCTCTCCGTCTCACTCTCGTTCATCTACACCAAGTCACCAAACGAGTCTACCTCCCGCCTTTTGTTGCTCTTTCTCCACACAATATGCTGCTGCAATAATTCCCCCTTTAATACTGCGCCGCTGTCTTCGCGCACTCATTCTCTATCCTTAGTTGTATGTGCATTTCATGATCTCGTGCTTGCTCTTTTCTGTCTTCCTACTCTTTTCAAAAATTTTTTTTTTTTCTTCTTCTTTCCTCAGTCCTCACATTGCCGCGAGTACATTTACTTGCCGCAGTCCAACCGTATATATACATATACACATGTATATCTTATATTATTATGTATATACATATGTATATACCTCTTTGCTGAGTCTCTCTCGCTACGGTTAATAAGTAGCTTCCTTCTACCATCGCAATCCTTTGCTTGAGCGCCGGAGTCTCATTCTCTGCGTTGCAATCATAATCACCAGATACATTCCATTAACTAAAATACACCTTATCATCATTATCATTATTATTAATATTCTATTGCAACAATATAATATTATTATAATTCCAGATTTATCAATTGTCAATTGATACATGTATAAAAATAATATTTATATGTACATATTGAGCAAAAACAATTGAAATTAAATATATTACGTATTGACTATATGTTAACATAAGTTTTAAATCTATCCAATAAATTTATAATGTATATACATGAAAATTTATAGAGGGTGAAAGTATAATACAATAAATAGAATCTTATCTGTTTGTATCAGCTGTTAATATAACACATCAGCGACAAATATAATTCCTATCAATATTGCCATTTAACAAAAGCAGTATCGCGATTTAATATTAAATTATTAAAGATAAAATGACATACATCAAGGATATATAATAATCAATATTATAAATGCGTAATATATTTAAAATTAAGGTATAATATATTCAGATTATATTTTATTGCGTGCAAAAAAAAAAAAAAAAAAAAAAAAATTGAGTGGACAAAAATCGCAAGAAGCCACATCGTATATGTGCTATATCGTTTTCATACATTTCCCCCCATTGTTCGTTCACTCATCGCCGTCAACGCGCCATCTCATACGGCCCTGGTGGCTCGCGCGCATCGTCTTTTGTCCTCGCATCCCGTTTCTCCCACTTTATATATATATATATATATATAATAATATAATAATACCATATACATACATAATACATAGATATATATATCTACATATATAAAGAGTACACTGTAGAGAGTGTATGTTCGTTTGTCGAACTCTCCTCTCACCTTCGCCACTGGTCGCCCATCGGCCGCCGCGCGCACTCCTGCTACGCGTCGTCATCCCTGTTTCGTTCCTGATGGCGCGTGCCCCTCCGCGCCTCACTCAGTCGTTTGGCAATCGGTCTTTCTCCCTTCTATTCGCCCGAAGTCACTGTCACTGTCGCGCCAACCATAATATATACATTTCGTATATATGTATTCCATTCGTACCCCTCTCATACTCGCCCCCGCTTTTGTGGCCGCGCGCGCACATACCATATCCCAGATGCTCCACGGTTCCGTTCTTTTTATCCCACTTTTCTGCCCGCCCGAAGCTTCGCCGATGACGCACGAAACACGTCTCTACTTCAATTCTCACTAACACATATATATATCTATACATATGAGTATATGTATATGTATACAAGAATATCGTGCAACCAAGTCCCTTTACCTCTACGGATTATCGAATGAAACATGAGGATTTTGGGATGTAAAGCATGCCAATATTATGATGATACTGTGCACTTTTATAATACGTTACTATAATATTATAATATACATTATAACATTATATGTATAGAATAGTAAATAGGTATGTATTATATCTATACGAATGATTATCATTGGTAATGCATATTTTGTTAGATTTAATATTGAAGATTATGTAAAGATATTTGTATTTTATTTATGAAGCAATCAAAAATGTGAATTAATAATGTTAAAGTCTCAAATCATCATCATAGTTTTGAGTATTTGTATAGTTTAGATACAATGTGTTTATTGACGTGATTGTACATGCGTCAAATTGATTAGTGAAAGTTTTCGATTTTTTTTTTTAATTTTTTATGATAGTTTGACTCATTATTGATACAACTGGCGTAGACGATTGTGATGATAAAGAGCATACGTGTATATATATTTTGCTAGTTTTTTTTTTTTTTTTTAATGTATATGATAGTAAAATCTTTGGTATTTAACTATTTCAAGTGGATCACGGTAGGTTGCAACATAGTTAAGAGACGTAATTGCGCGCGAATGAGAGAGAGTGAGAGATAGAGAGATAGAAATATGAAATTACACAGAAAGAGAACGGATGATAATGAGAAGTTAGGCATAGTGAATATTACCAGTTTGCATTTCCGGGAGTTCAGTGAGGTTGGGTCAACACTACATTGCGCCGATATATATATTATAAATGTATGTATAGTAATAAGTTAGTATATAATACTGTCTTACAGTCCATTTTGGTACATACTTCGATAATTATTATCATATCTATTATACTACAAAGGCACTTATACTTATACATATATGTATATGTACATATAGTTGTGCAGATAAATTAAATATGTCTAGAATTTCATTTATAATAAATTCATTTTACCTTTTTTTCTCATATTTATAAATCTACTTTTACATACGTATATTGCAAGAACATGATTTTATACCTATCAATTTGATTATAGAATATTATTTATTATGATTATCATGTATATAGTATAATAGTTGTATATCTGTGTATCGATCAAACATACGTCGTGTCATTGTCGTCAGCTGTCAGATTAAATATCATGGCATGTTTGCAGATGGTGCTTGTTGCGCCACCAGGCTCGTGTCTACTCTTTTTTACAGATTGGTAAATGAATTCCATGAATTAATCACGCATTTATGTGTGAACAATACACTACATAATGCTTATATACAATTTAGAGGGTGAATTGAAAATTAATTATAAGAATAAATGCTTGTTTTTACTATGTAATTCTTTGAGTTAATCGAATGAAACCACTTTGACTTCACTGTGAGTCACATAGTGGAAATTTGTGATAAATTTATAGGTTATAGCTGTATTGTGAATTGAGAATATATATTTGATTAATTTGAGGGAGGGAGTTAATCGGAGAATTGATGCAATGTTGTAAAAGCAGAAAAACATGGATAAATGATGATAGATGTAATTTGTTATATTAATGCTAAATTCCGTCGCAAGATAGCGTTACCTTTTGACTATGAATTTTGATGCGCGCGCATTGCTACTTTCGGTTGGAAAAAACAGCTACATAACCTATCTCAATCAATTCTGAAATTAATAATACTTTGCACGCGTACGTTTTTTCTTCATTAATTAATTGATAAAATTAAGATGTATGCTGCAAGACATACATTGTCCTGTATCGTCAGGGGTTTTGCTGTTGCTGCTAAAGACATTAGTCATTTAGTCCAGGTAATGAATTTTCATCTAAGATGTAAATTTTTTTTGTTTATATATGTGTATAGTTATTATTTATAATACCGGTATACATTATATTCCATCTTGTTTAATTGTTTATGGTATTAACTTGTATTATTTTCCTATTATTAACCATATTTTTTTGTTTAAAGAAAAATAAAGTGGTTGTATTCATGAAGGGTGTACCAGAAGCACCAAAATGTGGATTTAGCAATGCTGTTGCACAAATATTGAGAATGCACGGAGTTGAATATGACTCACATGATGTACTTGAGAATGAGGAACTTCGACAAGGTATAATAATAATAATTAGCAATTTATTTAAATTTTCTGAATATCATTGTGCAGTATAAAAATATTTTCATACAAAGTTTTAACATGAATTTGAATGAGAGTGTATTAATATTTATTTAATAATATATTTTAGGTATAAAAGATTTTTCCAATTGGCCGACAATACCTCAAGTTTTTATAAATGGTGAATTTGTTGGTGGATGTGATATTCTTTTACAAATGCATCAAAATGGTGAGCTCGTGACAGAGTTGGAAAAAATTGGTATCAAAAGTGCATTATTAGAGACCAAATCAGAATAAGTCAGCCAATTTATTCACGGTGTGTAAATATTTTCGGTAAATACCGCTAGACTATTTGTTCATTATATTAATAATAATATTTAAATTTGTTGATTAATTAAATCGATGAATTTCATTTCGTAATTGATATTGTGAAAAAATAATCAATCATTGCATTTTTTGCAAATCCTTCCTGAGAATTTTTCCAGCTCGACTTTTTGGTATAACATCGATGAAGACAACTTTTCCCAATTGTTTATATTTAGCGACTTGTTTTGCGACAAAATCTTTGATTTCTTGCTCATTTATTTTCACATTTGGCTTTGCCACAACAAATGCCTTCGGTACTTCACCATATCGCTCGTGCGGTACACCAATCACCGCTGCATCCGCAACGTTTTCATGTCCCTGAATTATATCTTCAAGTTCTGCAGGTGATACCTGATGCCCTTGAACTTTAATTAGCTCCTTCAATCGTCCATTAATATGCAAATAACCTTGGAAAAAAATTACACAATTTTTAGATTTATTCAGTTAAAAACTCCGGATTAAAAGACTGAATTGTAAATTTTAGGTTTACCATTTTTATCAAATGAACCCAAGTCACCGGTTTTAAGCCAATCATCTTCAAAACAATCAGCAGTGGCCTTTTGATTATTATAATAACCCTTCATTACATGAGGACCACGTACAAATATTTCTCCAACCTCATTCAATCCTAAATTTTTTCCCATATTATTGTCGTTACATCCAACAATTCGAACATGACAATTCGGAACTAAATATCCCACAGTTTCCAATGGCGCTCCTTTACTTTTAGACACCACTGGAGAAGTTTCAGTCATTCCATATCTATAAAATTCAGAACATTTATCGAATTCAGCGCAAGTTTGTACAGTCAATAATAATTAATTTTGTTTTAGTTTAATTTTTATTCTATTTTTACCCTTGAAGAAAAGCCATTTCGATTTGAATGCGTGCAAAGAACTTGGAAAGAACTTCACTGCCAATGGGTGCTGCTCCACTCATTGTCAATTTAACACTTTCCATATGACGTTTCTTAAATCTTTCATCGTTTATCATTAATTGATACACCGGTGGTGCAGCATAAAAAAGTGTAGTACGATTTTTTTCCAATACTTCTAACAACGCATTAGAAGAAAATTGTGGCATACATATAAGTTTATCTCCACGACTAATTAAATCATAAAATAATATTGTGAGGCAAGAATAAAAAATCATTCATAAATAAAAAATACAATAAATAAATAACTAAAAAAAAATGGGAAATAATAATATACCCCAAGTGATTGCATAAACACACTATCAGACCGTAAATGTGATAAAGCGGTAGGAAAATTGGTACAATTTCTTGATCAATTCCAATGGCTGATTCCGTAATTAATTCTTTCACATTTTGTTGAAGTATATTTACAACAACATTCCTGTCGAATGAAATATATAATGGATGTATTAATTAGCATGAAATTTTTTTATTCAGTGATGGCAATCATAACAGACCGATGAGTTAACTCAACGCCTTTGGGTAGACCGGTTGTGCCACTAGAATATGGTAAAAAAAATGTATCACAATCGGCACTACGTTCAGTTTTTTCTCCAGCATTTTCAAATTCTTCAATGTCATCAGACATTAATTCATTGAAATGAATTACGTCAGACGATGGCATTGAACTTCCATCATTGATAACAATTATTGGCAAACGAATTGTTGGAATTTCTAAAATACTTTTAGCAACAATTGGATATTTATCCGGTACTGTTATAACAGCTGCTGTTTCAGAGTTTGCCAATTGCTTTTTTATTTCTTCAACCGTGTAAATAGGATTTATTAAAGTTAGCTGTAAATGCAATCGTTGCCATCATTTGATGAGGAGTTAGTGAGAGAAATGAATGTATGGATAAGAAAAATAAAGTGGAAAATAATTATATATACTTTCAAACCAGCTTCGCTCGCTCCCATTACTACAATCGCGTACTCGGGAATGTTTGGTGCTATAATAGCAATAGTATCACCAGGTCGAAGGTTACTTTTTCTCAATGACGTTGCAAGTCTTCCGCATAATCTTCTTAACTGACCGTAGTTGTATGATCTACCAGTAATTGAACACACCTTTAACAATAATGCAAGTTATTGTCATCAATTATTACACATCAATGCAATCATTAATCATCAAATATTAATTTTTAATATTATAGTTTTTTAAATATAAATATAAATATGTATATATACCACTGCTGTTTTATCTGACCATTTATCAATATTTTCCCAGACATATTCGTGCAGGTACATTTTTTTTTCTTCAATATCAGGTATAAAACTTTTATAAATATTATTTTCTTCCACAAATGATCCAGTTAATTTTGGATAACTCTCATAATTCGAATTTTTTCGTGTTTGATAAAGTTTAGTTGTATTTTTACCCAAATGTTTGTTGACAAGTCTGTCAGGTATTGTTTGATCGAATATCGGGATCGAGAAACAATTAAATTTATTATTGTTTAAAAAAATTCGACGAGTAATATTTAAACGCGACATTTTTCACTTTATTGTTGAGTTTTATTTCTCTTTGTTGTGCAAGTTGGACTATATAATGACGCTGTCAACAGTAATGAATGTAATAATATCAATACGATTCCTACATATGCATATGTACATACCTTTACATATATCTAATAATATTCTAAAAGAATATAAATTGTAAATACTATGTATCCGTGATTATAATCCAACATAATAACATGAACAACATGTAGATGTCACTACACATCTCGAATCATAATTGTTTGATATTAAATCTCGTTATATAATATTAAAAAAAATTATATTCTGATAAATAAATTAGAATTATCACAGGTCAAAAGTTTCTTCACTCTGGCAACATTGCATCCAACATTGATAAGAATAAATATAAATATAAAAGTACTTTTTATTCTTTAAATGAATAAGATGAATTTTTATTTTATATTTCAACGACATCTGCATTTTATTCAGTCATATATTTTACGAATAGATTTGATCTGAATATTGTTGATGGCATTGTTAAATTCAACTACATACTCCCATATAGCCCTGGGAGTCATCAGTCACTTCTATACATTCATGACTAATTAGTATAGATCCGTTTGGTGGTTACAACATTAGTGTGCTGATATACACAATTTCACAATTATTCCTCTGGTATGAACAGTAAAATAATCCAGTGTCCAAGCAAACAAATATCCATGAAAGTTCAACTCTAAATATACACATGTATTTGTATATGTATGAAATATATATTTAAATAATATATACATACATATATACACATTTGTTTTGTGTATATTAATCCTGGAATTACATTTGTAACACCATAAATTTATCAACGCAATAACCATCAATCAAATGACACAAATAATTATCACAAAATGTTGATAATTTTCTTCGACAAACTAATTGATTCATATAAATTATTATATTGATAAAATTTTATTAATAAATGAAGAAATAAATAAAATACAATACGAATTATAAGAATTTAAAATCATTATCAGAAAGTAAATAGTACAGACTTCCTCCGAGGACGTTCCAATTTTTTTTTCTCTTTTTTTTCTTACCCTCTCTAACATTAAACAAATCTACCACTATTGCCAGTATAGTATATAGTCTTATTATATTTCTTCTCGTCGAAGGTCGAGGTTAACAATAACATTACACTGGGACCTTAAGGACGTGTCACGCGATTGCACAATTTTCTTGTGGCACGTCTCGTAGTGACGTGTATAGTGCTTTATCCCATGGATTCTCTGTTTGAAATATTGTTTTTTATTTTATTTTTTTTCTTCTTTAAGAGACACAACAAAATATGCAACTCGTGTGTACATACATATATGAATATATCCTATTCAGACATACCACATAATATACATACATGTATGTATATATTAAATACTGAAAAATGTGTAATGTTGAATATTTTGATTTATCTGTACGTTGAATGCGGAAACTTGAAATTATACACATGTATATATGTATAATATAGAGTTTTGAGATTTGCGTGTGGGAGTTTATGAAAAAAAATCATGAATATATATAAATATATACTTGTACATATGTATATAAGTTTCAGTGACTAATATAAAAAGCCTTGATCTATATTATTCTTATTACTTTATTATTATTTTTTTTTTTTTATGTTCTTAAGTAACGTGTGTCTATATGTATAGTTTATTTGAATATATATACAAAATAACTATTACTAAAGTGTGTTATGGGTATATAAAAATGATGTATGTGAAATGGTCACGCATTTTAAAATTAATTATTAGACTTATATTAATATAAATAATTATATAACATGAATTTTATTTATGTTTTAAAATTTTTATTAGATATAAAAGTTAGATTTATATTAGAAATAATTTTCAAGTTGAGTTTTGTATTTATTTTTAATGGTATGTAATTGCTGAATAATTTTCCAATTCATGGGAAATTGCCGCAGCATTATCGTCTTTACACGACTTAGCTCTAGCGTCAATTTAGTAATAGGTCTGGTTTATGTATTTGAAACGATGATCAGCCTGTGTATTATTATGTATATAAATATAATATGTACATATGTAAGAGATGTATGTATATTTGTATATAAATATAAAAGGGGAAATTCTCTTATAATTTAATTTTTGATGATACCAGTAATACTGAAACATCAGTATAATGTCATTTCCATTTCAAATAAGTAATATTCTCTTTCCGCACTCTTTCTCTTTAATTTTTATCTCCTTTTTTCTGCACCCGCATTTGTTACTCTTATTTTATTACATAAATCACATCATGTGAGTCGTTGATTTTTAAAATTGCTATATAATTTCATCGCTTACACATCAAAAAGTCATTTATAAATTATTAAAATTATTTTTACATTCTACTAAAATAAATTAATAAACAAAAAAAAAAAAATAATCTCAATATTTTTATCCCTTTATTTAAAATGTATACTTAAAAAAAAAAATCTAGGGAGAAAAGTTATATATATTTTTTGTTGCATTAAAATTTATTTTTTAGAGTTAGTGAAAATTTTTTTTTCTCCTTTGATACTTTTTATGAGATAAATATATTAACTCTACTCCGATCATTAAATCTTCAATGATGAATATTCATTATTCAGTATTGCATTTTTTATATATATACATATATAAAAAAAAAAAGAATAAATAAATGCCTGAGCTCAGTGACTGAGAATGAGACAAATGGGAGAATATACAATGAAGAAGATGCGGGATCTTTTGGGTTGTAACAGTGGGAGAAGAGTCCCCGCGCGTATTTTAAAAAAAGTGGGAGAAGTCATTGCGACACGTATACATACATACATGCATATCGTACACGATGGGGGTTAGTGGGGTTGGAAAGCATCAGTAGCAACGATGGAGTAGGGGATTTAGTCGGCGAGGTGGCGCCCTCCCTCATACCTTCGATCGACGCTGTCGCGCCTTCTATCGTTCACTGCTTTTGCCTTCTTCTTCCATCCATACACACACACACACACACACACACGTTTATAAACCACCCCATATCAGTTATGTCCATTTGTGCTTTCGCGCAGGGGGCTGCTCAATGCTCATGCTCAAGTGTTCAGTAGTCAGCGAAACGGCGGGCCAGACAGTTGTAGAGGGGCAAAGAATTCAAGTTTTGTCAAAGCAGACACAGGCGGCCTTTTTTTTCCGCTCTCACTTAGAGCGTGGTGTGTACATAGATATATATATATTTATATAAATATATATATATATATCTTGGAAAATTACATTGAGGTGATACGAAGGGCGGATTGTTCCAAGACGCGCACAATCAGGTGAGAATTAATTTATTCAAAGAATTAAATTTTATTTTTCTATTATATTTTGTTTGTTTGATATTTTTGATTATTTATTTTGGTGAAATTTTTTTGTTTACACAGGTTAAAGTGTTTATTTATTTTTTTTTATTTTTAGATGATAATTAAAAATTATTATTTATGTATGAATTGAATTGATGATTGTGATTAGAGTTGAGCGAGGACCTCAATTGGACTGGTATAAATCGATCAAGTGACTTGGCGAGGATCGAAAAAATCGATTGGATATGTGTATGTTTCAAGAGGGGATGGATAAACGACGATGACGAGCACATCGATATGTATATATATGTATGTGTGGTGTCCTGACTTGGTTTTGACGATGTCGTTGTCGTTGTCATTGTCGTGGGGAGGAAGGTGATACTTTTTCTTGTTCATATGTGAGATGTCAAAACAAAAAGACCAAGGGGGAAAGGGTATTGCTATGTATTTAGAGAATGACACATTTGAGTTGGGAAAGATGGACCAAGGGAATAGATGTGAGGAGGTGAAGGGAAAAAAAATTGAGGGTGGAAAAAAAAATTATGAGATGGAGAGTAGTATAATGTGAACGATACTGAATTCTTGTGAAAAGCTTTTGTGTCGTTCTTTTGATCGTTTTTACAAGAGGACAAAGCTAAAAGTCACTTTATATTTTTACAATTTTTCTTTTTTCTTTTTAAAATTTTTTTTTTTTGATGGAATTTTTTCATTACTGTATAACGTCGAACACGTGTCTAATACAATTCAGATATTTATGTGCGTGTACATTTATTGTCTGTATGTATAGTGAAATAATTTTATTCTCTTACTCATCTTTGTTGTAAAATGAATATTTTACAAATAACACAAGTTGTTTATTTGATGTTTTCCCCCTGATTAGAAATGTGTATTATGATTTAAATGACACGCGTGAAGTAATGCTCATGCGATTAACTAATTTTCAAGCGATAGCACCCGCTTCGACTATTTAATTAATTTTCTCATGTATGTAGGACATTGGCGGAAGCGAAGAGACGACACAGAGAGAGAGGATGAGATATATAACAAAGGAAATAATGTGACAGAGGGTCTTACAACTGCTTACAGTTAAATACAAAAAGATTTATGGCAGAAATGAATACATATAAAATGTGATTTTGGGAAATTCAATATTCCCTGCCAACGGTATTTTATTTCTTTTTTATTTTCAATACATATATATATATTTTTCTTTTTGATATACATATCATCAATTCTTCATAACATTGTGACGGAATTTAATATTTTTTTTTTGTCTTATACATTTTTATTTATTTTCTGTTTTTATTTCAACATCGAAAAAACTAAAGAGGTCAACGAGCAAACGAACAGAATGAAAAACTGAGGCAGTGAGAATGCACAACATAAATTTTGCTATTCCACTCACAGATCAATTGGAAAAAAAAAAATAAATAAATAAAATAAAACGAAAAAAGAAACATTGAAAAAATAAAAAAGAAATTAAAATGAATTTAATTAAATAAATTCGATAAAACGTATTTTATGATATTAAACAGTTGAATATTTTCTGATACTTTGATTTACACAACATACAACATACAACCACCGTAATGGATGTTATGTATTGAAGGGATGGAGGTTAACATCACATAGATGTGGAGTGGTGGTTGCACAGTGTGGATACGAAAGATCAGAGAAATACTAAAAATAAAAAAGCGACAGTTATATAAAGTCATGTAGTGCCAAAGATCAACTGAGACAAAACCAAGAAAAAGAAGCAAAAAAAATAAAATAAAATAAAATCGTACACGAAAATGACTGGCGCTTTGGTGCTCGTTAGGTCGCAGTGGCTTGTACGTCACACCGAGGAATCGAGGTAACCTACTCTTTGGCCAAACGGGGGCTCTTGCCCCAACAAACGCCTAGACATATCCCCCAGTAACCAACCCCCTTTTGATGCCACTGGTTTTTACCCTGAGAAGAGGCGGGTACTGAATAAACATACATATGTATATGTATATATGTGTGTTTGGGGGTGTTTGTGGGATGGAAAGAGTGTGTGGTAGTGGTACACGAGAAGAGAATAGCGATCGACGACTTCGACGGCGGCACAAACTTTGGCCCACAAACACACAGAGGGAGAGCGAGAGTTGTTGCCACAATCGTTACTCTAAATCCACACATACAAATACTTTTATATATTTATATATTTATATATAAGGCAGTTCTTAAATATTTTTTCTGTGCCTTATTTCACGATCAATTTCCAATGCCAGCCATTTCTATTCATATACCACATCGTGTCCTTTTTGATATAAATATAAAAAATTGACTTTTTATATTATGTAGGTAGATATTTATTTTTTTTATATTTTTTTTTATGGTGTTTTTTTTTTTTGTGGATTATATAAATATAGTAAAATTAATTGAAAGCTTGCTTTGGTGAATTTTTTTAATTATAATCAGGAAACTCTTGATAGAGTTCAGGATTTAATTATTTACTGAAAAAAGGAATGTTAGTAATTGATGTGTTATATTAATAGTTAATATGATGTATTGAATTTTAATTTAATATGTTAGGCATGGGTATTCTTTTTTTTTTTTTTTCTAGGATTGAGTTGACTGGAGAGTATAATTAAATTTAATTTTATTCAGAATAATAGGAAAATGTTTCGTTTCTTATATTGGCTATTTGAAATAAAAGTAGAAGTATTAAAGTTGAGCCTTCACCAAATACTATTGAGACCTTCACCTATCGCGGCTCTCATTACCCCAAGAATAGATGATATCCGTTAGCTCTGGTTTACACGAAATTCCGTGAAAATTACCATTCAATATACGTAGACAGATATCGCCATTGAAACATGTAATAGTATAATTGTGCGGATAACTATTAGAATTAATGTTAGCTGAAATTACTTGAATAAAAATTCCTTCTGGTTAATTTTCATTTTTTGCTTTCAATTGCTTTATAATAATAGGAAAGAAAAAACAAAATTAAATACATATTTAAGTACATATGTTTGTATATGTTATGTATTGCAGTTTCGCTGTAGCTTTTGGCTATTCGAAACAGCCACAGAGAGGAGCTTTCGACCCATTTGTCAGTGAATACTATGTGCTATACTATACAAATACGGAGACAAACTCGAAGCGTGTGTTCTTGTCGTAGCTATTCCCTCTCGCTCTTCATTCTGATCCTCATTGTTTCATCATTTGCTTGTATTGACATTCAGATTCCACTCTAATAATTCTCCGTTCCATATTTATGTTCAATTTAATATATGAAAACAAAATGAAATAATAATTAATATGATATTTGTATTCTTTAATATTTTTCAGATTGATGATTGGGATAAATCAATGATCTGGATTTTTTTCCATCAAAGTTGGCGTGGATTAATAATAGACAAGACTATTGGAATAAACAAGATTTATACTGTTTGGAATAACGTGAAAAAACGACGCCGAGGCGTCGAGCAATGTCTTCGTCGTCGGTGAGCATTTGCACGGACGAGGAGGACGCCGAGGATGTCGAAACAAAACGAATTAGTCTGTGGTGTTACAGCATCAAATTCATTATCATCATCATCGTCGGCAACATTAGTTTACACATGGAAGGATTGTGGTTAGATAATAAAAAATAATCCACCTGGTAACAACAACAACAACAACAACAAAAAGAAAAGAAAAATAATTAGGAAAATAATATAAAAGCAAAAATTCAATTATTAATAAAAATATAAATTGGGAATTAAAAAAATTTTTGCGTCTATTTAAATTTTTAATGAATTCAAAATGACGAGATGACGAAAAAATCTGGCCAGAGGTCGCCATTAATTTCATGCTCTGCTGTAACATACGTTAATTTGTTAATAATATATGAATAAATTTATATTTATTAATAGTATTCGCAGAGAAATTACGTTGGAATTCAAAAGGATAAATTGTGACGAGGAGAAAAAAGTAATTTCAAAAACTACAAGAAAGAAACGAAAGAAACAAACGTTGGGGAATAAAGATAGATAAGAAATAGTGACAAAAGAGGGGAAAAAAAAAAAGAATAAATATCAAGAGAAAGCTTATCATAGCCAGTTTTATTGCCTTGGGTATGGAAAATTGTCACCCTAGAGTTCGATTGAGCAGAGTGGGAAGCAGTGGACGTGTCGAATGCGGAAGGAGTCACCAGGGTGACGACCAAAACCCTCCCAATCGACCGTCCAAATATTTAACAAAACGCCGCTGGATCAATCGACGAATAGCAAATAAACTTCAGTAAAAACATTACGTAAAAGTAATTAAATAATTAAATAAATAAATATATACATTCATACATATATGAAATGATTTAAAAAAAAGAAAGGACATGCACAATTTTAATTGTGCAAGTGTGTTGATGTGGTGGATGTAAATATGAAATTTAAAAGCAAATGTGACGTGACGCGATTGATGACGATGATGCTTGTGATGTGTTGGAGCAGAGTCGACAATAAGTGATATATACATATATATAAATTGCGGCGGTAATAGAAGAAGAAAAAAAGAAATATTGTCACGTTAGTGATGTGGTTTAGTTAAACGTGTGCGTTATTAACGCATATATTTGTAAATATATATAAAAATCTTTAAAATTTTCATTCAACTTTTTTTTTTTTTTCATTCGCACAACAGGCGAAAACTCTGTATACCTTCAAGTGCTTTGTGATATATTACTCAGAGCCTCTCGTATCACATTAAGAGGGTTCTATATAGAAAACCGACGAAGAATTGAACAAGTAAAAAAAATAAAATAAAATAAAAGTAATAATTAAAAGTTTAATAATATGAAATATTAAAAAAAAAATTGAGTGAAACCTACCTAAAATTAGGTTTATAAATAACGGAAATTTTTAAATTAAAAAACACAAAACAAAAAAATCGAATATTAAATTAAAATAAAAATAAATAAATTGATATTAAATAAAATTATATGGCGTAATACGTCTGTAAATTTTTTAAAACGGTGAAAGGATGCCAGGGGGTCGTAGGGGCCTAGTAGCCCCTCAAAACACCTTTTTGGAGAATATTATACGACGTAGTAGCAGTCAACGTGAGTTAAAACAAAAATATAAATATACTTAATATATTATACATATAATATATAATCAATTTACCAACTTAGTTTTGTTTTATTTTACAAATTCGTGAAAATATTCTGCACACAATATGATGTATAATTTAAGATAAAAAGTATTATAATGATCATGACCTACTCTATTTATTCCATGGTCAAGGTTGGTGATAATAATTAGCGACTAAATTCTATATATAGTCGAGGGAAAAAAAAAAAAAAAAGGGTGCCGAATGGTTTTACAATCAGTACAAGCCCACCGATTATCTACATCGCGTGCATTCTTCTCATATACATTCATGTATACATATGTATGTGTATATTGTGTATATACATATATGTTTGAATGCATATACATATAAACATATCCACATTTATAAATATAAAGTTTAAAATTCTGTCTTTGTATCACCAACCCCTTTTTAGTCTATTCTATAACCGATAGAAACTTGCCACTATACTAAATAGAAAAAAAAAAAAAACTTTAAGCTTTAATTCCTAAAATCGATCATATTATATAATATAACTAACATTATAATGCAACGTATTTTTAATAATATTACCCATTAAAGTTAATCACTGTAACGATTATATCTCCGATTATTTTATATACCAGCTATTATTTATGATATTATTAATATTATTATTGTTTCATTATTATGATTTTCTTATTGTTGAATCGATTGAAAAGTTCAATGCAGTATATCAAGGTTACATTATCCATTATAATACAATTGAAGAATAAAAAGTTTGAGTTAGTTATTTTTCATTTTACTTTTTATATTCTTTCTATATTTTTGGACATTATTACTTTCGGGTGAGGTAAATATAGCCGTAATTTTCGCCACTCTGCCTTATATTATTCTTCATCTCTTCCTCTTTGCTACGTTTTTTTTTTTTATTTTCATCCTTTTTTTTATATATATATTTTTTTTTTATTCACGGCGTGTATTCTTCAAGGCTATAAGTACACTAGAGAGAATATTCTTCTGTATAGGGTGAGAGGGCGCGCATAACAAGAGGTATGAGAAGATTAAGAGGGCCAATGTCCTCCCGGCGGCTATATGGCTCCTCAAACTCTTCCTCCATTTCTATTCCTCTTTTATCACGATATCTCGGCGCTTTGTTCTCAAAACTCTTGTGCTATATACGGTTTATTTGTTAACCAACAAGATGAGACTTTGTATCATGTTGTTCTCTTTTTTTTTTGTTTTCTTCGTCTCTTCTTCTTTCTTTCTTTTTTTCTTTTTATTGTTTCTATTGCTCTTGAAATAAAATTTCAAAAGTCAATTTAATTTCAGTGAATGAATCAAATGAAATACAAATAAATAAATAAAATATTTCATTGGAAAAAAAAATTGTATTGATTATTTTATTTTTTTATTTATTAATACAATTTGTATGATTTTAAATCATGTTAATTTACATATCTATTTATCTATTTATTTATTTATTTATTTATTTATTTATTTATTAGCTTTATACTGTTATAGAACTTATATTCAAATCATATTTCATATTAATATATACGAATCTCCAATCATTCTGTAATCCATAGCTATTTTATGTGAATTATTCTGATGAAATTTCTCTCTGTTTTTTTTTTTTCCTTTCACCCGAGGCGCACAAAGAGATAATGAGAAAAAATGAAGATTGTAATGGAGTCATTGGCCGTCAGTGAAGCGAGTTCTTTCCGCATTAGGGTGAAAATGTACGAACGAAAAAGAGATATCTCGAGGCAAAACGTTAAGTCTCATGTGCCGCCCACTTGACGTGTCCCTTTTTTTTTTTCCCCCGTTTCTACGAGTGGGATCTTAAATTGTTCCAAAAGTGAGAGACCGAAAGATGGGGAAAGAACGAATGTGAAACGTTAAGCGCACACGACATATATCCCATTCACTTTTTTTTTTTCTTTTTTATTTATTTCTTTTTTCTACTTCCTATGTTCTCTTTCTTCATCTGCTTCAATGTTCGTGCAGCGCTGCACCCTTTACTTTTTTTTTTTTTTTTTATTCTCACCGACACTTGATAATAGCCTGGAAAACGACATTCTCGTACGTGCCGCGATATAGCGCGTACATTGCAGTCATATAAATCCTGATATAAAATTTTTTTTTTTTTTTTGCTTTTCATACAATTTTTCGGCAACTTTTAAACATTTTAAAAACACAATACAACATTGTAGTATAAATTCCACGTGTATGCATGTATGTAAATATATAATATGCAATTAAATAATATATTTCCTTAAATAAACAAACAATTATTTACAATAAATATTTAAATATATCTAAAAAAGAAATAAAAAATTTTTTCTTCTTTATTTTATCTTTTCTTGTTTTTTTCTTTTTTTTCATGTGAATAGAAATGAATATTGTTTATATTTTTATACATATAAATTGTTTGTTTTTTTATTTTTGTTTATCTTTATCAAAAATCTATCATAGCGATGGGAGTCACAAGCGCGTGAAAGTAGAAACAGACACTCTAGGTCAGCCGGACAAATTCTTTTTTACTCTCTTACCATCTCTCACTTGTGTTCGATAGTTTCCGACATAATTCGGATGCACTCGTCGGGTCATTGGGTCAATTCCACCGGTTGTATGTTCACGACCTTCCCCACGTTCTACACTTGCTCACGCGCGACATGCGTTTATTTTATATTATGTATATGTATTTAATATATATACATAAATGTGAAATATTTATTCACACAAACTATAGTCAAAATTCAATATGTGTATGAAAATATATCCTCGAGCAATATTATTTATAATTTTAATTATATTCTCCCTCCTTTATCACAATAATAATATTTTATTTATCTCATGGCAAGTGGAAAAAAAAAAAATAAATTAAAAAAAGAAATAAACAAACAAAAGATGATAAAATGAAAATAATTTTTTTAAAAGCTAAATAATGAAAATTAATATTCTTAATAAATTATAGTAATTATATATAAATAATTACTATTTATTTTTATGTATATTTTCATTTGAAATATTTACTTATAATTATTCATATTATTTTTTTTTTTTTTTCTTTCTAAAAAAGACAATTATCTCAACATTATAATATTGCGCATAAATTTTCATTTGTAAAACTGCAAACGACCACACGTTGTGACATTTATTGTCACACAACCACAATTACAAACATTGCTCACCCTCATTGCACCCCCAAATGAGAGGGGGATGGTTGTTATGTATACTTTCCTTCATATCTTCCTCTTCAATTTTATTCTCTCGCTCAATGTATTTTTTTTTTTTTGTTTTTTATATTTGTATGATGATGCTTGGCGCGCCGAGTAAAATGATAAAAGCTGAAGAGCTGTTCTCCACTGCCACCTGAAATTCTCGTGGCTGCCTCATGCAACACTCGCCATCTCTATAGATATACATAATAGGTATACCTATATATGTATATATAATATATATATATACCTAGGTACTCCTCTTATCTATATTGTATCTGTATATACGTACCTCATCCCTTGCTTCTTTTTTTTTTTTTATCTTTCACTACAGTTACATTGGCGCTAGTTTCCTCGTTTGTTGGAAGTTATTTTTAGTTTCGACGCGCGCATCACGCTTTTGTGTTATGCTTCGCGTCCGGCCACCGTTTTTCTCATTAATTTTGATTTTTTCAGATAGTAAGCAACCTTATACTTCCCTAGAGATAATGGCGCTTCCGCCCAGTCTGTCGCCATCTTTATACATGTTACTTAATCCTTTATTTCCCCTTTTTTTTTTTCTTATTTAATATTAATCTCAGATATATATATATATATATATATGTATATGTATACTCGATTCTATTTTTGATTCAATATTTACTTATGAATTATGATTATTAAAACTCCAGGAAAATACGTATAAATATAACTATTTCAATACATATTTGATTAAAAGAAAAAAAAAAAAAAAGTGGTAAATGAAAAATTATGGGGCATAGGTCGTTATTTTTTATGTATCGGATTTTATTTGCGACAGGGGAATCCGGTAAAGCTGCAGTTATAGATATCGAGTTTTTCAGTTTAGAAAGAGAGGGAGAGAGAGAGAGTGTGTGTGAAAAAAATATTGAGTGAAATAAAGTTCATTCTCTCTGGGTTATTCTCATATCGAAATTCATCTGCGTTAAATGCTCACAATTTTTTTTTTTTTTCTCACTCTCTTTCTGTGATAAGCTTAGCAATGTCGATCTAGTTTTGTATGATGCTGCATATATATGTATACATATATATATATAGATATATATATAGATATATATGTAGAGTGTGGTCGCTCACTGGGACAAACCAATTTTCCTCGAATACAATATGCTGTTTCATTTTCAAAGGATATTCATATTCTCTTTTATTTTTATTTATTTATATTTTTTTTTTTTTTTTCAAAATATTTCTATATGCACGCACGGATATTAACCGAATACAATTGTTTAATAGAATTATTTTGTAGCTGATGAAACTACAAAGAAAATATTAAATATACATACATAGTCACAAAGAATGGTTTTATAAATAAATAAATAAATAAATAAATATATAAAATGAAGACAAAAGATAATAATAAAATATTTATAAACGCACCCTGTATTATAAATATAACTATAAAATATTTGAAATATTCTGTGTGTCAAGTGACATAAAAACAAAAAGAAATGTGTCGTTAAATTTCCGAGACATAAATATATATTCCCTTACATATCTTAGAAGCACTATTGAGGTTATGTCACAGTGCGAAACGTCTTTTTTGCCTATGTGGCACTTTCCGGGGGGTAGTTTTCTTACCCAGAATGTCCGTGAAATTGTTACGACGTCTTTTATTACTGTTATCGCTTGATTCTGCAACTATCTTTCCTCTCAATCCTCAACCATGTGTACATTTTTTTTTTCCCCATACACTATTTACATATACTCATACACATCTTTAAATATATTTCTCTCATATATATACAGTTGTATATACGCAGTGTAGAAAAATACATAACCATGATCCAAAAATTTTCTTTGCCAAAATAAATAAAAAAAAATAATCAGAGAATGAAAAACTTTCTTCAGTAAATATATATTACATTTATTTATTTTGATCGATAGGAAATTTTAGTGGTATTATTTCACAGACAATTTAAAACGAATGCAATAAAGAATCAGAAATATAACATACATATATACATATATACATATACATATGTATATAAATATATATAATATATTTAAATTGTGGACAAGGGTATTTTTTTTTTATTCTACACTGCGGAATTTGTTATCTGCAATGTAGGAATATGTTGGAAGGAAATAGAAAGGAATGAAAATAAGCTGCGTATTTTGAGAATAAGGATATGTGCAGAATATTTTCTCACTTATATTATTATTGCAATGATTTTCTCACTGTTCCACTATTTTATTCTCTTTATAGAAAAATATTATATTATATTTTTTTATTTTATTATATTTAATACTCGAGAGAGTTTGTGCACGTCGTAATATGTTTTGATCAAAACGCAAACACAAACCGCGTGTATAATAGCCTTGAGAACGCACAGTTTTATTCATCGTCAACGTCAAAAACACACGACAATAAGAAGTGGCACATATTAATATATATATATATGTGTATTTATTTATGTATATGTATATATACATATATAATAGTTTAATAGCAGCAAAGTTAATATCACACAATAGAGGAAACGTAAAGTTTTGTGTGTGTGTGTGTGTGTGTGTATATTTGTTCATGTTTATGTATATATAAATGTGTTCACACGCAAGATTTTAACCTCTTCTCATTAACAATAAATCAGTCGTTTATGATTGCTGCATTTTTTATCACGATATTTTATTATTAAACTCGAGATTGAAGGGAGAATAAAAAAATTACAATGTAACAATAGAGTGCGTGTTACAAAGTGATAATGTGTAATTATTATACGTATAATTTGTTTATTTTTGGAAACAAAATTAATTGAGTATACACGAAACAAAAAAAAAAAAAAAAGGGTGAAATATTTAATCAGACGAATAAAAGTTTTTATAATTATACATGTTTATATTATTTATATTATTCTTATATATGTCTTGATAATTAAATAAATATATACACATATGTATAATTACTTTTTTATATATACATATATGATAATGAGCTCGTGTTTAAATGCCATTGGACTAGAATTAATGTATATATAAATGAAGAAAATAAAGTAATTTTAACTGACTTTAATTATTTTACTTGACAAATTGTCACTATAAATGTACGTCAGTCAATTAAAATATTTAAATTGGATTGAAAATATAATTAATATTAATTTATACAATCACGTATATATGAAAGAGTATAAGTTTATAAAGATTAAATTTATTTCATTATAATTTTGTGGTTAGTTAATTATAACTATATACAATTTTTATTTTGTTTACCACTAAAATCTAAAAAGTTTATACAAACGCTTACTGTTCAAGTATATTAGCCAATTATATTGTTATATGTATGCATATATAGTTAGGCTTTTTGACACCCACCTTGACCTGTAATTATATTATATTTATATTATATATTTATATCTATATTTATGTCTATATATACAAGTTATTCGTGCGCGTTATCGAAAGTCTTGTGGCAAACGTTTCTCGCGTGTATGGCGATAGAGATCGTATATAGTTATATAATATAATACACAAGTTTTAACACTGACTTTGGCCCTCTTATGTTAGTTCAATATGACCTTATACATTATATTTTATTCTTTGACGACGCCCCACTGTGATTCTCGACATGTTAACTCTCTGTGTGTTGCCAATGCCATGGATTAGCTCCACCGAATCGAAGAAAAATTACATTATAGTAACGCAATATTCGCAATATATATTTAAAGAATAAAAAAAAAATACCCACGTTCATTTTTTAAGTAAAATAAATGAGAACAAAAATAATATAATATATTTGTCGATTTGATATTTTTTTTTATTGATAGATAATACATAAATGTATTTTATTTACTCAGTTTATTAAGTATTTATGTATATACTAGTTATTAATATTTTTTTTTTATGTAGATATTTAATTGAAATTATTTTTATGGGCTTTTATTTTATTAATTGCGATTTGTCAATATAGATAATTGTGAGTTTTAAATTATATATGTAATCATTTGGTATTATATATAATGTTGCAATAATGTTTTACTTTATTTATTTATTTGTTTAGTTATTTATTTATTTAATCATTTATTTATTTATTTGCTTGTTTATATATAGATTTGAGATTTTTTATTGATAGATAATATACAAATATATTTTATTTACTTAGTTTATTAAGTATTTATATGTAAAATAATTATTGATATTTTTTTTATATTTTTTATTTGAATTTATTTTTATCAATATTTTTTTATCGGCTTTTATTTTATTAATTTGTTTATTTGTCAATAGATAATTGTCAATTTTAAATTATATGTATTCATTTGGCATTACATGTAATGTTGTAATAATGATTTACTTTATTTATTTATTTATTTATTTATTTATTTATTTATTTGCTTGTTTATATATAGATTTGAGATTTTTTATTGATAGATAATATACAAATATATTTTATTTACTCAGTTTATTAAGTATTTATATATAAAATAGTTATTAATATTTTTTTTAGATATAATTATTTGAAATTATTTTTATTAATTTTTTTTTATGGGCTTTTATTTTATTAATTGCGATTTGTCAATATAGATAATTGTGAGTTTTAAATTATATGTATATTTAATTTATTATTATATATAATTTTGCAATAATGTTTTACTTTATTTATTTATTTATTTATTTATTCATTGATGATGGTTAATGATTAAGGACAGGGTGGATAAACTTCTGATGTATGTTTAATATTTATTGACATAGAATATATATTGTATATTCAGTAAAGGAATATTTCAAGAGTAGCTTGTGAGAGCTTTCAGAACATAATATTAGGTTAGATGTTTGAAAGCTATCGATGAAAGTCCGTGAAAATTCTTTTGCTTTGGGGAATACTTAAGTATCTGTTGACTTGTCCCTTGACTTTGCAACTATACAAGACATTTATTCCTCAGGGTATTGGTGGACAGCTTCTTGAATCTTAAATAAAAAATATTTGACTTATTGTAAATTGATATATTATGATGTGAAAATATTTTCGCTTTAACAAAAATTTATTTATACATATCATAATTTATTCTGTGCGATTTTTTACATCTTGAAAATTTTTTTTTTCCCCATACATTATCATCAAATATTCAATTTAATACACTCTTCTTATATTTTTTATTCATTCTGTACACGCATTTTTTTTTTTCTTTGCCCTATATTTTATTTTTTCCAATTTCCTAGAAGAATATATTCGAAAAAATTAAATTGCTGTATTATATTATTTATATATAGGGGCCTGAGGGTGAAAAAAAATTGCGACACTCATATTGATAGACACACACGTTGAATGGCAGCCATTTTAATCGACTTTAGTACTTAGAGGCCAATCAAGTGCACACGTATATTCTCGGGATAGGTAAAAAAAAAAAAAAAAGAAAATAGAATAACCTTAACCCTAACCTGGTTCATCGCTACTTCTACGAGGTCAAATTACATTAATTTAAAGCTGTCATATATTATTATACAATATTTTATTGCAAATTTTCAATCGCGTTTGTTACATCATCATAAAGAAATTAATTTGTTTTTTACGACAGTAAAATCATTGATATAAGTGGATTTTTTTTTTGAAGAGATCTCGAAAGATACAATCAAGCATTAAATTATGCGATAAAACAAACCGATTATCGAGCTTCAAGCACACGTATATAATTATATACTTTATATATTCAATGTAAATATATTCTGTTATAGTAGTGGAGTTGAAGTCAATCTCAATAAGTAGGTAACACAAGATTCTTATCGATAAAAGAGGATATATACATGTATAATATTCTATTGAGAATATAAGTAGTGTGAAAATAAATTTATTAAAATCAATTTGGACACGAATTTGCAATTTAATTTCCATAATGAGATAAAAATAATATTATTTTATATAATTACAAGACATCTTGAGAATTATCAACATTATTTTGAATCACTTTTGTTCATTTTTATTTCTTTGTGATTTAATTTTGGATTTGTCAGGTATTTATTGTATAAATAATTCAGTTGATGATTGATCCAACCATGAAATGCTAAACATGGGAATTATCATATATCTATCAAAATTTGTGTGTTTATGTATGTGTTATATATTCATAAGTTCAATCGATCAGACAACACACAACTAATTCACACATCAATCAAAATTCTAACCTCAAATTGTAGCGACTTCAATAGATAAGCCAACTGAATTATTTTGAACTATATACACATTCCAATCGGGACAAATCCTTTGAAATTCACTGAATTCACTAATTCAAATTCTTCTGCATATAAGTTTAACTTCAGTGATCTGTGAAAAATAAATATAATAAAGATTGAGTTAAAATATCTGACTGCAGTCAGATTGTATTTCGATTATTTTTGATATTTTTCTGTTTATTGTGTATTATTATTTTGTTTTTTTTTTTTCAACTTTGTGAAAATTTATTTTATATTGTAAAAGGAAATATTATTCATATTTGTTTGTTTTGTATTGTTTGCAGCCGATAGCAGCTTTCTCCTTGCCAATGCTCAAATTGTCGATTTTCCAATTGTATACTGCAACGAGAGCTTCTGTAAAATATCAGGATACAATAGAGCTGAGGTTTGTTTATATTTATATGTATCGATATGTATTTACTTTATATATAAATACAGTGTATTTTATAAATAATCGATATAAATTTCACGATTAATGTAAAGCTTTCAAGTTTATCGGAAATTATTATATGGACCATAAATAATTATTTAATCGTTATGATGTTTTATTAAAATACTTATTATATGTGGTACAATGTATGGCTATTGTTGGTTTAATGATTTTATTATTTTATATACTGATTTAATATTTATTTTTAGGTTATGCAAAAATCATGTCGTTGTGGATTTATGTACGGTGATTTGACGGACAAAGAGACAATTGCCAGGATTGAGGAATGTTTGGAGAGCCAAATTCACGATCAATTCGAGATTCTCCTCTACAAGAAAAACAGTGAGTTATTCTTTCCTTGTATGAAGGATGATTTTGGTCGTTTGAATAAAATGTGTTGCACGTGCCGAGAGAATATATAACTTTGTTCGGGTGCAGCACAAAATTGCGCGACATTTTTAGGTAAAAGACAGAGTAAATGACGACAAAGAAAATAATGAAATACAAATGAACAAGCATTTGTTAGATGTAAATACATATGCTATCCAACATATTAGTTGGGAATAGAGAGTGACCTTTATTTTGAAATACAATACTCAGTTTTTTTATATAAATTCATGATGGGAAAAAATTACTCTCATAAATTGCTCTGCCTTTTTACTAATTTGTCGTTGCCACAAATATTTATTTTTTTCTTGAGTTTATAATATTTATGGGGGAAAAAACATAACGGAATTTGCCTCGTATTTATATTACAAGAAAAAGAGTTCCTCGTTTTTTTTTTTTTGTTTCTTTGTTGTGTGCGTAGAATAAATGATATTAAAATCCAGCAAATAATTAAAAACAATTATATGGAAATGATACAATTCATTAGGAGAATCACATTTGTATACATTATCTTTTATATTCTGCTTTCATCTGTTCATGATTACATTATTGTTTTCTTTCTCTTCAAATATAATTCATAATTACTCGTTGCAGAGGGGAAAAGAAATTTCTTTTTTTTTTTTTTTTTATTATTCTTCAAGATTAAAATTTTTTTTATCACTCTTGACAATAAAATGTCTCATGAATTAAATTGAATAATAATAATTGTTATGGAAAAAATGTCGTTTAATCAAATCCGTGACTGAGACCGATTTTAGGTAGTGGAAAAAAATCATTGAGAATTATTTAAAATTTGGGTATTGAGGATTTATAAATGAATCCGAATGGAATAATCAAAGTATGTAATTCTGTGTTTTTTAAAGGTACCCCACGAGGTATGTCTATACGCAGGTACTCTCTCAATGACTCTCCCTCGCTATATAATATCTCTATTTCTCGCTCGCTCGTGCAATTTATTAAACAAATAATTGTGTGACTCACTCAGTCATCCGCCGTAAGTGACCGCAAATTTTCTTTTGGTGCCGTATATAAATATATTTTATTATTCACATTATGTATACATACATATATAAATATATTATATACAATAGATATAAATATATATATATATTCCAGACGCTAAATTTCCATTTTATCCTCTATGTAATTATTATCCTCTCACGCCAATAGTTCAATTTTTATTCAAATTCTTTCATTAAATTTTTTTTTTCTCTCTCTTTTAGGATTACAAGCTTTACAGTATATTTTTTTTTATTTTTTTCGCTGTGTAGATGTTGGAAAAATGGTGATAAAATTAATTGTTGCAAACGAGGGGATTCGTATAATGGTTTGAAAAAAAAAAAAATAAATAAATCCGCTCATGGTGTTTTAATAAATAATCTTTAATTTTCAAATTTATTTGATGATATGTATGTGATGAACGTGTGAGTATTGACTTGATGAAAGATTTATTAAAAATGGCTCGTGCTGATGGATATTTTGTGTGTCTTTTTGTCAACGTACATGAAATAATTCGAAAAAATTATCTCATAAAATCATTTTGATATTTCCTTTATTTTATCATAGTCATCTGTAGATTTATATATTTCATCTTGTATTTTATACAAAGACATAGAGGTATAGTGATAATAGTACTTATTCCTGAATTAAATTCGCAACAATTAATAAGTACTAATAATTTATTAATTCTTCATTTCCTACTCATTCATATAGAATAAAAAATAAAAAGAAATAAAATTCTCTTAGTTATTTCTTCATTATATTATTTCAATTTTTTTTCTTATTCTCTCATTTACTCACTGTAATAATTTTTTTTTATACACACATACATTATATTATCTCTCAATAAAATTTCAATTTATCTCTTTCGCACCTTTTAATAATTTAATTATAAATAATTACCTAATAGCACTATGAATTGTTTTATTCTTTACAGTTAACCTTTTTATATTAGACTTGTAGGAAATAAAAAAAAAATTACATTTTTATAATTGAATATATTTCACATTGACAAATTACTTTTCTTTTTTTTTTTTTTTTTTTTCAAAAATACTTTATGTATCGCTGATTAGCAACACGCATGTATTAGTTATTATTTTTTTGTTTTTTTGTTTAAGAGTGGCGATATATATTGTACATCACGTGCGCTGCTATATGCTCGCTCAGATTTAATCGATCGCCACATAATAGTCAGCACTTGGGGCAACTATAATGGAGTATATACTGTTGATTTTATAGAGTTACAATTACTTGCCCACAGGAACATTTGTAAAGTTTGAGTTCATAAAATGTAGGCGTGTAGAAACACCAGCAGCGCACGGAAATTACTTATCTGATACGTACATATAACGTCGCTTCAATATTGCAATATGATATCCACATTGAATATAACTGCATTTATTTATCTATTTATCTTTCTATCTATCTTTCATACAGTATCAACTAATAAATTAATGTAAGAATTAGTCAGAATAAAATAAAATTAGTGAAAATGTATACATAAACTTGTCCTGATACACTTTTAAATAAAGTAGATACTTAGGTGAGATTAAAAAATAAATTATATTATTGAAATAAAATTTATGTGAAAGCTGTAGATTGTTTCTATATTAACTCTTAATTTTTTGCCTATAAAAAAAATTATATACATTTATTATAATTATAATTATCATGATTATGAATTAATTGGTGGTGTTGTAAAAGAAAAATTGATGACTTATAAATTTTATAATTTTTATGCCCACAGAAACTCCATTATGGCTGCTGTTACAAATAGCACCGATAAAAAACGAACGAGATTTGGTTGTGCTGTTTTTATTAACATTCAGGGATATAACAGCCCTGAAACAACCAATAGAAACAGACGACAGCAAAGGTGGTCTCTCCAAGTTTGCCAAACTTGCAAGATCTGTCACAAGATCAAGATCAGTGTTGGTGTCCCAATTCAGTTCTCATATTCCAGCGGTAAAAGACACATTGCCTACAACCACAAAACAATCTCATCTTGCCCACGTAAGTAATATAAATCGCTGGATAAATAAATAAAATAATGTATGAATAATATATTTTAGAAGAAAAAAAAAAAGTTATTCAAATGAGAGAAAGAAAGTTTATTAATAAAAAATTAAAAATAGTCAAGGATGATATTATTTTTTCTGTCAATGAAAATCAGTACCAATGTGCTCAGATGATGTCCTTGAGTGGAGACGTGATGCCGCAATATCGTCAAGAAGCACCAAAAACACCACCACATATTCTTCTTCACTACTGCGCATTTAAAGCTATTTGGGATTGGATTATTCTATGCTTGACGTTCTACACTGCAATAATGGTACCATACAACGTGGCCTTCAAGAACAAAACAAGTGAGGATGTCTCGTTGCTCGTTGTTGACAGTATTGTCGACGTTATATTCTTCATAGACATTGTCCTAAACTTTCACACAACATTTGTTGGTGCCGGTGGCGAAGTTGTCTCCGATCCAAAAGTATATATAAACTTTTGAAATGATAATTTTCATAAATATACATCTAACATGATAAGGATCATGACATTCATAAATTTCACGAAATATATTTCGTGATGACATTTCACAGGTGATAAGGATGAACTATTTAAAGTCATGGTTCATCATAGATTTGCTTAGTTGTTTACCGTACGATGTATTCAATGCCTTTGACCATGATGAAGATGGAATTGGAAGTCTTTTCTCAGCACTAAAGGTCGTCAGATTATTACGACTTGGTCGAGTTGTTCGTAAACTGGATCGTTACCTCGAGTATGGCGCCGCAATGCTCATTCTTCTTCTATGCTTCTACATGCTGGTCGCACATTGGCTCGCCTGTATCTGGTATGTCATATTAAGGTGATTCTTCAGAGAGTAATCATCGAAACTGGACTCTCATTATTCCCTTTCATTTCAAGTAAAATAAAAATGTAAATCAAAATATTTTTGCTATCATTACGTGATAAAATGCAAAAAATCAAAGGTCCTAAATATATTATTTAACTTGATTTATTATCATTTATTTAATTTAGTTTATATAAATATTGATTTATTAATTTAATTTTTTTGTATTTTTTGTAATTTATTTACTTTTGAACAAAATAATTGCATCACAAATTATTTCAAGGTACTCGATAGGGAGATCAGACGCCGATGGTGGCGTTCAATATTCGTGGCTGTGGAAATTGGCAAATGTAACGCAGTCACCGTATAGTTATCTTTGGACCAATGCAAGCACAATTCCAGAATTAGTTGCTGGACCATCGAGACGTACAATGTATGTTACTGCACTTTATTTTACAATGACGTGTATGACCTCGGTGGGTTTTGGCAATGTTGCCGCTGAAACGGACAATGAAAAAATATTCACCATTTGTATGATGATCATTGCCGGTATGGAAAAAAAATTTTATTTCCATCAATCATTTATATGTATATTTATTCAATTAATTGATAATTTATTTCAGCATTACTTTATGCAACGATATTCGGTCATGTTACGACAATAATACAACAGATGACATCAGCAACAGCCAAGTACCATGACATGCTCAACAATGTTCGAGAGTTTATGAAACTTCATGAGGTGCCGAAAGCGCTTAGTGAAAGAGTAATGGACTATGTTGTTAGCACTTGGGCAATGACTAAAGGCCTAGATACTGATAAAGTACTTAATTATTGTCCAAAGGACATGAAAGCTGATATTTGTGTTCATTTGAATCGTAAAGTATTTAATGAACACCCGGCATTTAGGTAAAAAATAATCAATATAAATGTATATTTAATTGAATAATATTTAAAGCTATTTATTATTCATTTTTGCTTCACAGACTAGCCTCTGATGGTTGTTTACGTGCTTTAGCGATGCATTTCACAATGTCACACAGCGCCCCAGGAGATTTGCTATATCATACGGGCGAGTCCATCGATTCTCTTTGCTTTATAGTCACCGGTAGTCTAGAAGTTATTCAGGACGATGAGGTCGTGGCGATCCTTGGTAAAGGCGATGTATTTGGCGATAGCTTTTGGAAGGATTCTGCTGTTGGACAGAGTGCAGCTAATGTACGAGCACTTACTTACTGTGATCTACATACAATTAAACGTGATAGGCTACTGGAGGTGCTTGATTTTTATCAAGCATTTGCTAATTCATTTGCCAGGAATCTTGTGCTCACATACAACTTGCGGCATCGGGTAAGAAACATTTTTAAAATACATCATTTCATTCTTCCTTCATTTTATTAGTTATTATTTTTACATCTAATTGTTTTACAATATGTCTTTATTCTTTGAAAATTTACATGATAAATATAACGATATATTTCATTATTTAACAAGATAATGTTCGTTTAAAAATTAAAAAACAAAATATTATCAATTAAATATTCGATTTAATGCTGAATTTATTGCAAAATAGAAATTATTGCGATGTGTTTCTTTTTTTTTTTTTGTTTGTCTACTTCACCTTACTTCTTCAATAAATAATTCGTGTCTTTATTTTCTTGTATTTTGTACGATTGGTTCTCATAGCAGCCGAACCTAAGTGGGTTGTAAAACAAATTGCGCAAAGAGTAGAGGGATAAGATGTCTCTTCACTTCGAGCAATACAGGCCTCTGTTGTCCCATGAGATCTCAAGAAAATAAATAAATTAAATCACTACCAGAATAGAGAGTGAGAATACATTTGTTTAATGTATGAAACACAATTTGGTGAGAAAGGAAGAGAAAAGGCTTCGAGGGGTTCCACTTTAATTCATTATTTCTCTTTTCCTATTCATCAGTCATTCTTATTAAAGTATTGCACGTATTTTAGTGAAAAAAAAAAATTCGTTTGGAAGCTAATCCCATATTTCGTTTAAATTTAATTCCAGAGCGTTGCGTTAGGGAAGTATTGTGAAAAGAAGAAAATAAAAACGAGATTCGTTTTACTTTTTAATGCAATTTTTCCCCCCTTGGTCTTTTTTTCACACCGTCTTTGTATAGATAAATATACGATGTGTCAAAACATAGATTCGATGTTAATCTCAAATCTTACTGTGCTGAGTTTAAAATATCTACTATTTCTCATGTAATTTTTTTCGTTTATTCTTTTTTATCCCTGAGTCCATCGCTATGCATCTTGCGGCCAGCAAGCTCAAGCATTACTTGCGACGTCGGATCCTGATCCAATACAGATTGCGGACCCCTACCATCACCTCGCGAATCCTTTTCCATTTCTGGCACAGCACCAACTCCCCACACTTCCAAATGTTTTATCGTAAAGTTTTCTTTACCACTGAGTTGAATGTAATTTTGAAAAGTTGTGCATGAGATACTGGACTTGCCAGATCCATAATCACAATCTAGCCAAAGTCCAGGATAATTGAACTGACCACCAATAAGCAAACCATTTGGCATTGTATGTTGGTGTAAATTTAAATATTGATAATGATTGTTGTATCCACTTGATGAAAATGTTAGTATATCGGGTTCGAGTTTAAAAAGAAAACACGATGAATTACCCGTAAAATTTGGACTCAATGACCAATTATCTGGTGCAAATGCACCAAATATATGATCATTTGTATCTTGAATAATCATTATCGTTGCACCTTGCATCGATATACGTCCAAGCATCGTTGAAAATGATTCACCATGTACTTGACTTGAAAATAAAAAGCGCCATTGGTCGCGTAATTCATGTGGTAGACTGAGATTTAAAAAGAGAACATCACCAAGACCGAGTATACTTGGAAAATGTGGAATGTTTTCTAGTCCTTTGCATATTGGCAAGAGATTTAGGTCGTTTACTCTTGTTGTTATATTCTTGTCACCTTTTTTTTGTGATACAAGAAATAAACATTGAAATACATGTGATTGAATCTCGTTAAATGTTGCACATTGACCGAACCAATTTTCAATTTTATCCATTGTTAATGTCTCACTCTGTTTAACTAAATCCTCGCATAAACTCTTTGAGCGCATTCCAATTCTACGTGTATTTACTGTACATCCAATACTAGTCCAACTCAAATAATGAGGATTACAGCAATTTTTTTGTAATCGTAAATATGAATTAATTGTTCCTTGTACATATTGTAAAAATGTTGATGTTGATATCTCTAATTTTTGATCCTCGTCTGAGATACCATGAAATATTAAACTGGCACGTTCTTCAGCACTACCTCTCACTGCAAAAACATAAAGTCTACCAAAATTTTCGCCATTTATTGCTGATACTTTTTTCCCCGGTTCATGACAGAGAAAACGCACGACAAATTGCAATAAAGCCTCGTCCAAGTGTGTAGACCAATGTTTGAATATATCCTCACGCTTTATTGAGCCTGAACTACGTGACATGGACTTGAAAAGATTTTCCACAAGAGTCAACTCTCCAGCTGACAATATATTTGCTGATGAAGATGAACGACTCGATCCATGACCCATCTAAAAATAAATATATCGATATAAGAATAATTAATATGACGGGAATATATTTAATTTATATTCTTTCAACAAATAAATATTATAGTTAACCTTTTATTAGTGGAGCAAGCGTGTCATGAAACAATTAATATACACGTTATTATTAATTTCAAATATTTACGATAATCTCATTAATAATTGTTGTAATGCCATTATTATAATCTTTTTTATTTTATTTATGTTTCAACATTCACCATTGATGAAAAGCATAATTTCCCGTTGATTATTTCGTTGAAACAAAAAAATTGTTGACAATAAATGAAATATTTTGAGGTTATAGTCGCACCTGATGGCAGTCACGGAGTACATAGTACACTCTGCTTTTAAGTTTATGATAATAATAAGAGCAAAACACGCCCGTTCTGTACTCTCTTATCGACTCTGATGAAAGCGCAAGCGCGGCCAACTTTCCCAAGCTCTTCAGATAGCCACGTTGAATTTTGTTCCTTGTTAGATTATGTTTTTTTTATCATCTCATGTCGGTTGAAAATTTATAGATGCGTGAACGTGACCGAGCGGCCTCCAAATAACACACAAATGATAGGACAAAGGAAAAAGAAATAAAAATAAAATATAAAAAAAAAAAACAAATTATATACATATAAGAAATCATTTTACGGCACAGCAGTTAAAGCAAAATTTTTTCCATTTTAAAAAACAGATCTTGAGATTGCTTAATATAAGTAGAATATACTTCATATATAAGTTTTGTAATACATTTGAATTACATGACCCAGTTATTTTAATGAGAAATATTAAAAGCTCGAAATTTTCGCAATGTACAAAAATATTTTGATGTATTTCTAAAATAAACATGTAAAAAAACACCTTTATGAAATAATATCAAGTTATATTTTGCTGGCTGCTGCGGTATAATAAAATATCCTTTTACTAATCTCAATTAATTTTTTTGAATATTTGTTTTCGTCTTGGTTACCCAACTCTCCTCGTTATCGTTTAATTAACTGTCAAATATATGTTACTCCAATAAATTTAATTTGCTTCTAGCTCATATTCCGGAAGGTTGCTGATGTACGAAGGGAAAAGGAGTTGGCAGAGAGGCGGAAAAATGAGCCTCAATTGGATCAAACACAAGATCACTTGGTGCGAAAAATATTCTCGAGGTATGATCTCAACCATCCTCACTATCATCAACATCATCAACATCATCATCATCATCATCATCATCATAATTATTTTCATGAAACTTTTAAATTTAATAAAAACTACATCTGTAAATACTGATAAAAAAAAATATATATTATGTACATTCGTTATATTAATTATCGTAACAAATTCGCGTTTATATTCATGATTCATTTTAAATGGATAAAAGAAAAATTAAATTTACATACATGTCTTGAGAAACGGATTTGCGACGCATATAGAGTTTGGGGGTGGATGGTGGAATGGTCCCAGAAGATAAAACACTTTATAAATAGCCATGATAAAATATTCTTACTGCGTCATATTATTTATATGTATACATAATTATACAAAATGTTAATTGAATTTTTATAACGTTATAGTCAGTAAAAAATAATTTAATGAGAAGAAAACAAATTAACTATTATATTAATAATTATAAATTAACAACATATTTATTCATGTATAATAAACTCCCGATGGCGTTCGCGTTTCCGTTTCATTTATGTAATTAAGTCAACCAATAATATTTAATTACCGATTAAAAATATAATTTAATTATGACTAACATTTATATGAAGAGAATGCGCTGAATGATTATTTATATTATACCATAATGGCGGTGAATATACAGATATGTATACTTATGTATATACTGATAAAGCGATTGTTGATCTTTATCTCGTGGCTTTTGCGGCTGTGTCCACAAAAGGTTCAAGCCTGATGAGGAAGCAGAGATTGGTACTCAACTAACCATTTGTCGGCCTGGCCAGGATTCCGACGAGGAGCTCACAGTGAACGTCCTGCCACCATGGCCAAGTTTTAGGCAATTTCATTTTATTACGTATTTATTTAATCTACATTTTGTTTATGCCATTTATTATTCTGCTATATATATATATTTGAGTATATAAATTTCCCTTGTATCAATTTATCCATCATATTACTCAATAATTTTATTATTATTAATTAATTTTCTTCTATATACTTCCTAATTCCAAATCGCTTTATTGATCAAAATATTTATTCATTTTTATTTATTTTCTTTCATTATTCTCATTAAATATTTTATTGATATTATATCTATTGTATACACCGTATTACTATTGTTATATTTAATTAACAAATTTTCTGTATATTATTAATCCGTGGCGAGAACAATTTTACTTACTGCGACAATTATTTATTATATTATATTTTTAATAATTTTAAATTTATTTTTTTTTTCTCTTCATAATATTTTAAAGAAATATTGAATGGAAAAAAAAATATATAAATATATATAACGGTCTGCGACGCTTTTTTTCTAATTATTATACAATATCTACTAGAAATTTCTTGAACCCAGACATTTTGGAATGTGATAAAATCAATGAAACATAAATAATATTATGTATATAAAAATAATTCTTCCTTAAAAAAATTATTAATAATTATTATCGATAAATTCCAAAATGTTCAGAGTGTTCGTTATTGTCGAGGATATTATCAAAATACTTTTCATGTACATGTATACATATTATATATATACGAATGCTAGAGTGCTGTAAATTATACGCCTTTAGATATTTATGCGCATTTACTTTTTTAATTTATATTAAAAATAAATATGAATATTCCTTCTGTATTTTTGTAGACGCGCGACGGCGTAACCGGATGTGACTTCAACAAGGCTCCCATGGCGATCTTGACACATTGGTCGACTTTTTTTTTTTTTTTCAAATCTCACTCCCTCTCTCACTTACTCTCCCAAATATTCACATTTTTCACGTACTCTTAATCATTACTTTTAACAAAAAGAAAATCATTTTTTCTTCTTATTAATTATACCTGCATTTGTATATAAATTTATTGTTCATGTCCATTGTAAAATTACCAAAGCAAGTGTAGTAGTACAGTTATAAATTCATTGAAAATGAATTTAATTTAATATAATTGATTGTTTTTTGATTTATTATTTTTAATATATATTTGTATGTTAAATTTAAAATGTGAAAAGTCGACTGGTCTAAATTCGCCAGGGGTTGTTTGGACGCTGAGTCTTGTTGGACACGACGTCGCGCGTTTTGAAACAGGGTTGTATAAAGCGAATATATATATACATAAAATATATATTGTATATATATTTTTCATACACTCTTACGCTCACTCTTTTTCTCTTTTTAATCTATTTTTCTCGCTCAACTTATATACTATTATTCATGTGTTCTTTTAATCAATTTTCTCATTTTTTATTCATAGATTTCTTCTTTATATCTTCTAATAATTTCTAGTTTTTACTTGTTTTTTTTTTTCTTTCGCGAGTACTATCTTGGAATTCGAATTTTTTTTCATCCAATCGATAATTAATCCTCTTTCAATTATTAAATTATCTTCTTTTGCGCCAAAGCTCAGTATACATTTAAATTATTTCATTTATACCGAGTGCATGTATTTATACACACTCTAGTATTCTATTTTATCTCTATCACCTGTTTACATACTTCAATTTCTTATATATATATACATACCAGTCGTATTTATTACAAATTAGTGATTCAAGAAGCCATCAAAAAAGAAATAAAAATATTTTATTAGTTTTCTCACCTGTAATTAATAATAAATACATCAGTGTTCAATATAGATCTATTGAAATAATTGAAGAATAATAAATATAAACTGATTATGAATAAAAATAATGATAAGAAATAGAAGTAAAGTAAAAGTAGAAATAGGAATAATAATTTATAGGAATTAAAAACTGGGAGGAAAGTAAAATGGAGATAGATAAAGAGAGAAAGAGAGAGTGAGCGTGAGAAAGATGAAAAAAGAAAGCGAATGAGAGAGAGAGAGAGTATGAAATAAAAAACGTAATTTTAAATTGAATTGTTTCTTGAATTACTTCCAATTGTATTATGAAACATCGGTGGTGCATTGAACAAATTGGAAAATTCAATTTCACTTTGAGAAATAAAATTTGTTTTACCGAATAATTGATTGAAAAAATAAATGAATAAAAAATTTTATTTTCATTGCACCGTCGATTATTCAATATTTATCGTCATTTTATATCACAATTATATCTTTTACTTTCCCGTAGGCACACCAAAGTAGGTTGCTCGTGAACACCGCTGGAGCTGTACCTTTTTAAATAGCCTCTGTAGCCATTTTGTATTAAATTAATGTAAGAAAGCAATTGACATATAAATATCATAAATTAATACCCGTATGTATCTATTTATAAATAAATTCATTATGATTTTACGTATAAATAGATAAGGAAAATATTTAAAGGTCGAATTTTACAGTGACAAATATTCGCTGATTATTTAGACCTTGAATTATTGCGAGAGAAAAAATAAAATGTACTAATCCGCATAGAATATCCAATCTTTTGTAATACCTTAACTATATATATGTATATATGTATAAGTACATATGTATATATATATACACATATACATATCAACTGAAATCCGCTCAAATATATCAGCTATAAATTAAAATTTAAACTCATTTTTTTCTCTTTTCATTTCGTCAATGCAGATTCCGGAGAGAACGTCAAGCAGCGGACATTGAAAAGGGTGAAAGCAAAGAGGGAAAAGATGTCGAGAGTTCATTGCATGTCAGGAAACAGTCGTCAACAGAGGAAACCACTACAGGACGTCCACGAGCGAGTAAATGGGGTCGACTTTTAGGTAAAATAAAAATAAAATGGATTAATAGTAAAAATCTATTTGTAAATTTGAATTTTTTTTCTCCTACGATTTATTAATTTATTAAATCAATTATTTAATTTAATAGGAAGTTCAAGCTTGGACTCTGGTAGTGATGGTGGTACAGGAATTGATACATTTAAGAGGTCACTGAGTGCCCGTGACTCGCGTCCAAGTTCCAGTGCCAGTACAAACAAAGTCTTTCCAAAGTTAGGAAAATTGGGTGGTACAATTGAAGAAGTCGTTGACACAGAGACAATGAAAGATCAACCAGGTCAACAACAACTTACTGTTGATTGTAAACAATTGTCGTTAAGACGTTTGGAAAGTTACGATGGTGGTTTAATAACTTCACAGCCGGGACAGGATCGTGAAATCCTTGCGGCTGTTTTAGAGGTGAAGGTTGACTTAAAGTTAGAGGTGCAGAGGGTAAATCAACGTTTGGCAAAGTTAGAAGACATGTTGCAAACTGTAATTAGTCGTTTACCACCACTATCTGAACCGCCTCCACCGCCTCCACCACCAACGCCGCCTCCATTATCTGTACAAAACATTGGAAACATTCAAGGAAGTGAAACGGCAACACAAACACAATCCGAGTGCGATCAAATAATTCCTGAACTCAGTGAACGAAAACAAATAAAAGAATTACCGCAGCATCATCATCATCATCATCATCACCATCATCATCAACAGCAGCAGCAGCAGCAGCAACAACAAACGGAGAGAACAAAGGACTTGGTTTCAGATCGTGCAATTAGTGGCGCTGTCGAATATAAATCATCATCGCGTGAAGTTAGTAAAGAACTTTTAGAAAGATTGTCGCAAGCATCGACATCACGAGAAGATTCAATGGCACTTGGACCACTTATTCTTCGTAAACGACGTAGTAAATCGAGAAATAAAGGTGCTGCACCTCTTGCACCACTCGCAACACAACCTGTGAGTCCCACAGATGCTACAGAGACAACGCAAATGCTTGAGTGTGAAGAACGTGATAATGGCTGCGGTGGTGGTAGTGGTGGTAGTGCAGACAGAACTGAAAGAAAACGACCACCACCGCGGCCTAGAGAATATTTGTGAAAATTTATTAAACAATTTAATTGGTGCTTAATTGATGACAAATTTTTTTGGTGCTCACTTCATTGAATGGAATTGAATTTTATTTTTGTAGTTACAATAATTGTCTTATAGAAAAAGGGAAAATTGTAATGGATTGAACATAGCTGTTTTATAATAGCAACGATCAGTTTGATGAATTTTGAATACATGCATATGTTTTGGCTGAAGAAAGTTGCCGTCTGCTAACATGTTTCATGAGTTGTTGTAATCGAGAGATATGTGATAAAAAAAAGTAACAGAGGAATTGGTCTTATATTAAAGGTGACAACCTTTTTAATCAAAGCAATAAAAACATGACAGTATTGTCTTATGGTAGACAAAAGCACCACGAAATGCTTTTAATTATTGAAGAAAAAAAAAAAAATATAAATAAAAATGGAATTTTGCATCGTTGAATGGATTGTATGTTTTGTTCAAAAAGACAATGAGTAACCGGAAAAATATGTCGCATGATTAATATTACGTGAAAATAATAATTAAATAAGTAATTTTCAATACAAATCGAAGAATATCGAAGCGATAATAATCACGAAAATCTGTTTATAATTTATCAAATATATTTATTATTTTTATTCATCCATTTATTATCATTTATTTTTGAAGTGTATTTCTTCTATTAAATCAATATCGTGCTGACAATGATTTGTCTAAAATTAAAAGAAAAAATATTACAATACAAAGGACTAAAAGTCTATTTACCATTGCATCAATATTCAATTCACATCATTCAATAACAAATTAAAATGCACAGCAAGAAACAAAAATCATTTGAATTTAAATTCGACACGAATTCCATTCGTCCGTAAAAGACGCCAAATAGCAATATTAGATGTATATAATATACATATTGTAATTACACAAACAATTGTACATACAGTACATAATACATATATGCATATAAAAATATATATTAATAGTTTTGTGATTGGTATACACATTTGTCATTGTGTATCACTTAATACTAAGAAATAAGTAAATAAAATATGTGGAGTATACATGTACACACGTAAAACAAAAATTAATAAAATATATGAGCATATAAAGAGTGTGCGCGAAAGAATGTGCGAAACAATTGAGAAATTCATCATATAGATGCATATAATTCACGTTAAATAATAATGAATTATTAAGAAAAGAAAATAAGTTACGAAAAAAATGGAGATTGTTAATTAGGTTTTAGATGAACAAATACAAAAAAAAAAAAAAAAGACGATATAGCTGGCTCTATTCGTAGTTGAAGAAAAAAAGTCTATTGCGAAAGTTTACAAACTGTTGATAAATTTTGGAGTGTCCGGAAGTATATATGTATGTGAGTGTGTATGTATGGGTGGATGGATGGATGGATGTATGTGTGCATATGTGTCGTAATGACAGCTACACATATGTACAATCGCCCTTCGCGTGCAAGCTCGTTCAACTGCCTTCCTTCTCACTCAATTGCTTCGTAACAATGTGCAAAACGTAGAGTATATATTTCTTTTGCATCGCTTTAAGATAATTAATGACATGATAAGCGTGTATATAACACAAATGGAATAAAACAGAGAGAAAACAAACGGTACAAAGAATTGAAAATGAAATATGACAATGTGAGAAAGGTAAAAAAAACAAAACAAGTCTAATTGAATTTGAATTGTTTGTGAAACAATGAAGTGGCAATTTATAAAACAAAAAATGAAATATTGTTTTAAAAATTTGGTGTTGGATAAACAAAAAAAGAAACATTGCAATTTAGCATTTCATCCAATTTTTTACTTCAGCTGTGCGCAACGCTGCGACAAATTCTCTATTGTTAATCAAAATTGTGATCCTCAATGCGCACTTGGACAACGGAGAAAGATGATCATAATTATTTAATTTTATTTATTTATATTTTCTTTGTTTTTCATCCACTCTAGAGTTGTGTCAAAATTATTGCGTAAATTTTCATCAGTGTTCCTCTTGCATTTGTCTTAAAAAATTATATATATAAAAAAAAAAAAAAAAAAGAACAAGAGGAAAAAGTATTAGGTATGAAGGGACACATAATCTCTAGTTTCTATTTGGCTTTCCAAATGTGTATAGGTATTTACTATTTATACAAAGTAATCAGAAATAAAGTTTATGTACGTTTATCGTACATTTCTCATTCATCATATAGAACAAAAATTTATAATTCATATGTAGATATATATAAATGCAAACATACAACATTATTTTCTAATATTCCTCATACATAATTCAATCTTATATGTACTGGAAAAAATCAATGCTTTTTTTAAAATATATTTATTATTTCACATCTTTTTTTCTAAGACATGAATAAAAAATCCTGGATTTTTCATTTCATCAAGCGGTTTAAAATCACCATAAATTGTGTGCGTCTCATAAGGCACTACTTCTGTAAGCATATCATTAAATTCATCAAGAAGATGTGGATAATATGACAAACGAAATTCACTATCATCCGTTTTACTTTCATTATCATCCATCGCTACATGATAATCTAAAATTACCATACGTGCTTTTCCAGCGACATACATCACTGAAACTGTTATGTTTTGTATATGTTCACCCTGAAGAAAAAAAAAACAAAGAAACAAAAAGAAAAAAAAAGATTATTCGTCATAATATTTCTATCATTCATCATCATTGTATCCAAATGTAATTTAAAAATAAATTATAGTTACATTGTAATATATACACTGGACAGGAGCGTTTCCATGCTGCAATATGTAATCATAATTACGATGATCAATAAGGAGACAACCCCCGGGTTTAATGCATTGCTCAAAATTTTTCAATATCTCCTTTTGTTCACGTTGATCACCATAATTATCGGGTATATGTGCGAAGCTGTTGCCCAAGCAAATAACAGCATCAAAACCACCACCAATTAAATGTGGAATATCTTGAGGCAACGTAATCCAATTGGCTTCCTCAATAACTGGAAGCATAAATTATTTTTTTATATTATCAATATTTTCAATGTGATAACATTATTACATGACCCGCGATAAACAAATGATGATACGTATTCAAATAGATACACTGTTGATCTCATGGGCATTGTGTGTTTGTTATTATTTCATAATAGTGATTAATATTTTAACAAATGGTGCCATCACAATCACGAAATTAAAACTGATAATCAATAATAATGTTATATTAATACTCACTCCAATTGTCAAAGGTAGCTTCCTTTCTTCGATTCCATCGTTCTTTTAATGCATATTTCAACATCTTATCTGATGCATCGACGCTTACAACATCAAAACCCTCTTCTAATAGCATAATTGAATCGATACCTGTGCCGCAAGCAACATCCAAAATTCTTTTGCAGCCTTTTTTACGTAACATATTGACGATAAATTCTTTATACACTTGGGTACGTTGTTTAGCATCACCAATGCACACTTTCCATACTTTTGCAGCTTTTCCATCAGCATATTGATCTGGAACACCTTCAGCACCGGTGCCGAGAGAACGTGTACGCACAACTAAATCCATTTTATCATAAAATATTCAAAGATTTTATGTAGAATAATTTTTCTTCCAAAAAAATATGTTGGGTCAATAAAGTTATATTTAATGAATAAATATTGAGAGAGTCTGGGGCTACCAGATGGAGATTGAAACAAATATTTTTGACGACTGACTCGAAATTTCAATTTTTCCTCCTATATATTCACTTTCTTGATAAAGTTGCAAGTCATCCTGATAATGAGACTTAATGGTCGGTTATTAAATCTTTTGAGAATAAGAAAAAAATAATCATTAACACGATATAGTGTATGTGTTGGTTTTGTCCAGCAGATTAGGTTTGACATTACAATTTTGTGATCTGTGTATTGACGCACAACCTTTCCATATTATTGCATCAGCCATCCCAGCTTAAAAAAATAATATCTACGTGTCCACTCTCTTGATCGTATGGCGGATATTCTGATGATTGATTTCATCATATCAATGTTTACATGCTTCATCTGACGCAAGTTAAATAATAGAAAAGTGAAAGAGGAAATAGGAATTAAAATAACCCGGCTGAATACGATAGTCATATCTTCTTTATCAATATCACTTATTTTTAAACATTACATAGAATTATTGTGATATTGGCAGTCATTTAGTTTTGTTTTTTGTCTTATTTTATGCATAAATGTAAATCATATCTTATGGGAAGAAGTTAATTAATGTAATAAGTATATGTTTGGACGAAGAAAATGCGGTGGCTCAATATATTGAGATGAACGCGATTTAAATGTTATAAAGATGAAATTAATGATTCGTTTGTATTGAAAATTCGAAATAATTTGCGCATTATGGTGGCGGTAATATTGAACTAACTAACATTAACGAGAGTAATTTGTTCTTTTTTTTATCTCGTCATCATTATTTCTCATAGCTATTTACAATTAATTTTTTTTTTTGCCACGCGATTTGTCAGCACAATTCTCACACGTGTCACATTTGATTATTCCATCGATTTATACATCTCTCAATAGATTGAACACTTTTTTTTTTTTTTTTTTTTCAGTTTTCAATCTTTCTCAAGCATCAACTCATATTTTCATTATCTGTGCCGGCGCTAATACGTATAAAGCTTACGGCAACTATTTAATATAATCTAAAATGAATAAGAAAAAATTATGGAAGAATACTTAATTGATGTTTGGAGCAAATATGTTCCGTGCAAGAACAAAAAAAAAATTTCTGTATATATTCTAGAATTGCAATTAGTTTTTCACTGACTTGCAATAATTTTGCAGGCTCATGATTTTCTATTGTGGTACGATTTCATGGGAAATTTCATATTTATTTCAAATCTGTAACGAAATTTTAAATAATTCAATTGAATTAAATCTTATAATAATTATCACTTGTTTAGTTAGTTGCTTGAATACGCCACAGCTCAGTTTCAATTAATTTAAATCTTCACATTTTTTAATTATCTCCTCGTTATTTTCGGCACTTTCTTACGGCCTGCAGCCAGAGCATCACCTTCATATATCCTTTAAATCATCAGGCATATCATTTTTCGGATGTTTATTCTCAAAATGTTGCTTATACGTTTTAGGATCTGGCATTTGTGCCTATAAACATTATTAATATTACTATTACAACTTTATTATTACATATTATCAACAAATATATACATATATTAATGTTTACATATTTATATAAAAAAGAAAACAGAATTAATTAATCAAATAAATTAAAACTCACTTTACAAACAGCACAAACGTGAACTAGAGCCTTTTGAGCTGCTTTTTTCTGGTCATTTGCACTATGTCCTTGAGCTTTTTTCAATTTAGAGGCTTTTTCAGCAGCTTTTGCTTGCGATTGAAGTTTCTGATGTCCACGAGCCATTTCTTTTCTCTATATATATGTATATATGCTTGTGTTTTTCCTGAAAACAGTTTAAGTATAAGTCAAAAGAAGCCATGAAGTAATAATTAGATACATGGCAGTCTGCTACCAACGTGGTATAGTGTATTAATGACATGATAAGCCAGGTGTGTTCTCTGAATCAGACATATGGAGAATTCGTTCTACTCATTACTGAGTTGACAAATTATAAATATATTTTTCATAAAAATTATGGGAATGCAGTCTTTGTAATAGGTATTGGAGGTTAATGGCTGAAATAATTGAAACAAAACGTGGTGATAAAAGAGAAAACAGCATGATTAGAAATGTCCAATCTTACCTAAACAATTAAATGTTATTTCAACCACAAAAGTGATAATTTACTTTCAATTGATTTATATTTGAGTGACGGGGCCTGCAGCAGCCCCAATTTTTTACCAGATATGAGTTCTAAATGTTGAATTGTATAATGAAAAATGTGATGAGAGTTAAAATATCACGGAATGACTTTAGTTCATGATACAGGTATATTTTTTTTTGTGTGAAATAATACTACTGTTATACTGTAGTAGTTTTAACCAAAGTAACTTTCGGGTATCTTCGGCTGTGTGTCTCTTTTCGACAAATCTAGTCTTTGAATTGGCCACCAATTGTGGAAGAGGGAGAAAATACTTTGGGGATAGAGCTACGGTAACGAGAAAAAGATATTCGAAAGTTATTTATTCTTTGGTCTGTGGTTAGTGAGGTTAGAGTAAACTCTCCACTTATAATTTTCTCTTCTTACTGTATTTAGTTCGAAAATCATCCACCATTCATCGCGCCACAATTCCGAAATTCCGGATGTGAAAATGCGACTCTGTAATTTCTGTAAACAAAGTGGAATTGGACTGAAATAAATGCTCATTGATTTTTTTTTTTTGTTCATACTAAAAAAACAAAACTAACCTATATTAGTGACAAACAAAAATTTATCATAAAAATCATTTACAATTATGAATAGCGGTAATTTATCTCATAATACTGATGGATTTCTCAGTTTACCAACTATGGAATCGCCTAATACTGATTCATCAGGCACAAAACGTCGTAGTTCATCAAGAACAATAAAACGTAGAAAGTTTGATGATGAATTGGTTGAGACAACATTCAATCTTCAACCACCTTCATCGAGCGGCAAATCAAATGCACGATCTCGTACTGTATCAGTCTCAGTTCCACCACCAGATATTTTGCCACCAGCAACAATTCCATCACCATTACCTGCGCCAACATTAGTTCCTCAGTCTGATCGAATCAACAGACGAAGCAATAGACCAACTGGTTCAAATGGTTCGGGTAGAAAAAGTAAAAAAAATAAAAATCATACACATTCTATAAATGCTACCAAGGACTTGGGCAGATGGAAACCAACTGATGATTTAGCATTGATTACGGGTGTTCAACAAACAAATGATTTGAGAATGGTTCATAGAGGTACAAAATTTTCTTGTCGTTTTACGCTCCAAGAGATTCAACAAAGGTGGTATGCATTACTTTATGACAGTGCTGTATCTCGTGTTGCTGTACAGGCTATGAGAAATTTACATCCTGAATTAATTGCCAGTGTTCAAGCACGAACATTGTATAGTAAAACAGAAGAAGATCTTCTGGGAACAATTAAATCTGTAATTAATTTTATAATCAAAATTTTTTATCTAATAATAATGTTATGATAAATATTTTTTTTCTAATGTAATTGTGAATTTTGTTTTTCAGACACCTCAACCAATGTTGGAAACATTCCAAAAGCTTTTAGAAACAAATGCTCAAACATTTTATCCCGCGAGAACGGCTAAAGCTTTGATGGCTCATTGGCAATTAATGAAACAATATCATTTATTACCAGATCAAACAGTTCAGCAATTGCCGCGTGGCGAACATGTTTTGAATTTTTCTGACGCTGAAGATTTAATTAATGATGCGGAATTAGTCGATCAAAAAGATGAAATGATTGATACTGAGCTTACAATGGCTGATAGAAAAAATAAAAGAGAAATTCGGGTTATTGAAAATGAATTGGGAAGATGGCAAGTACTTGTTGATAGTGTTACAGGTGCAAACCCACCAGATTTTGATAATCAAACGTTGGCTATTCTTCGAGGACGACTTGTTCGTTATTTGATGAGGTCGCGAGAAGTACGTTAATAAATTTGATTAAATCGTTAATTAATTTTAATATATTTTAATATAATTTGTTTTGTTATCTTTGAAGATTACTGTTGGTCGTTCGACAAAAGATCACAGTGTCGATGTAGATCTTACATTGGAAGGGCCGTCTTGGAAAGTATCTAGAAGACAAGGCACAATACGATTAAGAAATAATGGAGATTTTTTCTTATCGTCTGAGGGAAAACGACCAATTTTCGTTGATAGTAGACCAATTTTAGCTGGCAATAAAATCAAATTAAATAACAACAGTGTCATTGAGGTACGGTGATTCCATTTATTTTCATTAATCATCAATTGCATTATTATATTTTTTTCCAAACATAAATTTTTTATTTCGTACATGTTTTTTTTTTCTTCAGATTGCCGGACTTCGATTCATTTTTTTGGTTAATCAAGAATTGATTTCCGTAATACGACAGGAGGCCGCAAAATTGAATTTAAATCCATAAACTCAGCATAATAACCATAATGTCCATTTGATAATATTCAGTGTGATTGACCGACCAAAGCGATATTTTCAAATATTTTTTCATCTACACATTTATCACGCTACAGTCGAATTTTACTATCAAACCAGTAAATCAGAATAACAATTATTTATTTTCTAATCAGCTAATATTTGTATATAAATAATGTTACTGTATTAACTAGTATCATTCTTTTTATATATTAATTGAATGAAATACTATAGTTTTAATTAAAATTCAAAGTGAATATTTTTATTCTTAACTTAGATAAAGCTCACTAGGGTGCGCCATGTATTTCATGACCTAACCTCTTATTTTTTCAACTTTGACTTTATTGATATCCAAATCTCAAAGGCAAAAATTTTCATTCGTTATTTTTTTAATTAAAAATTGATAAATATTGCAATGTTATATTATTTATTTTCAAAAGATATATTTTGTTAAAAACTATTGTCGATTTTGATGATAATAGTTATATACTCGTACTAAATTGTTAATATACTAATGACATTTTTGACATTTTAAAGGTAATTAAAAAATAAATTATTATTTAATTATATTTGAATTAATTTATTTAACTATTTTAATATTTTTAGGGATATAATTTTGATGATTTCAAAAGTTGTCATAAAATTAAATGATGGATCTGCTATCACAGCAGCCACTGTATTCCATCGAACCAGAGACAAAAGGTTTTGACTTATCGTCAGGCAACAAATGGATATATCCAGAAAATTATCCGATTCGTGAATATCAATTCACCATTGTTAAAACTGCATTATTTCACAATACATTAGTATGTTTACCTACTGGTTTAGGTAAAACATTTATTGCTGCAGTTGTAATGTATAATTTTTGGCGTTGGTATCCAAGTGGTATAATTGTATTTCTTGCACCAACAAAGCCATTGGTCGCACAACAAATTGAAGCTTGTCATGATATTATGGGAATCCCAATCAGTCAAACGATTGAATTAACAGGCGCCATTAATCAAAAGCAGCGCAAAATTGCCTGGCGCAATAAACGAGTAATATTTGCCACACCACAAACATTTCAAAATGATATTGAAAAAGGTATCGTGAATACAGAACTTATCAAATGTGTTGTGATTGATGAGGCGCACAAAGCACTGGGCAAACATTCATATTCAGAGGGTATTCGACTTTTACGTGAAAGCAATCAGTATTATCGTTTATTGGCACTATCAGCAACACCTGGAAGTAAATTAGACGCTGTACAAGACGTTATTCGTAATCTCCATATTACTCATTTAGAATTGCGTGATGATACATCGCCAGACATTACGCCGTATATAAATGAAAGAAAATTAGAAATAATTCCTGTGGAATTGGGAGATAATTTAACACGTTTTCATGAGCGATATATTGTAATAATGGATCCGCATTTTCGTGTATTGTTGAAAAATAATGTACTTCGTGGTGCTACGTCAAATATTTCTAAAGGAAGAATTTTTATGCTTCGTAAAGAATTTATGTGTCGACAAAATAAACCATATAATTATGGGAGTATAATGAAAACATTGAATATACTCTTGACTATGTGTCATGCCAATGATCTTTTAATTAATCATGGCTTGAGAGCATTTGTACATTTTTATCAAAATCATGCAGACAAAATTTGGCTGAATGACGAACCGGATTTATCAGTACTTCTTGATGAAATAAATGAATTTATTGGTCCATTTCCAGATATAAAAACACTAACGAAAGATGATGATGATGATGATACATGCAATATTCCAGATAATATTGTGTTTGGTCATGAAAAATTCTATAAATTACGTGAATTATTAATAAAACACTTTAAAAGTTCGAAAGCAAAAAATGTGGATACAAGGGCAATTGTTTTTATTGAATTTCGAGATATTGTGAATGAAGTATTTATATTATTACTGCAATTGCGACCATTGATAAGGCCTCAAGTGTTTGTTGGTCAAGCGGGATTGAAACAAAAACAACAGAAAAAAGCCCTAGATGATTTTCGAAATAATCATGTTAATGTTTTGATTTCAACGTCAGTTGGTGAGGAAGGTCTTGATGTAGGTGAAGTTGATTTAATTATATGCTTTGATATTTTGCAACATTCTCCAACGAGACTTGTACAACGAATGGGCAGAACGGGAAGAAAACGTGATGGCCACATAATTGTTCTTGTTACTGATGGCCGAGAGCATAAAACTTTAAAAACTGCACTGGCAAAAAGAGATTCACTTAATAATAAAGTTTTACATTCCAGTGGAATAATTAATGCTTTAGATGAAGTGAGTCCACGTATGATTCCAGCAGATTTAAATCCGGAGTGTTTAAAAATGCGGATTACTTCAATACCTACAACGCCATGTTCGAGAAAAATGAGAAAAAATTTGGGAACGAAAGTAAAGAAGAATCGCATAATAAAAGAGAAGGAAAAAAAAGTGAAAAATGTATTAAACCCAACTTTGGATGATAAAAACACAAATTCTTCAAAGACAATGCAAAATGCAATGATGAAATTTTTGGTAGCTGGTTCAAGTCATGATAATATCACCCAGGACAATGACATTGTTGATATGAGAATTGAAGAAGTTCATCCAATGCAATTTCAATCGCAATCGCATCAAAATAATTTAATTCGAATAAAACCATCAGATGTAAAACTTCTTACTTCTGACAATGAATCAATTGAATTTTTGACTTTGTGTGCCATGAGGCAATCAGAAAAAGACATTAACATTGAAAAAACATTATTGAACATAGGAAAAATTTCATACATACCCGAATTTTCTTTTGACGATTCAGATCCGTTTCGTGATATTGAAATTCCACCTTTATCAATTCTTGATTGCATCAAAACGCTAGATGAATATATACCCTCAATTGTAGATGATTATGTTGCGATGGAAAATGATGAAATATGGGAACCTGATTATTTTTCTCATTTTGCGGATAATTCTCGGTGTCCTGAGTTAATATTGACCAACGGAAGATTTGAAGATATATTGGATGATATATCAGACTCGGATGAGACTGTTTTTTCTGTAGATGAATCGTTTACTCATGAACCGGTAGATTGGGGAAACAATGAACAGACTGAAGATAATATTATACAGGAAAATAATAATGTTAATATAAATGAAAAGAATTTGATAAATTCTATTGTTATTGGTGGCGCTTTTGAAGATATTTTGGATGAATCTTCCGATGAAAGCGTTCTGGAATCACCGAAAATATCATCACATGCGCCTGAAACAAATAATTATTATTTGAACAATAAAATAACAACAAATAGTATAGATTTAATTTCTGAAGAAAAAGACGAAATTCCGATAATTAGTTTGATCTCACCAGAACCTAAAGATGAAGAAAACGATCTAAATAATTTAAATAAGAATGTATTATCACATTGTGACGTTAAAAATGGTGTGGATAAACAGGAAAAAATTGAAGACAAAAATAAGGTTAGCTCAATAGACTTTGATTCAAATATGAGCGTGGATTTCCAGAGTGATTCATGGGACAATGGTTCGAGTCAAATTTATACAAAGTCAACGAAAATTTCGAATTTGAACCCCATCAAGTCTCAGGATAATGTACAAATTAGTTTGCCTAGTGAGGATTTAATAATTAATAACAAAAAATCACAGGAAATACAAAGGATTGACGAGCAAAAAGTGAATAACGGGATTAATAATTGTCCAAATTCGCCTGAACTTATTAAATCTTCCCAGCGCTATGCAAAAATAAAATTGAATACGACCCAGCAACAGTCGTTAATTTCCGAATCAATAAAAGAAAATGTAAATAACGCTAGTTGTAGCGATGATGATATGTTTGGCGTTGAAAGTTTGTTAATTGATTCTGACTTTGAAGATCAACTTTCAGTGGTAGAAGACATGGATATTATCAATAAAACAATGATAAATACTAATATTATTAATGAAAATGTACATGAGGATAAAACACATGAATGTATTGATAAATTATCGGTCGAACAAGCAGACAAAGTAGAAATTATGGATAATAAAAAAAAATCTATCGACGAGTTGAAGCCACAGCTCTCAAAGCCAAACAGTGTTAGTGATAATGATTTTCCAGATGATTTTGAGTGGAATAGTGACTTTGAAATATCATCAGCGCCTTTAACCAAATCAAAATATTTTCAATCGAGCCCTAAAAAAACTTCGAGACCTTCACCATCTCCAAATATACCTGAAAATTCCACTAGATCTTCGACAGGAATAAACGAAAAGGAGAATAATATCTTGCAACCAAAAGCAAATAATAAATTTAACATCCACGAGAAATTCATATCAAGAATAAGATCAAAATTCCGAGAGAATTTGGACTCTGATGACGATTTTACTTCGACAAAAATTGAAAAAGGAAGAGTATTCAGAAAATTAGAAAATACTTTCTCTGACGATGATGAATTCACCAGCAATCCATCAAGATCAGTGACGGATAACAAATTCGGTCATTCATCGAACAGGAGTGGACCTAAATCAATGTCCACAAAACATTTTGACAAATTCGTTTCACCAAAGAATTTTTTTTCAAAATCAAAAGTTGATACAGCGACAAAACCGTCGTGGATTGAAACAAGAAAATCGTCGTCGCTTGATAGCTTTCCAAGAAAAAAACAATGTCGGAGAAATCAAAATAAAGTAAAATGCGCATTTATTAATGATGAGGCAGAAGTGTCATCAGATGGAACTCAATCATTAGGTACTTCAGGTGATGATACGGAATATGATGATGATCTTGCGAGTTTTGTTAGTCACAGTCAATATAACGACACTGCTGTTGATATGAGAGCTCACTATCTTCAAAGTGTAAGAAGTCCACGACAGCCTGGACGATTTCTCATCAGGAAACCAAAAACTCCACCGCCCGATATAGAAATTTACTCGCAAGCGATTCCAGACGAGCCAAATACATATCTCTATGTGAGTTTTTTTATATGTATAAATACATATACACATTTCTTATATATTTATGCAAAGCAGGCAATGTTAAATGATGTATCATAGCAAAATTTATTCATCCGGGAAAAATGTATTTTAGATAAAAATTGTTGGATTTATTGACTTTAAAATTCGTCATTTAAAATAGCCCATTATTATGAATATTTAATTAATATTTTTCTTTAATTATTTTCTAATTCATTCTTTTCTTGTTCATTTACAGGATTCATTTTGTGTGAGAGGAGACAGTGATGCGTCAGAGTATTCAGATCATTCGCTTGATGAAGTTTCAATATTAACAAAAGTCGAACGAAAATTGAAGAAAAAAAAACGAAAGCGTAAAAATTCTTCTGAATCATCACGAGCCAAACGAAAAAGAATTGTTATAAATATATCTGATGATACCAGTGAAGATGAAACTGAAAAATTACGCGCTGAAATTACTGCCCAGTCAAAGATTCTTAAAAAATAATAATTGAAGTTGAATTAATATAAAAAATGTAGATTATCTATAACAATTGTTAAATTATCATGATTGTGCTTATAATATTTCAGTTAATTGTACAGTATACAATAATGATGCAATTATTTAATCAAAAATCGCAATAGCGTATTATATTATTGTTGGCAATATTATGAAAAAAAAAATAAATAAATTTTTCTATTTTCTTTAAATGAAAATTTATTATTCTTCAATTTTCACAATGTCATTTTTCTTCAACGTTCACTCTGAAATATTTGTCATGTATTTTTTTACATATGCATTTTTTTATCTTGATTATCTTTGGACCCTTACTGGCTTTCAAGACACATTATCCTAATATGTACAAATTTTCTAAAATATTCTAGTCCTTCTAGTTTGTAGAAAACTAATGGTCACGTAAAATATATAAAACTCAAGGACTTGAGGATTTTTAAAAATTACCTGCGGCCTCAGGAATTCGTGCAAAAGTATAAAAACCTTTGAAGCATCAAATCAACAGGTCATTTTACACTCTACAACCCAACAGAGCTGTTATAAGTGCAAGTGATTTTGCCATTTTTTTTACACAAATATAATTTTTTTTAAATAAAAATATATTCAAGTGAATTAATTTTTTTGTTTCTTATCATTAATTTATTTTTTTTATAGATAAACTGAATTATATATACAAAATGCGTGGACTACTGATAATATTTATTGTGGCGGTTGGCATATCCTGTGAAGCAGCGTCAGTGAGCACTGAAAATTACATTTCTTTAGCATCTGGGATTAATGATGAAGACTCAATTGAACCAATGTATTCAAAAAATCGACAATCCAATTCAGCATTTCGAACATATTCTATTCCAACTTATCCTGAATATGTTCCTGTCAAATCTCATTCTAATGTAAATAATAATGAACAGACAAATTCAAATATTATTGAATCATCTTCTCATATACCAATAGAAAATTGGTCATCGACTATAGCCAGAAGTTTAGTGCCTTTATCCAGCTTTGCTTTATTTTTTGGTGCAAAAACAGTTATTTACACTTTTAAATTCATCGCAATTGCAATAATTAGTTTGGGTTTGACTACAATTATCTGTACATTTACACCTTTATGTCACATTACTTTTCCTCGAATGAACTTGGATAATAAAAGTCTGGTATAGTACATTAGTATATTTTATTAAATAATACATTAATAATTAAAATATTTTACTAATTTAAAAAATTATAACTAATTAATAAATTTTTTTTTTTTTCTCAGATTGCAAAATTGGCAATGCCTTATATTAATACCGAAGATTTGAATCAAGAGACCGTGACAGTTAGTCATGCTATCGATGCATTTAAAGAGATACAGAATCATTTTAAAAATATCACAGGATCAGAGGAGAATGAGAGATAAAATGTTTCTTTGGAGTATTGCTACAATAAAAAAAAACAAAGAAGCGACACTTTATATAAAATACTTCTAGAAATAATTACTATAGCAATTGTGCATCATAAAAATGTGTGAAAAAATAATTAAAATGATGAAAAAATATGTTAAATGTACGATACATATTTAATTAATTTTTTTATCTCATTTCAAAGCTTTTTTTTTTTTATGTATGTCTCTTCCTTTCGTTGGGTTTTCCCATGTATCCCTACTTCGTTAACCCGCAGTCTCACTTTGCTCCTACTATCTACAATTGATTATCAATGGGGGGCACCGCGACCAACGACCGTGCTTGGCTGGTTTTTGTGCACTTACATCAGAATATTATATACATGTGTCGTGTGTGCTGCGCTTCGAACTTAACAGTTGCATGAACATCATATAAACCGTTCTCCGTCAACATAAAATAAAAATATATTTTTGAACAATTGATTTTCTAAAGTATATTAATTGAACTTTAATTGTCATTAAATTCATAATTACCAGAACGAAAATTTATTGAAAGACGTTATGGCACATTCATTATATGGTAATTTAATTAAATTATTTACTCAATCACTTTTGCATTCATGCTGGAAAAAAAACAACTACCAAATAAATAATATTTGTTTTAAATTAATATTAAATATTTGGAACGAATATTTGATTTAATATATTAATTATTTATACTTAATGCTTCAATTAATATTTTTTCACAGTGAATTTAATCATAATGTGAAATAAATTTTTTAAATAATTACATGATTTAGCGTGGTTCATCCTCGTGATATTTTTTGCATCGATTATTTCTTGGGAGTATGGATCAGCAGTTGTATTACCAGAGATTCAGAAGGATTCATCACAATCAACATTAGAACATCAAAGGATTCTTGATGATAATCATGCTGACGAAGATGTATTTATTCCTTACCAAGGCGAACGTTTCAGCATCTTCGATTGGAATTTATGCAGGGTAAGAAAATTTGGATATTAAATTAATCTTAAAAATCAATGACCGATTAATAATTAATTTTTATTTCTTAACAGTTGATGGCGCGAAAATATCATGAGAATATTTTAATTTCTCCAGTATCATTAAAGTTAGCATTGGTATTACTTTATGAAGGAGCTCAGGATCAAACAGCTCATGAATTAGCTGGAGTATTACATCTTCCAATCGGTCAATTGGAAACACGAAATAAATTTTCCGGCATTCTTAGATCTTTACAAGTAATAAATAAAAAATATATTTATTTAGTTATATAATATGTGTTGATGAATCATTGTAAATAAAATAATAAAATATTTTTTGAATTTTCAGGAAGTTTCGAATCAATATAAATTAAATTTGGGCACAAAGATGTTTTTGGATATGAATATTTCATTGAAACAAAGTTATTCAGCAGTAATTAAAACATTTTATAATACTGATGTTGAGCCAAGCAATTTTGCAGATGTTCACTCTACCGCAGAGCGTATTAATAGTTGGGTAAAAAATATCACATATGGCAATATTCAAACAATAATTGATGATGGTGAGTCATAATTTTTGTTTTGTTATTATTCAAATAATAATCATGTCATTAATTTCATCACTATTATATTTTTTTATATTATAAATAATACAATATACAGAAAATGACATGAAAGATTCAATCATGATGGTGTTTAATGCTATTTACTTCAAGGGCTTTTGGTTTAAAAATAAATTCTTGCCCAATAACACAAAAATTGATAAATTCTACGAAAATATTAATAAATCTTTTGACGTTAAATTTATGAAAGCATTTGGAAATTTTGATTATGTTGAATCACCTGAGCTTGATGCAAAAATACTAAGGATCCCATATCAAGTAAGTAAAATTAAATAATATATATTTATAATTAATTATAAATAAATATTCATCAATGAAATATAATATTAATATTCTTTTAATTTGTTTTTGTCATTTTTTAATTAAGGGTCGAAAATTCGCCATGTATTTTATATTACCAAGAACAACAGATGGTTTAGATTATGTTATAAAAAATGTCAATTCATTTATACTATCAAGACACGTGGGAATGATGCAGAGATTACCAGTGGAAGTGACAATTCCAAGGTTTAAATTTGAATTTACAACTCATTTTGAGTCAATACTTCGTGAGGTAAATATTAACATTATTTTAATTTTTTTCATTCAATTTTCGTATAAATATGTATCCAAAAATGAATATATAAATAATTATTATATATTTAGATGGGAATTCGAGATATTTTTGACAATACAGCAATTTTAACAGGCATTGCTAAAGCCAAACGTGCACAAAGTCTCATTGTCACAGATATAATTCAAAAAGCCGGAATTGAAGTTAATGAAATGGGTACAGCTGCATATGCAGCAACAGGTAAAGAGAAAAAAATAAAAACTAATTTAATTTACATCATTCATAATTTATTATTCACAAATAATTAACATGCAATATATAATGTACGAAAAATTAATTTTATTTATTTGTTTCTTTGATGTAGAAGTGAATGTTGGGAATAAAGTGGCGGATCAACAGTTCAATGCCAATCACCCTTTTGTGTTTTATATCGAGGACGAAACCACCGGAACAATTCTCTATGTAGGTCGTGTAAATAATCCGCTGATGTCAATCGGAAGTACATTAGAGACATCAACCAAACAATTTGTGCCAGTTTCAACTGTTGGAAATTCACCTGGTATTAATTAACACAAATTCATATAAAAATTTGACACTTTTAATATTAACGAATCTAAACAAAATAATTTCGAATAATTTTATTTGATATAAATATAATTAATTAATATAACTTTATGATATTACATTTATTGGAAAGTATTGTTTATTTAGTTCAAGTCAATTTACTTGTTTTAATTTCAAGTAAAAAATTATACTAAACAAATATAGAATATTTATTTTAACGTAAATTATAATTGACATATTTTGCTATTGAATTAAATAAATTAACATTGTAATATTGTTAAGAATTTACAATGTTTGAGTATTCATTGGCAATGTGTGTTTAGTTGTCTGATGTAATATATTCAGTGAGGAATTTCCCAAACAATTCTGTGTCTATAGATAAAAGTAATAAAGTCGTAATATAATAAGTGAATATAATTTGATGGATGAGTAATTGTCATGTTTCAAAGCAAGGAATTATTATATATATTACATCATGTATACAAGCTTAAATAATACAAATATTGTTTGTTTATAATAAACTTGAATACTTTTTTCAAGGAGATATTTTAATATATATGAATGAATTAATATTGAAACGAGTTAGTGAGAAATCAAAAAGGTGGGAGAAATATTATTGACTGTTTTGATGAGAGAGTTTTGTATATCATTCGAATGTTTTATAGAAAGACTATAGTTATCAACGAGCGTGACACAGTGAAATTTGTGGATGAATATTTAATGAAAATAATCAATTCGATAATTAAATTTGTAGTGAATTAAAAATTATATTTATTATTAATCATGTGGAAATTATTGATAATTTATGGATTATTTGTTTGTCAAATTATTGGAGGTATTGGAAATTTTTTTATAAACTATTTTTTATGTATTCTAAATTACAATTGCATAAAATTGTTTTCAATATTTATTGCGAATGATTTTCAGTTCGTGGAAAATCCACAATTTAAATTACAAAATTCTCGCAGTTAATAATATATAAAAAAAATATATATTTATGTGTATAAATGCATAAAACGAACTTGTTTTTATCATCGATAATAAACTTATATAATTTCAATACAGATTATTATTTTAAATAAGTATTAATTATCTGTTTACAGTTCAACAAGTTGACGATGAAATAAATGAACGATTCAATTACTTCAACGTTGAGTTTATGCAGGTGTGTAAAATAAATAAACAAATAATTTTTAATAATATATACACGCATGCATGTAATAATTATTACAATTTTTTTATTATTATTCGTAATCAATGTAGTGTTTTTTTAAATATTTATTTATCTATAAAAATATTTTTATTTATTTTATTCATTTAGATTGTGAACGATTTATCGGAAGGAAATGTGGTTATGTCACCACTGAGTATTAAAACAGCGTTGACTATTTTATCAGAGGGAACGGGAGGCAGGACGCGTGAAGAACTCTTGTCAACCTTGAGACTTCCTACTGACCAGCAGCAGACACGAGATATCACGAGAAAATTATTACAAACTATCCAGGTATATTTAAAATATAATTTAATTATTTTATATTTACATTTAATAAAGTTCATGATAATTTTTTAAATTAAATTATTTTACTATTTTATTTGTGTATTAGAATAATGGAACACCAGAAACGGAAATTGATCTGGCGAATAGATTATGGATTGGACAATCAGTGGAGGTTTCTAATGAATTTAATAATTTGTTAAAATTTTATTATGGAGGTGATACAAAATCAATGGCATTTGGTAATGCAACATCATCAGAAGTTATTAATGATTGGGTTCGTCAAGCTACAAAAAATCATATTCATTCTATTGTTGATCCTGGTATGAATAAATTATTATAAAGCACAATTTAGGAATTTTATTATTAAATTAAAGTTTGAAATGAATCAATATAATTAATGGAAATTTTTTTATTCTTTTTTTTTTTCATACAGGAACGCTCAGTGGTGAAACAAAATTACTTTTAACTTCTGCTCTGTATTTTAAAGCTAAATGGAGAACAGCTTTTGATGAAAATGCAACACGAAATCGTTGTTTTAATATTCCTGAACGTGGATGTTTCATAGTACCAATGATGGAAGATTTATCGACTTTCCGTTACGCGAAAATTGCATCATTAAAAGCTGAAGTTGTAGAAATTCCTTATCATGTAAGAGTATTTTTATATTTATTTGTCAATTATAATTTATCAATGATCAAGTGTTATTAATATTATATTTTAAATATTTTATTTCAGGATGAAAAATTATCTATGCTAATTGTTCTTCCAATCCATCAAGGCTTACAAAATCTCAACATTGTTTCAAAAGATCTTGCTCACAAACGAATTTCTGAGCTGATTGAATGTCTCAAGGACACAGAACTCATTTTACAACTCCCACGATTTAGTATTGAAAGCAAAATAAATCTTAAACCAGCTCTAGAATCTCTGGGCATTCGAGAATTATTTAATTTTAATGCTAATCTATCAGGAATATTACCAAATGGTGGAGCACGTGTTAGAAATGTTCTTCACAGTGCTAAAATTGAAGTTAACGAACAAGGAACAGTTGCATCTGCTGCTACAGGTATAAAAAATAATTCACATCTATACTTAATCAATCATCACTTGATATATTTTCGTTCATATAATCCAATCATAAGCAAATAATTTTAAAAAACAAAATAGAATAATAAATTTCTTAATATATATATTTCATCGTATAGTTAAAGACATCACCACAATATGCGCCACTTGTTTAATATTAAACATAACAAAACAATTGAATAATCATATAAAAATAATTCTCACAAGTGGTAGAAAATTTCAAAAAGGTTAAATAAAATTTATCAACACTTTATCGAAACTTACCTGACGCGGAGGTAAACCGTGATCAATAAGGCGGTTCCTTCGGGGTGAGACTTCTCCATTGCACCCTGGTTTAGTTGACCCTCGCGATTGTTCCAATTATGGAACACTCGAGCGTAAAATTTTTGTGTTTAGGGACGTGCGTTCGCGCAATCCCGTTTAATTAACTAAACAAATAATTTATTAGATATATTTCTCTTACTTATTTCTTTTTGTTTTTATATTTTCTACACAGCATTTGCGATAATTCCATTGATGGGAGCAACACACGATATTGTCAGAGTGGATCGACCCTTTTTATTCCTAATCGTTGATCGTCCATCGAGCACAATAATTTTTGCTGGTCGTGTTATTCAACCATAAATAATTTTTATAAATCATAAATAATAGATATAAATATATATTAGTTTCTTAATATATACTGCAAATATTTACTATTAATTCTTTATTAATTACTCATCAACATGCACATGACAATACATTAATTATATCTGTATATAATCAATTAAGTAAATAATTAATAGATATATAAATTAAAATTTTTATTTCAATTTAAAAATATATTTTAATTTTTTTTTAATAATTCTTTTGCTACTTGTTGGTTTTTTAGTACAGATAGAGGCAACAAATAAACAAATAAATTAATAATTATATTTATATATACATATAATTAATACAGTATATTATAATTATCATAATGTAAAATAATTTAATGTATTTAGTTTTAAATATTATGAGATATTTATGAAATTATTAATTATGCATGAGATATTGTAGGTATTATTTTATTATTTAATATTGATTAAATAATTGTTATATGATTAATTATTTGATTGATGCTTGCTTTGTTATGAGAACAGTTGTTCCAAAAATATGTTAACAAAGTCGAACTATTTCATCAGCCGTTTATGTGGTATCCCTTCTCTTAATTTCACATTTGCCCTGCCTTTTTTTTCATCTGCTGGCGTTTTTCCCACTCTTTGTATCACATTTGTGCCGCAACTCAGATCGCTTCATGAACACGTCCACTTAAACTGCCAGATAAAATTTATTTAATTTTATATTAATTCACATTATAATTTTAAAAACACGTGTGTGCTAATTATGTGAATAGTAGTTATATTTCTTTCATGTTTAATTCAATAAATCTGCCAATTGAAATATTGAAATTCATTTAAATACATTCTTTTGCAAGGAAATAAATAAAATTACAATATAATTACGATTATTTAGTATTTAACGTGAAGTATATTAAACAAATTAATTACACATAATGTGTATTTTATTATCATTGTATATTTATTAATGAATACATTAAATTGTATCTATGAATAAAAATAGTTTTGAAATAAAGTTTTATTATTGTTGTGTGAGGATAAAAAAATTTTCAATTTATTTATAAATTAAATAATTATTATTGTGTAAATGAATTAGTGTTATTAAGTTGTCTAAAAATAATTTTATTTGAGACAAAAGAAAATTTTATTTATTTATTTTTATTCATATACTGAATTTTATGAAAATTAAATTGATAATTGGAAAAAAATATTCAATAAATATTTTTTTGATAAAGTGCCAAAGTGAAAATCAAAAATATACATAATGAAACAATTATCACTGCAACAAATACAATACGTGATGAAAAATCATATTGAATTATCAAATCACAGACAAATGCATACGATGAAATTAATGCACATCGCAAACATGTATGGATTTATTTAATGAATTATTATAATAGTACATGTACACCTGTCTATTCAGACACAATGTTGTTTATGTATTGATCATTATTATTAACAATAATGATACATTAGAGTGGGAGAAATGGCTGAAAAGGATCTTATATACAATAATCAATTATAATATTAACTTGAAGAAAAAAAAAAAAAAAAAGAGGAGGTGAAACTCTATTGAGAAAGAGAAAAAAAAAAAAAGAGGGAGTAATAATGGAGAGGGTGCTTTAAAGCTTGCAGAATAAATCTACCCACGTCTGTTGACTGTGAACTTTAGTGAAATAATTTGGCGGGAATATCACGATATTTATTTTATAATATTAAAGTGCATAAATGAAAAAATAAAAAAATTATGTACAAAGATTAATTTTATGACACAGCTAATTGCTAATGAATGATAATATTCAAATTCAAATACGTTTATTAATTGTAAATAAATTAATCTGAGCAAAAAAGTAAAAATTATTTTATACAAATATGTTATAAAATTAAATTGAATAATTTTAATTACACTATTACTGTATTTATAATAATATTTGAAAACGATTATTTAATTAATTATGATGGAAGAAGAGGGATTGTGGATTTTTGGATATGGATCCCTGTGCTGGAATCCTGGTTTTGAATATAAAAAAAGTATGACTGGATATGTCAAAGGATTTTGTCGAAGATTTTGGCAAGGCAACACAACACATCGTGGCACTGAAGATAAGGTGAGTAAAATTAAAATTAATTTAATTTATCCAATGTTTTTAAGTCAAATAAAATATTAATTTAATAAATACAAGTTAATGATTGATGGTAATGTATGAAAAATAATATTCATTTCATTTGTGTATGCATTTTACGACGTGTTAAACTACTGGGTGAGAGAAAAAAAAAATACTTTGAACAAAGAATATATATTTTGTGTATATATTCATTCGTTTATTTAAAGTTCTCGTGTTTCGCAATAGATTGAAACTCTTGACGTGTGTGGAATTTATAAAGATAACTATTAACTATATACATTAAAAGTCAAACATGTGTGTCCCAATGTATAGTATATACTAAATAAAATTTATAATACCAACGAAAACAATAATCATTAATTTTCATATCAATATTATTCATGATTTCTTCCTGAAAACAGATAAATATTTCATCATCAATTTGATAAGAACTATAGTTATTCAATGTATTTAATTAACAAATTATACAAGAGCCATAAATTTTATGTTAGATTTATCAGTGATTTCAATTTAGAATTAATTAGTGAAATAAAATATGATAAAATCCCAATTTGTCTATAAGAATAAATTCAGCTTTATATTTTTTTTATAAAATTTAATATCAATATCTTTGATCTATATAAATATTATATCTCCCACATTGTGGTTATATTGAAAAGTTATTGAAATAGAGCAGTAAATTGAAACCCATTCTGGTCGCAATTACATAACAACTTCAACATTTAATATCCACAAAATAAACAAAATAAAATAAAGGAACATGAACTAATTATTTTTTCTTTTCACATATTATTATTCCAGCCTGGGAGAGTTGTGACACTTATTGAAGACAAAGATGTAAGTATGAGTAATTAAACTAAAAGAAAAATAAAATAGTATAATCTCATATTGATCATGAAATATTTATTAATCATAAAATTATCATTATTTTTATTTATAGGAAATTACGTATGGACGAGTATTTCAAATCAAAGGTGAGACAGCATTGTCTTATTTAAAAATGCGAGAGTGTACTCTTGGTGGATATTTAACGAAATTTTCAACGTTTTATTCACGCGATGGAAAATCAAATTTTCCAGTTCTCATTTATATTGCCACAAATAATAATAAACATTGGATGGGTGAAGCACCATTACAGACAATTGCTATGCAAATACTTGAATGCGAGGGACCCAGTGGACACAATGCTGAATATCTCTTGAGGTAAAAAAAAAATAATTAATTATTTAATTATGTAAATATTGATATAAAATATAGTGATAAATGATTATTGGAAATTATTCTGATTATACAATCATTATTATCATTGTTTGAAAAGTTTGAATTATTTATTTTTGTATTTTTTGTTTTAAAGATTAGCAGATTTTATGCATCGTTACATACCAGAAGCAACAGATGAACATCTGTTCATTCTAGAAAAAATTGTTCGTACTCAAATCAATGAACTCAACATTTGTATAAATAAACTCATGGGCAATCGTGTGTTTGCTTTGGAATTATTAGAGATTGATGAAGAGCTTGTGACAGGACAAAATGATGAAGAAAACAATGACAATGTGCCAGTGAATGCCCGGCCAGAAAATTCTTTTGAATATATATCACGTGTTCCAACAAAATTACTTCGTTGCCTCAAACCATAATTGTTTATTCATTTTATTTGTATTTTATTTTGTTATAATAAATTTATGAGACTATAGACTGACTACTAAAATTATAATAAATAATAAATTACTAATATTAAAATCAAGATGAATTAAATATAAATTAATAAGAAAACTAATCGAGATTTATTTTTTATTGTCTTACCTTTATTGTATTATAGCATTGAATCCTCAATGATATCGCATAAGAATAAATGTCGAAAGAATAATTGGACACGTGTATTTTTTTGAAGCTGTGAATAAATAAATGATTGTCACTAGTTGATTATAATTATTCATATTAGCTACAATAAGTGAACAATTAACAATGATAATACTTACAAGGACTGTGACGATGTTGAGAAATGACATCAGTGGTAAAAAAGAGATTGTTGGAGATTGATCTCGAGTAGAAACGATAATAAAAAGAAAAAAAAAAAGCTATGCCTGGTGGAGTTGTCTTTCTCGTGTGCATTCCTACATTGTCGTATGAGCACGAGTTGATCTTCGGCATTCCTGTAAAATTAACAAAAAAAAATGAGAAAGTTACAAAGAAACGAGGAGCTAAAGTTGATTTGCGATTGAAAGAAACAAAAAATCGAAATCAACTTATTACTATTGGTGGACAGGATGATGATGATGATGATGAGGATGACAATGAGGTTGATGTTGATCCATTAAGAAATAGGTCACGTATTAATCGTGGACTTGCATCACCAATTTCTAGCCGATCAAATCAATCGTCAGTTTTTGTTCCAATGGAGACGGTAAATAAACTTTTATATAAAGGAAAAATAATAAGAGAAACAAATTTATTTGCTTCATCTTCTTGAATTAAACAAAAAGATTTTATTTAATTGTAGGTATTGGATGAATTATTAAAGAAGTTAAAAGTAGAGCACGTCGTCTGGTGTAAAGATAAAGGTAATATGTATTATGAAGTTATATTCCCAGTACCTGCTGGAGATCCATGCGAAAATTGTTTGCATTGTCTAACAGAAATGGGCATTGGCACGAGAATGAACTCAATAGTGAGGTAATAAAATTAAATATTCATCATTTATTATTATTTCGAAATGATATTGGATTAATATAAATTTTTAATTATTTTTAGTGTAATACCAACTCAATGTACATACAGTGCAATGCGAAGTTCAGTTCCAAATGCAATAGCTGACAGTGTGGCATTTGGAAAAAAAGACGCCGAAGATCAGAGTAATAGTTGGGAAGCATTTGTTGATTCAATTCGATCAAAATTAACGGTTAAACAAGTTGTTGATGGAGTTAGAAGCGGTGGTGATCTTACATTTGATTATATAGCTCTAGTTTTAACTGCCGAGTAATTATTCATTGCATAATTTACCTTCAATATTTCATTTAATGATATGGAAATATTAATTAATCAATTTTATCAATTGTCTTTCAGTTGTTTAGCAGCTCTGGGACTCGTTGAAAATAGTGCGACGAACGTCGTTGCTGCCATGCTCGTATCACCTTTGATGGTATCACATTTTCCTACCTTTATGAAAAAAAGAAAAAATAAATAAATAAATCATCAAGTAAAAGAAAAATTCAATAGATATTAATCTACTTATTAATGTTCTGTTTTATTAAATTAAAGGGTCCAGTTATGTCATTGACTTTTGGATCAATAATAGCCGACAGAGATTTAATCATCGTTGGTTTAAAGAGTTTGTTACTAGGAATATTTCTTTCAATTCTATTTGGATTTATTTTTGGATTAATATTGGGCACAACGGCAATGCCATGGGGTTATAATGATTGGCCAACAGACGAAATGAAAGGCAGGTGGGAGAAAATATTGCAATTTAATTATGGCAAATTAACTATTTAATATTATTTTATGTAAAGAGGAAACTATAGATCACTTTGGATGGGTGTTCTTTGGGCTTTGCCATCTGGAACGGGTGTCGCAGTGGCACTTCTTCAAGGCAGCAATGGACCTCTCATTGGTGTGGCAATTTCTGCATCTCTATTACCGCCAGTTGTCAATTGTGTAAGTTTATTTCAATAGCACAAACGTACGTGAAAGAAAAAAAAATAAAAATAAATAAATAAATATAAAGAAAAAACATTTATCTATTTAAAATTATTCAGGGACTGTTCTGGGCACTAGGATGTATTTGGTTAATTTATCGTCCAATTAAAATGCCTCACATCAAAGGCGAATCTTACACTGATTTTAATAGTTCATATGTGTATGTCTACACGGATTATTTACCAGTTGAATTTTTTTGCAATGGTATAATCAGCGCTTGTCTAACGTTCATCAATGTCATGTGCATTTTCATCACAGCGATAATTGTATTGAAGGTAATAAAATCAATAATACACACTGTGTTACATGCAGTTATTTATAATTGTTTGAAAGCGTAGATAAAAGAAGTTGCTGCGCCATACACATCAACGCCAGAATTGCGACGATTTTGGCAGCATGATATTCCCCTTGTGCGTGATAAAAATACCTCACGAGACAATAGCTCAATGGATTCGAGGTTTATTCTTTCAAAATAATCATGCTATTTCTTTTTTTTTATTTTTCTTCTGTTTTATATATTAATATAAATTTTCATTCGATTAATTTTTCAGCTATTATGAAAGCTTAAGCAAACCGAGACGACGCGCATTGGAACGTACTTTAAACGAAGCAGTCAAAGAAGCTATCAATGATGAAACTTACCGGAAAGTGAAGCGATTGAGTTATGGACAACAAGCGCCAGATGAGGTAATTTTTAAACCAATAAAAAATGTTTTTCATGTTATTATTTACTCAATTAAATTAGATGCCACCACGTTTGGGTATCGCCGGAAATATCAGTGTGTCCGATGTTCTTCGCAAAGACGGTGATGAATCAGGACTGAAGGATGGACTTGCTTCTCATTCGTCTGACGTTTTTTCAAACTGTGAAAGTCCCAGTGAGGATTTGGCCGCACTTGATAGACTTATTACTTATCTTCTCGGGCAACCAAATGGTAATATAGATAATGGTAGACGATCCCGACGTGCTAGTGCTCGAGGTTATCGTCAACTTCGACCAAATATCATTGACACCAATGCTAATTCTCATACAAGCATTGGAACAACACATCTGTGAACTTACATTGTCAATGAAAAATATTATAAAACAGCATTAATGATGTGTTCAATTTACTTTCATGTTTATATGAAAATTTATTCAATGTATCCGCCACTATTTAGTTGTTCATAACAACATCAATTGCAGAATGTCGCGTACAAATTTATTAACAATAATATTGATTATTTACAGTTGTGTAAGCAGAAAAAAATCTTATTTACCAATATTCAATTTACTCTAATTCGTAAGCAGACAATGGCTCAGTACCAAAATATCTATCACCGAAATTGCCAATGCCTGGCAATACATAAAATCGTTCATTGATCTCTGGATCAAGAGCGGATGAAACTATTTTGACGCGTGGAAAAGCATAAGCGATTGAATGTACACCGGATTCTGCCATAAGCAATGATACAACTAGAATATTTTCTTCAGCAACATCATGATCGAGTAAAACTCGTATGGCCATCATTGCTGCTGCACCAGTTGCAACAGTCGCATCCATTAATATTACACGATAATCTTTTATATCTTTTGGTAATCGTTGATAATATAACTACAAAAATTAAGGACAATTATTACAATCATATAAAATTAATGTAATTATTAATAAATTATTTTTCAATATTGTACAGACCTCCGGCTCATCAGTTTGTAAATTAGTTTGTATCAATATTTTTCCGATTCTTATATCTTTACAAACATCACACAGAGCTTGTTCCATCGTTTCACCTGCTCTCATAATTGAAACTCCACAAATTTTATCAGTAGCGCTGCGTTTACCATGATACGGTATACCCTGTGGAGTCTCGACAGTAATTTCCTGGATAAATAAAAATAGAAACTCAATAATTCATGAAATAAATAATAAATATATCTACAAATTCCAATACGAACCTCAAATGGAAGCAATGATAATGCATATTCAATGACTAAACGTATTAATCGTTTAGAATAAAATATAAATTCATCTCGGTCAGTATGTTTATTACGAATAAAAGTGTGTAATCCTTTTATCTGTGGTGTGTCTGGCAACATATATAAGGACGAAGGTAATGGCTGACCGATGTATGAGTGTGCCAATTTTTCACGTAATTTAAATCCTCTCTACAAAAAGAAAAAAAAATAGATGAATAAAGAAGAAAATATTATTCACGACAGAAGTGACGTTGGAAAATAATAAATATAATGTATCATTACTAGTTGTAATTGAGTATGAACATGTTGAACAATAAGTTCTATTGCAACTTCATTGTCTCCGCCTCGTGGTACAATTATATCAGCATGCACCATCGACGGTGCTATGTAATAATAATATGCCGGTTTTACCATCGTACAATATTGCTTCAAAACACCCTCCAAGTCACGTCCACGTTGTGATATATCACGATGTAATCGACGCGCAAGTCTCACGTCTGCGTCTGTGTCGACAAACACCTTCATATCGCACATCTGAGAAGACAGACACACGATACATGTTATTCAATATGCGCATTAACTCACAAGTCGATATGATTAATAATAATTTTTTTTATTATGATTTTATTTTTTTATTACCTTCAATACTTCTGCGTCATAAAATGTGAGAATTCCCTCGAATATAATAACATTTGCGCCATACATAAGTTTCTGAGAAATGAAATTAAAAAATAAACATCAGCGAGAAGATTATTATTAAATAAATAAATAAAATAATATAAGCAAAATACTTACAGTTCTACTTTCTCTGCTATGTGTAACAAAGTTATATATTGGCACGTCAGCTTTTCGTCCTTCTTTCAGTCTCTGCAGTGTTGTTTTCAATAATTCAAAATCAAATGCATCTGGATGATCAAAATTGTATTCATTACGAGCAGCCATATCGTGCTGTTTTTCATTAAGAACCTAAAAAATAAATTTTTTATAACACGTATTTGAAATTAATGAATTTCTATTCAATATTTTTATTCTTAAAGTACGTTAATATTAATAATCAACGATTATAATTATAAAAAATAAAAAATACTACTTTGTAGAACGAATCCATGCTTAATAACGTCACCCAAGGGATATTTAGAGATTCTATAATTTTTGTTGCAACAGTGGTCTTGCCAGAAGCACTACCGCCACATATTCCTACAAGAAATTATCTATTCAAGTATTTGACTGTAATAATCTTGAATTGAATAATAATTTTTATTCAATTCTTTTTTCTACTTAAAGAAGATAAACTAACCAATGAGAAATGGTTCGACCTGTTGACCAGCAGTATCATACCATGGTGGTCTTCCTGCAGTATAAATAGTTCCTCTTTTGCTGCGAATTATCGATTCGGCCGATGTTCTTTTACTCGATTTTGACATGCTCGTTGTACGTTGTCGGCGAGATCTTGGTGATTTTTGTGATCCTGTCCAAAAATTACACGAATAATGTCTTGTGATTCATTCAAAAAGAATAATAAAGTATGATAATATTTAATTGTACCGCAAAATGTAATGTATGAATTTATCAAATTACCAAATCCTATTTTTAATTATTGTTAAAATTATTGGTATCAAATCACAATAGCAGTGCACAATTCATATGTATAAACATACATTTTTTAATAAAATTTCTTTTACCAGTTGAAGGTGGTCTGGGTGAAGGCGGTGTCGGACTTGCAATATCATTTCTGCATTCACCATCCTCTTCATCCGCAACATCTGCAAGAAAGACTGCGCGATCTTCTAGACAAATATCTCCGTCGCTAAAATTGAACAGTAATTAATTTATTAATTAATCAAATGATCAAAAAAATTAACTGCAGTTTATAGAAATATCTTTGCATTCTTTTCTTAGATTACTACTCAATAAACTGACAACGATCCGTCTGCATTTGAATGTGGGATTAAATATTTGCGTATAATTGTAAATGAAGACAGAAAAAAATTATTACGATACATAAAATCCCATTATATATGTATGGAAAATATAAAAATTAATTTCCTAACCTTTCTGAACTTGCAGAACTTGGCGCCTCAAAATGTTGCATTTCCGCCGCCATTGTTAAAAGATTTTATAAAATTTTTCTCTTCTAATATATGGAGCAAATATATAAATGATACAAATCGAGGATTTTAAATTCTTTGTAACAGTATGTGAAAAGAGTAGCACGTTGTTACTCCAGACCACACTGATTTCATTCTCTCCTCTAATCACCATTCGGAATTTGGCCGGTTCGTCATGACGCCTGGTGGTGGTTTTTATACACAGTGTAATGTGTGTGTATGTCTGATAATAATTTATGATTTGTAGGTTAGAATACGTGATGAAAATATTTATATATAATTAAAATTGATTTTCACATACATGAAAATTAAACTTTATAAAATTTCAAATATTAACGCGCGCTACACTATATGAAGTGCGCCATTTTGTATCTTGTTAACCAATGACCAATCCATAATAAAAATTATATTCAAATATTCAAATAAAATAATGGCGCGCCAACAATCTGCGCAATACACTTGAAAATAATAATAACAACTAACCAATCGGATAAAAGAATTGATTATAAAATTCAGCCAATAACAAATGCAATAGGAATTTCAATAAAAAAGAAAAACTCCGTAGTGTTCTCCTATGAATTGATTTCATATTGTCGCGATTTGAAAATAAGATATTATGCGCAATGACCAGTTATAAAAAAAGAGAGAGCACACCATTGGACACTACCACTGAATAATCAAGTTTTCGGAGTTACGTAGAGGTTGAGTAGCATCGAGTAGTGCAAATTCAGTTGGAAGACATATATATCATTCGACATATATATGTCTTCTTCACTCTCTGTTTTTTTATTCTTTCCTTTTCCTTGTTCATAGATAAAGTCCGTCCTCTGTCGTTTTCTTCATCAACGTTTTGCGAATTGTGAATAACGTTGGGACGCACCCTTCCTTGACCTTGTAAATATTAAATCAAAAATTTTAGTGCATCGCTCAATGTTGGGATCATTGTTGCCGGGAACAACGATTAATTATTTGACCTATCAGACGTCTTGATTTACAAATTATTATTTTATATTCATCAACAACGGTGATTTATTTCCAGGAAAAATTTAACAATTAAATATGGCGAAAAAAACATACGATTTATTGTTCAAATTATTACTCATTGGTGATTCTGGCGTTGGAAAAACTTGTATATTGTTTAGATTTTCCGATGATGCATTCTCAACGACTTTCATTTCTACTATAGGTGAGTTCATCTTCTTGACCCGCAGGGTATCAACGACCTCTTTTATTTTTTAGGCTTGGTCACAAAGTTTCATCGTTGATTCATTGATATTATTAACTTTATTAATTTTGTTTCTCTACCTTGTCTTGTATTCAAAATTAATTATAATTATCATCTAATGATTATTTTGTTTTTTTTTTTTTTTTAGGTATAGACTTTAAAATAAAAACGGTGGAATTAAGAGGGAAACGAATTAAATTACAGATATGGTGAGTCATCATTGAATGTATATATAATGTGTGGTATATTTACAGAAATAGAATCTAATATATTTTTTTAATCTTTGCACTCATTTGATTACAGGGATACCGCTGGTCAAGAACGTTTTCACACTATCACAACTTCATATTATAGAGGAGCAATGGGAATAATGCTTGTATATGATATAACAAATGAAAAAACTTTTGAAAATATCGTTAAGTGGTTGAGAAATATTGATGAAGTAAGTATCCATATTTAACAGTGGATTAATAATTTATTTTTTTTTATCTTTAACATTAATAATCACTGATAATTTTTAATTTTTTTCTATACAGCATGCAAATGAAGATGTTGAAAAAATGATTTTGGGCAATAAAAGTGATGTGGAGGATCGACGTGTTGTTAGTACAGAAAAAGGAGAAGCAGTAAGTTGATTTAGAATAGAATTAAGAATTTATTATACAATTGGATAAATTTTTATTGTTTACAAATTTTAGATAGCCAGAGAGCATAGTATTCGGTTTATGGAAACTTCAGCAAAAGCAAATATCAATATCGAACGAGCATTTAGCGAATTAGCTGAGGCTATTTTGGATAAAACACACGGAAAGGAACCACAGGATGCACCTGATCGTGTAACGGTCGAACGTAGGGTAGACAGAAATTCGAATCGGTGCTGCTAATTTCATTTTTTTTTATTTATTAATATTTATTTAAAAGACAAAAATAACAAGCATATAATAAATTTGCTACACGAACCATTTGCCAGTTGATTTAGTAAACTTAGCATGAATATCGTATCCTACTATTGCTTTTGTATTTTTTTTTTATGATTACTTTGTTTTTTTTTTTTTCATGCATTAATGTAATAATTAATGGTATCTATTTGTATTCATTGACCATTAAATTACATTCGCTATCACCAGTGGCAAATTTTCATAATTTGTCGTGTTAAATTTCGTATGCAAAAAAAAAAACAGTTAATAGTTTCACTTTTATTTTTCAATTGAAATACTTATTAAATTACAAGAAAAACACTCTGTTTTTTTTTTCAATGTCTCGTCACTGACTTACATTAGAGACAAAATATAATCCCATGCATAATCAAGATGTAATCATGCGAGTGTAGTTGGAGGAATGTATTCATCTAGTCCCATAATTTTTCTTTCTTGTATAAGACAGGATCCCTAAAGCAATATGAAAGTGAAATGACGTTTTTGTGAGATGTTAATTATTATCTCCCCACATATATAAATGTTTGTGCATATGTACTTGCCCAAACATTTCAAGTACATCAAGTTGAATGTTTGTTTATCGGCCGCAAAAATTTTGACGCCTTATATCATCATCACGAATAAAATAAGATGATAAAAACAAAACATTAAATAAAATAATAAGCAACAAGAGAAATTAATTATTGCAAGACTCGAAGAGGCTTTTTTTATAACTTTTTTAATTTTATTGGCCGGATATTATGGTGTGTGTACTGTTTTTATTACGAAAGATTTTTTTACAAAATTCAATGCAAACGAAAAAAAAAAAAAAAAAAAAAAACTTTCGACTGAAAAAAAAGCTGTAAAACAAATTTACTACAAATATAAATCATACATGATTTCGTCAATTATCTTTATTCCAATGAATATACCTTTATTACATTTCCATATATTATTAAATTAATTATAGATACATATATCACAATAAATACCTACAGGCTTTATTATCTTCAAGACAATGAAAAAACAAGGGAGTCATTGTATCAATTATTGTATTGATTATAATTATTTGCATATGACTGACAATTGTTGAGTAATTTTATTGACAATGATTAATATACTTTGAAAGGTGCATTCACTTTACGATTATCTTTTGTTTTCGGTAACATCAATGATTAATTTATTTTTTTTATAACTTATCAGTATTTATTGACAATATTTTCCAAGACCAACATGAAATTCAATGAACATGATTTATTTTTTATTTTTTTATAAGTAAAAAATTAGGACTATTTTCTAATTTTAATAGGAAGGACTAATGCTTGAATCTGTCTGAATAATGCTTTTATGATTATAAATTTGTATTTGTTGGGCGAAAAAAAAAATGAAACTTCTAAACTAATATACTACAAATAATTACCAATGTACATGATAAACAAAATCAATTTTATATGAAAATAAACATTATCATTTTTCATTACGCCACTGAACATTAATACATATTTATAAACCACAATAGAATTCCGTGAAATTAATTAAATTTAAAGATGTAACTTAACCTAATTTGTTTAAACACACCAACATTTTTTTTTTTTTTTTGTAAATTATACAGTGGTAAGTTATATTAAATTAGTTCAGCACTTATACTGAAATTTATTAGACTCCACGAAAAGCTATTGAGGTACAGGTGAAGGTGGCGCAAAACAGAATAGATAAATACATATAATTTTCATTCCATTTTGTCCCACTTTTAGTTGTATATATTTATATATGTGCGGCTTTTTTTTTATACCAATAAACAAGATAACAAGGTTTCAACTGATTGAACTTACAAAACATATATTAAGCTGTTAGAAGCCGTAAATACTCATTACTTATAGTGAAAATAGTTTACATGGAAAAATACTTTGAGTTTGGGAAATATTTAATTTTCTCAAGGAAATTACTAACAATCTACATGTATGCATTTCAATGCCAATGATTTTCGCAAGTATATAAATTAAAAAGCCCATGCTTTTACTGTCATACAATAGATTTGAATAAAAAAAAATACAGTATTCATATCCATCAATCGTCCAATTGAAGGAAAAGAAAAATATTTAATCGCGCGATGCTCCAATAATTGTCAAAATATAAATGAAAATATTGACAATGTCAAGATACAAATTCAATGCAGCGAAAATGTATTCCTCAGGTGAAACTGAATATTTGTGTTTACCACCCATCATCATTTGGGTATCATAAATTAGATACATTGAAAATAGCAGGGCGCCAAGTGATGCATATACTAATGACATTATTTTGCCGGGAAAGAACATGGCAACTAGTCCAAAAAGCATTAACACAATTAGACAAACAAATAATGCCGCATGCATTCCAGTAAAATCCCATTTTGTTTGGAACGCAAAAAGTGTCAAAGCAAAACAAATTGCAGCTGTAATTCCCACTGCCATTAACACCTAAAATAATAAATCAATAAATTAAATATAATAATTTTTCATACAATTATAATGAATATCGAATTAAATATAATATACAAACCTCATCGCGTTTGTATGTTGAAGATGCGAACGCCAATAGAAAACCTTCAGCTCCAGTGAAAACAAAGAGGAAAATAAAATTCATGGGCGCTTTACGTCTGACACTTGAACAGCAGGCCATACAAATCAGTAAAACAATTGTAACAGCAAATGCTACCCAGAAGAGCCATTGATGGGATGCAACGTAACGTTGCGTTGGCTTATGATACAAAAATAATGCAATCATCCCCAAGGTAATGAGCAATTGACACATGAGGATCGAATATACTTTTCGAATAAATCCTCGTCGAATTGACTGGTCATTAAATTCAAATCCCTTGATGTCATTTTGGGGATCTTCTGAATAACTTGCTCCGTACATTCCGCGTTGGGATTGATCACCAAACGGTGGACTAGTTGGTGGTGGTGGTGGTGGTCCTTGTCCAAAATTACCTCCCGGGGGAACAAAGCCAGGTGCTAAATAAAATAAAAAATTTTTATTTATTCATTTACATCCAAGTTAAATTATTATATCTTCAATTCAATATTTTATTTTATTTCTTTACAAATACCTGGCGGGTATGATGAATTATATTCTCCTTGTGGATAGCCTGGATTTGGCGGATAGCCTGGATTTGGTGGATAGCCGGGATTTGGTGGATAACCAGGATTCTGCTGAGGATATCCACCTGCACAGGCAATTAATAATACCATTAAATAATTAATTTAATGCAACTATTCAATGGTGGAACGTTTTATGATAAATTATTTTTGAGTTTCCAATGCCACTGTTGGCTTCTGGTACTCGTGCACTTTTTTTCTGCCGCCTGCATAATGAAATAAAGCGTGAATTTATACTAATAAAACTGTCAATTAGCAACTAAGAAAAAAAAAAGCTTTCATTTTTTAAATAATTCGAAAAATTCGACGATCTTATTCATTTTAAACTAATTATCTATTTATTTATTTCTGCTTGCGAATAAGATGATGTCAGCAGTGAGGCAGATTGTTGGTATAATGTATGTAATGAGATGATAATAAATATAATGTAGATGAATTAATTGTGATTGAAGATGGCGCCTGATTTAATAAGATACTTGTATTGTTTTTAACGAAAATAATTAAGGTGAAACTTTAAATTAAAAATCGAAACCTTGTTGGCCCGGATAGAACGGATAAGGTCCTGCAGGTGGTGGATTCTGCCAGTTGGACATCTTATTGTAATGTTTTGGCTGAAAAATAATCTTAAGTTACCAATAAACTCCATCACCAAATAACTTCAATTAATTAATCATCAATTGAATATAATAATATCATCAACTTAATGTAATTTTAATTATTCAACCAAGAATAATGTTTGTTTATATGTAAATAAAACTTATAAAAGTCAAGAGAAAACAAAATTCGACGTCACCATTTGATTATTGATTTTCTGTGAATATACTGGAGGATGCATCGTTAGACCTTGAATAAACTTAACGAATTTTTCATCTTCAATTGTTACGTTATTATACGCAACATATCTAATTAACTAATATTTTAATATTTACGCGACGTAATTACATTAAACGATGTTGCATGATGTTAATTTATTCCCAAGATAGCATTATCAAGCAATATTTTTTCATTCTTTACACACATCAGCATCATCGTAATAAGAAAATAAAAATATGTACCATGACATTTAATATAATGTTTAAATTCTTGGAATAATTTTTATAAATTATGAATATACATTCAATATTTTATCGTCATTGATAAAAGTTAAAGCTTGGCAAATTTTTCTGCATACTATGTATGATGAATATTTTACTCATGTTACCATCACCAACACCCAAGTGTTTTATATCAATTTTAATGTTACCTACATTGTAATATAACTGTTATGACCTACATTAATTGATAAAATTCAGTAATATTAACATTATATTAAATAAATAAATGAATAAATAAATATCAAAATCATTGATTGAATAATTTTTCATGTCAAAAATTATTTTCATCCATTCAAAAATTAACGGTCACAAATGCATCAAAATAAAATTTCCATTTGTGCTGCCATAATTATCATTGCAATTTTTAACCGGAAATAATTTAATTTTCAATCATTATTTATTCTTTTTTCTTTTCTATCATTGCCTAGATACTAAAAATGACATGTATTATATTAGACGTAATGATTAATTGTAAATATTTATTAATAACAATGATCATATGTTATTAATAAATTATGCTACATGATGATATATATCATTGCATTAATGGCACTTTCTGGAAGTAGACACACAATCGATAACGACATTTTTGTATGACGAGTATGACTCACACATTTGATAATTTATTTTCATGCAAGGTTAAAAATTATTTCAACTGATTAATGAATTTATTACTAACTAAAATAACTCTTGTTTATTTACACTCACAATAAGAACAAACTGTAAATATTAAAACTCTCTTCAATGTGATGTTGATAGAAATAACAATCAAAAATAAACTTTTGTATTATGTCTATGTCGTTATATATGTATTAATAATTTAAATATAATGTATTATTGTGATATAAAATTGTACTTTGAAGTGCTGATAAAAGTAGACTGAAGACTGTCCACGTTGACGGTCCAGAGGAATTTACAACAATGAATGCAAAAGATGATAAGAATGTTTATAGGTGTCTTATTGCGTGTTTTTAGGTACACTGAAAAAAAATATATACGCAGAATATAATTATATAAGTATATCTACCCATCATATATATCTGTAATTTATAAAAAATAAATATATACTATCAATTATCGATAACAAAAATTTTTCATTAAATGTTATACTTTATTTACAACAGATGGCGTCTCATCACTATTCTTCAATCACACCACCATTTTGTATGACGTATATCGTATGATATTTTATGTACATACATACTTTTATTATTTTCTTTATATTACCTCCAGACTCCAATTGACACACTGCGGCCAATTGTAAACACACCACAATAACTTTTTGACAGTAGAAAACGGTATATGTATTAAAATTGCATTCAGTGATGGCGACTCCATTACTGTGTCAAAGAAAACGTATAAGCAATGCGTCAATAAAGTAACTTTAATTGTAATAATTTTTTTTAATTTCATTGACATCAAATACACGACGAGGATTAGCATTGGCGTCTGTATTTTGGGACACTTTAAGTGTTGACAGGAAATTCCTGTAATCACTGAATAACACAAAATGAGTGATGAAAAGGAGGGTGAGCGCCAGCCGCTATTAAAAAATGAAAGTACTGCATACAAATTGCCAAGCAGTGATGTTAGTGGTAAATAAATAGATGACAATTAATGTTATATTGATTAACTCATTTTAATTTTACAATATAAAATTATTGGTATGATGAATTATTGTGTTTTACAGCTGATACACAGGCAAATGTCAGCACAGTATCACCAATTGGTCCTGATGAAGTACCACCACCTTATCAATCGGTGATGCAAAGTGGAATGCCTATGGTTACTTGTAGAGTATGTCAGGCAATGATTGATATATCCGGAAAGAGAGATCAACATGTTGTTAAATGTAGTCAATGCAATGAAGCTACAGTAAGATCATTACATTTATTACACGTCATTTATCTATGCAAACACAGACATATGTTTATTTTATATATTTATACAATGTATATTATGAATGTGGATGGTAAGATAGTTATGAATTAATTATTTTTGCAGCCAATAAGAAATGCACCACCCGGAAAAAAATATGTTAGATGTCCATGCAATTGTCTTCTCATTTGCAAGAGTTCATCGCAGCGAATTGCATGTCCACGACCAAATTGTAAACGCATAATAAATCTTGCGCCTAGTCCTGTTACCCCACCGGTTCTTTCAATGCCAGGAATGTGCAGAGTTTGTTGTGCACACTGTCACGACACTTTTTTGGTATATGATAGTTGTATAATAATTTATTTATTATTAATTTCGTACAGTTGAATGTTTATGAGTATGTATTTATATTTGTATTATTGATTATTCACAGTTTAATACGTTGAATAATGCTCTGGCTCGATGTCCCCATTGTCGCAAGGTGTCTTCCGTAGGGCCAGATTTTGCAAGAGGACGTGGAATAATGTTTATTACTATTGGAATAATTGCATTAGTGATTGGTATCTCAGTAACTGTGAGTTTCGTTTATTATTTCATCTGGAAATAAAGTCCAATTATTGCTTTGGTATAAGGTAGATCTATAAGTTTTATTTGTTCGTTGAGTATTGTTGTTAATTATATATTTTTGCAGGTGGGAACACATTCATTAGTTGGTAATAATGGTGGAATTTACGTTGCATATGTTGGTAAGTTATTGTATAATTAATCATAAATATAATGACGATAAAATGTGAAATAATAAATATTTGAATTTTTATCTTCCTTTACATTTGTGTTTTGTTATATTTAGGTGCATTTTTAATTGCGCTTCTTGCACTTGCTCGAAGTGTTTATTATTGTACACTGAAGAATAGTCTGATTGAAGGCCCCTTGTAGAAGATCGACAAATAAATTTGCAACCAATTAGATTATAGGATTATAATATAAAATAAAAAGAAAAAGAAAACAAATTAAAATACTTTTATCGCTACATTACATAACCAATTTAGCTAAATTCTTACAATTTATGAGGATTTATTCAAAGCTAAAAGAAAAAATTACAAATCACACATCCCACGTAAATGTTTTATCATTATCAAAATTTATCTTGTTTCTGGTCTTCGCAAATGTGTTTGCATACATAAATATATGATTATAAAAACAATTTTGATTCATTATAATTGTACAAGCAACGCAAAATGCCATGAGAAACAAATTAAATTCAAACAAAAAGTTTTATGCATTAATATGAAATGATTTTTCTTTTTTATTTTTAGCACCAAATTTCATTATATATATATATGTATAATATACATATACAAATTATATATATGTTTTTTTATTTCGAAATGTTGTCATCACATGTGTATACATACCAATTAATAATGTATAATTGTGCGCGAGAGCTATTTTTGTGCGCCATTCCTTTAACATTTAAACGTATGATTTTTTTAATAAAACAAGGCGTGTGCCGTAAATTTAAATATATATTGAAATGTATACAAGCACTGTATCTAAAAATAAATATTAGGATTACAATTAAGGATGTTTATATCATTTCGTGGCGATTTTTTTTGTAATAAATTATTATTGTTACAGCAATCATAAAGAAAACTTATAACTACCTAACAAACTATTGCGATTAAATGACTCAGGTCTACAATAAAAATGTTCATTATGAACTATCGTTGAATTATGACTGAAGATCATGGGATCGTTCACGTCACATTATAAATATATATTTTTTTTCCAACATAATTGGTAACATGGAACAGCGAAAGTGCAGCAAATGTCAAGGAAAGTCAATGATAGAAATAAAAAAAAAAATGATGAATGACAAATCAAAACATTTATCGATTTTATTGCGTTGAAAACTAAAACAAATATCTTCATTTTCTACATTAAAATTAATATTTAATTAATTATAAGTAGCACAAGGATGTCTGCTTTGATGATTACAACTAAATAGAGATATCACTTCAAAGTTTTAATATTACGAATTAAATTTCGATGATACAATCCTAAATAAAATAGAAAACAGAAGAATATCAATAAGAAACTAGGATACTTTTTTTCTTCTTTATTTCCAGATGAACTTAAAATGTCCTAGATACAATTCATTTGTTTTATAAAGAGTATAAAAGAGATATACGTATAACTCGAATAAAAGACGATCCCAATTCATATCTAGGCATCGCTCATATCCATTTAAAATAGATACATACATATACTGTGAAACAATAAGGGAAAGTTAAACAACGATGAAAGGCGAAACATATAAATACTATACATAATGTGTACATGAAATTGTCAAATTTACTATATCATTTAATTCTATTGTTTTATCATTTTCACACACAGACATTCTATTAAACAAAAAAATAAAACGTTTATCACGATGATAAATGTATCAAATAAAATGGAAAATAAATGTGAAAGCTGTAAGTAATATGTGAAATATATCAAATGCTATTTATACAATTCCCACAATAGAGATTTAGTTTTACCGATTATCATTATGCAATTAAATTCTCACACGATAATTAATTGTGACTAATATACAATACACAATGCATATATAATATATGTGTATATATTTATTTATTTATTTATCTACATAATAATCTTCACATATACATTATTCGATAGTCATTTCCCGTAAATTTAATTTATTCATACGCGTCCGTGCTACATTAATAGTCTAGTGCATTTATTATTATACCATAAAGTGTTGAAATAAAATATTAATTATACCGTATATAATTAATCTGAGGTTAATTATCGACCTTGATGTGATGAAAGAAAGAAAAATAAAATAAAAAATCAGTGGAAAAAAAAAAAAGACATTCCAATGTTCAAAGGGTTCAAAATGGCAAAAGTTGTTGAGAGAGCAATTGAGGGAAAGTGGTTTCGATGTAGTTCCAGGTAGAAGGAAGATTATATATTAAGAGTGGGAGGTAGAAGAATGCGAATGTAAATAAAAAGAACATGTTCGAGGGACGGGCAAACGACCAGGTGAATTGCTTGATGAAGAAGAGTATTCAACTATTCAAGCAATGTCATCGAACTTATATAACATCTGTATATAAGTAGTCCAGGTCTCAATTACCACTTCAACAACTCTCGTTCTTTGCATTCACCAACAATCAACTAAATACAAAGAATTATATACAAATGCAATATAAAGAAGTAAAGTGAAACTTGTGAACTTGAAGAGCTCTAAATATTTAAGACTTTATATCTATGATAAATAATTTTTATCATGAATTGAATATTCTTCTGTGTTGAATCAATTTCCGTTTATATTATAACACAAAATTCTACATTGTATATATATACAGCAATGTAGAAATATATATATTTATAATGGTATAAATATACTGCACGTGTACATTAGCATGGCTAAATATTTTCTATTGACGAAATATGATTATTAAATTTAGCTACTGAATAAATGCAAAAATATTACGAAAATATAAATGAATTAAAGATTCAACATAATATCGTTTTTTTTTTTCTCTTTAAAAATATTATCTCAATATTTATTCATTGCACAATATTGTAATTAGTTAATTTAATTAAATTTCAGAATTAGAAAATTTATTGTACTTGCGTAAAATTTGAGATTTTAAACCCTACTTAGGGTGATGAGAATTGGAGACAATTTATATATACGCTGCAGTTTCCTGGAGCTTTCTCAATCTCTTTCAACAATTATGAGCGGCTTGCATCTAAGAAAATTGCAACAAAAAGAAAGTTGTTTTAAAAAATATGAGTAAATTATTATTAAATTAATATCTAACAATTTTTTTGATAATAATTGTCAGGCAGATAATTACAGACTACTGACGCAAAACTTGTCTATCATTCATTATATTCGCACTTTCTCATTATGTGATAATATTATTTCAAATATATTTTTTTATATTAATATTTATAATACAAATGTAAATACATATATTTATATACACCAACACAGAGAGCAAAATTAACGCGTGACCCTCAGCCTGGTTCAAGGATGCGCATCATACTTTGTGACTCTCGCAATGTATGTTGCGTCTTGATAATTGTGACGCCACCATGATCGTTACCAATAATCTATCGTCTTGGCGATTCAGAACCGATGTATAAGATACAAACGATGATATCAAGTGAGAGGTGGGAAGTCATGAAGAAAAAGGTAAGAGAATTATATATAATATACATAGAGTGTATATAAGTATAAGCACGCAACCAACCCATCCCTTCCCATGTTGGGTGCGACCGCGATCCAACCGTCGATGAGGAGGTTGAAGAAGACCAAGTGAAACGATGAGTCGGTGATGAATTTTAAGGTTCTTCAGTCTTCTTTAGTGCATCATCAGCTCTATTGTGAACAAGAGTGTTCTCTCAATATCATAAAAATTCTCATTTGATAATTTTTTATTATCTATTTAAGGTTTTAATTGTAGGTTATTTTTTAAATTCATCAGCGAATTGAATTTTTAAAATGTGGATTAATTTAACATTGTGTAAGTTTTGTTATTTATTTCGACATTATATTTTTTTAGTGATTTGTGTATTGTTTATTTGACGTATATGTTTTCTGAATTATTCAGGTGTGTTTGCCATTAACTTCATTGAGGGCATCTGTGCAATTGATGTTAATATTAAGAGCAATTCCAAAAGTACATTTCCCGTAAAACGTGCAGTTGATGGAAGACGAGGAAGGTCAATAATTATTAACAAATAAAATCCCTTCGTAATTTTTTTTTTTTCAAGTTCCATGAGTATTTATAGTTCACTTATTTGCTTCAATGTTTCAGTAAATTCTTCGAGATGCCAGATGATGACTCCTTTGATGTCTATGACGCTTATGATAACGAACCAGGTATGAAAAAATAAAAATAAAAAATTAGTATGCTTGAAAACAATTGAATGGGGGAAAAAAAAAAATTTTATTATTTTCAGACTTTTCCGATTACAGGAATAATATTCCTGGTGAGCCAGGATTAGATTATCCGTCCTTTACGAGGATTCCCCAGACAACCTTTACGTGTGAACGCGAGTACAGAGGTGAGATTTGGAAAAAAAAAAAACATTTATAAGTACACGAGCACAAAGCGTACATACAAAGTGAAAGCCCTTTTCTAAGATGCAACCTTCCGACGGTTGATATTGAATAATTGCGGCTATTCATTTGAATATTAAATGTATGTATTAAATAATATTTCATAACTGCTCCCGGCTATTATAAATAAAAAAAGCTATATAAATGTTTAACTAAATACAAAGTTACTAAATGAACAACACTGTCTCATAAAGCAATTGTAGCTATAAAAAAACATAATATACTAATTTACTTTCTAATAATTTATTACGCACTATTATTTGTATATTCATTTTTCAACATCAATGAAATGTATTTGTCTAATATGAAAACCGGTTTTATCATTCGTTGATGTTATATTTTACTACTGAAATTTTCTAATATGCAAAAGGGTGGTCGAATAATGTGCGGATAAATACTTCTTCCTCATCAGGGATGTGTGGTACGTGTCATTAAAGCTTTTTTTTTATTTTTTTTTATTACCTTTTACCATCGATGTCAAGGATGAATAAAAGTAAATACATATTTATACGATACTATGTGAAGTCAGAGGAGCACCCACGGAATTTGTTGTTAGCATTTTATTTTGCTTTCGCAATAGGTTAGCTAGTCGTGTAGAATGCTTGGGTATATTATGACTATCTTCTTGCACACGTGCCAACAACAAAAATCTGCGAATTAAAACAAACAAATAAACAATTATTATTTTCACAATTTAAACTTTGGTCACATATCCATATATACATGCATATATATATTTAATTAATGGTAAATAATTAAAATAAATTTGCATTTTTATAAAATTTACAGAATTCCATTGATAATTACTAATTTAGATACATGAGTCATTCTTTCGAAAGTGTGTATAAATTTTTATCTGCAGATTATATTGAATTATCTACAATTACTAAATATCATTAATAATAATAAATTTTTTTTTTCCCACCTTTCCTTTATACATATTTTTTCTTTCACAAAGTCAATCGTTATTCATTCATGTATTAAATTATTTTTCAAGGCTACTATGCAGATGAAGAAGCAGGATGTCAATTATTCCACGTGTGCGATGGTAGCTTTATGGTCTCATCATTTTTATGTCCAGTTGGTTCGACATTTAGTCAAAAACTTCTCACATGTGACTGGTGGAATAAAGTTGATTGCTCTGCAACAAAGAACTATTATCAAGCAAACAATCAAATTGTCACCAGTCAAGTAGACGATGATGAAATACTTAGAAAAGCTTATGAGATGACGAGTTTACAATCAATACGTAATGGCATTACAATTGTCAATTCAAAAGATCGATATAATAATGATAAAAATAATAATGACAATGTCAATCATAAATTATCACATGTAAATGAATTACAGAGCGGTAGGGGTAATAATTATTTCGATTATCAAAGTGCACCAACTTCAATCAATGTTGATTATCCGCAATTTAAATATAGTTCAAGATATTCATCTGCATTAGATCAACATGATCGTGATATTGATTATTATCCTAGACCTTCAGATGACATCAATCAATCATCGATTAAAGTTGAAACAGTTGGGAGAGATTATAAAAACGATAATGATGAACAATTGAATATTTTTCAACCGTCTTACGCACCTACAGTACCCACAGTAACAACGACAACACGTCGATATTATTCTCCAACAATTCCTCCAATTATTCGTTCTACTCAGAAAATTGAGAGAAAATATGATTTACAATTTGAAAGCTCTGATCATCTTTATTCTGCAAGAGGCAAACATCTTTCGTCTGCTCCAACGAAGAACGCTACACAATCGACCACTGAGAAAGTTCATCCGACATTATCGACAACTACGTCGTCATCCACATTGGATATCAGTGATGAAATGATTGTGACTGAATTGCCACTCACGGTATCAGAGGAAATATCCGACTCAACAAACCGTAATGAAAATAATTCATTTGCAATTCCATCGCTAGTGTACCAACCGCCTATTAATAAGGATAATGAAACTTTTTCTCGATTAATTGTAGAATTTTCGAGATTAGAGTCATCAGATTATACTGCAAATAAAACTGCAATTAGAGCTGATGAAAATAATACGAATATTATAAATAATTTAAAGCACAACAAACCTGTTGTTATAAATCCATCCACTGAAGTTCTTCCTCCGTTTTTTTATTATTCTAATATTGAACAACATGACGCTGTATTAGATTCTGCACCAGAAAAATTAACATTAATTAATTCAACGCTGTTTGATGATTCTGCTGTGGCTCCTTCAGAACATTTTCAAGATAATTATCAATTAGAATCAGTTATTAATACCGAGAAACTTGAAGGTATAACTGGAGATGAAAGTTCACCATTTCAAGTGATAGTATCGCTGAAAAATGATAAAGAATTTCAATCAAATGATGAATTATTAAAAAGTCTTATTGCTCAACAAGATTTTTCATCGTTGGATCAAATAAAAGACATTGAAATCGTGAAATCTGATGATCAGCATGAGAAACTTGATGGCATCCAGAAAATTAATTCAATGAGTGCAGATAGTAGGAAAGAGAAAAATGTCAAATCAACCAACTATCCTAAAATAAATTCTTTGTTAAGAACGAAAAATATTGATATTATACCAAGGCCGTTCTCACTTGGTCAATTAAAAACTATAAAAATTATTGATGCGATGGGTGATCACAATAAATCTGAAACCAACCTCTCAGAATATTCAACTGCTGCAACAACCATTAAATATAATTTGTCAAAATCTGATGAAATTAATTCACACCAATTTTCACTATTGAATGATACCGCCACAATAATTAGTGAATCTCCCAATGTTAATTCTGAAAAAAATAAAATTCTTCGTCAGCTAGTACACACATATGGTCAGCCAATGTATAAAAGTCATACACAAGCAATTTCGAACCTTAATTCAAGTCAAGATCGACTGACGGATTTTCAAAGTGGAGAATCCATACGTCGAGAAGTTTTGATAAAAGAAAGCAATAAGAATGAAAAAATGTCTGAATCAAATGAAGAGGAAAAAATGATTTTAGTTGAGACTGAACTTGTTCCATCTTTGGGATTTTCTCTAGATATTGAGGACGAACGTGAACAGTATGTTGATGCAGTCCTTCGTGGCTTATTCAAGGACATTACCATGCCTAAAATAGAAACAAAATCAGAAAATGTTACAGAAGGTTGAAAGTACTTATTATATTTGTATATATTATTACAAAAAATGAATGCATTTCTGTTGCTATATATATATAACAAATATATAAATATACATAAGTGAGGTTATGTCAATTGATAATATTCAAATTAATAGCATAATGTACGTCACCCATATAAGATTGTACCATTATGTTATCAAGAGGTGCAGCTTTTTAGTATTTTACTATATTTTAATTAGGATAATAATATAAATGAATATAAAATAATACAGTATCAATAAAGATATGGAAAATATTTTCAATTCATGAATTAGAATTAAAATAAATTCACAAAAAGAACTTGCCTTACATCCTATACCCTCATCCAAACAACCCATACAAATAATCTTGAAGTGAAAAATTGTATAATTAAAAACCCTCGACAAGTACGTGACAGGTTATGGTCAAACATTTTACAACTACATGTTAACACCAACAGCTTGTATTATTATTTAAAGTAAATATATATATATATATATATATATATATATATATATATATCTATAACTAAGTGACGCTGTGAATGCTGTCATCTCTCATTTGTCTTGTTTGTGTCCCATCGACTTCACAGTTTCGCCTCATCCTTTATATCTTGCGCACGCGCATTATTCTAGCATTAACACATTCCAATTCCGCAGAGGCGTTCCTGTTTATCCGCCATTTTGTTATACGGGGGCGGTATTTGTAGTAAGAAGCAACGTCCCTACTCAAGTTGCCCAAATGAGTTGGTGGGAGTGAAGGTATGTTGGTGTGGGTCACGACAGGCCGAATAGGCATGACCAGGTCGTCACAAACACGGTGAGTATATAACTACTATATGCAGTAGAGTGCGCGGTATACATTGATGACGAGAGTTGGGTGAGTTCGCGATTAAACCGCGCGTGGTCAAGACGACTGTAACCACATTCGCGCTTTCTTGTTCGTTGTTTCGCAGTGCTGCCACGGCAGCTGCCGTGATTAACCGTTTGGCGCTGTCAATCGACGGATGTCTATTATAATACAATCCTTCGTTTTTGATTATTATCTAACTAATATAAAAAAGAAAAAAATAATGTTTCTCTGTGATTTTATTTAATAAAGTATAATTATTAGTGAGTAATATTTAATGTCATTAGTGTGTCCGTTAAAAAATAAATAAAACAAACATTAAATATATATAAATGTACAGTGATGGCCTTCGATAAGTGTCGCGACCAATCATCGTGGAGATATATCAACTAATAGAAGTGACTTCATTTGTGTTTTTACATTGGTATACGTGATACTAATATTATTTTTACCGGTATATTCCGCGTCTGACATATAATATACGTACGTTAATTATTTTTGTGTGCTTCATATAATTACTTCAGTACAATATATATAATATACAAACGAAAACTTTATTGTATAATTATTTATTTGTGCGGACTACTACTATACGTACTATCAGGATATAACCTAACCTCTCATTTCAAATTGTGCGCGATGTGTTATTATTACATATTTCCACATCAGATTTTCTTAATGGATAACAATAGATTATCATTTTTATACATTGACATATCTACATCGACTAATTATTAATCACAGCCCACTGTGAATTTAATTATCATTTCACACGATATCATATATAAAAAAATTAAAAGTGATTTTGGTTAATATATCACTGTAATTAAGTGTTCCCTAATAATTCAAAATTATATATAACATTGTTATATCGCATATATTAAATAATATATATATATTATATTTAATGTATAGAAATATTATACAATATGGGCATTACCTACTGGCAATGTGTAAAGATGAAAATATTATTAATATATAATTATTTTGCATATTTTTTTCCATTGATTAGGGAATAATAATAATGTAATGAATCAAGATGTTTTGAATTGTTTAAATGAACAATCTATAAGTAGAGTTGATATATCATTGTGTATTAAAGAGGATATTGTGCAAATGGACTTAAGTACAACTCCACGACGTGGCCAAGACGGCGTCGTCGATATGCACAAAACATCATCCCTTCGTGTGGCCAAAAGTGTATTTAGTATACGAAGTCTCGTTGATGTTGAGGATGCAGATTTGCCTGGCAACAATAATGACCGATGTGGTAAGGAATAATAAATAATAAAATGTAACATATACATATACATATGTATATGCATGCAATGAGTTAAATAAAAGTCATTTGAAGAGCTGATTGGCAAGTCACGCGACCATATCATTAACGATATATGTACATTTACATTAGCGTGCCTGATAACCTGTATTACTTTACTTACAAAGTGGGAATAAATATGCGAATTACCATTTCACCGCTCACCGCACATCAGTGTATATATAAAGTTGAGCGATAAGACATTATGTGAATATATATATATATGGGGACTTTGTTGAAGAGATAGTATAAAATCCCATTGTACATATATCATGATTATTATCGACCACTGTCGCTGACGACATAATTATTGTCGTTTTATTGCAATCCAATAAATATATAGAAGAGCGGAAAATCGATATATCGGCTTTATACCCTGTGATAGCTGATAATTATTTTGTGTACATTATTATTAATACATAGATACTAATAACACTGATTTGGACACTTTTTAATGATTTCAACTTTAAAATCCCGACCGTTTTGAAGGTTAAACATCATTTTTTATTAATATTCTTGAAGAAAAAATTTTTCAAGACCATACGCATTTATAAAAAAATAATTCCGGGTGGTTAATTATTGTTTTTATATATATTATCATACATAAGTATAATATTTTATATATATTCATAAATGAATATAATTATATCCCTGAAGCTTAAGAATTATGTGTAAAATATATATTTCATACATATATATCAGAGCTATATATATTATGTAAGTATTTTTTTTTTTTAATTTTCACTTCTATCATCACTATATTCATCCCTTAAATATATATACAAGTCAAGTATCGGGTTGTTTGAAAAATCGTGCGCAACAATATATATTCTAATTGCCAGTGAGAAAAAATTAATTCGTCATAAAGAGAATATTATATTTGAAGAGACGATAAGATATACAAAGAGAGGGTAGTGTATATAGTAGTGCAGCATATATGGTGGTGGAGGGCGGGAAAAAAAAATTGCAAATGATCGGCCCGCCAATAATATGTGGCAAGACTGGATCATAAATAATGTTGCCGGCGGGGGTTTTACGCGTGCGTTATACGCGCCTCCGAGTCGCTGATTGGTTGACCCAAGAGCCACTAATTGTGTTTTATTAGGCGCGCACCAAGCACTCCTCCCTCTTCCCGCGCGCTTTTATTTCATCTTTATATCTCTCTTTTATTTTTAATTTTCTTTCATGTGTATATATATAATAATTCATATATATTTATTTATTCTCCGCATGATCATTAATTTTTTTATTTTTATTTTATTATTATCTATTCTTCACATGCACCACATCAACCCTGATGGTGCAGTACGTAATATAACTTGATATATATATAATATCCCGAGTCGAAATTTGACCGTTCTATAACATATCCAACGTGGATTTAACTATTCTTTTACATGTTTAACTCCTCTGATCGTGATTTTACCATTCTTTTGCACTTCCAACATCTCAAGTAATAAATGTAGGTGGGATTCAGCGTTTCCAGCGTATCTTACCGAAATTTTAACATATATTTAGCGTCTCCAACTCATCTGCTGGCCAATGCAATATGTATATAACCTCTGAAGAATATTGTATATGATATGTAAAAATTATGCGTTATAATACTATAGTATAATTTAATTATAAAAATATCATACATTCTCACTAAATACCCTATACATACATATATTTACGTGAGCATAAAATAATTGTTACTATATATTTGTGCATGTGTAAAACCATATTTGAAGTTATTTATTTGACAGTTTATATATATACATAACATACATAATATATATGTATATCAATATATCACTATGCACAGTACATTTATAAAAGACTTAAATATCATTTATAAATCAATTGATAAAAGAATAAATCCAGTTTTTAGATGAAGATTTTGAAAGAAATCCATTCGATGTGAATCAATAACAATGACACTAAATTATCCTTTTTAATGTATTTATTCATATTTTTTTGAAATAAATATAAATATATACATTTATAAACATTCTATAATATTATGAATTAAACAAGTTATATTTAAGATGATCATTACTAATTAATGTCTTTGACGTAGGCATTTTGAAGATCTGAAAAAGTCTTGAATATTCCGAACCTCCCCACCACGCTATTTTCATAGCATACAATATATGTTGTGAATAAGTCCCGATAGTTCTGAAACCCCCACCACAAAACGTGGGACTTGGAAAATTTTCAGTTGACGGAACTTAGAAAAATTTCTATCCTATTTCTATGGACTTAGAAAAAATAAGGCGTGAGCGATCGGTCGATTCCGTAAAATCATCGGCAACTTTCGTCCATTGCCTTACAATGATACAGGGACAATGACAATACAGCTGTTCCGAGCGTCGTTGTTTCGCATGTTTTTTCGTGCGTTGTCCGATTATGTCAGTATTATATTGTGTTTTGTTAAGTATAATATTGCATTTGCATAATAATATTCACGAAATCTGTGCAGTTGTGGTACCTAGTGATATATATAGTGCAAAATATTTCGTTTAATGATCATGATACATATCTTTATAGCAAAAATGCATCATGTTATCTTTCACAATAACCATGTGATGGCAGTGAAAATATTGTGAAAAAATGATATTAATGTGAATAAATAAAAAAAAATTTAGCATCCAACACTTCAATTTTTCCATTATTCTATCATCTTATTTTTATGTATATTGGCGTATTTTTTGGCATACAGATTGTTAATTGATAATTTTAATTTGATTGCTAGATTTTAAGAATTTCTGTTGTACCGGTAATTTTCAAATGACGTCGCCCTTATCGAGTATATACATATATACTAGATCTGTTCATTTATTATTTTGAAATTCGTTTCATTTATTTTATTTGAAATAAAAAAAAATATGAATCATGAATTTTTATATTTAATGAATATGCACACAAATAATCCTCATCCATTATTATAATTATTATTGCATGAAATAAGGATAAGGCGGCCGAGGGGCAGGGGGGATACAGCATATCTTTTACGGATCCACCGTATCACGCTTAGAAGCTCAACCTTTCTTCAACTGGTATAACCGTTGAAAAATATATGGTGGGGAGGTTGTCTTTTGCTGATCTAACCCCTGAATCGGAGATTTGTGCATAGGTAACACGTTAAAAACAGGTTAAAATATCATTGGAATAGAACATCCACAACTATTCCAACCTGTTAAAAAGCGATAAGTTGGATATGTTATAGAGCGGTAAAATTTCGACTCGGGATTGTACAGGCGCGTGATTTTTCATTATTATACAGTTTACATTTTTATATTTATACTTATATTCATTGCTTTTTCCCCAAACTAACTAACCCTCGTTTGAGCATCAGTAACTTTAAACGACACTGTGATTAAAGAAGCTGTTTCATACCGCATGATAATCATCTCTCTTTTCCCTCTCTATCTCGTTAAGGTTCACATCGTTAACATGATATATATACATGTCCTATAATATTTTTTTTTTTTTTTTTTTCATAACATTTAAACCAATAACGTGACGATGAGTAGACAATTTTCATATATTTCTTGATAATTTCAAAACTTTTTTATACATACCCGTAATTATCGTTAATAATTCCTTCATTTTCATCACATTATTATTTTTTTTCATTAAAATATACATCAATAAATATAATCATGCTTATAGATAAATAAATATATTTATGCGTGTATTGGAGATAAAAATATATATTTCCAAAAACGAAATATAATTTAATTTAAATAGTGAAACAAAATATATATTAGTAAGCAGGAAGTAATTGAATGTAATTGCTAAGGGAAAATGCCATAGATATAGGTTATTTTGTCTATACAGTATAGGTGTATATATATACGTTTAACCGATCATTTACGAGCGCGCGCGTTAACAGCATAACATGCAATAGAATATATATGTGTACCTTGCAAATGAGAGAGTGCAGAGCACAACTGCAACGTCGGTAGTATTCTTGCGTGACGACGGTATTAGCCAATTGGCCCATTAATCGCTCCGTCGGTCCGTGACAGCCAAAGCTTCCATTTAGTAGGGAAGTATAATTGCTAATCGCTAATTGCGAGTACAAACACTCCATCCAATTAACCAGTGTGTGGCGCCCTCGAGCGGTGGCGTCAGTTTACTATTTTTCATTTTTCTCCCTTATGTGATTGGGTATTTTTGCCAACTATAATGGACGTCAATAATTGCAACGTTCTACTGAGCTTATATAAAATTTTCTAAAATTTTTATTGAAAAATATTGTGTATCTAAGTTATGAAATTTAAACAGATTTTTGTTCATTGATATGTAGTGAAGATCTGAGGTTTTTTCATTTTTTTGAATTTAGATTGTATAATTTGTAGGTTATATATGTTCAGAAGTATTATTGAAGTTAACCTAAAAATGCATTCAATTAATTATGAATATATTAATATTATCATTGAAAAATTCATTATCAAAATTATGGAGCTGTGATCTTAATTATTTTATTCAAATTATACTTGGGAAATAATAAATCATAAGTTTCGCTGTTTGTATATAATTGATCAACCAGTTTTCAATATTTTTCTCAATGTATATAATATAGGTACATAATTATTCAGATAGTAATATATCTATAAGATTTAATGAAATGTGTATGATAAACACATGTTCTATAATTTTTTTTTTCATATACCTATATACCAATAATTTATATACAATCATAATCATAAATATAAAATAATGAAATATAATTTTTGCACAGATTTTATGTATACCTATAAAATGTATTATATACTTGTCAATAATTTTCTAAATCTTTCAAGGAATAACAAACAAAGTTCTGAATTTCATAATAAAAATTAATCATCTATGTATAGAAATAATTAATTTCATAAACTCCCCATAATGCTCAACAACATTAAAAATATATTTGTGTATATTTATTATTTGAGAAAATAATGAATATATTATACATTATATATATTCATTTGTTTATATACATATATATATATATTCATACAGGCTGAGACAAGCGATCAATTAGAGTTAATAAATGGATGCCAAGGGTCGTGGAGAAGGGGATGTTGATTCATGCTATTAAAAATGTAAATATCTCATGGCGGCTCGTTATCGGATGTAAATATATATAGTGTGCGCGGGCTTTCAGACCTCAGGCCTTTAACAATATTCCCTTTCATATATATATAACTTTGTATTATAATTCTTTCTCTCTCATTTCCATTTTTATATTCAAATCAATATTCCATTATTAAATAATATCATATATAAATATATTTTTGTGAATATATTGTCGCGTCATATTATATATATATTCATCTAATTTTATTCATTTACATATATATATTTTTATCGATATTTATTTGTAATTTGTGTATAATAATTATTGGAGAATGTATATATTTAAAGTTAAATATATATTTAGGGAAATATAGTCACATATGTATATGTATTGAAAAATTATTTGCCATTTGGATAAAATTGTAATTGGGCATGAAATGTTGTGAGTTTTTTGGATAGTATATATTATCAATTTATATATACATATGTATATGTATATGTATTGTTGCGAGAATCAAACGTCCTTTTTATTTGGCTATATATATACGTATATATGTATTTATATATGCGCTATAAGCTGGCCCCTCTTGCTTATAGTCTTCGAACATTTTGATATATGACTCAATAAAACCGGGTCCCGAGGCGGAGACTCATCGGATAAATATCAGACGTAAAATGTTCACCTCGTTAACTCGTTGGCGTTCATGTATATATATATATATATATATATGTATATGTGGAGTGTGGCGCTGCGGGGCTTGAGCTGTGTGAGTTCAAAAATTCTCTCCCATCTTCAAGGCTAATTCCCTGCCCTAACTTTGCCGCTGGGTAATTAAGAACTCGTGTAATTAGGATCGAAGAAATTAGACTGACAGGTGGAGTAGATGAAAGAAAAATAAATAAATGTAAACACGATGGAACATTTTTCAAAATATTTGTGAGTATATAATACATTGAATTTTTAAAAGGTAATATAATATTTGAATTTGTTGATGACTGATGCTGTCAGCTCATGGTTTTTTATAATGTTGTTGATATATTATTTATTATCGTTGCGATCTTTTGGAATGTAAGCATATATACTTAAAATTCTCCCCTATTTGTTATCGTATATTTATATTAATAAAATAGTTCTTTATGTATATGCGTACGCGAAGAAAGTTAATAAGAATTATATATATTCCAAATTGAGCGACACCTTTTGAAATATAATACATCTCTCATTATCTATTTTTATATGAACTGTCGATATGTCACAAAATTTTAATTAAAATGTTTATGTATAATTATATATGTGTATGTGTGTTTTAATGATAATTATTTATGATGTGCACATTAATGTATATGTGAGATTGGAAAAAAAAATAATGTATTTATAGTCATATATAATATGTACTGTATATATATTTTGGAATATTTATACTGTTGATATTTTCATTTACTTATAAATTATATTTATTTGAAGTTCTGCTTTCACTTTTGTTTGAGTATTTTTTATTTTCTCAACAATTTCCGGCCTTTTGGCCGCCTGTAACCGCAAAAGAGGAAACGACTAATTGGCCCTCACCATTTGCCCGGAAATTAAACACCAAAAACATTCCACGAGACATCAATTTATATATAAATATTCATCAAACATCATTCACATATTTCTTTTTCATTCATCAAGTCAAGTGGAAATTCATTTAATATAATCTGTACTCATTTATATAAAGCACTTTTGAATTACCAACTACTTTAGATAATACATATAATAATAATAAAAAATATAAATTTTGTTATTTGTTTATATATTTTGTCCTCTTTTATATATAGTAGCTGCGCATAATTTGATGATAGTTAAGAATATATATTTAAAAATGGTGTTTGTTTTCAATGTCAACAAGCTCCACGCTCTGTCTCATTTCTGTTACTCGATTATTATTTTTTTTTCTTCTTTATATTCATTTATTTATATATTTCGGACACTCTGTTGAACATATATATATGTATGTATATATTTGGGACTGAAACAAAAAGACGGCGGTGTGAGTATAATCGGCCTCACTGCACCGGTAACATCAACAGAGAATTGAGGCCCAACTTGTATTTGTTCCCCTACCTGCACCCCGAACTCTCTTGTTTCTCTGATGCTCTTCTGTTTTGCCGCGCGGGGATTTGTCGCTCCAAATGTCGCGCGAACTAATGACTGCTTCTCTCGGAATTACAAAGAAGGTGAGCAATAAAAAATTTCTGCAGAAGGAACAATAAAAAGAGCAGCTATGTCGAGGCCATAAAACTAATACTTTTAAGCTTTTTGAATCATGATCGAATCAGCTTTAGTTATATTATATATATCCACTTGTATATATAAATATATAATCCATATATTTATATATATTTGTGTGTAGTATATGTATTTTTTATATTTATTGGTATTAGTTTATATAGATGACAACAGAGATTATTGATCTTTATTTATTTAGTTTATGCGTGGGGAAAGAGAGTTGAAATAAAATTAGTCGGGTCATAAATTTTGTTGATGAGAATTCAGTGAGTGTCGGGTATATATACTGTATAATGACATTTTCCAATGAGTGCACCTGGTGATCAGTGATCTGAAACGCCAGTGTCGTGGCAGTTCTTAGAGTTATAAACAGTCATGGAGATCAATGAACCCCGCGTAATTCATTGGTGATCTTTTTAAAACCATGTCAATCTATAATACAAATAATATTATTGTATACTAGCTATATACTCTATATACAGGTATATAATATAATATAATATAATATAATATAATATATATCTGACGATAGAAATTTTTCTTCATGATAAATTATTCTCGGGTTGATGAGATATATATTGTTGATTTAAACTCAACAACAGATTAGTTACGGCTAAGCAAACTAATTCGTTTCGATTAAACTCGCAGTGCAAGATATAAAAAAGTCAAATCTCATGTGGAATAAAAAAATTTTTATTAAAAAAAGTAATTAAGTTCTTTCAAGATTTTTTTTTTTTTCTTTTTTTATTTTATGGGTATAATATATGAACGTTTTTTTTTTCTTATTCTAAATCTATCGGTTTGAGAATGTTATACATATATAAGTGGGACGAAATAATGACTTTTAAAAGTGAGTGAGTTTGCTATTATATTTTCTAATATATAACAAAAATTGTTGGAATGTTGATCCACACTTTGAAAAGGTATTATAACCTACACAGGACAAATACATTTCTAGTCTGTCGCGAGCCGGTTTCGCTCTAAATTTAGTTAAGATAGGACGGGACCCTCAAAGTGACCCACCACGAAGTTCATGATAAGAAAAACTAAAAGGTAGATTATATCCACACATATATATATATATATATTAACCAAGAAGAGAAAATATAAGTCAAGAGTCGATCCGTTGGCACAAAAATATTACAGGAAATGTGAAAATCAATTCGTCTTTATCAGGATTTATTTATTTATTTATTTTTTCTTTCATTTTCTATATCTAATTTCTATGTTATTTTTCCCTTTTATTTTCTTTTTGTATTTTTACTGAAGAGGCAAGAAATCGGTTATCGCGTGACCGTAGAGACTGTGTAACTCCCGTTGATTTCCGTCCGGAATTTACGACATTCCGACACACGAGACTAATTCACGAGTGCGTGGATGAACCATTAGGGAATTATTGATAGAGGCGAAAGTTGCGGTGAATATTTTGTATAAATATATATCTCAATATTATAGTTATAACTTTAACTTAAAAGCAACAAAACCTGCATATATATACATGATATATAAAATGAAATCTTGTCTTGAATCCCGCGCACTTAATCATGACTTATTCATTATATATCAAACCATTTTATTCGCTATAATTTTTTTGACACAAAATATGAATATATAAGTAACCAAGGATAATGTCATTGATAAAATACACTAAAAAAACAACTCACCATGTCTAAAAATAAACTTTAAGGCTCCTTAATTCTTAAGTGCCTCAAATTTTCTGTTACACTTAATACATAACTGATGTGTATATATACATATGTGCAGTATATATGTATATGAAATAATGGAGTTGAATGAATTATTTATTTATGAGAATGTATTTCTGTGTGAGCACGTTTACATTGCGATTCTTATTATATATATATGAACGATAACATACCAGTGACCTGTGTGGACCTGGAAGATACGACGATGTGTGGCTTAATGGATTCCACGAATTTATTTTGCGTGATTAATTCGATCCGCGATGGTCGAAAAAGTGATCACTATACGAGACTATGTATAGGTATAAATATATCACAAGCTTATAACTATACGCTTTTATATAAAGTTATAGTTCTAAAACTTTGTATGATTATTTATTTGTTTACATAAATATAAATATTAATTTCATTTATTTGATTTAAAAATTTATATAGTTTTACGTTGAGAGAGTTACGTAATCGAAAATGGTCGCGTGTCGATTGTATATACTATTTTGCAACATTAATTAGTTTTACCGCGGCGGGTCTTTTTTTTCCCAAAAAAATAAAAAAAATTGTTTCAACCGTGTGCGTTCCTCAAATGGAAGTATATATATACACACACACAGAGTGACGTTGAAGATTTTATGTTGCGATAAAACTTGGTCTAATGTGGGATGGGAGTTTCCTAAATTTTATCGTTGGATTAATTATATGTTGAACAAAAAAAAATAAATAAATAAATATAGTTTCCGATTGGAATAAATCATGGGTACTCGCGTCTCGATTAGGAAACAGTTGTCCAATTTGTTCGCCTTTCAAAGTAATTAAAAAAGAAAAAAATGTGGTCCTGGGGTATATAGAAATGGAAAAGAGGATATATAATATAACTATATTCAAGCGGATAATTAAATATATAGTTTGGAAATATATAAGTATTATATCGTGGCCTCAAAACATTCATGCGTGACAATCTTTTCTAAGTTGATTTGTAAAGTATATCTCATAGACAACAGCTCTTAATGATGTATTATTTGTGATTGTGTCACTGATCTGATCATTATTAGCCTATTCCAATATATATATATATATATATATATATATATATATATATATATATATATATATATATACAGATCAGTTGAAATTGTTTATTTCGTGGCATTAATAATTTACTGGCCAGATTGTTTCACTCAATTCTTTACGGTTGTGTGTTGAAAGTAACAAAAAAAATTTCAAGAAAAATGATTGGGTTGGTAATGTGTGCATGCTCTGTTTCAATGAAATGAAATATGCGAAAAAGACGATGATCGTCAGGAGAATTTAACCGCTTCAGGTCAATTAAGAGTAATTGCCCCCGAGCTAAAGCCGCGCGAACGATCGAATGGATCCGTAAATTCTTTCGATCATGCCGTCGAGAGACGGACGATTCGATTGGAATACCAATCGTTAAGAATCGCGATTTAAATTCTCCACGTTTTCATACATATATATATATATACAACTGTTGGTTGCATCGTGTCACAATTGCCATCAGGAGATGATGAGAATGCAAGAGATGAACTCCATTTTATTTGAACCGGTTCTTTTTTACATTTTACACATATACACCGATGTCCGGTTGCATCTACGATTTATTATCCATTTATTCAGTATTATTTATCTTAGTTGAAATAATCGCTCTAAATGCTCTTATTGTATGTTCATCATTTCTTTTGGTAGTGTTTGTTATTTGTATAGTCACATTTAGACCAATTAGTTCGTCTTCTTATAATTTATATTCAATATATATTTGTTATTCTTCCTGTCGACTTTTTATATTTTTCGTTTTATCCAAGTGGCGCTTTAAATCACCTGTGACAAATGAAAGACTAATGAAACAATGGCAACACCACACGTGGAGAATATATAAACACGAAACGATTTATATCGCCATATACAGCTGCGATCAGTTTAACATGATAAAAATCGTTCGATTTTTAACACGATCTGATCATCAGCTAAAAAGTGTTTAGGTCGATGAACTGAATCGTGTGGCAAAATAACAAATAATTTACATATATATATAAACCACCCCTGCTTTTATTATTTTTATCACGTGTGTATATTTATAACAAAATCTATGAATTATCTAATTTAAATTGAGTAGTAGTAATGAATATAACCTTATCAAGACACTTGAATGCGAACAAGAGAGAATGAAGCAAGTTTAATTTGTAGTTTTTCGTTGTTGGCAATTGTGTTGGAATTATATACATATATATGCGATAAAAGAAGAATAAACAAAGTTGAAGGTACGTCGTTATAACATACAACTTTTCTCCCACTTCAATTTTATTATCTACGAATTATGGTATCATTGTATATGGGATACACATGCGCTGTAATTGCAATTAGCTTCTATCACATTGGCGTGAGAATAAAAATATTACAATGAGGAGGCTATATATACGGACACACGCGAACAAACATTGGCGTCACAATTATATATATATACATTTTCACGTGATATATACAAATTTATATATAAATATATATGCGTTAATGTTCATTGCATGCTAAAGTAATAAATAATTAAATTTATAAGCTCATTTGAGTAAAAATTCAACTTTCATTTTATGGCATTAATAATAAAGAATTGTAGATATATATCAGTAATTAGTTTGAATAATTATTAAATATTGCAATCTATTTATGATACATATTTTTATAAAACATGGCGTTTTAATGAATCACATAAAGTTTTTCATCAAGGAATTAATTAAAGTTGACTTTCGCATGATGCTACATGATAAAATAAATAATATACAAGGTAACTATTTACAATAATAAAACCATATAAATTTTTCACATAGATATAATGATTTTGGTATTATATATGTGCAATTATATATGAAGAATTTGATAGCGAATAATTTATTATCAACATTCAATAATGATTGAAAGAGAATATTTTCTTTTTCTTTTTTTTATCGTAGAACATAGGGGGATGAATTGATGAATTATCGTTTCGCCGCCTCGTAAAAACCCATGTATATTAAGACTATAATAAATTCTCGGAATTCCATGGGTATGTTTTATGTCGTTGGGGCCACATATAGTCAGTTGGTCAGTCACGCTCTCATGCCCCCTAATGCGAGCTAGTATTATAGAGGTATAAAGGCGAGAAGAGAACGCGGGAGGTCACACACCGATGTGTGTTGTAAACGGGATCCTAATACTAATTGCTAATTGTGTCCCACCCAAGCTACTGAATTCATTTCCCATAAAAAAAAAAAAAAAATGAATAAGAGAAAATTGACTCGAAAGAAAAAGAATATTAAAAAGAATTAAACCTTGCTACCTATCAGCAGATAACATAAAGTGAAAAGAATTGAAACGTCTAAAAATTAAATATTATACATATACAAATAAAATAAAAGGTGAATGAAAATAGGAACTAGATTAGATGAACGATTCGTGCTGATGATATACGATGTGCGTGACAGATTCGATGGTGAGATCTCTTATCTTATATATTGCTACAGTGTATGCTAGCATGCCGCCATGTTTACGGCTATTACAATTAGTAACAAAACAGGGAGGTCGTAAAATGCAATTAAATATTATTGCTTTGCTTGTGGAACGGTTGGACTTGAGGCTAGTACAAAATATAGAACATATATTAGTGAGAATATATATATGTGTATAAGAGAAGGAAAGAAAAGAGAAAAGCGAGAAAAAAGAGGCCATTGGTTGACTTCATCTGAAGGAGTCTCGCATGTAATTGGTCACTCAATTGCTGCTCATTAGGCAACTGTTTTTTTTTTTTTCATTCCTGTTCTTCTATAGACTTTTTAGACTGGAAGATCAGCCTGATGCATCTTCTTATGTATAACTTATTTCAAGGCTTAATAAGACACTTTGGTTTATAAAAACTCTGCGAGAAAATATTCTTAATCATCCCTCAGCAAGAAGTTCACCTGCTCATTTTTTTTTTCTTTCGTTTGAATTATATTTATAAATATTATTCGTAAATGTATAGAATGAGCGATTGAAGAAGTTCTACAAGGTGGAAAAAAATTTATTGCATACCAATTTTATTAGTAGTTTTTTTTTTTACAATTTTTACTCCAATTACAAAGATTTAAGATTTAATTCTTCAATATTATGTCTATAGATAATTTTTATTATATATATACTGTAGCCATATATATTGAAACAATTTGTTTCGCCCACATTAAATTATAAGGCAAAGTGCAGAAGACTCTTTCGATGGTGGATATATATATATTCTTTCATGCGCCCCTTTTGGCAATTATAAAAAAGAACACCAACAAAAGAACTCTGTGTGTAAAGCATAGAAGGAGAAAAAGACTGTCGTTCTGGTCCACTTTTTGCGATGTCTGAATTAGTTGGCGGCAGTTTCCGGTCTCCAATTTTTTTTTTTTTTTACCTCTCTGTGACTATCATTAACTCTCTGAAAAAAATTATCCAATTTACTACAAATCATTCTCCCCTCAGTTATGATTCTCCATATATAATCAAATTAAAAAATTACAAAATAATACTACAAAATTGTCGTAATAATTTGTAAATAATATATTAAAGTATATATTTTTATCAAAATGATTTAAAGTAAAAACAAAATGTAATAACTGCAGTATAAATATCCTTGCATTAATTATACTTATATATTCAAACTAATTTTGAGTAAGCCACGTGTGCAACAATAAATATATACTAGTACCTACATTAGTACATGCTATTGTCAACATTGCGGAAATGTTGTAAAGTAAAGGAGACGTTACTAAAGTGCACACGTGTGTTTATAAGCTTTATTCATATTCATACATACATTTCTCATCATTATATTACGAATAAATAAATGAGTAATTGTAGCTAGACATATTCATATATACATGCACATGTCGTAGACCAGGTGTTGCCTGCATCCTCTATATACCATATATACTCTTTACATACATGTATAATATGTATATAATATATATACATATCTTTTTCGTTCTGTAAGAAATATTTTAAGTCGTATTATATATCAACCAAGCAGACGATCCAAACCGCAAACCGATCAGAAAATTATCAGACCCGCGCGATCACCATTTCGTTTCTTTTATTTCCTTTTTATATATATCACGATTATATCCCGAACAAAATTATTTTACTTCAGCATCAACTGCAGCTTATAATATATATTCCAACTCAAGTTGATATACGTTTTTCTTCTCTTTTATTTATTCAGCATTACTGCAGCGCTTAATTCTATTTCCATGGTAAAAAATTATATCTGTGTGTATATAAATATATAATATATCATTGAAATATATATACGCTTTGCTATAGTAGAATTATCCGTCTTTTCGTATACTTATAATATAAGCAATAGTAGGTATAGTACGTGTGTGGTAGAGACAATTGTAGATAGGATATATGTTTATAAGAATATATAGATCGCTTTGACGTTTCACGTCGATTTTGCTGTTAATATCCGTTATAATCGGGGGTTTACGCATGGTGAGGAGGATAATTACAGGTTTGGATACATTGCTTACCGGGTCCGGTGCACCCGAGCACGCCCTCTGTTCACCTTCATTAAGGCCCGAGTGCGATCGCGCGGCTTGTCTCAGACGGTAGCCGCCTGTTACTGATCGCCAGCTCTATACCTTCAGTTTATATATATTCTCATGCTTTACTTATATATTATATACGTATCTGATGATCATCGTTTCATTCTTTCCACAATTTTTTCATTATTTTTCAATCTTGCCAACATTTATTAATATATAATTCTGTCTTTTAACACGTTCTAACGAAAAGCTTAATTCAAAAAAATCAGATTATATGTATATGTATATATTGTCTTGATATATTACAAGTAGGCAGAGTTAATTTAAAAGTACATATGTATGTATGTATGTAGATGGTTATAAAAAGATATGATGATGGTAATATGTAAAAACAAAAACAAGTGGTATGCGTCCGCCTATTAATAAAAAAGCGGCGTGTTGCTTGGTATATAGACGGGTTTATAAACCGTCGTTTTTCTTTGAGAGGTGATCGAATCGATTACCAAGCAGAGCCTGCAATGATCCCCAAGGGAAAAATATATGCCCTGTCCTTCGCGTTGGATTCCAGCCAACGCCAAGGTCTATCATTTGTTAAGCTGGACAGCTTAGCCCCGTCATTACGAGCAATCACATTTGATTATTTTTGTCTACAGAATCAGGGTGAAGGAATCAAAATCGCCCCCAAGTTTTGAAGTAGACGTGAAACAAGTTATCGAAATCCCGCATAGCAGGATCTGATTTTTGGAGGTTGATGAAAGTGTATAGGAAACAAGAATGGGCGAGATCGCGAGCTATTTGCGTTTTATTATTGCAACGAATGTGAAAGGAGCTGTGTGTATGTGTTGTTATATATATATAAATATATATATGGTGGAAGAAATATAGGGACGGTTAGAAAATTGGGAATAATAAGAAGAGCAATAAGGAGAAGAATAAATCACCATAAGATTTATGCCAATCTTATACAGAGAATGATTCGATTATATATATTGCCTTCCTGAGAACTATACGGTATGTATACTAAAGATCTGCAGACTTGAAACAAATCCCCGAGTGTTGTAAAAGAGAACACGAGTCGATAATGACGACGCGAATTTGTTGGCGTTGAAGTCCCATATCAATTTCACGGCAAGTTATATGTCAGCCATATTGGTGAAAGGCAATTAGCCAAAGAGTCTTTTATTTATTTTTTTAAATATAAGTATATTTTCCGATCAGTCTCAAACTATATTTTATGAATTTTGTTTTTCGTTTTAATTATTTAGGTATATATATTTTAATAATAATTACTATATACTTATATATCATTGCTAGTTTTAATTTCTTAGATGATGTCTATAAATCGTCAACAATAATATTCCAAAAGTATTTTTTTTTTATCAACCACTCGCAATTACAAAATTTTATGTACTTGAATATATATTTCACGATTATAAATATAATATTCTCCTTTGATATGTCGTAGATAAATAATTTGAGTTTATATATATATTCTTTGCGATTTCAAACTGTATTTATCCATATATGAGATAAAAAGGTTTATAAAAAACGACAGATTGTCACAGGAAAACACCAGGCCATTAATGGAAATGGTTCCGAGTTAAACGCATTGCCGCTTTAGACGAGAGATCAAGATAAATGGCGCCATACCATAGACAGAAATGAACCAATCACTCTGAGCAAGACTGGTCAATTTATGCGTATAGCGATTGCGGAAATTTTCGTGTTTTTTCGACACCATCACGCAGATAATGTAGAATTTCCACGAGAAAAAAAAGTCCTGATATATTAATATAATAAGCAATATAGTATAGAAATATAATTAAATTATTTAAATATAATTCTAATTCTTAAGAATAATAAATTTATTTTTCATATTGTTGCCATCTGGTGTACGTTGGACGTAAATTCAGAATATATTTAGTCAATATAATAAGGTACAAAATGACAACTTTATATTCAAGCGCCAGGAAATAATAATATAAAATTTACAAATTTATATTCCAATTAATTTTTTAGCACACAAATCCGAATATATAAAACGCGAATGATTTATAAATCTAATTAGTATATATAAATATACACAAAATATATATTTCAATCCACCTTGCATTTATTTAATTTCAAATAGCTTAAAAAATTAAAGGGAAAAAAAAATAAAAAAATTTGAATTCACTAATAATAATAATTTATGTTCTAAACTCCCAATAGAAAATTATTTTTAATTCTATATATTTAAACGTTATATATAATACTAACTTATATATATAATTCTCTGCTGCACTTATATATATATATATATATAATTCACATACATATATATACATGTATATAACTGAATGTAAAATGAATGCAATAGAAGTGTATGAAAAATGGAGATAAAAAATATACAAGTAAGATCTGCAGCAGAAGAGTGAAAAAGAGTGCGGGGAAAAATAAGAAGGGTATATAATCGTGCACAATCGAAAGGGAGAGAAATACATGATCATATAATGGCGGCATAAATGGCGCTCTCCTATATACCAAAGCCACAGACGATTGTCAAATTATCGATATAATATCGCTAAACTAACAATGGCAGGTAGAGGTAAAAGTTTATGCGGGCCTGATGTACAAAAAGATACATACTATACACATAACAACCGCCTATATATATATATACATTTATTATAATATATAATGCATATATATAAATGTGAAAAATAGCCAGAGTATATATATTTCTTCTTGAAACCGATATATACACCCATGTAGATCGGTATAAGGGAATATATAACCGCAAATCATATGATGGAGGAATTGTACACTATCATGTGCTTTTATATCTTCTTTATTATTATTTTTTTTTTCGACTGCGAATATATCACATATGTATATACGCATGTTTGTGTATGTTTGTTTGTTTGTTTCTTCTTGTGATGGCCAATCCCGATTGTGTAATATTTATATACAAAGAAATAGAGATCGAGGACGTTTTAAAAGTCTTTCTTGTGATTTCCGTATTGTTTTTCTTTAATTCCAGCACATAAAACCAACACCGGAAGTTGTAAGTTTTCGTGGTCTTATAAAAAGGGTGGCCCCTATATGTAGCAATTATAGTTTTAGGTGTGTATTATATATATATACACGTACGTCTCAATCCAACCGAGTAATTTAAAGTGCACTTAGCCAGAGCGGAAGTGAAAGACTCTAATGGACGTCAAACCGTCTTCATTAACGTAGAAACAAAAGTCAAAGCGGTATCTTTCACGTGGAAAAATATAAAAGAGAACAAAGAAGTAATACATCCGGTCAGAGTAGCTCATTTGCAAATTTATTCAAAGAAAATTCAAATGGAACTAAAGTGAATTTTTTTGTAATTGATATGTCTAAATATTTTTCTTTTTTTTTTCATGAGTTCATCAGTTTGATAATTTTAATTCAAACAAAAGAATTTTATTCTTCAATGTTATAACTACTGAGATAACAGTAGTAGATTAAAATTTATTTACGGGAATTATACAAGACCTGCATTTCAGGTATATTAATAGTGTCCAAGAATTATTAACCAATGTAATATTCATCATTATCACCCAGTACTTTTCCCTTAAATGTAAATCTCCATCAGATTAAAGCCAATTAAGATAAATTAATTTCATGTTTATATATCATAATTAAATAACTACATATTTGTTCCCAGAAAATTTCAATTTTCATGTAAAAAAAAAATATATATATTCATCTTCATATAGTAATTACGATAAAATTAAATATAAATAATAAATTCCCTGAATTTATTGAATTGCAATGGTTTTATAAGTCTCACAAAGTCTGAAGTAGGTTGGATGGAAAAAGGATTGTGAGGTGGATATTCGATATTTGAATGGGCGTAACTATAAGCTCGCCATTTCATTGGTTACTTGCAATTTTTGTAGGCGTATACAATGCTGCTCGTGTGTCTCGCTTCCTTTCTCTTTGGCCTTCGCGTTCTATCCCGTCTTTCACCTTCACTCATAGTATCTCGCACACCAATGTTCAATAGTAAGAGAGTATATAGTAGTGGGAGCAGTATAGTGAGACGCAAACGATGGCATAGTGGGGGAAAGCCATTGTGGGTTCCATCCGACGTGTGAGACACATAGTTCGACGCAGCCGCGGCGAACAGCTCACCACGCGCAGTCGTAAAGTTCCGTATAAAGTTTCAATATCGTGCGTCCATTCTGTGATTTGTTTCTTTTCTTCTCCGCTCCTATACTTTTGTTATTGTTTTTTTTTTTTTTCCCAATCTTTTTTTTCGGTGGTTTATATATTCCTTCTCCTTTCTCTTTGTCTCCACCCCACTATCGTACATTTTCCCCCTAGATTTATATATATTGTGTCTGAAACGCGATCACGTGCTTTGTGTAATTTATCCATCGAATGAGATAAAAAGGAGAAAACGAATTAACTCGTGATATTTCATTTTACAAGAAAACGAATCTCTAAAATGTAATTTGACAAATCTAAGCGATTTTTATAAAGACTATATATACGTGCAAACGACATAATATATTTTTATTATATATCATTGTTATAATATACAATATTTTTTTTTTTCTTCTTCTTCCTCTTTTCTTGTCCATTCTCCTTTTCTGTTCATATTTTTTTTTATTATTTGTGGTTTGTTATCGGTGAGTAAACCCAATATAAGTTTGCGATATATATTGCATCGTTCGGTTGCTCTGTGGCACGATCAAATATTGAACCAACTGTGTTTGATTAATTTAACGCCGTAAGCATTGAAAGAAGATATACACCCTATACATTGGTGTAATCATCGATATTTCACCGACGGCTCGCGTTCAACGCGAGCGATTTAAACCTGTCGACGACTCAAGGTATGAATTACATATTATTATTATTGTTGTTGTTGTTATTGTTGTTTGCTATGCATATATATATTTTTATAATATTGATGATTTTGGATACCTTCGATTAGAATTAAACGCAATTATGAATTATATTTCATTTGACTATATTGAAATAATGAAATATAATTTATATTCACTAAATTTATAACTATTTTTTTTGATAATTAAAATTTTTTTATCTATGTTTTGGTATTATCTTTAATTTATTCAAGCTGATGTTGATTTAAAATTTGAATTATGAATTATTAATGAGAACATATATAGATATTGGAATTATCCAAGACGATCATCAAAGACATTATTATTTTTTTATTGTTAGGGAATTAGATTTTTTTTTATATATTTTGACATTATGCTAAAGAAAATATATTATTACTTTTTTTTTTTTTTTTTCTACATTGACATGTGAAATGATTGCTGATTAAATATTTCAATGTAATTGAAAAGCAATTAGCAATAATCAAAGTTTCAGAATTATTTATTGTCATATGTGTGTCAGTTTTGAGATAACTAATAATTATATTATATTTGTGAAATCATATTTATATTATTTATTAATTAATTATCATGATGAGTATAAATTTATTAATATACATAATATGTATATATTAATACGTCTTATATTTTTTTTGAATAAAAAATAATTGATATTAAATATTAGGAAAAAACAATTCATGCATATTATATATTAAATCAAAATTAATTGCTACAATTGCTAACATGTGTATATATATATTTATATACATATTCATATAGAATATATATGTATCTGGCTTTATGGTATATATCGATGATATTAGTCGATGATTGAAGTGCCGATAACATTCAGGAAAGCACACGACGGTGTCAAAGATAAGCAATCTTAATTGGACATCATTTAAAATAAGAAGTAATGAGCCACTACTGTCGATTGCTTTGACAAAGCAATCGATGTGTGCTATAATACAAGATAAGTCATCTTATACAGTCACTTTTACAACAAGGATTGTAAGAAAAAAAAATAAATAAATAAAAATGAAAACAGATAATACAATCGTACAAATTCACAAATTGATAATAAACGTATACGTTTTTCCTTGTGCAATATAATGAAAGAAAATTTCTGTTTTTTTATATATTATTAACAATTCTATAATATATTTGCAATAATATTTCATTATATTATTTATTACCATTTTATTATTTTCTTGTTTACGATTTTAATAAATGTTACGTATTTATAATATATGTGTATATATAACTGAGTGATATACAGGTATTAAATCATTATTCACAGCTTCTGCTTTGTTATTATAAATATATATATCTTCGACAACTGATAATTATCATATTTATTAAATAGTTTGTATTACGTTGATTAATATAAAATCGAAATTATATTTTTATCTTATCAAATATGTATGACATTATTATGAATAATATGTCATTGTATAATATATTATAATAATTTTTTTTTTTCTAATATTCGTTTTTGAATTTCAGTTAAATTTAAAGTAGATTTATATACATATAAATTTTTTATTTTTGTATTATCATCAAATATTCTATTTTATTCTATTTTCTTATCGCAATTTACATACACACCTGATAAAATAATTATATTACTGGCCCAACTCATATACATACATATATAATTTTTTTTTGTTTTCGTAAAAAACGATTTCATCCTGCATTATATATACTATTAACATTTTTTTTTTCCACCATATTTATTCATGATTTTTATGGTGAATATATACAACTACTCAACGTTATACCTTGTCATTTTAATTACCCTCTCTTTTTCCGCCATTTTGTTTAATTATCCTCTTCAAACTGGTGACAAAAAAATATCTCGCAATTATTTTAAAACTGATAAAGAAATTAAAACATAAAAAAAAAAAATTATTTTCTTTTTTTCACAAATATTCTCATATTATGAAAATAAATATTTAATTGAAATATTTTTATATTCTTTTTATATTGTAAGATGATTTTTACGATGTGGAAAAATTTATTCCATTCACTGTACCACATTCATACCTATATATACAAATATATACATAAGTACTGGTATATAAGTTACTGATAGTGAGGTCAGGTTTTAATAAGAGGAGAATTGAGAGCTTCTCATCCCACTCTGTTAAATCCCGCATCAGCTGGTCGCATATGTAAAATAGTGAGTAAGATATGTGCAGAGAATATAAAAGGAAGAAAAAGAGAGGCAGGTATATATGTATATACATATATAATATATATATAGAGAGAGATAGGAGAAAGACCATAGGTAGATATGAACAATAAATAACTTGCTCCTTCGCCACATGCTAAAAGCATCGCTGTAGATTGGACTCCATCTCATTTCTGAATACACAGTAATATTTTTTTACATCCCCGAAGTCTTTATAACGTCTATCTGCCTTTATGAAGAGGCATTATGTATATAATATATGTATATATGTTGATATGTTGAGTGTAAAAGCATCAAGTCATGAGTAATATAATTATAATTGCACAGACCATTAGATGAATAATTCACACTTTGTCATTTAAAGAATAATTATATAGATAGAAATTTATTTTCAGTTGATAAATAATAAGGCCCTAACGGTTAAAATAATTAAGTGCTATTTGTATTTTTTTTTATGCTTGTTTTATAATTAGTAAGACAATTTTTTTTTTTAATTGATTTTATTGGATTCGTATACAAATATCTACTAGATGTTTAGGTATTTATTTATTTTTTTTTTTTAATCTCATGATATGTGTGTATTATAATTAACACTTTAGTTTTGTGTAATGCAATGAAGAAAATTGTAGGCGAATTTCGTCCAAGGTCGCGAGTTTATATATATAAACTACTTTCACCCTAAGAATGTTTTATATCTAAAACATATTTATTTATATATTTTTCTTTCGTGGATTATATAATGTAGAACAATGTAAATGCTTTATAAAATATTATTGTATACGAGGACACTGATAAAAAAAATTATATTCCATAAATAAATTCACATTTTAATAAATATTACAGATATTTTTAAAATAATTATACGAACAAAAATATAATTATTAAAATATGTTTGAATTTATATAGATACAATTATTCTTTGCCATATTTATATTTTATTTAATCATGTAGACTAGCTAACATGTGCAGCAGCTAGTATAAATTATATTATTATACACTATACGTAATTATATTACTATTTATGATTATTATATACATGACGATTATTTTTCCTCAATAGTATAGTATAAATACAAATACATACATATATTATATTGCACCAGGTGCCTCAAACATAATTTACCATGACATTTAGATAGAAGTAGATAAACCAAAAGTCAAATAAAAACTAGCACATCGCGTGGGCGACGCGCGTAATTTGCTTGGCAATATAAAATACATATAAAATGACAGGTTTCAAGCCAAAGTCATACCCACACAGTTTATATACATTCATATATCCATAACAAATAAAACAAAGAAAAAAAAAAATATACATATATATATCCATAAAATAAACAAACAAACAAACAAAAATACTCAATCAAAAATATATATAATTTATCGCTATATAAATTCTAATTATTCATAATAATTATAATTTTTATTGTTTTTATATTTTTATTTATTTCATTTTATATCAAACGATGAATAATAATTGAAGTCTTGACATTAATAATTGACCAAGAAATTAATTTAATTAAATTTACAACAAATGAGTGACAGCAATAATTTAGTTCGATCATTTTTGCTCGTTAGAAAGTTTGCCATACCTCATATATATATATGCGTATATCTATATACATACATATATACATATGTACATATGTATATATATATATATATAGACCTATAATAATGTGCAAATTTATTCCTTCGCCACGCTCGCGCTCGTTTACATCACGCATATAATCCAAAGTAACGCTCCGGGTAGCAAACACGCATACAAATATATTTATTTGTGTTTGTGTGTATATATATATATGTGTGTGTGAACCTTTGTAAGTATGCGCGAATCAATTAACTGAACAGGGTATAGTCCTGGTCATCAAACACGTCCTACAAAGTTCTTGGAATATTATAAATTCAAAACGAAAAAATAAATTAATACATATTATATAAATATAAATATATTATTCATTGAAATAAAAATATCAAATATTTGATTAGAGAAATTTAATAGAACAATTTATTAGATTTAATTTTGGATTAATACCGTTATGTAAATGGAGGAAATTAAAAATGGAAAAAAATATATATTTATATATCAAAGTGAATGTGCCGCGCGTGTAGTGATACTGTTAAAATGCGGACAATAAAAATCGATCGTCATCTTTGTTATAAAGCATTATATGTACATTTATATTATATGTGATGAATCGATCTCAATGCTTCCAACCGCGCACATATATATATATATATACATTTATGTATTGAACATTGGACACACAACTTTATGTGTAGATTCAAAACCGGTCTTTTGTATAAAATCCGTGCGAAATTGCGAACAATCAATTTTTTTATATCCATCAAAATAAAAAGATTCCATACCCTGAAAAATTTTTTATATATATATTATTATTATATACATATTATCATTTAGAAACACTTGGTCTTAAAAATTATGTTATCAAATAGTACATGTTCATATATATATATATGACGCACGAATATATATTTATTTATACATATAAACATACACTTCTTTGTTGATACAGATGATGAACAGAAAATTAACGTAAAAAAAAAAAAAAATTAAATTCAAACATAAAATAGAGGAAAAATTTTTTAAAGTATAAAAATAAATATATATGTATAATTAAATTTGTTTTACATATATATATATATATTTATATATTTATATAATATTTTTTTTTTTTTTTTTATCTCTGCTTTATTTTTTATAATGCATATATTAATAACTAAAAGACTTTTCATATATTCATAAGAAACCCATCATAAAAGCTGATAGGCGCCACTTGGAAATACGATCAATTTTATGTGTGTACATGTATATACATGTATGTGCGTCTGCATTTCATGAAATGTATATATTTTTTTATTTTTATTATTTTTATTTTAAAATGGGTGTGTGGATATGTATACATAATTTCTTCCTTTTATTTCTAAATGAACTGATGGCTCTGGAGGAGCGAGGAAAATTAGCCTCGTGCAGTGGCAGGTAGTGGTTATCTCGAGTGAGCTCCCAGTTAATGACAACCCCTGCCCACATCATCAGGAATGACCTGATGTGCCGCCGCCGCCGCGCGCTAATTCTTACTCAGCTTCACCACAGTCTCGTGTGCGCATCAGCTGTCCACCATTTTATTTCATTTATTTTTCATGTGTGCCGTTCAATTTCCGCCAGCACTGGCGGATCCACCCATCCCCATTTGAAACGCTATATATAGAGTTGGAAAAAGGGAGGAATAAAATTGAAAGAAAAAAAAAATTTTATTTTTTTTTTTATTTTTATTGAAATTGAAAAAATTATTTCTGCAGCTAATTTGCAATGGTAATTTTTTTTTTTTTAATCTTTAATTTGTGGAGTGTGAATAAGAAGAGTATGATGAAAAAATATTAGTAAATGTTTATAGGAATATATATAGATAATAAATGAATAATTCGAGGTAAATTATAGAAAATGCTAAATCATAAAAATTATGATAATGAAGAATAGATAATTAGTAATCAATGAAGCGAAATTTATTTATAATTTGAATAATAGCAAAAGATTAATTTAAAAAAAAAGGCGGAATATTTATTTAAGTAAATAAAAATTTATAACATATATAATTGTATAATTAAATGATAAATTGATAAATAATGAACAAATTAATTTTTGATTAAAATAAAAAAAATTAACTGAATCCAAAAATTTAATATTAAAGACTAAAATATTCATCAAGAATTCTCAATATCAAAATTATCACATTTGAAAATAAATTTATATTCACATTCCAAGAATAATTATATTCTTCCAAATAAAACATTTGAAATCCTCGAATAATTCTCACATATAAAATCCATAAATTTTCAACTTATATAGTCCATCGAATCATTCTCGAAATTATCCCAAAAAATATCATTACATCATAAACAAATAGACTGATAAACGCAAACATATGTATCATATGTATATATTCTAAAACCATATTTTTTTAATTTATAAATGCGTATATAACAAATACATATAAGACTATATAACACAAGAATAAAAAAGCTAGGTAAATTTCCAGCTTTAATTCAATACATTATTTTTTTTTATCACCATACATACGTGATAAAAAAAAAAAAAATGTCTATAGTCTGTAGAGTTATTGTAGTGAGTGTCATCGATAAAACATGTCGACAGATAATTTTATCGTTGCGCACGTCCTTCTATGACTTGAACGAACGTCTTCATCAAAGTCCCTGCCTATATATACCCAACCAATTCATCCAACTTCACCAACATACATATATATATAACGTAAATGCAACACATACACACATACAAACTAGCTATTATATATATTGCTGAGGATTATTGTAAAAAAGTTGACAGAGACTGAGTATATAACAGAGCGCAGGTTGACGAAGGTATAACGTTCATCAGACATTTATATATATTTATACATATATGTAATATACCTATATAAACTCTATATATATATATATATATGGATAAAGAGCATAAGAAAATCCAAGTGAAACGGAAACACGTGACTTGATGGTACAAATAGTGCGAGGATATAAGGTAGTTGATAGCACCTGGTACGCGCGAGTATAACAAGTATATAATTCCCAATAAAGCAAATAACTTTTGTACATTCAATGATGCCGCCATTTATTTCCAATACGAATAAATCAATTAACAATTTTATATGTATTGAAATAATATATATAAAAAAAGATAAAACAATAAATATATATGTATGTGGATTAAGGAAAAAAATTAAATTGAAATTTGTATAAAAACAATTGAAAGACATATCTCTCTTTGATTCATGATAATAATTACTATCAAGTAGAAAGATGTATATGTATATGTATATATATAATGCTGTGTAGGTATTATATAGATACTACATAAATACATATGTACTTGTAATGCCGCGTAGAGAGACAAAATGATATACAAAGAAACATGTTGAGACATGAATAAAAGCCTATAAGGTTTGAACTGCTGCAATTCCTCGAAGACAACCATATATGTATTTATCAGAGTACATACATATTGTATAATATATATATATGTATGTACTCCGACTATATATATATATATATATATATATATATATATACTTATATATACACATGTATGAAATCAAATACGGTTTTGTGGATGTTTTCAGCTTTTATGGAATTTAAACTAACCTATTAATTATATATATCCCCTTAATAATAATTAAAAGAAAGAAGAAAAAAAAATACGATGGAATTATTTCGGAATCATTCCTTCTATAGACTCTTCTGCGTGTTTCAAAAAAAAATAAATAAAATAAAATAAAAAAAAAATTTTCTTTCCCTCCTTAATTACACACATCATATACATATGTCTATCTATATATATTGTTTTGCTTTCACGCATTAAATCTTTGATGCTGACCACCCTGAATGTTTACACGGAATTGACTCGTCGCGCGAGCACGCCAACAAAGAACGAGCGCCGATGGACCCATGTACGCGACTGCGTGGTTATGTTAAATGGATTAGACATGGGAATGCGCGTGAGGATGGATTGCCATAGGGGGTTTTCTGCGTTAAATGTTATATATGTTGAGAGAGGGAAGGGAGAGAACGTGCGATTCGTACGAGCCCTGCGTTCTAAGAAAGATCCGTAACGAAACAGTGGGACAAGGTATTATATAAATATATAAAAGGTAAAAAGAATAAAAAGAATTACAAGAATGTAAACTCGATCATATATATATATATATATACACAATATATGTATATAGCTATGTAGATGTATATAATGATGTACATAAGCAATCGCCATCTGGATACATATATATATGTATATATGTATTATATATATACGCCCAAAATATGTTTGTGAAATAAAAATAAAAGCAATAAAAGTTGAATAATTTTAAATGGCGGAAGAATTCGTTGAGCGTTGAATGACGAAGATAAATGTTTGTTCTGCTATATAAAGGACTTTGCGAATAAGAAGTTGAATTGAGGCGAACGAACGTTAGTATAAGGAAGGTATGCATGTTTCATGGCAGCGTCCAAATAAAATGCCGATGAATCCTTCTGGCGTGCAAATTCCACTGTTCCACATATAATGACGTCCTCGGGGCGGTATTTGTCTTTTGCTCTTTTTTTTTTTTGTTTCATCACCAAAAATGAAGCTTTACAAGCTTCTTTTGTTGTACCAACAGTTAAATTAAATGACTCCTTTGTATACCCACTGCATATATGTGTATACATGTATAATATATTACATTATAATGTACATCTATATTAATTTGTAGTGTGAATAATACTATTTATTGTGTCTAATAATTATATATATACATATAGTAGGAAATTGACCACTCGATTAGGAATAAAAAGATGTTAGGGAAAAAAAAAAAATCTTTTATATATATATTTTACACTAAACAAAATATATTGGAGATGTTTAAAGCAGATGGGCGCCCACGTTGTCGTCATTGGCACGCGTTCACAACAGGGATTTTGAGATAAATATCTATAGAGGTTCCTAATTTGAGATGTCTCGCCTCGACGCGACTATAATATATAATATGTTAAAATAAAATAAGACTCCCCGACACGAAATAGAAAAGAATAATAATATTTATTATTCTTATATACCGCATATAAGATTTTACTAAATATTTTCTTTTATTTATTTTTTTCTTACGATGATTCAAAGGTTTATGGGATAGCAGATAGACGTGATAATATTTTAGCTGTTTAGTAAAAATTTAAAAGAATTATATATATATATGTATAGAGAGGAAAAGTGGTTTTTTTGGGTGACGCCAAAGAGAGTCAGATTAATCTGGAACAAGCCAACCACATTACCGAACGTGCGATAGGTAAACATTTTAGAGGCGCCACCGTGAAACTCTCAGAAAACGAATATATATATATAATAATAAGTGTGTGTGTGTGTGTGTGTGTGTGTATAGTAGTGATGATTGGCGGGAGAAGACAGAGAGTGAAAAAAAAATAAATAAATAAATGATTTGGAAATACTTGAAGACCAGAAAGAAAAGACAGTGACGGAATTAAAAAACACGCAGCGCGTGTTTTCTTGTCTCGATGCCAAACAAGAGTAATTGCTTTGTCTTATTCGTCTCTCTCCCTTATATAAAATACTCATTTGATGATGTTGGGTTAATTCTCTCTCGAATCTCTAACGGGTTAATTCCCAATACGTATATATATAAGTATATATATTTCTACGAAGACGATGGAACTGAAGAAGTCACGAGAAAAATATTAAAATATTAAAAAAACAATTTCTTTCAATTTATTTATTCGATATACACATACATCTTCGACTCTATATGCATATATACATTGTATGTATATATATAATAATAAATTAAGTTTTATATTTTATTTTTTTTTTTTTTTTTCAAAGTGTTTACATTCTGACACGACGATGAGAAATAACAGAAAAGACAAAGGACATGATGACAAGCACTAGTGCCCTTTGTAATAAGACGACAATTATATTTTTGCCGGTGAGTGCGCGCATAAAAGTGTCGACAACAAAATAACAAGTATACTATTTTATATATTATATTATATATATACATAGAAATATACATAAATATACAAAAATATATAAAGAACAAAACCTAAAGAGAAAAGAAAAAGGTATTAAAAATTACATTTATAATATATATTAAATAAATGTAATATTAATATACAATGACAGAAAAATATTAATAATTTCGACATTAAAAATAAATAAATAGCACTAATATATATACAAACATATGATTTGCGTGCCCGACACTAGCAAGCAAGTGATATATCGCCACACATGTGAGTGCATTTAAAGCAATGAAGAGGTTATTACACGTACATTAGTAGAGTGCATCAGCGTGCGAGGAGGCCGAGGTGAACCGGGTTCAAACGTGCGCGCTTATATATATATATATATATATATGTATAAAGAATGTCAAGGGTGTCGGTTACGGGGGATCCGTCGAAAATTGCTCGAACAACGTCGCGTTGCACAGTCACGCCAGGATCTCAGTAATAATGGACTTTAATTGTCTGTCGCGCGCGGACTCGCGCAATATATAAATAAATAATCTTATTTCTTCTTCACTTATGTACACATTATATATATATGTGTATTTATAATATAGTTATGTGTCTTTTCTCTGGTATTAAGGTATATAACATTGGTATAATATGCGCGCGCTGGCCCTTTCCATGGGCCGCAATGTAGGCGCGCGTTGTGACATCGAGTTAAGATAAGTGCAGTTACGGAAATTGAATAATAATTGCGGGTCGGCTACGGGTGCCCGCGCGCGGCCATAATAATTCCCTAACACATATTATAATGTATATATATATAAATATTTGTGTATAATATTATGTATATGTCTATATGATGTGTATATAGAATATAATATAATATATAAAATATATAGAATTATTATATATGTGTAATATTGTTGCCTTCCAACGGGGAGCCAGAACGTTCTTCACTATCTCCTCCATCTTGTAATTATGAGTCTGTTGGAAACGCGCGCCAAACAATGGGCCGTGTATAATATTCCAAAGTAAAATAAATAACATATAATTAAATTGAAAAATTACGAAAAAAAAAAAATAGATATAATGATTATTTTTTTTTTTTTTTTATCTTTTTGTGATAAAAGGTAATAGAAGTAATTTTTGAATTATTTTAACGTTATTTTCTTTTTTTAATATTTAATTGGTCGAGTGTTTTATTATTTTTTTTTTTTTTCTAATTTATAAATTTAGTTGTAGATAATTATGTAAATTTATATATGGTTTATATATGCGTGAGGAAAGGTGACAAAAATTGTGAAAAACGTTTCCGTTAAAAAAATACATATAGACATGCAGTATACATATATGTATTTATTTTTATATGATATATAAAAATTGGTTATTGTGGTAGTCATACGGGCGGACGTTATTTTTCCGTTGCGCAACGAACCACCACGTCGACACGAAGCTAATGCGATTAAAAAGGCATAATGATTACCATCAATTATAAACAATTACCAAGGACAGAAAAAAAGTATAATTATACACCATCAATCAAATACCGCGCGAGTACACAAATATATATATACATATATTTTATAATTCAATTCAAGATATAAAGAAAAATGTGTTTTTATTTTTTTTTTCACATTATTAATTAATTTTTCTTGTTTTCACTTCAATTCAAAATAATTTATTTTTAAATTTAATTTACGATAATTCTCTTCTACTTAATTTTCATATATAAAATATTATATAAATAATTGTTTTACCAGTAGATAATAAAGTATATATGGGCATGCAATAATATATTACATTATAAACAAAGTCGACACAGTCGCTCGCAATTCAATTTAATAATTAGTAGTGACATTGTCAGTAATTGCGATTGTAGGCTGGGGGATAATTGTAATTGTGCATGGTATATTATAACATATATATATATATATATATATATATATATATATATATTTGAAATGCAGGACGAAACCTCTCTACATATAGTCACTATTATTCTATATAATACGTGCATTCATGTACATATACATACAAATATATATTACTTATGTACTGCGCAAGAAGAAAATGAAGAAAAAAAAATATAATAAAACGAAATGAATGAAAAGAAAAAAATTCAACGACAAAAAAAAAAAAAAGAGTTTATAATGAAAGAGAGATATAAATTGAAGGAGGGAATTAAAGCAAAAAAAAAATAAATAAATAAAACAGAAATGAGGGGAAACCTCGCGTGCGATCACATAGTTGTTCTCAGAATTATGGCAAGGACGAATTCACACATACTTTTACATAAATACTATATATATACTTTTACGTAAATACTATATATACACTTGTGTATGTTACTATGATTTGTTCATAGTATATTTAACTGTCAATCTATTTCTCAAGCGAAAAAGGCAATATATATAATATGTTTTCAAATATAAATCTCGAAATAAATTTCTCAATGGGTTAAGTAAAATATATATAATTATATTTATATATTTATATCTTTGTTGATTATTGAATCAGTGATTTATTAATGAATCATTATTTGTTGTCTATTGATTGGAAAGAGAAAAAAAATAAATAAATAAATGAGAAGAAGATATGTATTGACTTGGCAGTGCGTAATGAGCTAATATTTTTTTTTAGCTTCTGAATTAATAGTTTGTGTCTGTTATTGAGTATATATATATATGTGTGTGTGTATAAAGTTTGATTTGTTGATTGCACAGTCCAGACACTCGTCGGGACATTAATTCACCGATGCAATCGATAATTAATCGATTTGTTACGATCTCAATTGCTATATATGTTCGTTCGCTTCAAGTAATAACTCCTACTTTATCTTTTATTTTTTATTCACTCCTATTTCATTCTCACTCACTTATTCTATTGCACGATTAATTAATTAATAGAAATCGTATATATTCGATCATTAATATGATTGAATGTACATAAAATAACTATATAAATAAATATATATATATATAAATTAATTACGCAATTGAATTTAATATAAATATTCAACTTCATTGTATTATATTAATTCAATTGATAATATATATTTCTAATATTTAATTTTTAATTCATTATTAAAATTTATTAATTATTAAAAATAATAAAAATAAATATTTTTCAATATAATTTTAATATAATATTGTATATTTTATATTTTTATTTATATTATATTTAATTGCAAGAATAAAATTAATTAGCGATGATTTTTTTATTTTTTTCTTGATTTTTTCAAATGAAAAATTTAATTTTTCTTTTATTCGTTTTTCATTAACTGCCATTTATTATTTGATGCCAGCGAGATTTACTATACAGGCCTGAGGCAATCTATATACACGCACCTTTATAACGACTTTGCGGCGCCTCGATTACGTGCACTTACATGCATCTATATATCGACCGTTAACGCGAAGATTCTTTTACAACATAATTATCAACTGGAGTAAAAATGCGCCCACAATCCCGCCTATCAATATGCAACAGTACAAAATATATAAATAATATTTATCAACACTACAAATATATTTTTCTTTTATATATTTCACTCTTTATATTTGTATTAATAATTGCAACATATATACATAAATATAATTCATATAATTATATATTATACGTATATATATACCTATAGTATATATTTATAACTTGTATATAAATTTTTTTCTTTTTTGAAATTAATTTACAAGTATAAATGAATATTTTCTTCTTATTACAATTTTTAATTATTTTATCTTTTATTTTATTTGATTTTATTTTTGTTTGCATTATTTATTTATTTTTTAATGACTGTATTAATGAAATTTTAACGGCATTCGTTGAGTATTATGGCATTCACTAACGATGCAATGTATATATGAGTATGTGAAAAATTGACTCTCATCTGAGACACATTTCTTCGGTAAAGCAATTACACTCGTATACGATCCGTTACGTAATTGGATTTATCGTTTCACTCTGGCCGCGAAATCTGATCCATTAGCTTTCTAATTGAACGCTCCGTGCGCTGACAGTATAGTATGGGGACTTGTAATTAACGCGTTCTCCAACGACAACGACAACGTCATCGTTTATATACACTATACGTATTATATATTATACCACGATGACTCTCTCCATTCATGAGAATTTATTGACTCGCCTTCACCCTCCAATCACTTTCTCTCAGAAGTCATTTCATTTATAAATATATTATGTATTGATTATAAATATAAATATAAAGAAATAAAAAATTATAAAAATCATTTTAATAAAAGATCACTCTTCATTTGTGTATCTAGAAAATTATTTTTACCAAAATATTCCGGGTATATAATTATTGATACAATTTTTTTTATACCTGTTTTAACGTTTATTAAACAGCAGCTGGACTGAGGAATTAAATTAAATGATAATCTCGCAATGCGATTGATTATCTCGTTCATTTATTAATGAAGAGAAAAAAAAAATACAGAACGATATTTTGTATTATCTATTGCAAAGCAGGAAAAAAATAATTAATAATTTATTCTGTTTAATCGTTTATGTTTTTTTTTTTTATCTTCATAAATATCTATATATATGTATTCATAAATAATGTACTATACACTTGAACGATGTTACAAGTCGTGTAATATTCTTGTCTTAAAACGCATTGATGCGTCTATATTAGTCCAGGGATAAATTTGCAAGTATGATTTTGTAAATCCTTTTTAAATATACATTGTGTATGCAATGAAACGAGGATCTTTGATGCACATGGTATATATATATGTACAACGTTTAAAAGTGCATTTACATGCTGGCACATCCGACGATTTATTCTTCATATGTTATATATTACTATTATTTTTTTTTTTTTACGTTTCATCCATAAATTCCCACACCTGTACTCTAATTCTTTCATTTATTTATATTTTCGTATTCTCCACAGCGATAAAATATATAAATGCTTACCTCAGAACATATAAAAGCAGTTGTAATGAGTCGGGTAATTAGTTTACTACATCAACCTTAATTTACATAAAAATATAAATATCCAAGTGGCGTATATAAATAGTAGTTATATTTTTGTAGTAACTAAACATTATAATTCTAATAATCACTTTTCATATATTTATTTCGTAAATATTTGATACATTTTATTATCACTTAAATATAATTATAAAATTAAATAAAAAATTGTTTGTATTAATAAAATACTTGATGAGGAATTTTTTAGATACAGAAAAAAAAAATAATATAAATAAAATTTTTTTTTCTCTTAACGCGTTATGTTTTTATTCTCTCGAATTTATATTTGTATGTATATATATATACACACTTTATGTATATAATATACATAAATGGAATTATCACATACTGCAGAGAGCATCAAATCGATTATAAAAAATCGTCAAGTCGCGTGTTCATGACGATTATTGTTTTGCTTCGTCGCCTCACGTGATCGCTCGTTGATCTGTCCGATTGACCAGTCAGATACACCCCATTCTAACCACCCCTTACACATACTTATATATTTATAATAAATGTAGGTATGTTATATGTACTTCGATCTATCTAAATCTATTTATTTATAATGTGTATATAGATTTATAAGTATTATATAATTATTTAGAAGTGCAGTAGATTTTATAAAAAAATATATATGGTCGGTCAATATATATTATTCTTTATAAATGGCTGTGGTTTTATTTTATTAGGGCTGGTGAATGTACATATATTGATTTGTTGGATGTGTTTTGGTCTTTTGAATGTATTATGTTGTACGAATACAAATCTATAAAAAAGATTATATTAATGTGCGTGATAATATAAAGGTGAGGTTGATGAAAGGAAACTAACTTGTCGTATTGTTTATTACACGTGCCTTAATAATTTGTTTTTTTTTTTATAATAGTTCCAACCCTCGTGTCGATGTTGGTTTATATTATTAGCTCTGCTATATTATTTGTTTTTGTTTGGATCGATGTATAATTGAGAAAGAAAAATATTTTATCTGATAATTAAATTTTTTTTAATATTTTATAATTGATAAATGAAAGTTTATTTACTTATTAAAATTCAATTTTGTATAATTACTACAAGGTAATTATGTTTTGTAAGAGATAATTATATATGTGCATTCGAGGAGCAATTGAATTAATTCATGTTAATTATTTTATTGGAATAATAAAAGGAGAATTTTTATTCCTGAATTATAATCGTTCTTGAATCGATAGAATAAAATTAATATTTTTATAATAATATTGAAGTAATATTTAATATTTGTTTCACGTGTTGAGTGAAATTATTGAGAAATTGTGATAAATTTTCCTTCGATCACACCTGTACAATAATTTAAATAAATATACAAACAGTAAAAAGATTTCTCAATATAATATTTTTTTTTTTAATACATAAATTCATCTTTTTAAAAGAAATGTTTTAATTTTAATCGGATTTAATTTATCGAATGAAATTAATTAACCTCTACAAGTATATATATATTCGTATTTACTTGTAAAATAAATCCCATGTATATATATTTAGTGACTTTGACCGCAGGAAATTCTGTTTGAATATAAACGATAACAAGGAAACTTCATAATAAATAATCGCGGATGTAAAACCGCTCGAGCTTTCCGCCGGAATGAATAAATCTGATAATTGTATATGTTACATGTATCAGTGGTTAAATACGGAATTAATAAATAAAATCCCTTGAAATATATATAATCAGACTTCAAAGTCTTTGCCAATGTCAGTTGATTCATATACGTTGAACGAATTAGTATAAAAGAAAAGTATATTTATACTTAAATTCCAACCTTCAATATAATTTAATAATTATATATTTAAATTATTCTTCAGATAATTCTGGACGAGGCAACGAGCCCGCCTCGCAAACTAGCCCAGCAAGTAGCACAAGTAGTCTTGCAAACAGTCAACAACAATCACAATCACATCATCATCAGCAGCAACAGCAACAAAATCAATCACAAAATCAAAGTCAAATGGGTATTTCAACGACTGAAGAGAGTCGTGTTGATGATGAAGGCGTTCATCCACGTGCAGCACCAACAAGTCCTGAAAGCGAAGCTGAGGTTGATGATTTTGCCCCAAAACGTAAACAAAGACGATACAGAACAACATTCACAAGTTTTCAATTGGAAGAATTAGAAAAGGCATTTTCTAGAACACATTATCCTGATGTATTTACCAGGTAAATATTTATTTTAATATATCTCTCAACATATATTCATATGTATACTTTTTCTTTTTTATTTTTTATTAAATCTCCTTCACGTAATTTAATTTATTTATAATCTCTCTTTTCTGATCAAATGTCTCATTCTCTCGCCAGCCTTAATGCAACCATTTCCATCCAAATATATCTCTTAAAAGCCTAAAAAGTATATTTAAGTCTTTACGACAACCCATAAAAATACAAAAAAAAAAAAAAAACACACACACACACACAACTAATATATACATGTAGTTAGATGGAAAAAAAAAAAAATAAAAAAAACATTCAAAAGATAGTAGAAGCGTCAGACATCAAAGATATATTATACTTCAAATCACTAAGAGTATTTTTACATATCAAAAATAATTCTCTGTCACAATATTTATATTTACACATTATTTCTCCAAAGTTATATATTTGTTTAATCCACTAAACAGTTCAATAATTTTCATCCTTGAAATATCGACTTCGATCAATCTCACAAGAGAATATATATACACACAAAATAAAAATAAAACAAAAAATCCCAAGCGTGCATTTTTCATTTTAACTATTTCTTTTTTTTCTTCTTCTTTTCGCTTCCCCGCGCCAAGTCCTTGGCCTCTTACACGTCTCGCTCGTTATGCAAATCGTTCATTCCTCACTTCATATACACATCATATACCATATATATACATATATATATAATACATATATACATATATATTGCTCGCCGCCAATGAAGTAAGGCATATAGCAATATATTTTCTTCTTACATCTCTCCTTGGTCTTTTTCTCATACCTCAATATTGAAAGTTTGTGCGTTATATATGTATATATATTTATTTTTTTTTATTCCAACTGTTCCTCTCACTTCCTCTGTTCGTTTACTCGATCGAACGGGTGAAGTATACGTTTTAACCCCTCTTGAGAACGCAGCCGGTTGCTAACTAATAGCGGTGTAATAGCTTGTAATAGGTCCACTATCGCAACACATATATATATGAATACATATAATATTTATATACATCTGTATACCTGTGTATATATTATACATATGTAGTAAATAAGTTCTCGCAATTAAGATGAATAAAAGAAAAAAAAAAATATAATATAAAGATAATGGAAAATATTATTTTACTTTACGTACATATAAATATTATTTAATTTTTTTTTTTTCTTTGTTATAGCATCAATAATTAATTTAATTATGAGAAATATAAAAGAAATATGTAGTTTATTATATTATTCCATTGAATTGAAAGGAAGGAAAAAAATTATATACATATATGTGTGTTGAAAATAAAGGGAGGGAATTATTAATAAAGAGAAAAATTGCAAAAGAATTAAAATTATATAATAAATAAATGGTAAAAATGTATTTATTATATTTTATAGGGGAGAGTTGTATTAGTTGGTGTGTATGGAAGTTAGTCATAATCTTCTCTCAGCGAATTTATAACGACCAACAGGCAGTTTTTAGCACGCTAATTGGATTTTATGGTCGTTCGGGTTTATTGGCTAGACCGCGTGCGCCTGGTATCCTTCTCTCTTTCTCTCTCATATTCATGGCACATTCGTGCTTTATTCCTCGTGCATATTCATCGAGGTGTCGTGTGTACAACGTGCGTGCAATCTATATACATAACCTGAGCTCGTGTTACTCGATATAATCCAACAACACGAGTGGACATGGATTGTGACGCGGGAAATTTAATTAACATTTGACGATAAATGAAATTTTTTACATTATTATTTTATTTTTTTCTCTTTTCATTTTGTTTATATGTATTATTTTATTTTGCTTCTTTCTTTCGTTTATCAGATTATATGAATTTGCGATCCCGTTCTATATATATATATCTAATTTTATATATACAATATATATACATTTATATATTCTGCAGTCATGAGGATGGATCGATTTTATCTGAAACACATTATATACATACACATACGTACATATATATGTATATATTAAGAGTTGTGACTCTCTCTATATATACCAACTCAGTTTGGGACCTGATGCAGACTCTCAAGATCTAATTTAGATAAAGTTATAGAGGTTTACATGAGTGGAAAAGAATTTTTTTTCTTTTTTTTTCAGCTACTGCGCACATTCAAACAGATGTTTAACTTATGCCAATTTTTATTTCCCCTTATTTTTCAATCTTAAAATTAACTCTTTCTTTTTTTCTTCATACAACCACACATTATATACACATGTATATAAAGTCACAGTGATAATGAAAACAGTGACAAAACATAATGTATATAGCAAGTCAAATGGAAAGATAATTTGTTTTATTATATTAATTTTTTATGTTATTTCTTTATTCATTTTTTTTTTCTTTTTTTTTGGGCGAGAGTGTGAATATATGAATTGTATTATGTTTAGTGAGTGTGTGTGTGTGTGGATATATATGGGGTATATATAGTTATGTGAGGAAGGCGAGTGGGAAGGTCACGGGAGCGTTAACTCGAGGGAATGACTTGGCGTCGGGTGAGTCGATTAATGAGAGAGAAGGATAGAGGGGGGGCGGTTAAGATGGAGATGAAGGGGGAAAGGTAAAGTTAGTGGCACATGGGGGACCCCAATGACTAATTCTCTCTCTTTCTCCTGAGATCGCGGAAACAATCATCGTTATTAAGTTCCACGGCCCCCTGAGACTTTTGCTTGGACCTTTTCGCAACCTTCTCTCTTTTGCTCATTGGAAAAAAAAAAAAAAATTATTATACTCACGTATATGTATGTGTATATACAACTCAACTCTCAACACACTAATATATATATTTGTGTATTTGTAAATATGTGTGTAACTATTTCTCGGGAAGTTGGTTAAACCTTTCCGGTCGTAAAATGAAATTACTTCAAACAAAGGGCTTGGATTTCTTTCAACTGGTTTGAAAATATTTATTTTTTATTTATCGAAAAATATAAGGGAAACGAAACGTGTTTGTGTGTATAAAAATTAAGAAAATTTGACTGGAGCTGATTAATATGTGATTTAATTTATTATAATAATTAGTATATAAATTTAAATATTATGATATATGTAATTGATTTTTTTTTTTCTTACTCAATTATATTTATTTATTTATTTATTTGACTTATTTTCCAGCAGGAATTTTATAGTTTTCTCAATCAAAATATTGACTCATTGCATTTACATATTTTTGCTATTAATATTTTCAATTAAAAATATCACAAACTTTACAAATATTAATTATTCATTCCTTTCTTTTTTAATTCATCCTCAAAAATTTTATTCTTAATTATTCTTTCTTTACAAAATAAAAAAGTGTATTTATATTATATCTATTTTTCTTCGCCATAATTATATACATATCTTGAATACATAAATAATATTATTCAAACTAGAACACTGTATATAATATCTCAGTAAAAAGATGTCATATCTGGATGCGATAATAATTGTATACATGTTTAGTATGAATATTCAAAAAAGAAAAAATAACGATGAGATGTATTTTATATGTATATATACATGGAAGATGGAACCCATCCCTCGTCGTGCGATTTGCGGTAGCGTAACCAATCTATAATTGACTATTCACGGCATACGGTTATTAAGCGCACATTACCATCGAGTGATGCATTTAAACCATCTCCAGCTACCGAGCAAACTACTCCAGCATATCCTTATACACTCATTTTTTTTTTCTTATCAAATTCATTGGCAGCGTACACAAATCCATTACTCAAATATTCCAGTACAATTAAAATTATATAATTCATCCATTATATATACCTATATACAAAAAAAAATTTCATTTTATCACAAAAAATATAATAATAATTTTATTATTAAAAAAAAAAAAATTTTTCTCATTTTATCATGTAAAATATAATAATAATTTTATTATTAAAAAAAAAATTTTCATTTTATCATGTAAAATATAATAATAATTTTATTATTAAAAAAAAAAAAATTTCATTTTATCATGTAAAATATAATAATAATTTTGTTATTAAAAAACAATTTTTCATTTTATCATGTAAAATATAATAATAATTTTATTATTAAAAAAAAAAATTTTTCATTTTATCATGTAAAATATAATAATAATTTTATTATTAAAAAAAAAAAAATTTCATTTTATCATGTAAAATATAATAATAATTTTGTTATTAAAAAACAATTTTTCATTTTATCATGTAAAATATAATAATAATTTTATTATTAAAAAAAAAAATTTTTCATTTTATCATGTAAAATATAATAATAATTTTATTATTAAAAAAAAAAAAATTTCATTTTATCATGTAAAATATAATAATAATTTTGTTATTAAAAAACAATTTTTCATTTTATCATGTAAAATATAATAATAATTTTATTATTAAAAAAAAAAATTTTTCATTTTATCATGTAAAATATAATAATAATTTTATTATTAAAAAAAAAAAAATTTCATTTTATCATGTAAAATATAAAAATAATTTTATTATTAAAAAAAAAAAAATTACTCTAAAACCTCAAACACAAGAATAATTTTTTCACAGCATTATTATAATTATCATTCAGTTGACAGAACAATTGAACTGAAAAAAAAAAAAAAAAAAAAATTTTTATTTCATCTCAATTATTATTAATGTAATAATATCTCTATTATTTCAAGCCAAAGAAATAATTGTCAAAAGAGAGATATTTCGCCATTGCATACATATATATAAGATACAATTGCGACTTCTCTGACCTTACAGGTTAATTAGATAATGTAATTGTCGTGTAATTACTCGAATTACTGGCGTGTCTAAGCTTGAAGCTAACGCGCAAGTCACTCTACGTTTTTTATTGTTATTATCATCGTTATTATTATTGCCATTAAAATTATCATCATTTTTATTATTATTTATTATTATTAATAATATTATTGTCATTGTTATATCTTTCTTCATTCAATGTAACGTATATAACAATAGAATTATATATATATTTAATTCTGATGTTTAAATTAAATTAAAATTATGTATATCCTTCGTCGAATTTATATAAATCCATTTAAATATTTAATTTATTTTGACTCGTAATTTTGTTGTGAAAAAAAAATAATTGAAATATTAGAAGTCAATTTAGTCCCTTCACACGTTCTAAATTTAAATATTTCCGTCTAAATTATTTTATTTAGAAAGGATTAAACATAAAATCACGTTGAATTATATACTGTTAATTTTATAAAGCCAACGAAGGACACACTCGCGAATGCTTGAAAAAAAATTTTGACAAAGGTGGAGAAATAAAATTTATTTATATACAATACATATGTATGTATTTATATATATTGTATATATAGCCTTTTACATCAAACCATGAAACTAATTATTAAGAGCCGTTGGCAAACCGCGAAAATTCGTGATCTTATTATAAACACTATAACTCTAAAACAAAATTATATTTTCTGGTGTACAAAAATATAATTCACCATATAAGAATATATATTTTTTTTTTAATTCTTTCTCTGATACTTTACATATAAATATATTATTTTCCATTATGCAAATATATAAATATGTATTTATATATTAATATATATACATGATAAACAATATTTAATTTTCTTTGTAATTAAATTGCTGAAGTAAAAATTACATTGGGGAAAAAAAAATTGATTGAGAGAGTTGATATTATATCCATCATCATCATCATGGACCACCATATACAATATATAATAAAGCGCGTATATTATATATATATATCTGTGTATATGTATGTATTATACATTTATATAATATAGGTAAATCGAGCGTAAATTACACGATCTCAGGGAAACGATTATATTAAGACGCATTATAAGAGGTAAAAGCACAGGTGTATCATTTTATAAAGACCAATGTGCATGCAGATATATGCTTGTGGATAATTTAATATTTTTTTATTTATACACAAGTGTGCAGTGTGTGTGTGTGTGTGTTGATCGCGCATTCTCTGGCAAAGCGATGCATGAGTGAGAATTAAAGAAATTTTTTTTAATTATTATCATTCTTCATTTATGTTTTTTTTGTTTTATTTATGTGTATCAAGAGGAAATTGAAGTGAAGAAAGGAGAAAATAATAATAAATAAATAATATTTAGGATGAAACAAAATACTGGAGGTAATATTTATACAATTTCTTACGCGAACGATGAACCAAATGCAAAATAGTATCCCCTATCATTTATAAAACCGCGCGTTGCTTTTCCAAATTCATTCGGCGTGAGTTTATATAAAATTATTGTCTGGTGTGAGGTATATAATTGGATCTTAAAAGTGTAAGAACATCATAAAAATATATATATATATATATTCATTATATATTCATCCACACATGTATTACACATCGAGTTGTTTTTTAAAAAATTTTTTATTTCATTTTTTTTTTTCTTACATTTTTCGTTCACGCGACTTCAACAGAATTTCTCATTGAATTAAACGTTTCCATTTTTCAATGTATGTATATAATGTATATATGTATATATAGTAGTAGCTATAGTAGTTGTATTTTTTTGATGCTCTTACATACATAATACAACACATGATATTTATTCGATTGAAATGCCAGCTCGCACGTGTATAATTTATCACGCCCACTTTTTTTTTTTTTTTTTCGGTGAAATCGAGCTATCGCCACTAAAACGCGCGTGCGCACATTTCTTGTCGGCTTCTGGTTTGCCATAATCATCAAGATTCGCTTCTCCGATTTCGCAGAACATCTGTGGGCCCTCAATTTGCCTTTGTAATGACTTATAAAACAAAAACAAAAATATGAAAGAATAAAAATAAAGGAATTAAAAAAAAAAAAATGTTCACAAATATTTTTCAATCTTTTTATTTTTATTTCGCCAACAAAGAATAATTTGTATTACATGAAAATAAAGAGAAGGCAAAATTAAATAAAGGAAAAAAGAAAAAAATCGAATTTATTTTTATGTTACAGAGAAGAACTCGCAATGAAAATTGGCTTGACAGAGGCGCGAATTCAAGTGAGTAAATATAATTACATATTATGCAATTGAAAATAATATATTTAAAATATATACACTTATCTCAATGGCGTAAATATATATATATAACTATATAGTAATTCGCGTCAAGTTCATGCTAACGTAATTTTCTACCGCTATATAATTTATAAATATATAAAAACACATCTACATCCTTTATATTATTACAGCTCAATAAATAGATAATAGTTATAGAGTTTGTAATTAAATTATACAATTTTTCAGAGTTATTTGTAAAACAATAGAAATATACTCGAGGAAAAAACCTCTTAGGAATTCCCCAATGAAGAAATTATCTCAACTATAACAATATATATTCATGGGAAATTCCACAAATCTGTAAATATTTATAAATGAAAGAAAAAAAAAAAATTTTTTTTCTAATTATTCTCCTGGATTTTTTTTTTCTTCTATTATTCACAATATAATATATTTATTACTACTCTTTGACATTCCGCTCAGTTAATCAACACGTGAATTAAATTCAATATATATAACCTACATAAATTAAACAATATGTACGTATAGAAAAAAAAAAAAAAAAATTATTACTTAACTAACGCATTCAAGCATTCATGCATAGATACACTCATGATGGATATATATTATAACTCATAAGCGATATTTATTTACATATAGCAATAAAACATACATATAATATACACATGTACATATATAGATACATATATATATTTATATATGTGTTATATACGTACAGTGTTAATATATAATTTGCAAGAGTTATTTGTTGCGTGAACACTCGGCTAATTTACTCAATTAGTTTAATTTATTTCTCTACATATTACATTTATGTACAATATATGTATATGTATATATATGTACGTTATATTATACATATATATGTGTGTATATGTGTTGTATATATCCACCTAAATATTGTAATTCGTCTTTTATTTTATTTTCTCGCTTCATCCTTTGTATTTTTTCACTTTAACTTGGCTCACTTTCTTTCTTTCGTTCTTTGTTTTATTTTTTTTTTCCTCGCTTTTGCTAACTGTATCGACAACTTATATCTCACATGTACATTCGGTATTATATTTATTATTATTTTTATTTAATATGCCGCGTATTCATACGGATTTCTATACATGTATATATATGTACATTTATATATTTTAAACAAAGTTGCGTGTCGGTAATTTTCACCTTTACAAAGCCCCATTTTCCGCAATTGAATATTGAATTATCCTGTGTTGTATATACATTTATACATTTGTGTATAATTCTGTTAGTAACAGAGGAATGATATTTAAATAAAATATAATTTTAAAGTAAATTATGTTTAATGATAAATATAAATTATGTGTCGATAAATTTTTTTTTTTTCAACATTTTTGCATTACAAATATGATTGTGGATTTTAATTTAAAATGAAATATATAATGATGATATATTATGTATATTGATGTGAATATTTTATTTATTATTTTGATATGAATTTGAAAATTTAGATTTGTTTATAAAGTAATATTATTATTGAAATATAATGAGAACCGCTGGGAGAAAATAGTGTCACGCATCGTGGATAAGCGTTAATCATTTCATAGAAACAATTGAGAGAGAGGAAACTTGCCATTGACCATGTAATTCACAATTCAATATTACAATAAATTCATATAGTAAGTAATAAAATATATCCTAATAATATTCAAGATAAAAATATTTCAAGATATGTCATGGAATAATAAAATAATTAAATTGTCAGCGTCAAATTTGATGCACAAATTTTACAATTCACCTGAATAAATATTTAATTCATTAATATATAAAATGTGTATACGGATGAATAAATAAATATATTTATAAACAGTCCAAAGTTTTATATAAAATAATTAAAATTTAATTAATTATATTTGTTGATATATGCAGTTTTATGAGGATAAAAAAAGGAATATTATATATTTATGAATTAATTATATTCATTGATTATATTTTTTCAATTGATTGATTAATTATTTTTGTTATAATTATTCTGTAACAATGTTGTCAATGTGCGCAAAGTCATCAAAGCGAAACCGAAATCAAACGACCGATGTTAGCCAATGGTACTAAAAAATAAAATAAAAATAAAATTGCGTCCACTATGTGTGTTATAGAGTTTGAAAGTCCACGAGCCGTTTGTCGGCGCCTTCCTTTCAAATATAATTCCATTCTCTCTCTAACCTGTCCTGCTCTTCTTTTCCACCTCTTATAACAATATATATATATGTATATGTATATAGTATACTTGGGAGGGTTCCGGGAAACACACAGGACACATCGCGTGAGCCAGGTTCTTCCTCTTTCTTATATAATTCTCCTTTAACTCTCACTTTATTCCTTTATAACTTCTTCCCAATTCCATTAAAAAAATAAAAAGAATTATTAAACTTTCCCCAAAAAAATTATCACTCATTAATATTTATATATATATCTTTACATTATATACCGGTTATGTAATTTAATTTTATATTTCTTTTTTTTTTTTTTTCTTTCTATTTATAATTAATTTTGATAATTTTATTTATTAATTATAACAAGTGTAGAAATTTAATTATCACACTGTGGTATATAGAATCATGGTGTATGAAACACGATGATTATGATGATAACAATATCACAAATAATGTAATTAGAATTTTATTATTTATTTATACATAGAGATATATATCTTTTCTATCTATATTAAATAATTTTGTGCACAAGATAATTTAACATGCGTGCATGATAGGTGTGAATTTCTGTGATATTCTTCAAGATTAAAAATAACAAATTATTAAATCACTAATAAATAAATTTTATAAAATAGAATAAAAATAATACTTTAACAATTAATAACATGAAAAAAAAAAAAAAAATTTTTTTTTCTTTCATTCCTTCAACAAAGATTATCGCTATATAACTTTCCAATTTCACCATCAATACCACGTGTGTACATATATAAATACATATCACCCAATAATCATTCACTTTAGACGTGCTTTAAACTTTCAAAATAAAAAATAATAATTACAAAATAAAAATAGAGAATTAAAAGACGTGAAAACATACATAATCTATCCGTATATATATACATATATTTTATATACATATATACATATATACATATGTATAATTGTATGTATAGTAAATGAATGAAAACGAAGAAGAAATAATAAATGAATTTAAAAATAAAATAAAACTAAATTGATTCGACAGATTAATGGTCGTTATACCTGGGCGATCGTTGGGCGTACAAATCGAATGGATAATACGTCGTGAACGCCGGCCGCGGCCTCGTTGTAATTAATGTGCCGCAATTAAGGTGGAAACCAACTCGGGTTCCGGAGAGCTGCGAGCGTCGGTACGTTTTGTTTTAACCCGTAAGAATGTTTAGCTTCCCGCTGTGGACCAATCCTCTTCGCTGTGGGGGGTCGCTTCCACCTTTTCTTCAATTTATCCCCACTAAATATATATCTCTATATATATATCCTTTTAGATAATAATTCTCTACTATATATATAACGTATATATATATACCCCTTTATATATATTACTTTACCACGCGTTTGTTTAAATTAACGCAAACACTTTTAACTCTATATTTAATTCTGTCATAAATATAAAATCTATGTACTTGCAGGTATTAGAGCTGTTATATATTTACATTATATGTAATTATATAATGTACGTCTATTTGCGTATGTAAATATAATATTTATATAGATTAAATATATATTTGGATTAATTCAACGATGACTACTGAAATATTGTGGAAAATATATTGGGTCATCATGGGATAAAAGACCCGCAATGATTGATCTTGAAAAATAAATAATTAATAAAGCAAATAAGCACTGTCATCGTTCATCTTCAGGCTTATTTATATATTTATATGTATATACAATTATATATATACATGAGAATGATTTTTAGATGTTGAAGAAAGTTGCGGCGCGCGTTCTTTTATGAATTTAATTCCATCTTTATTTTTTTTTAATTTCCTATTTATATTTTTTATAAATTTATATTATCATTGCGTAGTTATATATATATTATAATATGTTTGGGGTTATTTATTGTATTTGTTTTGTGTTACGTGATGTTTTCATCAGAGGATATATATTGGAAGAAATAATATATGAAATTTCTTTTGTCACGATTTTTTTTTATTTTGTTTATTCTGTAAATATATTTTATTTATATGTGTATGATTGGATAAGTTGAAATGTATTGTTGACGAAATAAATGTTTGTAGATATTCATTGAGTGTCGTCACGAAATGTGGCACACATTGCGTCCGCCATTTTTTTTTATATTAAAAATATTGAGAGACTTTTTATTTGTTGTGTCGTACCGTCATGTCCGACCCAACGACCGGCACGAGTTTGTTTTCTATAAGTTCAAACTTTATACTTAATGCTTATATAGTAGCTGTATTTTTTTTTTTTTTTTTTATTTTTTCTTCTTGGCTTTATGTTATTTACCTTTTTCTGAATTTGCCCTTCAAGGTTTCTCTTCATTTCCAATTTCTTTTTCAATTTATTCTTTATTTTTTTTTACATTTTCTTTGAACTAATTAAACTCACTTCGACGAACTTATTGTATATATTTATTTATATACTATATATAGAGCTTCCTTTTGCACTTCCTGTACTTATAAATAATCTTATATTAATGTCGAAGATCTGCACCTTTCCCCTATGAAATATTTATCATAATTATATTTCTTGATAATATAAATCGTTCGAATTCATTGATGAAGAATGAATAAAAAAATCATAAGTATTTGAAATATAACTCAATAATAAATAGGATATTGTAGTCTTGATGGTTTTCGTTAAATTTTTTTCGAATACATCGTCATTGATGTGGAAAAAAAAATCGTCTTTCTCGTTAAGAAAAAAGGGGTAAAAAAATATATAAACCTACTATACTCAATGAAGATAATTTCATGTCTTTAGTTGTTCAAGGAAGAAAAGAAAAAATTGAACAACTCGTTACTTTAACTGGAATTCACGCAGATCAACTCTCTCTCCTCTCTCGGTTCCAAGTCAAACGACTTCCAGGGAGCATTACTTGCACCATGACCCGGAATCTGAAGGATAACTTCCTCGAAGTATATACCTTGAGAATTGTCTTCCCAAGAACATTTCTCATACATCCGTTCATATAAATAATATATAATATATAATATCGAAATACTTTGAAAAATATACCAAAGCAGCATTTAAATCCACTTAAAAAAAAAAAACATAATTACAAGATTATAATTACTTAAATAAATGTTATTTTATATATTTTTTCTTGTTTCAGGTATGGTTTCAAAATCGACGTGCGAAATGGCGAAAGCAAGAAAAAGTTGGGCCTCAAGGACATCCATACAACCCTTATCTTGGTGGTGGTGGTGGCGGTGGCGGACCACCACCATCAGCAGTTGTTGCTCCAACATTACCAAATCCATTTGCTCATTTGGGAACATTTGCCTTGAGAAAACCCTTTGAAACATTTCGTTATCCACATTTGAGTCATGGTCACGTGCTTGGCGCCACTTATCCTGGACATCCGTATCATCGTGCACCACCACCATTGCTACCACCAGGTATACCACTACCTTACACATCAGCAGCGTCATTTCAAACCCTATTGGCAAACATTTCTGCGGCCCAAAGGCCCAAAATTATTCGTGCATCGCCCCCACCAACGGCGCCAGTCCCACCGACAGTTCCACCGACAACAGCAGCGCCACCATCGGCTGTTGTTAATCTTCCGCCATCATCGGCGCCTACTACTGTTACAACTTCACCTGCAGAATCGCCAACAGATGGTGTTACAAGTCTTCCGGATATTGACAGAAGAACAAATAGCATCGCGTCATTACGACTTAAAGCAAGAGAATACGAATTGCATTTAGAAATGTTGAGGAAAAATGGCGATCTTATAAGCTGAAGGATAACATTTATTATAATAATGGAGATTTGAATAATATAAAAGCCAAAGTTGATTCTATGGAGTTGACTCTATTTTTTCGTTATTAGAAAAGATTTTTTTCTTTTTTATTAAATCTGAATTTTGTCATGTCATTTAGATTTCTTTGGACAATTTTTAAATTACTCGTACTGAGCAATGTGATAAGAAAACATCTGTACAATGTGTATACATTTAATATTTAGAGACGTAACAACACAAGTTGTTTAGTTGTTGATATATATTTTTTTTTTTTTACTATCCATATAGTTTTATCATTCACATTTAATCGACAAAGCCGTCCAATTAAAAAGAAAAACTATTTCACAGAGAAATATTCTATATTATGTGTAGAAAAAAAAAATTGATATTTACAAAATATATTAATTATTCCTCCTATACGTTATGTGTATAAATATATAGATTTAAAATAAATAAAAAATTATTTATACTTATTGCATTAAGCATACAAATATATATTATGATATTATTGTTATTTTGAATTTTATGATAAGTAATATGATAAGAATAATGAAGGAAAAAAAAAAAAAAAGATTTATTGAGGTGTAAAAATAATGTGTAAATAATACGTCTGAATTATGCGAAATGAATTTTCAATTTAAAATAATCATCATTTATATTTTATTTCAATATCCATTTTGGAAATACGGAAAATTATGCAAACGTAAATAATTTGAAATAATTTTTATACCCTAAAAGAAAATTTTTATCATTAAAAATATTCATAGTAATTGAATTAAATTTGTACATACATATATGTATAAAAAAAAAAGAGTTTATAAATAGAAAGAAAAAATTTTCGCCGCGAGAGAGTCCAATATTCAAATTATATTTTGTTACTTGTTATATTTTTTTTTTATTTTCATTTTATCTCTTCCCCTCTCTCTCTTTCTCTCACATTACTTTTCGTACATTTCTTCATAATATCTCGGCCTCTTACATTTTTTTTTTCCCCAACTCTCCGTTTGCGACAAATAAACATAATTGCCAATAAATCAAGCAAACATTTTTTATTTTATTTCCCCTGGTTTCTTTTTTATTTATCCCTCTCAAATGACATAATATAATCTACATTAGAAACTAGTATATAAACCCATATCTAAATCCTTTCAGTTATATTTTTTTCTTTACTTTATAAATTTTTTTTTATTTCATTTTCACTTTAAACGACATCCAACTCTCTCACTTGCCTATTTAAATATTTTATAATTTAATGGACATCCCAGACATATTAATGCTCGTAAAAATTAATCAGATGCGCGACGACGCCATATACATACATACATACCGATATAAGTGTTAATCGAGTCAAGACCGATCAATTGACTGTAAATCTTTTGCTTTGAATATATATATTTCCGCTCTATTCCCCAAGCCTAATATATACACAAACCAATCATATAATAATATAACCTTCAAATATATCAAATATTTATTCAATTTATTAATAAAATTTATTATATTTATTCATCGAATATAATTAAACTATTTTATTATAGACAATAATATCTATATGCAAAACACGCAACAACATAATTGCGGGATCAAAAAATATATAAATTCAATATTATTATTCATCCTTTTATTCACTGCGCGCGGCCATTACCAAATTACTATACGATGTAAACAAATCAACGATCATTCTCAAAGCAGTTTCAATGCATATATATATATATATATATATATATAAAATCATTATATATAAAGAATGAAGCGAGCACAAGGAGCCATTGCCTACGGCGCATCGCGTTCCTTGGTTAGTTAGTAGACCTGTCATTACGAAGACATTTTACGCCGGCATCTAGCCACCTAATAAGCGCATCCACATCGTCTCAACAATTCCCCGTGTATTTTACACTAACTCATTTGCTGCATCTTGTTTTCTCCATCAATTCGCGCCCCCCTTTAATTTCATCCATTCACTCACAATGTATATATATATGTATATATAAATCCTAATATATATATATATAAAAATTTTATACCTTAAACATTGTTAATAGTGCTATTATCATCATCGCAAACACCAGACACCATCACTAAGTGACTTAATATTTTATTTTATTTCTTCTATATATCTCCATGCTTTATAATAATTATTATTTTATAATTTTATTTTCAAAATAATAAGACATCGATGAGGATGCTAGTAAACTCTATGTTACATACATGGGCTTCATCATCAGGACATCGAAATGCGTGTGTGTATATAAATATTAAAATATATATATGTATGTTTAATACATAATGAAGGAGAATAAGCGATATTATAGGTGTGTATATATATATAGTGGAGAAAGAGAGATGAAGACGATGAGCTCTGTATTGCTGCTGTATATATATATATATATATATATATTTTATATACATATATACTTGGTGGAGATGAAGGATCCACGGCGTGACGGTCTAATTGAGGCCTTCTTGATTGCATTTACACCGTGCGCATGAGCTGTTGCCTCCTGCGTATCCTGGCCGCATTATTCACCTATCCACCACCTTATATTCTTATTCTTCTTCTCATTTCACTCGTTCGCATATATCCAACTCTTTTGCGCTTCTTTTATTATTATTATTAGCATTATTATATTTATTTTTTTATAATACATCTTTCTCTTCTGAAGATATAATAAACCGCCACGTTATTATGTAAACTTGAAGCTGAGAAGAAACATCCGTTTGGCGATAGCGACCTTGACGCAAAGACATAAAATTATATATGTATATATATATATATATATTATATATGTATATATATGTATGTATATATAGGAATAATTTTTCCATGTATATATAAATGTGTGAAGCAAATTTCATTCAACTTAAATTCACAAATAAATTTGTTATTTTATTTTTTTTACTATTTTTATTTATTTTTTTTGTTGTATTTGTTTGGTATATATGTATAGATATATAAGTATATAAGCTGTTTGAGCATGTATGATGGAATATTGATTTAATATATTTTATTGTATTGAAAATGTCGGTGAAAATTAATTTTCACACAGATTTAAAATTTAATATTTTATATATTATAACTGAAGATATATAAATAATTTATATATGTTTGCAGGTTATGTCTCGTTTAATTCAAATGAGCATTTTAAATTAACCGGCAACCCAAGCTTGTGATGTGGTCACAACAACAAATGGTATATATGTATATGTAATGTATATACGATATGTATATATATAAATTGTTTGTGGTTTACACCTCGTGTGGGAAAATTCAAAGCGTTATATATGTTGAATGATTCGCGTAAAAGCATCACCTTGTTGCCACAATTTTCACTCGTCTCACGCCATTTACATTTAGGATATATATACTGCACATATAAAATATATAATTACTTTTTTTTACCATGAGATTATTGTTATTGTTATTACTTATAAGATACCTCTCATCTCATCATCATCATCATCATCATCATCATCATCGACCTCATCGTGTTGCGCCAATGTAAATATATAATTGAGACAAGAGAATGAAGGTAAAAGAGATGTAATTGTAAATATAAATATACAACAATTTAACTCATTGCAGGTGTCCAAGGCTCATTGTCTTCTTTATATTCTTCTTCCACCACCACCTCATCTCTTCTCATTGCATTTCTCATCGCTTTACGTCACAAGCTGCAGATGTATATATGTATATGTATATAAAATGTCTTTTGCGGTTTACGCGATTCTATATATACATGTATATATATATATATTATATACACACTTGTTTATAGTTCAGAGAGCTGTATAAAATTTTTTGCTGTGGGAAATAAACATTAGTGCAATGTGCGCGATACATATATATATATATATTTATATACAAAACGACCTTGTTTACTGTCGCGCGCGTCACAAATATATTTTTTTTTTTTTATTCTTTCCCTTTCTTCACTTCCTCAGGTTTTATATATCCCTCTGCATGATCGTTTGTGTCATTATTATCACCACAATATTTGTCGTAATTTGTCTGGCAAGAGTGCACTTGGGCACACAGCAGCAATACAGAAACCGCTTGTTCTCAAAGGCGACAATAATAATAATAATGAAAAATTGAGAAAAAAAAATAAAATAAAAATAAATAAATGAACAAAAGGATATGAAGTAATAAAAGAAGAAAAAATATATATTTTTTTTCTTTTCAAAGAAAATATATTAAAAACGTAAAGTGAACTGAAAAAAAAAAAATACATATTAAATTGCAGTGTCGTGACCTTACCAACAGGTGTGTCAGGTATATGTATATATATATCTGTATTTATGTGATTGTGAGGAAGGTTTATATTCACATTTATAATGACAATGAGAGGTGAAAAAGACGATATGAATTAGCTGCATTTCATATACTTACAAATATATAAATTCCGACATAAAAATATTAATATAATTCTTTTGCCAAAATTTTTATATATTTCATTTGTATTATATAATTCAAATATTACAATTCTTATTCATTATATAATATTAATGTTATATATAAATTTCATATAGCCACTCGTGTATACATATAAAAAAAAAAAAATAGAAATAAAATGAATGAATAAATGAATGAATAAATAAATTTATAATAGGATGATTCATATTCAAAAAAGATCACTGCGTTATTTATATGTTATACATGTACATAGATAATATATAAGTACATAAACTTTCATTCGTCAAACTGATGGTGATTTAACTCATTTTAATTTAACGATTGTTCGCAGCCTTCGACTTCTTTAAATTACATACGTCATTGTATGTAATATTGAATGTACTTACTGATTGTCGATGACTGATGAAGGACTTTTACTCGCATATTGTATATATTTTATATATATTTATGTACACCTCTATATATCTATGCTATTAAATTACATTCGAAGGTGGTAGTAAAAATAAATTAAATAGCAAATAAAAAAAAATAAACATATTACAATTAATACTTTTTTTTTTTTTGTTTGCACGTAAAATATTGTTTAATAGTATACGTATTATGTAAATTAAATTTGTAGTGATGTTTTATATATCCTTCCACTGGACAGTACACACATATACATATATACATAGGTATATAACCGAAAATTATATTTGATTGGTGAGCGAGTGAAAGAGATAAGTTTTGTTCCTTTTTTTTTTTTTTTTTTGCAATTGCCGGCTGCACAAATTTCATATATGGTGGGACGGGTTTTGAATTTTCAGGTAATGACGCGTTAGCTACTGGTAAGGTATATATACATACATATGTGTGTGTATAAAAATACATATATGTATATATATGTAAAGAATAAGAGAGCGAGAAAGGGAAAGAATGAAAAAATAAATGCTGAAGAATATATAAATGAAGACTGTGTTGTGCGCGTGAAGAAAGCATAAACCAAAATAATATATATAAAATGAAAGAGATAGAAAGAGAAAGTGAAGAGAGAATTAAAAAAAAAAAATTATAAAAATTCTGCGTATATATAGATATAAAATATATATAATAGTGTGTAAAGGTATCAGTTAATCGGCGGACATTATCTCAATCACGTAAAACAGGCAAAATTGCATTTACCTTTTTAAATGAATATTTGGCGGGGACGCAACGCATATACACACACATATATACACATTATATATACATATACGCAGGTCGAGTGGGATCTCCGCCTTTAGAGATCGCCTTTTGGCCGCTAAGTTAATTTACCATGGAATGCTGTAGGTGACGCCCTCAACAATCCTCCTCTCATTTCTTCTACATTATTGTGAATACATAAATATATTCTGCACCCTTACATTGTGTAATACTTGCTCAATATTACATACATAACAATACAACATATACATTGATGCTAATTAAAATGTGTCAGCGACACAAAGTTAACCAGATTTTTTTTTTTTTTTTAAATTTTTTCTTCGTTCAATATATATCTTTGATATTTTTTTTTCTTCTCTATATGAAATAAGGAAGAAAAAGATAGTTTGATTAACAATAATATTTATATATGTATATGTTCAATGTTTATATATATATTTTTATGTATATGTGTACGCGCTCGTATCTCAGTATCTGATAATTGCGTAGTGGTAATTATGCGATGATTAACAGAGATGGCTTCCGCGCAAATCGTGAACACAGCCTCCTGTTGTGGCGGATCAGTTCACTCATTCTTTCACTCTTTTGCATCATCATACAATATATAAACGCTTCTCACTTCATCATCTCCATTGTATATGTATATATTTATATATCCCATCGACTCTTTTATGCCTGATGCAAGATCCATGGATCAAGATAACCTTATATATATACACATTCTCCATTCGCCTTGGTTCGCATCGCTCATCGTCTCGCTGAATTATATGTATATAACATATAAGAGACATCGATCTTGTATTAAACAGTTTTGTACATGTATATATATACACATACATACATATATTATTAATTCAAACGCTGGTGAAATGTCTCATCCAAATTAATAGTGATCCGTTGATAATTAGAAATATGAAGAATGTATTTCTCTTTTAAAAAAAAAAAAGAATTTTTTTTTCCCCATCTTCTCCGCCTCCTCCAAGTTTTTCTTCAGCTGCGCAATCATGTCCAATTTAATTCCATACACGCGCAGGTATATTTCTTGTATATAAATGCGATGACTTGTAAACATTACTTATTAAATTGAATATATATATATATTTTATCTGAAAGCAAAAGTTCTGATATAGATATACATATACGTCAAATAAATATCATTTTAATATCAATTCTATTATTGGATAAATGCCAAGCAAATATAAATACCTGAGTTTGACTCTTTCTCCTAACCTCACTCTTCTCTCTCAATTTTTTTTTTTTTCCTCTCCGTGTCATATATGATAATAAATATAAATGTATATAGTTGAGGGAGGGTAAAACAGAAAAGAAAAACAAAAATTCGATTTGTTGTTAGACCATAGACATAAACGAGCAGCCATTGGCGCCACCATAACCTTATATTATCAAATTACTGTATAACTATAAATATATTATACATACCCATGTACTTTTATTCATGTGTGTTTGTGTATTTAGTAAAAAGGATCGTTGTGTGAGGACTGAGACGAGGATGTCTCGTAAAATCGAGTGTTCACGATAGAAGACAAGCCATTATGTTGTTATTCCTATTGGAAGTGACGCCACAGGGGGTATAACAACGGAAATCACTTCTCGTGTGTTAAAAACCAAGAGATCCTTTTTTTTTTTTCCTTTACCCTTTTGATTTTTTTCCATTTATTTTTATTATATATTTCGTTTATTATTCGTCATCTCGAATTAATCATCTCTTCTAAAAACATACAAAAATATATATTATATATTTATGAAAATAGAAAAGTATAACCGGTCTCTTAATTAAATTAGAATTTTCATATATATCCACAAATCAATATGTATATACCTGCATGAGACTGATGTGCACGTTTGGGCTATATATTTTATCATCGGTGAAATATGTATATATGTATGTGTATATATGTGGAAAAAGAGGCGTGTCGAAAGACTTTCAGTGATGAGCTCACTCAATCTTTATTTTTTTCTTTCACTCAATAAATAAATTTATTATAGGTTATACACATCATGTATGTATAGAGAGAAACTCAACAATAATTAATCTATTCTGTTTACCTGGCGCTTGTGTTCTGCTTTGGCATCTGATTTGTAGCACATCCACGCCCTATAATCCTCTTTTTTTTTTTTGTCGACACAAGTTGAAGTTTATGTTTTGTTTAAAAAATATAATGTAGTCACTATCAAACAAAATATATGTATGAATAATATTCTCATCTTTTATATTATTTCCATTTTATTTAATGATTTCAGATGGTATATACATAACCTATACCTTTTTTTATATATATGTATATTATGTTTGATATTATGTGTAATTTTTGGGCCCCTTCTCACGCTTTACGATTGCATACACCAATTTATTACAATACCTGAAACGCAGTTTTATTAATTTTTTTTATATATTTTTATTGCAAGTAAAATTGATGTGTTTAGAGGCCGGTTTTGTGATGCTTTCATGCATGACACGATGGACTCTTCAATATATGCATACCAATGGTGTCCACATTCAGATTATACTGTCTCAACAATTGTACCTGCATGAAAATAAATTTATGCAAAAAATAATAACGAATAATATGTAAAAAGCAATTATTTTCTTCAAAATACATTTTTTCATACTTCAGTGTCGCCATCTGTACTTTACATTTGATAATTAGTAACCCTACTTTTTGTAAAAATTTTTACTGTATCTATATTTTATAAAAAAATCCCCATATCCAAGAAATGTTTAGACATCTCAGAGTTGTTCACTAAATTTTGCTAATAATTACTTTCATTATTTAATCATAAAAAAGTCCTTTCCATTTACATCTCTTCAATTATTTTAATATTCCATTAAGAGGGAGTGCATTAAGATGCACATAATGAAATGAAATAAGCAAATAATTCTACTCATCATCATTCACTCACAGTTTGAAACGACAGTTGCAAAGTTTATATCCTTTATCGTATTAATTACAATAAACCATAAGCCAGATGCATAATAAACGTGTTTAAATAATTTCCGTTTAAACCCAAAAAAAAATTATATGCAAAAAAACAATAAAAAAAAAAATACTCGAGTATTATTATTTACACAAGGGGATGATATAGTCAATTAATGAACCAAGACATGTACAAGCAATAAAGCAAAAGAAAAAAATTTTATATACATTTACCCATGTACATACATTGTATGTATAAATATTATATATATGCATACAGAAACTGAAGGCCTGAAGGGAGTATGGACTAAAAAGATGGCGTCAGACATTCATAGAGGCATAAAGTGACTTGGCGGACGACAGTAAATGATAAATCGCTATCCCAAACGATCGTCGTATTCTCCAGATGACGATAATATAACTGCAATATTCCACGCATATATGCATGGAGTTATTTTAAAAAAAATCTTTTATCTTCAAATTTTCCACAAAAGGCACACGACGCTATTATTTATACATATACGAGTATATATATGTGTATCTGCGCATGCGTATAAACTTGAAGAGACAACATGGAGTCAATGAACCATCTCTTCTATTTTCCAACACGTTTGAAAGGAGAAAAAAAAAACTAAGTAATTATGTATATTTAAATATACTTACTTGCATTGAAATATTTCTGGCATGGTGGTATGGTATATAATATAAATATATGTTTAGTTTCAGGTTAATGGTCTATATATATATATATTATAATGATCGGATGAGAGTTATTTTGTTGGTGAACGTAAACGCTGGCATTTAATTGTACATATAGCCATATTGCCCAATTTAATTGACCTTTATATAAAAGCGTTTGAAATTTATATCTAAGTGATGATATAGATTGGTAGATTGGATGGTATGAAGAGGAAGAAGGGTTTGTATATATAGGTTATGGCAGGTGGTGAACGGTGGCGTAGACCACCCCGTTTTAAAAACTTAAATTCCAACTTTACGAATTGTTATTTTAAGTATACACAATCACATTTTATTTCAAGTTTTCTAATAATAATTAATGTTAAACTCCAATTTAGTCTCGCTTTGAATTGTTATTATCGTGAATGTTTGTCCATTAATAAATTCTGTCTCTCTGTAATTTTATTTAACCGCGGTTAGCTATTATAAATGTATAGGTTCGATATACGATTTTATTAATAACTAAATGATTTAATATGCTTGAATGTTATGATAGAAAAATAATATATTTATATTTATATTACAGATTCTTTATTGATGAAGAGGATCTTTTTTTTTTCTTCTTTTTCATTTTTGTTTATGTATTTTGTGAAATAACACAGCATGTGTGGGTGTTGGATATACCACCGAGGTGCACCACAGGAGCAGATGCTCATCAATATTTTCCTCGTGACAAAATTGTACATTTATCCATTTGAATATTATTTACAAAAAAAATAATAAAAACAGAAAATAAAAATTTAAAAGTATACCACTTTGAATATATAAAAAAAATATCAAGTGTGTATCAGAGTAGTGTGAAATGATATGGATAAAATAAACGGAAAATTCATCGCTGCAACATTTTAACGCACAATAACAATAATGTTAAAAAGTTTATTGGGCCATTTCAACAAATATATAACCAACCGCTACAGAGCACACCACGGGGTATACAAATTGGCAATATCATTCGTCTTGTCATTGTGGATTGTCAAATGAAGAGAAAAATAAATAAATGAATGAATAAATAAATAATAATGAGAAAAAAAAATATATATATATAATAAAAATAAACTAAAAAAATCACAAATTAAATTTTTGACGTCATGTTCGACGTGAATGTTGCTGATGCCGATTATTATTTTGATTAATTTCTATCCTCCGTCATTCAGTAGCCAAAATCTGTGGACAATTCTGAGAAGGGCCAAAGAGCAAAACCACCACAACTCTACTCCTATCGCTAAAGCTTGCGATACCACGTACGTAAATACATACCTACCTGATGCTGGCCTTTTTCGCTAATGTATAATAACAGCCTTCTTCACAATATATATATAAACCATAAATAACTCTCTCAATGAATTTAAATACATATACACTTTTATTTTATAATTTTCTTTCCATTAAAAAATTATTTTACAGATCCTGATCGAAACCATGTGCATATAATTAAAGGAATACTATCTAGATAAATGTTATAAATAGATAGACAATAACTATAAAACAATATATCAACCATCGAAATACGAAAATAAAAAAAAAAACATAAATAAATAATAAGATGTCGAAAGATGATGATATTGGAGGTGTATTAATGTTTATATGGAAGCTTTTTCCTTCTCTGTTTTTCAACAGAGTGCAAGGATATCACATTATATATGAAGTGAAGAGGTAGGTGCAGCAATTCACTCTAATTCTTCTCTCTGGGTCCACGGTGATTTTGGCTATCTGGCGTAATCGACCAGACCCGCCTTGCGCCACGAACCCAAGACCTCCGGTAATGGGATGGAATTAAGAGAAGACGTGCCCTTCGCTAATCTATTAATTCCTGCACGCGAGATTGCATCGGGCGTTGAAAGAAACGAGTTTTTCACTGGAGAGTCGAGAAATTAATATATAAACACAGACGAAAATTTAATATGTATAAACATGGATAAACAATTTTATTATTGTATGGATTTATTTATTTATTATTCTCTTTTTTCAATTATATTTTTATACGATTTATTTTCCTTTTGATTTACGTTCAATAATTCTTGAAGTGTAATCAGATTAATAAATTGACAATTACGATGAGAAATGGCGAATTAATAGTTATAAACGTATAGGTTGAATAAGAGGAAAATAATAAATTGAGCCAACGATAATAAACACATTTGTTCACGTGTCGTATTATGTTATCAGTATACTGTAGCTAATAATACTTTATAATTATTGTACAATGTCACTCGTTTTAAATGCGATACATTGTCATAAGTATAAACACATCGATTTCATCGATACCACAATCTGGTGTAATTATAAACATAATTTATAATACATTACGTATTGTATATACACATAAATTTCTGACTTAGTTATATAATTCCGTTTGTTTTAGTTATATATTAGTGACAACAAATGTCGGGTTTCAGTCACAAACGATAGCAAAATTGAAAAATAAAAAAGTATATATATACACCAAAAACACGATGATATGTTAAATTATCTTTTGATTTAGCCCGCGGCGCCACTAAAGTGCGTGTGGAATTTCATTTTTAATTCCTTCTTTTTTTTTTACTCAACATTCTCCATCGATGATTATATTTATTTAATACAAAAATTAAAAGTAAAACATAAAAACTAATAAGAAATTACAAATTAATATTGATTCAAAAATAATGTATATAATAGTTTATGTAAATAATCTGTGTACATATAAATTTATTACTTAATTTAATTTTAGGTTGATTGACAATAAAAATTATAAATATTCTTATATTATATTATATTCTTTATAGGCCTCGGGTATATTTATCATGAAAATAAAAAATAATAAACGAATTATGTATAATATACATATACATATATGTGTGTATATAATAATAACGAAGAAGACGATGATGTTTCTTGTATGTATATGAGGAAAGCCAGGGCATAAGACGTTGAGAAGATATTCTATATTATATATTATTCTATATACTTTAATATATATATATATTTGATGGGTTGTACATATGTGCTGTTGTATATATGAGCGTGTGTGTTCGTGGCTGTGCTCATTATGATGATTGGCAGATTCAATTAACGGACAACCCAGGTTTCTTCGTCGAGGTCAAGCCGACTTAACCCAACTAAATATTATTAATAATAATCAGCTCATTACCGGCTCCATTAATTATCCAGTGTACTAGACACTTTAAAATAAAGAGAATGGAGATCGTGGTTCCTCATTATCTACATACATAATTCCAAAAGTAATGATAATGAAATACAGATCACAAGGAAAAAAAAAATATATATATAATTAAATATAAAATAGAAATATATTTCCCAGTTTATAAATCAGTTTTTTTACGTGAATAAAATTCTTTATTTTTTATTTCTACTTGTTTTGCAATATATATTTTTTCGTGCAGCAAGTTCATGATGCCATATTGAAATGTGCATCAGGGCCAAAAGCCATGAACAATATTAATCCATTTAACAAACTCATTATCGATGAAATATATTGAGCGTTTACTGTATACGCGCGCGAGTTTGTGAGTATATAATGGTTATATATATGTATATAAAGAGAATGAGAGAACCTGGGCAATTCTCGGGAACGCGCAAACGCTCACGGGTATTAGCGGTTGCACCCCTGCGGTTTGATTTACGAACGCGCGCTAACGAGCCAAGAGAAAAAGAGATAGAGACAGGGGAAAGAGATTGAATTGGGAGGGAAAAGAGGGTTTACGTGCGAGATGAAAAGAATACAGTGAGGTGAATGTGTTTGAGCTAAAAGGCCAAAGTTTCTCTGTACCTTTACCAAAATTCAACCCCCCCTCAATGTAATATATACACACTCACACACATATATATATATACAGATTTTTTTTCTTCTCCAAGAACTAAAATCTTAAAACTATACATACACACAACAGATCAACGATCGTTATTATATGATCGTAATTAAACTTTACGTCGTTAGTAAAAGTGAAAATAAAAAATTATTAAAAATCATTTTGACGAAGGCAAATATAATATGAAGAAGAAGAAAAAAAAAACAGAAAACAAATATATAAAATAAATAAATAATAATTCTTTCTTTATGCCATTTATGCTTTGATATATTTAACAATGTATTGCAAATATAATTGGCGCTATGGGTTTTGTATTGGAGTCTCGTTCAGGTTGCGATATAAGAGGGTGGCGCGCGATGCTCCTTCGAACCGGGATGAAGAGATTTACAATGTTCCCGGCCGTAAAATAATCAATAAAATCTGTGCAATGTAAAGAAACAGACGTGCCGTAGTGATTTAGTGCGGAGCGCCGGGTCCCCATATTCTCTTTCGCTTTGTTATAACACACACCAATATATTTATTATTTATATATACATATACGGATGTATGTATATTATGTATTATATACACTAGTTGGCTCTTTCATTTCAGGGACGATGAGAAATTAGTGGGTCGCCTGAAGACTCTGGACGTCGCTTGCTCGTCGATGCAGGAGCCAAACGGTGACGAATTTACGAGCGTCTTACGACCTGGCGCACTGATACAATACCAGCTCCAACAATATTCTTATTGCTTCGCCCTCGCACGCCAATCCGTAATAATATAAACTTTCAATGCCCTCAGGACTTTTGTTGAAAACAATTGATCGACAATTGAATACACGCAAATGCTGATATATATTTTAATTCACGTTGATGATGTATAGTCAACAATTTATATTTGTTATTGGTGATTTGTAAACACCTTCAGTTGCCAAATTATTTTAGTGAACAGTATTACATTTATAAAAATGTATTTGTTTGAATTTTTTTTTTATTCTTGCAGAGTTTTTTTTTCGAGATCACAAGAGTTATAGTTGATGGTTGGATTGTTGATGCATACTAGGAGCAATTGAACTAAATGGATAATCGAGCTACTGTTGGTTGGTTGGTTGGTTTAAAGTGCTGAGCTCTTTTATATCTAGTGTCGCTAGTTGTTAGATCATTATTTTCTTCGTTATAATTATATTTAATTTTGTCTACTCTCTGTGAATGTTGGATTGCTAAATGTCGTTGTTGCCTGTTTATAAAGTGGATTGTCACCCTGAAAATAATTCAATATGAAATATAAATTTAATAAAATTAATTGTGGCAGTTAATTATTTGTATAATATTTAGTAATAGTAAAATAATAATATTTACTCGTTCCCATTTTGCCATGGCGCGTTCTTTTTCAAATTTTGCATACTCTCGTTGATCATGAACCATAGTAACAATTTTCCAAATGAGTAATATCAAAAATCCGATGATTACAGTGCTGACAATAACGCTAATAGCAACGGTAAATATTGGAATTGATTTTGGACATTTTTTATTTTCTTCCACTGTGATGTAAGACTTTGGCATGTCACCACGATGACTTTCTATTCGATATTTAAAATCAAATGAGCATCCATTATCAGTTGGTACATGACAAACACGATAGCCAAGTTGATAATCAGCTTCATTAACGTCAACTTTATCAATTTTAGCCTTGAATAAAATATAAAATAATTAAATACACATTAAATTAATTAACTAATTAATGTAAATTCATCAGATAATTATATAAAATACCACAATTTCTACATCATCATAGCATCGTTCACACGTTCCATTTTTCGAACGTGATCCAGTATTAAATGCAAAACACTCAACGCATTCTTTTAATTTCGAACAATGAACCTCGGAACAAGTCTAAAAAAATATTTTTAAATAATTTAATTAATTAATTACAATAAACATAAATATTATTTAATTATTTTAATAACTCACTGGACAATCTTGACAATAACCACCCGAATAAAAAACATCATTGTCACAATGACACTTTCCACAATCACAAGTCCCATGACCGCTACAAATTTTTGTATTATCACCTGGTGGAAAACAAGTACTGTTGTCGTGACAGCCACAGCTTAGACCACTCCATCCAGGCATACAAACGCACGTGCCGCACGTACAGTTGCCATGACCACCGCAAAGCTACAGAAAATAAACAACAAAAAATATTAATATAAAACTTTGAAGTGTGAAAATGAGAAAATGAGAGACAGTAACTCCTCAAAGGCACAATGAAAATGAAGAAACAGTAATACATATACATATATATGAATGATGGGGATGTAATATGTATACACACATATTATACATATATAAATAAGAGAGAGAGTGAATCAAGGAACTAAAATACATCTGTGTATTCGTAATGATGGTGACCGCGGTATATAAGCATCAAGAAATAATGTAGAAGTGTAAACGACTTTATATATTCTCATCATTTTCAAGGAAATTATTTTACACACCTGATCATTATCACGTAGGCAAGAGAAATTGTTGCATTCACAGTATTTGCCGCTAAAATTCTCCGCAGGATTTTCACGTATTTCACACTCGCAACGACCACACTGGCATGTACCATGATTGCTGCAATCACTATTGTCGTTAGCTGACGCTCGACAGTCATCTTTAATATTACTTTGGGTTTCATTGCCACTGCAAATACAATGTTTTCCATAAAATCCATCATTACATTTGCAAATTCCACAATTGAGATCACCTTGATAGTTACATATTTCGGATTTAATCACATATCCCTATAAAATATTTAACAATTTTATTTTTATTTTTGAATTTTTTTTTTTTTTTTGTATTGATAAGAAAAATAATTTACCTCATAATTGGATTTATCACAAGGACAATCACAAATTAACTCTAATTCTATTTTCAAAGTGTCTTCTAAACCTTGGGGTTTTATTTCAATTAATTGTTGCCAATTGTCTGGATTCGTCGGACAATCAGTTGCCTGAAAATAATAATAAAAAAATTATCTCAGCTTTTATAAACAGACATTTTATTTGTACTATTATTTATTCATTTGTACCTTTATTGAAATTTCAAATTGAATTATATCACCAAAATGAAAGCCTTGGCACTCAGATCTTTCTATTACTTCACCTTTTTTATCAAGACATTTGGAAAAATACCTTAGAGTTATGGGCTTCTTTGCATTATCTATCATTTTGACTTTATCAACTAATTTCTATTTTAAATAAATTTCAAGAAAAGAATTAGAAAAACTCATCAACAATATTATTTTTGTTTTTTTTTTTCAGCATCAGGAAATAATTACCTCATATTCTTTCTGAATTAAATTAATGACATTAACAGTGTCATTTTTTTTAATTACACCAATTGCTGATCCACTGATACACTCACTAAGTCTCTGATAAGTTTTGCTCACGTCTTGTGGAACAGCAAATATAATATTCATATTATTTTTCAAAGCAATTCTATTTATCTGCGATATCGAGGGATAATCCAGTAATGATGAATGAGTATAAGTTCCCTCTTTATCCAAATGACATTCGCAATCATTTGGCTCAATAATACCAGCCAGCTGCAATGACAAAATAAAATAATAATAATTAATATAATATAAAAGAAATATTGTGAAAAGATAAAAAAAAAACAATTACTCGTCCATCGCCGGCGACATGAAAATTTGCGTCCGTTGAAAATACAAGAAGATGACGTCCATCCTTTCGCCAACCAATACGTTCTGTGCAAACCATTGCCTGCATTATAGCATCAAATCCACCTTCTGGACCATCAAGATTGCCAGAAAGTGGTGCTGCTTGGACATTTGTCTATTGTAAATTAATAATTAATAAACAGCGATGTGAAAATAATTGAAATAAAATATGAAGAGAGAAATTAGAGAAAAATATTTTTTACTTTAAACGAATCTGCGTCCTCAGTTAAATTCATTTGATGTTTGTATCCATAAGGTGGAGCACAATGAACAATGTCCTCATTGCACGGCTTTTTTAATCTACATAATTTGTAAAATATATATGAAAAAAATTTTTCAAATCAAAACTATTTATTTGTTGAAATGATAAATATATTTATGAACATTATCAATCATGAATATGTAATTACTTTTCTGGTAGTGTGTCTGTCATTGGTAATTCAACTTTGTCAACAAAACTACCAAACCCTAGACGAAAATTCCGAGTTAAATGTCTCATAGCACTCGATAAATCCACACCCAATTCTGACAAATCTTCTCTATATTGACTCATAGACGACGATAAATCCATGAGATAATATAAATCAACTGGATAATCTTCAGCATGACTATACTTTAATGTAAAATTATATTCCTCGCCTGTGAAAATTAAAATAATCATTCTACATTTATATTTATTTAAAAAATATTTATATATTTATATCCATATGCATTTGTTATTTATTAATCTACAAATGTTTATTCAATACCTATTCTGAGTCGAAGTCGTAAAACTTGCGGTTGAATTTGCATTGGTGTCGTATTTTTTGTTGCAAATAATGGTATATTTTCCTTAACAATCATTATTGTACTATCATTTATTATTTGTGAAAGAGGACACCAAACATTTGGATCTTTATATTTATCCCGTGTCACACAACGAATTGACGGTTCGTAATTCGCTACTGAGCCCTAAATATATAAATAAAATTACTTATAGCAATTCTTAATTCACCACTTTCTTCTTTTATCATCAATTATACTCACTGTAGCAGCGCACCACATGCATGTTTGTGTTTGTAAACAAGCAGAGCACGTCTTTTGTTCCTCACAGATTTTTTTCACTGTTTCATAATCCGCATTGTAGCCCAATAACAAATTTAAGAAACTTAAAAAAATAAAGCACCATTTAGAAGACATGATGATTGATTAATATTCCTTTATGTCTATAATAAACTAATTGAAGAAAGAATAAAACATACACGGGCGTGTACACACGACAACTCACCAGCTAAGAGGATACTATGTGGTATCCAACATCCAGCGGATGTATGACTTCATATGTTGGCGATAAGTCAATAGTCTGCGTCATAAGGCAATTATTATTCTGACATCTTTGCCGATTAATATTCGTATATTAAAATTAGTATCATCGCACAGAGTGTTGATACTCATACCTCCTCTGTTTCTTCATTTCAACATGCTCTCTGCAATGAATAAATAAATCACAATTAGCATAAATGTATATAATATACATGTGTATATAATATGTATCATCATTTCTCAATAACATTGTTTCTTAGTGCATATATTTAATTAGTATACGGTAAATTTTTTTCAGTGTTAGTCATATATTTTAATTAATTCTAATATACGTACTATGTTTTATGTATATATACATTTAGAATATATATTATAATATGAAAATACAATGATTAGTCATAGCTATCTGTATTTAAATTAAATAATATTTTATCAACAAGTAGCGGGTATTTATTATTGTAATGATATGTGAGGTTATGTTATTTCCTTGATATATTTGTTTACGTAATAATGCTGGAAAACAATGAATAATAGAAATATATATTAATTATTTATGTATCTTGAATAATAATAAAGAATAATTTTGTATTATTGAAATTTTGTAATTTATATATTTTGTGATAATTTATCTTAATAGGTAACGTCTTTATCCACAGTTGGAAGATTTCTACCTTAACAACTTTTGATTAAGAGTATGAAAATGCGCCATCTTTGGTGTATTTAATTATTTATAAATGCTTGTATGTATGTAAAATATATAGTACATATGTGAGAATCTCTCATTATATGTACATATGTATATTAAAGTATATACTGTACAGTGTGTATAGAATTTAAAAAATTTGATCTGCACGTGAAAATTGTTTGGTTATGTTCAAAACATAAACACAATAATGTGGCAAAAAAATTTATTGACCAAATTCGTTGGTGGACATGTGAAATTTTACGGTTGGAGTCGGTTTATTACAATTCGTAAATATTCAGATGTAAATAAAATTGAGAATAATGATGAAAATGTAGCAAAATCATCTGAAGAAGATGTTTTAAATTTATTAAATGATTCGGCTAATTTTAATGAAGCCACAGACACATCATGGGATTCAAGTCCATATCCAGAAGGTGCTGTGATTCCATCAGATAAACCAGAAAGACCAAAGCAAGATCCTTCAACATCCACGATTCTATTATGTCCTGGTCAAGGAACCTTAAAAATTGGTAGTGTCAATAAATATCTTGCAGTACCACGAGCAAAAGAAGTATTTGAAATTGCCAATGAAGTTGTTGGCTTTGATATTTTATCAATGTGTTTGAAGGGACCACTTGATAAATTAAATAGAACTGAATATAATCAAGTAGCAACTGTAACAGCATCATTGGCAGCATTGGAAAGACTGTGGGAGGATAGACCAATGGCTATTGAACAATGTAAAGCTATTGCTGGTTACAGTGTTGGTGAATTAACAGCATTAATTTTTTCTGGTGCACTAACACTTGAAGATGGAATTAGATTGGCTGCTGTAAGAGGTGCAGCTATGCAACACGCATCAGATTTAACACCACAGGGAATGTTATTAATTCATTGTCTACCTAGCACAAAGGTTGCTTTGATATGTAATGAAGCAAAAAAATGGGCAATGGACATGGGTGTATCAGAGCCTGTTTGTAATACTGCTATTTATATATACACTGAAGCAAAAGTGTTGGCTGGTGATGAGGAATCACTGAAATATATTGAAAATAATTATTCACGTTTACAATTACGTAAAGTACAACGCCTACCGGTTTCAGGAGCATTTCATACATCGCTGATGGAGCCAGCGCTAAAATCATTCAAAAAAGCATTGGATAAAATTGATATTCAGGAACCTCGAATTGATGTATACTCAAATTGCACGACAAAACCTTATCGTAGTTCTAGAGACGTGAGAAAATTATTAATGAAACAAATGATTTCACCTGTTAAATGGGAACAAATTATACAATCAATTTATAAAAGACCACCGGGTATAGCTTTTCCACGAACATTTGAATTAGGATCAGGAAGTTTAGGACATATGCTGAGACGTATTAATGTGAAAGCTTCGCATTTTTATACAGCCATATGAATAAATAAATTACAAAAAAATAAATTTTTGAATTGATTTATTAATATTATTTCTCCTGATGATAAAGGTAACATTTGTAAATAGTGAAATACAAAATCATTTTGTGAATCATATAATTATAAATATAAGATCAAAATTCATTAAACATTAAATTTCAATATGTTTTTTTTTTTTTTTTCATTTAGTTGTATTTTTTTAATTTTTTTTCTCATTAATTTTTGTATTTATTTGAAACATTGATATGCCGTTTATATTATTTCTATGGCAAGTTATTTTTTAATTAACTTTGTATATTCATTTCGAGGGAAATATTTGAACATTTAGGATCATCTAATGTACATAACCACAATTTATAGACTATAGTTAATACATCTGTAACTATTGGTGAACTTGTAACATGTTTGATAAATTTTTTGTAATGATCGTTGCATATAAAAGCATTGTATAATAAATTGAGTAAAGCTGCCGATGAAAATTTGATAAATATAATAAAAGTACACAGAAAAATAAATGGTAACTATACATAACCTAATATAATTTACTGTATTAATAATATAGCTATCATAGAAGCTGAAATTAATACAAATTGTCTATTCAGATACATGTATAAAGTATATAAATTCATGAAAATTCATTTGGCAAGTACGAAACAAGAAATCAAAATGAAATATAATTATAAGAAAATATTCTTGATCATTGATAATAATTCGCGACCATTTTTTTTTAGTATATTTTATATATTGGTGTATATAGCTTTTTTTTTTTTCTTCAACTGTGATTCAGTCATTTTTTTTTTCCACTTTGCGCAGAAATTTCATTTTATATTATTTATTTATATATTACTCTTCATACATTAATATATATTATTCTTCAATAATACATTTATATCAAATATATTAAACATTTTAAAATAAATCAAGATTCGTGATTACGAATTTTGCGCGATAATTTTTTCAAATAGAGTTCACTTTGTGACTCTTTATTTATTATTCAACGATATCGCTTTTATATATATTCAAATTTAGAGACTTCGAATGTGTCGTGGCTTACGAACCAATAAACAACAAGAAGATAATCCCAAACTCACTTTGGCCAGTTCTGATGCATGAAGTGATTTCGTTTGGAATTCAACTTTTTCCATAAATACTTTGCTTGATAATGGTATTTCATCATCGGATCGATGAATTAATGTGCCATTAAGATAAATAACATTTGCCGCTATATCTTCAGGCACTGTCAACGTTTGATAAGTGTACGTTGCTTCACGTTCAATTCTCTGCATTAATAAAATAAATCGAAATAAAAATAAATTGAATGCTATGAAGTCATCAAGTATAAGCAAATTAATCGTGGGTTGGTGCTGATTTAAATTTCAATAAAAAGCTACACATATACGTATAGCTATACATATATTACTCCAGTCCCACTTATTCATCCAACATTTAATTGAATTAACAATCACCTTTAATACTTCCTGGGAATCTTTTCCTGCTCCCACGCATATAACATCGGGTCCAGCCATTGTAATCAAACCTTTCAGTCTCTTATTCTCTGCTACCTATTAATTGTTTATAAATAAACAAACATATAGAAAAATTAATTTAAATACTAGTTATAAATAGTATGAAAATTTTTTTTTTTCTAATTTTAAATTCATTACTTTAATTGGAACACATGGATATTCAGGAAATGCAGCTGCCACAGCTCTGGCGCCTGCTTCATTTGTATATTTTGAAAGTCCAACAAAAAATTCCCGCCCTGTATAAAAATAAATAATACAAATATATTAATTACATAAATGATTATTATTATATCTAACAGAAATATATTAATATAAATTTACCAGTAAATAAAACATCTCCACCATCTAATCTTGCGTCTTTATCAGCTATTTCAATCAAAGATATTTCCAATTCTTTTTTCAATACTGCTCTCATCGTTTCAATCTATAAATTTTAAAGGAATAAAAAATTAAATGTAGTCATAATATCTAGATAAAAGGAATATAATAGTAAATTTCTATTCTTCTGATCATCTATAATAAAAGAATAATTAAGATATATATTTTACAGTACTTCTTTCATTCTTGTTGCTTCAGTAGGATGAGCAATCAATGCAATTCCATTGCATAGGACTGCAATATCTTCAACAAATGCACACAATGGTGCACTTTCATCTGCAGGCATTTCAACAACATCAATGCCCAGTTCACGAAGAAGTTGTGCTAATGCTAAATGCTGATTTCTAGCTTCATCCACGATGACCTCGCCCTTTTCGTGTAATGAATTTGGAATTCTGCATAATACAGCGTGTGTATAACGATGAAGTGGCATATTTATAATATTCCCATTCAATTAATAATATAATTTGTTTAATTAAAAAATCTTCTACTCTACTTAATTTATCAACTAATAGAGTAAGCCACCACAAACATTTATTGAATTGAAGTAATAATCATTGAATATTATAATAATTTGTAAAAAAAAATAATAAATATCTTCTTTATTTATGTCACTGTGTTGTGGAGTAATAAATGTAGCGGCAAGATACGCAAAAATATGAATCCGAAACAGGATATTACATCAGTGTGCGCGCTAAAGTATTGGACGACTGATGAATTTATCTCACGAAAGAAAAAAAAAAAATGAGATCAGTAATGAGATGAGAATGAAAGACGCCACATATACATATTCATAGGAAAATTGGGCGCGTTTAACCAATGCTTTTTCAAGCTTGAATTTAAGTATCAGTAGTGCCAACATTATTATTTATGATTTTTGTACGCTCACTGCATTAACCTCCAATTTCTTATGTATCAATTGACAGTAATCTGTAATGATAAAAATTAATTAAAATTTATAATTGCGAAGTAAATTATTAGAGATGAATTTTTTATAAAATTACAGATGGAATGAATTTATTTTCATTGGCGCCACTGATATTAAAACTTAAATTTATCAAGCATTGATTATACATGCTTATAAGCATCTGTCAAGTGTTATTACTATATTTATATATATTGGAACTTGTGCATCCCTCTATGTTGATTTTTTTGAAGCTATTTGTATATCTATAGTCAAAGATACACTGATGTTTCCCGCGCTTTTTATTTTTCATCCACACAATATACACATTATTATACTATATGAAGCAATTTCGAGATGTTTTGTTTCTTTTTCACATGGAGTAATAATTAGCATGTAAAATGAAAAACAGTTGATATGGTAAAATAAATAGATACAGATGGATTTGTATTTTTTTTTTTATTTATTTATCAAGTTTATTGTAAGCTAATTCAATTATATATTAAGTAACCATGTCAAGCAAAACAGTTAATAAAGGTTTCAAAGATAGGGGTATCATAACCAGAATTTATTTGAAAAATTTCACGTAAATATCATTATTATTAAAAATTATATTGATTTATATATACATGGTTAATTAAAGGTTTTGTAACTATTGATAATTATTTTATTATGTACAGGAGTTACAATGAAGTAGTTTTTACACCAGGAAGAAATTTGAATTTAGTAACTGGTCCAAATGGAACAGGAAAATCAACATTGGTTGCTGCAATTGCATTGGGCCTTGGTGGCAATGTCAAAACAATGGGGAAAAGTGGATATATTAAACAATATATTAAACGTGGAGAGGATACAGCAGTGATTGAAATTGAACTTCGAGATACTCCAACGAAAGTAATTAAAATTAATCGGACATTTACAGAAAATAAATCAGTATGGAAATTGAATAATGAATCAGTCAGTGAAGCAAAAATTGCGGAAGTGACAAAGGATCTGAATATCCAGGTGAATATTTTTCGCTCTATTGATTTGATATTATACCACATTGTATAAATTATATATTTTTATTTATAACTTTTACTAATGATGACATATTTTTACGCTTGATAGATTGGAAATCTCTGTCAATTTTTACCTCAAGACCGAGTAAAAGCATTTTCTGAAATGGATCCAAAGCAACTTTTGCTTAATACTGAACAATCTGTTGGTGATCCGAAATTATACGAGTATCATCAAAATTTAATTGACTATCGTAGAGAACAAAAACAACTTGAAGAAGATATTGCACAACGAAATTCAATGTTGGATTTACATACGCAAAAATATCAAGCATTAGAAGAAACTGTTTCAGGTATTAAAGAACGAAAGGTTATTAAAAAGAGAATTATGGCACTTGGACAAAAGCGTGCTTGGATTGTTTATGATCAATCAAGAAAATCATTAACCCAAGCTAAGGATAAAAGTGATACTGTTGCACGGAAAATAAAACAATTGAAACAAACATTGAAACCCACTGTAGAATTGAAAGCAGAAAAAGAAATACAAATTCGTAAATTAAAATTATCAATTGATAATTATGCTACAAAAATAAATAAATATCGTTCAGATTATAAAAAAATAATTGAACAACTTGAAAGTCAGCACGCAAAAATAAGTGAAATTAGACATGAAGTAAAACATGATATTGAAGTAGAAAATCGTCGTGAGAGTACTATAACGGCTGCGGAAACACAAAAGAATAAACTTTGTAATGATTTACGTATTATAACAGAAGAATTAGGTACTGTAGAATCGATAAATGAAAAATCAAACGATTTATCGCGATCACTTCAAAAGCAAAGGAATATTGTCGGCGCATTAGCAGAGGAGATGACTGTATTGAGACAAGAAATAGATAAAAATAATCGTAGTGTTGCATCACTTCAACACGAGCATCGTCAGTTAAGTGATGTTGCATCGAAACGATTGAATTTATTAAAATCACGAAATCAAGATGCCTGGAAAGGTGTTATATGGTTACGTGAAAACATTAATAAATTTAGTTCGCCAGTTCACGAACCAATGATGCTCAATATTCAAGTTAAAAATGAAGAATATGCTAAATATTTTGAGGGTATGATTGCTACACGTGATTTATACGCATTTGTATGTGAAGATAAAAATGATATGAATCTTTTATTAACACATTTGCGAGAGGAACAAAATTTAGTTGTTAATGTCGTTCATTCGGATCCACATGAACAATATAGCAGTAGACCAGAAATCCCTATTGAAAATATTCGACGTTATGGTTTTCAAGAATATTTATCATCATTAATTGAAGCACCACCAACAATAATGAAATATTTAATAACAATGTACAGCATTCATAATATACCAATTGGTACAGAAGTTGTTGAAGATAATATCGAAAATATTCCTGCTAAATTACAATGTTATTTGAGCCCAAATAATATTTATAGTGTAAAAGTGTCAAGATATACTGGTGATAAATCAATTAGAACAGTACGACTGCCAAAACCATATTTGCTTTCGATGGTGGTTGACGTAGGGAAAATTCGTCAAATTGAATCGTCAATTAAAGATTATGAACGGCGTCAAAATGATTTACTAACCCAATTACGACCAATTGAACAGAAGCATCGTGATGCAGAGGAAGATAATACAAAATTACGTAATGCAAAAAATCAGTGTCAACTAGATTTACAACAAGTTCAAGGTCTTAATTCACGGATTAATTTAGCAATACAAAAATTACAACAGTTAGAGACCGAACGTAAAAATATTGAAGATATTAAAGCAGCAGGCAAAGAACGAATAATGAATGTGATAAAAAAACAAATGTTAATGTATACAAAATGTAATTCATTGGCTGATGAAGCGTTGAAGGTTAATATTGAATCGGAAACTGTGTCAATGCAATTAACAGTATTACAAAAAGAGTTGGCGAATGAACTTGAGGAAACAAAAATTATTCGAGAAAATTTACGAGTTGCTGAAATTGAACATCACGATTTAGAGAATCAATTGCAGCCATTAAAACGAGAAACAGAACGTTTATATGATGACGCAATGCGTTTAACTGATGGTGCAAATCCACAGGACACTGCACGCTTTAAACCATTTAAAACGGCTTTTGGTAAATTACCTGGAACTATTGAAGAAATTGATGAAGCACTACAAACAGCACAAGCACGAGTATATTGTCTAGATGATCATCATGGCGGTGAGGATATTTTGCGTGATTATGAACGTACAAAAGAATATGTAGAAAAATTAAAGCAAGAAATAGAAACATTGACCATTAAATTGGAGGTTAATGAACAAAAAATTGAAGAAATACGTGATATTTGGTTGCCATTATTGCAAAAGTTAGTTGAAACAATTAATGGTAATTTTTCACAATATTTCACGAGTTTGGGATGTGTTGGTGAAATATCATTGGGCCATGGTGAGAATCCAATGGACTTTGAGGAGTATGAAATTAAAATACGTGTTAAATTTCGCGATGATGATGATTTAAAGGATTTCACAAAAGAACGTCAAAGTGGAGGTGAACGTTCTGTAACAACAGCCATTTATATGATTTCTCTACAAGAATTATCTCGAGTACCATTCCGTTGTGTTGATGAAATTAATCAAGCGATGGATGCAGTTAATGAGCGACGTGTGTTTGATTTAATTGTTAAAATGACTTCAAAAGCTGATAGTGCTCAATATTTTTTATTGACACCAAAATTATTGCCAAATTTAAAATACACTGAACAAGTACGTGTTCATATTGTATTCAATGGTTCATATGTCGTACCATGGAATCGCTTCAATACCATTGATTATTGTGATGGAATTGCTGCTGATCGTAATAGGAAATGAAATTAATTTTTCCTAATTTTCATATTTTTCTACTTTTCCACTATATTATTTGGTTATATTAGAAATAAGAGGTTTATTCATTATCTGTGCAAATCGTTTGAAACATTAAATAATTAAAGAACAATATAATTTAAATTTGTGCTGTGTTTAAAAATTAAATTATATTTCGATAAATTATATTCATCGTTTTTTCCCTTTCTTCTTTTTCTTTTGCGCTTCCGGCCATGGAAATCCACGACATCTCAATACATCCATAATATTGTGACAAGTATAATATGCATTTTCCATTGTTTCTTCATTGAATATATCCATAGCAAATCTTGATTTTCCACCACTTCTCTTAGTTTTTTTTGAACCTTTTGCTGCTTTCCCACCATTATTACCACCACTACCTTTGGCACCTTTATTCTTTCCATTCCCATTTTTTTTCTTATCTTTACCTTGCGGCATTTCGATTATAAATTCTACAACGAAAAACAAATGACATAATGATAAAAAATTATGATAATAATAGCATAATTAATTCATTTAGAATAAAATCTTTATCAAAAATGAATACCACTATTGTCAAAATATCTATAAGTAAAACTGAAATATACTTCATATAAACAAAGTCAATAACCTGTTACATTGTTATATCAATAATTCAAAACCAAACACTATATTTCAGCAAACTTTATTCATACAAATATATACATATTGTTATTACATAAACATGAATAATAAATATTTAAAAACTACACTCATTCAAATCTATTAATATATCCATTCATTAAATTTTTTGCAAAATTCTATAAAAAATAATTTTTCAATACACCTGATCATTTTTAAATATATCTTAACAATTTTCCTACCATTTTACATAAATACTTAATCTAAAAATAAAATACATAAACACAATATCATCAATAATCATTATTACAGTCCTAAAAAAATTATCTACAAAATTTTATTGGTGTCAATTCATCAATGAGATTATCAATAATCATTATAATACCCAAATATATATTCAATATAAAACTATACATATGTAAAACAGCGGGAGGCAAAAGGGGATGTACATATATATTTTATCCATGTATATATGCGCAGTATTTTCGGCGCATCGCAATATATGTATTTTTTATACATTGGCGAGTGTAAAAATTAGGTTTTTTTAAGAGAGTGCGCTGTAGGGAAAACATAACCAACAAACAGCACGGCAAGACGTCCAATATATACTCCATAATAGTATGTAATAGTACATACTATTAAATACATATAGACTGCAGGCCATATTATCAATACATATATACGTATACATAAATACAGTAGTCAACAATACATATGTACCAGTACAAAACTATATAACAACTGTCCAAGACAAGAGTCTGAACATTCTTTTTCTACGATACATTTGTACAAAGTGAACATTTGCAATGACTGCTGTCCATGCAATGTCTGTATGTGTTGAACAGTGCATACATATATAAAATTTTCCAATAAATCATATGTATACATATACATATATGTATATAGCACTGCCATACAAATGAATATATGTATTTATATATTGTATGATTCATTTGTGTACTACGACGATAACATCAGCATTTGTTAATCTTACTGATAACCGGCATTATTATTTGTTTATAATTCAGTGTCAAATAATTTATTTATATAACGTGACGAAATTATATGTTATTTAATGTTAATGGTAACATGAAGAAATGAGAGAGAGAAAAAAAAAATGACAACGCATATGTATAAAATGAGTAAATGATCAAAAAATAAGGTTAATTAATTACAAGTGTACTTATGTCATTTATTTCTACGAGTGTTATAATAACAATTCTCGTGTAAATGATTAAGCTGAGGATTCATGATTACAATTTTTAATGGTGCATTAGAAAATTTTGAATTTCATCAACGTGTTGATTTGATTGGGACTTTTTTAAAGATAAATGTAATAATAATAAAGAAAGGAAAAAGAAAATAAACAAATAAAACATGTCGACGGCATTGCTAGCATTAATTGCTGTTATTCTTTGCATATTGTTCCGAATTTTAAATGTCAATAGTGCACCAAAAAAGCCGGTATTGGTTTGTCAAGATACAGCATTTCTTACGACAATTTTGAAAATAGCACCAGGAATTACTGAACCGTTAGTATTAAAATATATTAATTATTATACACAATTTCATTTGAATATATTTTCTTATTAATTTATATTGAATTATTATCAGTGAATAAATAATTTAATATTTCATTTTATATATTCCCACTTGAATTTTTTTATAGAATAATAAATAATTCTGAGAAAATGTATTGTAAATAATTGAAGTATGTAGACATGCTTCATTGGATACGCATCATTTTATATTTATGAATAACTGTTTGTGGGAAAGCTACCAACATTTATTTGTAAATTATATTTTATATATGTTTGTGGGCCATGTAAATTGGGTATACCATATAAAATTCAAGTTAAATTATCTAAACATTACATTCATCTTTTAACCTAGACCTTACATTTGCACTAATATACATATGTAGTATATTCGTATGAAGTGGCAAATTAATATAGAGAAAAATAACATATTCATCCAAGGTTATCTAGAGCCATGTTGTGTACAATACGATTCTTTTTATTATTTAAATCTCAATCATCAATTATCATAATGAAATACAAATATAATTCTTTTCAATATTATTTTCTTATTTATTCCAGATATAAACCAACAAGACTGTGGGGTTTTAGTGGTCATGTTCAAACAATAGTTCACAGTATTATTGGAAGAGTAAAATGCCCATGGCCCATTAGTGAAAGAGTTTATATTAGATTGAATGACGGTACCACATTGACTTATGATTTATATGAACCAGTGAATAATAGCTACGAGGGTAAATATAAATATAATATTCACATTTTATTATTATCAACTATAAAATAAATATTGATATTTAGTATTGAGGAATAATTTTTAATTTGTATTTTATTTATTTATTTTTATAGATGATATAACAGTCGCTATTGCTCCAGGTATTGGTAATACATCAGAGAGCGTTTATATCAGAACATTTGTACACTTTGTTCAATGTCATGGATATAAATGTGCTGTTATCAATCATGTTGGTGCACTTTCAAGTGTAACAGTTACTGCCCCAAGAATATTTTCATATGGTAAATATATGCTTTTAAAAATGAATGTTTAAAGGAAATATATGTAATTTTTAAATGTACATAACAATACTTGATATTTAATTTTGTGTTACTTTTATTCATATATGTACTCGGTATTAATTTACAGGTCATACTGAGGATTACCATGTTATGCTAATGAGTTTACTTGACAAGCATCCAAATACAAAAATATTATGTGTAGGTTTTAGTTTAGGGGGGAATCTTGTAACAAAATATATGGGCGAACGTGCGTCGAATAAATTACCACAAATAATTGGCGGAATATCTATTTGTCAAGGTTACGACGCTATTGAGTATGTAGATGATGAATAAATAATTATATATATATTATAATATAATAATTTAATTAGTTTTATAAATATATATAAGTTTAATAATTGTTATAAATGTAGATAAGTTTAAATATACACATATTTTATTTTTTTTTTTTGTTTGCAGAGGAACAAAGTATTTGTTGAATTGGCAAAATTTCCGACGATTTTATTTGTATATAATGACAGAATCCGTGAAGAATATTATCTTAAGACATAAACATGTTCTTCTTTCTGACGATGTTAAACAACGGCACAATTTGAATGAACGTGATATTATTTCTGCGGCGACATTACCAGAGCTTGATGAAGCTTATACAAGAAGAGTAAAATTATTTATTAATTTAAAAATATTTTTTATTCAAATAATATTTTATTAATTTTATTTTTGATTTTCTATTTTCAGATACATAATTTTAGATCACTTCAAGATTTGTACCGATGGAGTAGCTCTATTAATTATCTTAAAGATGTTAATGTACCATTTGTATTTATTAATGCTCTTGATGATCCAATTGTTCCTGAAATGCTTCTAGAACCAATTAAAAAACATGCTGGTAAATATTAAAATATTTTGTAATAATTAATTACATTGAAAATATTTATTATTTATTTTTTTAATTTACAGAAAGTCACAGCAGTGTATTATATATTGAAGTTGCACATGGGGGCCATCTTGGATTTTATGAGGGTGGCTTTTTGTATCCTAATCCAATAACTTGGCTTGATCGTACACTTGTGTCACTCATTGGCGCTTTGACATTAGTCCACTCAGATCGCATTAAAATTTCATAATTATAAATATATGAAAGAAATTTATGCGATTTTAAATTAATCATTGAAGTCATTGTATGACTATAAACGGCGGCTATTTAATCTAAACAATTGACAAAAGTTAGTTGCACATTGCAAATACTTCAGAAATATATTTTATCATATCGAAAGATAACAAACGAATATGATAAACAAGTCAATTAAAGAATAATTTTATCTAAAATTTTAGATATCTCAATTTAACGACGGCATTTATTTTATTAATGTTGATATACATTAATATATATATTCAACCGTTGACGTGTTCATTTCATTGCTATTGTTGAAATCTACATTTCCATTATAATTGAATTAATTTTTCACATTGACTGTAGTGGAAACTTTCTACTTTATCAATTCATATTTTTTATTATCATGTAGAACATTTCCATTTGTCTTTAATTTAACTAAAAATTGAATAATTTTTATTTACAAATATATTTTCTACAATAATACGCGATTATTGTAATACAAAGAGAAATTTTATTTAAAATTTTTACAGAGTACTCAGTACATTAAACGACATGAATACAATTTTTATTGTAAAATATATATTTTAATTATTTATCTGTACAGTTGAGAAAAATCATAATTTTTTCGAGAAAAAATAACCGTGCAATTTACATTGTTCAATAATAATGTATACTAACGTCATTTATAATATTTAGTTTATTATGTTTCGTACAAGTTTAAAATTCTTACGAAGAAAAAAAAAAATATAAAAATCATTCGCTTAATTGACGCACTTTGGTCGGTAGAAAACAATTAAATTCTAAAAAATTGGTATTTTTTATTTGCAAATATCCGAGTGGGTGTATTAATATGAGTGAATACATACATATATATATTAAAAATATGTCTATTTATATGTTTAACGATCGAATCGTACTAGATTGATTTAAATTATAATGATCGGAATGGAAAATTAAATTATCTACCTCAAATATAACAAATGTTTTTTTTTTTTCAGTCCATATTGTAAACTCATTGTATCAAAGATTAAATTTCGATAGAGCTTCGCTGGATGAAATATTTATGTTAAATGTTATGCAATAAACATTTGTATCATAATTAAGCAGGTTGCGTGATGAAGAATAAAAGAAAAAACGAAAAATCAGCCAAGTATCAGCACATAAATAATTGAATCAGATTTTCATTGATTAAATATTGTTGTAAACCTGTAGTATGTGAAAAGAATAATGACTTTATAATTAATTTTGACTTTTTATTATTAATTAAATTATTTCAAAATAAACAAATGTTTATTTTTATTAGATGTTCACTATATTTGTTGGCCTGAATTGGAAGTGTGAAATTCTTAAGGGTAACAAGAGGGATAGGTAAGGGTGGAGTAATTGAAAATATTAATTGTTTATTGATTAAAATTTGGACAGATAGTAAGAATGGATAAGAGTAGGGTTTTGATTTATTTATAATATTTCGGATTTTCAATGCAGGCGGTAATAAAAAAAGGTATTTAGGTAGTAATAATATTAAGGGCGCAATAAAACAATTAAATTACAATTATGAGTTAAAAGTGAAAGCAGCTGCAAAAATATAATTGTAAAAGACATTTGAAATATTTTAAAAATATTATTTTTAATATGGCATCTAACAATATCTAATGAATGAAATGCTATACATAAAATAACTCCTTATTACTTCGTATATAATATTTCAATACTTATAAATAACAATGAGACTTCTGTTTTATAATAATAAAAAATTATAAAACTTGATAAATGAATTATAAATCAGAATTAGATTAAATTAAATATGTACATTGGCTTTATCGTATCGTATTCAGGAAAAATGATATTTTAATGGGTGTTATGCGAGAGCTTCAACATCTGGAGATAATTAAATTCTGTCACTTGGGACGCCAGAACATCAGCAGTGAGTAATAATAACAGTTGTAAGTTTGTAACTATTGTACGTATCTTCAGGTTCTCTTTTGTGTTCAGTCTGCAGTTGTACCTTGTAGAGTAAACTAATAAATTTTATCATCAATTCGACAAAACGATACAAAAATCAGATCAGATAAATTATATCTCATAGAAAAGAGCAAAAAAGTGTCTAAAGTTCAAGTACATAATTTCATAATGAAGGAAATTATCATCGCTGTTAATATTTTGCATTTTATAATCGCTGTTAATTCTTCAGCTATATTTAATACTGATTATTGGACAGCACGTGCTTCTATTCTTCGATTTGAAGAGAGTCTTGCTCTTGGTGGAAGTTTAAGATTTGAAAATGATGAAAGAATTGCCAACGATATACTAATGGATCTTAAAAAAAAGGAACTTACAGAAGGTATTTATATAATTCCATAATTAAATTTATAATATATCAAGTTCAATTTGCATTAGATTTTATTATTTACTGCGATATTTTTTTTTTATCATGATAAATTATTAATTGATATGTATCATACATATATAAAGCTATCATAATTTAGGAAAAATGATAAAGATAATATAATTTTTATCATTATTTTATCATTTGACCACATCGTTGATTTAACAAAAATAAAAAATATTTTTCAATTGTAATTTATTAATTTTTTTTAATTCTAATTTTTCAGCATTTTCGGATCCAACAAAATTTTCTCCGGCAAGAAATTTTATTGAAGTACACGGCAATATTGAACAATCTAAAGTTTTTGATATTATCAAACGGATGCCTAAAGGTGCTGTCCTTCATTCTCATGATACTTCTATTGTCTCTGAGGATTTTGTTTTCAACAACATCACATATAGAGACAATTTATTTGTATGCGATGTCAATGGTACGCTCTCTCTTCGTTTCTTCGATGTACCATCAAACGATTGTAATTGGCAATTGTTGCAGCAAATTCGGAGCAATAAAACAATGGCAGATGAAATTAATTCAAGAATTCATAGCCAATTATCGATGATTACTGCTGATCCTGATTCTGTTTATTCTAATGTTAATATTGCTTGGACAAAATTCATGGATGTTTTTGCATTTATTACTCCAATGCTTACATATAAACCCATATACGAGGATCATTTCTATCAAGGATTAAAGGAACTATACGAAGATAATGTTTTGTATTTAGAATTACGTTCAACATTGCCACCACTTTATGAATTAAACGGAACGGAATATTCACCGATAGAAGTTTTGAAAATTTACAAAGAAGTCACTACGAGGTGAGTAAAAAATAATTTTTTCTTATTAATATAATACAGTAAAGTCTGTATTAATTTTTAAAAATATTATATTTTATACATAAATCTTAGTTTATTATAAACTTCATGATGGAACAAAAATTTATGTACAAAATTTAATTATTTGTAATTTATTAAAGTTTGCTTCTGGTCATTAATATTTAAACTTATCAAGATAAATATTTTTTTAGATTTATAAACGATTATCCGGATTTTATTGGAGTTAAAATAATTTATGCGCCAATCAGAGTAATGACACCTGAAGAAATGGATACATTTGTTGAATCAGCAGTTGAAATGAAAGCAAAATTTCCCAGTTTCTTTGCGGGAATTGATCTTGTTGGTCAAGAAGACAAAGGTCAACCTTTAACATCATATGCCGACAAACTATATCCAATTATCAATAATATACAAACATTTTTTCACGCTGGTGAGACTAATTGGTATGGTATGAATGCAGATGAGAATTTAATTGATGCACTTTTGCTAAATACAAAGAGAATTGGACATGGTTATGCCCTTCTAAAACATCCATTTTTATTAGAAATGATAAAACGAAAAGATATAGCAATAGAAATTTGTCCAATATCTAATCAGGTTTTAGAATTGGTAAAAGATTTACGCAATCATCCAGCAAGCCTTTTGTTTGCTGATGGATTTCCAGTTGTCATTTCTAATGATGATCCAGGATTGTGGGGCGCTAAAGCACTTAGTTATGATTTTTATGAAGCATTTATGGGCCTGATGTCAAGAAACGCAGACATTCGTGCGCTCAAACAACTAGCGATTAATTCAATTAAATATAGCAGCATGAGCAACGATCAAAAATTGAAAGCTAATGAAATTTGGACACGTAAATGGTTCAGTTTCATCAGCCAAATGATCTGTGATTCAACTCGTGATTTAGTGAATGTTTCTGAAATTGTTCAATAATTTACACAAACCTATTATTTTTAAATTATGTAACAAAAGAAAATTATTATTTTGTCGGCAATTATTGTGAATAAATATATTGCTCAATGCTATGCTGGCGTTTTGTTTGACATTATTTCTTTGTATTCTCGTCGACTCATGTATTTGTGATAGCATGGTACAGTAGCAAGATTCATTTCACTGCCGTATTGAACTTGAGGTAATGGAGTAGCAGTCAAACCGCCAATCATCGGACCTTCGAATGCATAATAAAGTCTCAATGGTTTTACAGGCCTCAAATGCATTAAATAATGTTTTGTAGATTGTTGTTTAACTTTTGGTTTGTGTGTAGTAATAAAATTCTTCCTGAATTCCTTAGTTTTCATTTTTTTTGAATTTTTATCATTGTTCTCAGTTAGATTAAAATAATTTTTTTTATTTTCATTTTTAGTTTGTTTCTTTCGCGCATTTCCTTCCATTTGTTTCCTTCCCAATTCCCACATTTTATAATCAGAATAATCTTCTTCCACTATTGGTTCCGTTGCAATTGCTGTTGTAGTTGGAAAACGATTTATTATCTTATTTTTTTTCTTCTTTCTCGTCTCAGTCGAGGAAGAATTAATTGTAACCATAGTCGTTGTTGTTAAAGGAGAATAATTGGATGTAGTTGTTATAGGAGAAATCATTGTTGGAGAAATAACATTGCCTGATGTCATATCAGCTGATAATGTTGTTGCCATGTCAATTGAACGATGAATTGAATCCGAAATATTGAAAAATGCCAACGAACATTGAAGATTTTCACCAGTTGATTTCATATTGACTTTTGTATTATTTATTGAATTTAATTTTTGGCATATAAATCCACGCTTTCGATCACATGTTGATTCAATATAAAACAATTGATTTTCTATGTTAAGATGCCGGTCTAATAAAAGACAGCGAGCATGTGATGATTCAGACTGAAAAGAAATTTCGTCTTTTATCTCTGATGGCTTTTTCAGCCATAGCTCATTATTATCAGCAATTATTTTACATGTTGATAACCATCTCCAGCTGTTGTCAGTTTCACCAATCAAATGAGTACTACCACCAATCCAAGCACTCTCAATTGCAGCTAAAAATATGAAATTAATGAGCAATTTACAATATTTTTGTATTATCTAATAGTAATAATTATTACAATAATGTTTACCTGGTCGCGTTTTCAACATTATTTGACTAACCAATTGAGCCTCTTTTATTGTGTTTACTTCACCAATTCTCATGCCATTCTGCTCACAATATAAAACAGCATCCCGCCATGATTTAGTGGTATCAATCACTACAAATTGTCCATTATTGCCAGATTGCAAAATTTCTTTGCTCTCATTTTCACTTATTTCAGAACTTTGTCCATTATAAATGTGAAATTCATCAAATAAAATAAGACAAAATAAAAATAAATGGAAACAAGCAAGAGTACAAGTAGACATTTAATATAAATAAAATTATAATTGTTTAACAATAATTCATTCTTTAAGAGTAAGGTTATGCGACTGTTCAATAATTACTCTACTTGGTAGAATTTTTACTTAATGGATTAATTGTTCATTCTATTTGAATGATTGAGTAGTACATTGATGTATTTATGGAATATTTATTGCAATTTTTGATTTATTGCATGATATTCTAATATATAAACTTGATTTATGTCTGTATAATATATACATGCGCGCGCAATATTTAAAGATTTAAAAAAATTTTAATTTCACAAATGGCGGGAAAAAAGCGTTATCTGGTGGTAATGTCGCAAATTATAATTAAATATACATAATACATTTTTCCACCATAAATAATAGAGTCAAAATAGAGTTTCTCTATTTTTCATGTATTCATTTTAGCACGTGTATATATTTTCATATACAAATAAATATTTTATACTTTTTATATTAAAGTATTATAAGAATATGTTCATAATTTGGAATTAAATTATCAAGCAATAATAAAAAAAAAATGGCTGAATTTGCAAAAGCACAACTTCTTAAATATGGATGGACTGAAGGTATTTATAAAATATTCGTTGGCTATTTTTTTTTTTTTTGATATGATAGTACTAATGATTTGAGGTTAAGTCTGTAACAAATTTCGTTTTGACAAAATTTATTTTCATTCATTCAGGTAAAGGACTGGGAAAGTATGAAAATGGTATTGCAGAAGCTTTGAAACCCAAATTAAAATTTGATACAACAGGCGTCGGTCATGATTCATCAGAATACCATTGGTGGGAATTTGTTTATAATACAGCTTCTAATAATATCACAGTAGATACCAAAGCTAATGGTGTTAAAATGAATATTAAAGATAAAAATGCTGTTGATATTAAAACAAGTAAATCCGAATTGAATTTGGAGAAAATAAAAAGAGAACAGGATTTACAATATGGAAGTTTTATCAAGACTTCGACACTTGAGAATGGCAAAGTGACGAAAGATCCAGATTATATGGAGGAAAAATTTGAGAGTAGTGAAAAAATATCACAGCAGTTTATGCTCAATGATGAAGATTTATTCAAGGCATGCGGTGGTAGAACTGCTCACAAAGGTGCCAGGCATGGATTAACATTGAATGGAAAATTAGCGAGGATAGAGAGACAAGAGCAAGAGCTCATGAAGATGATGAATGCGCAAAATAATTCTATGGATTGGGTTCAAGTTGAGAGTAAGCGTAAAAAGAAGAAGAGAAATTCTGAAAAAATGGATGTACAAAATGAATCTCACAAAGATACAATCAAATCGAAGATTGAAGTACAGTCTTCTCCAATTAAAAATGATGTAATTAATTTAGATTATGAGAATGTACCAGTTCTATCACGAAATACCAAAAGAAAAGCTAAACGTCGAATACAAAATTTAACTCATCAATTATCAACTTCTCTTGTATTGTCTGAAGATTCAGTCCTGAATGAGCAAAAGAAATTGACGCACGAGTTGGGAGAAAATAACGCAGAATCATCTGGGAAAAGCGGGAAAAAACGAAAACATAAAAAAAAACATTGTGATAAAGTAAATGATAATGAAATTAAGAATGAAGATGATGACATTGAGATTATTGAAGACGTTGATTGTATAATTGAACCAGCGGTGAAAAAATATAAAAGCGATGTTATATTAGATGCATGTGTATTAAATTCTAAAATAGAAAAACGTAAGAAATATAAAAAGAACAAAAAAGAGCGGCAGAAAATTGAAAAATTAACAACTAATTTCATGACACTCGATGTAGGAAGACGTAGAAAAAAAATACAATATTGAATGTAGACAAGAATAAGTAGCGAAAATAAATGTAATATATCAATGCTTTTGTATAAAAAAAAAATTTATATTACTTTTTATTCGTACAAAGTCTATTGTACATATTTTTATCAATAAATGGTCTATAAATATGGATTATTGAGCGTACATTTTTCAATCATATTTCACGTTTTTATTTCAACTAAATGATGCAAACGTTTTTTTTTTTTTGTTCATTAAAATATGGAAGCAACATTAAAATTCATGGATGGCCTTTGGATGGAAGCAAAACTACAAATTTTTCTTACAAATATACACACATTCAAATTTAATAATTTCTAAAATGGAAAATTAACCTAATTCATATTTTATACAATTGCAACATTCATTCAACAATATCATGGATATAATAATACATTCCTCTACTTCAATTCAATAAATTTGGAAGAGAAACAATATTGAAAACAATAAAATTGAATTTCTACTTAAAATTATTATGAGAATTTCTTACATTGTTCTATAAAATTTCATTAACTATCACATAACACATATCAATCAGTTAATAATCCGGAAGATAAAAACTGATGAATGAAATAATTGTCTAATTGTTAATTTTAAAACTGACATTGAAATAAAATTTTTTAGTTAACAAAATTTCCAATTTATATATTAATCTATCAACATAACCTACGTGCAATACCTAAATCCTAATTGACAATAATTTCCTGAATTATTAAACTGGATGTTGATAATATATAAAAAACAAAATATTTAGCTCTGAATTAATGTCATATTCATGATCATTATTATATACACAGCCAATTCTCCTAAAAATTTATTTACAATTATATATAGATACCACAGAAAATAATTATGATTGCATAACATTATTATTTTTTTTTCTTTTGTCTTTCATGTACACCTGCTATTCGAATGTTTCTTTACTAAATAATAACCGATATTTCTCCCACGTCTATTCAATTTAGCAGCTTTTTTATCAGTACTTGCAGTGGTGCACGTGACATTTGTTTCTTTCAATTTATTCCAAATTGAATACATCACGGCGGAATTGACTTTATGAGCAGTAATAGCGCTTTTAAGTACACAATAATCCAATTTACGTGGTACATAACTGAAACCTGCATGATTAATCGGTCGTAATTTAGCATTTCTTGCGCATAAACCCGTAATATATACATCTTCCAAATGTAATAATGGTGTTTCCAATGCTGCATGATATAATTTCGACGCAACATCTAAACTCATAACGTAACCCGTCCCCGAAAGATAATTCGGATATATCTTCTCAGAAAACATGTACTTTGGAGTGTACCTATTATGCAATAAATAGATAAAAATATTATTGAAATAATATTTCGATATTCTAATTAATAATGATAATGAAAAACAAATATTAGTTATCACAGATATGAAATTTAATTTACCATTTATTTTTAGGATCCGATATTGGTCGAGCATTACATATAAGTGAACCAATCAGCGATCCCTTAATGTGTGGCCTCAATTTTAATGCTTTTACAAGCCCCTCAACATTTATATACATATCATCATCAGTTTTCATTAAATAAGTCGCATGAGGGCAATTTGTCGTGACCCATTTCAGCATCATAACTGATTTAAGAGTCAAATTATTGTAGGTGTCGTGAAATTTTTCTTGTATAATATCGCCATATTCATAATTCTCTTCCATTATTGAAGCCTAAAATAAGCAAAAGAAAAAGAGAAATAAATAAATTAATAAATAGATAATATAAATATAAAAAAATGTTCAATATTGATTTTATAAATTTGAACATTATTCATTAAAATTACTTACATTGAGAGTATCATTATCACTTTGGCCTAACAAAAAAGCTACTTTAATATTTGTTTCCGTGTCATAATGCAAATTTTCTTCACTAGCCCATGTGTTTCTTATCGCTGATCTCGCTCTTTCATTAGCAACAGCAGAACAAATAATGATAAGAAGATATGGCAATGGTGTACACAATTCATTGGGGCTCACTATTGATGTATTGTTCTCCGGATGAATATACAAGTGAAGGTTCCGTGAAGTATTGAATGTCCATCCAGGCAATTGCGCTAAATATTTTTTATTTTTTCAAATAAAAACAAACCCAAACAAATTATCATCAGTTTATGCTATTAAAATATATAATTTATCGTATTTAATTATCAATATTACAGTGTTTGTGTTCGATAGAAGGAAAAAAAAAACAATGTGAATACAACAATCATTTCTGATGCATGCAACTTTTCAAATCAGTTGTTCAACAGTCTCTACATACATTTTTTTTTTATTTCTTATCATCATTTTCATCGTAAACTCGATTAACATATGGCAACATGTGTATTTTATCTTCTATACCATAATTGCTAATGGAGTAAGAATAAATATGTTCAATAGTATCCGATGGCATAAAGCATTTTCAAAATGGATATCGGTATATAAAAAAATAATAAATTCAGATTAAATATATTACATATATAAATATATATTGCTTCTCCACCACCACCACCACCACTTGTACAAAACATAAACACCAATCGATTAAAACTATGAAAAGAAATAAACAAATAAAAGCATACTTTATCAAACGCGCATAGCAACAATTGCAATTTTTTCATGATCTATCATATCCTCCCTCTTATATCACAATAAAACCCATAATAAAATATAAAAAAATAATTTTATATTAATATCTCAACCAAAATCTCATTCGTCTGATATTAGTCATGATAATTTTGTAGATTCGTTCACCAATATATTGGCATAATCTGATGCATACCTACGGATGCTAGGAAGTGTGAATCCCCTGACGATCCGGCAGGGGATGATGTCTCACCTATTCCAAATGCTGGACCCTGTGCTGAATGATAAGCAGGAACATAAAGAAGACCCAATGCTGCTAAAACAATACAGCCTAATCCCAATCTTCGAATAAATGACGTTCGTCCTCGATTATTGTTATTACTATTATTAATATTATTATTCCCATTATTTATATTGGTGGCTGATGGCAATTCCATAGGTAATAAACGTATCCTCTCCATCTAATTATAAACAAATATAAATTCATAATGAAAATTTAATCAACATCATTATCATTATTATATTCACATGTAACATCAACATTTAAATACAAAATATTATGATAAAATATTTAATATAAATTTGAAATATGATAATTTATAATTATTATTTATTTTACCTCTTATGCGTGAAATTAATATCACGCTTGATTGACAATGCCACCCCATTTACTTGAAATATTAATCCAGACATACATACGCAATCTTTTGTATAATCTTGCGTATCAAAATTTTATTGATATTGTTAACACAACACTTTGTTAATTAATTATACATATGTTCACTGTGATATGTAACATTATGAAAATGAATAATAAATAGTGAAAAAATAACGCATTGTCCTGTGTCTGGAAGTTTGAGTGATTAAAACAACTATAGTTTTCTGTCTCTGCCTAGGCGTTACAACGTTTCAACTGTTTCAAGCAGCATAAAATTACTCACATAAATACACATATGTATGTGTATAGGTATATAGATATATATTTGTATGCATAGCCTCGGCTGGTTGTTTCCATTCTTTTTTTTTTTTTATCCGGATTGCCAGAGTGAGAGCACACACCAGTTCAGAAAAAGAGCAGATGCAAAATTTATATACGTATATGTATATTTATATACACAGCGTATACATACATAACATACAGATGAATACATGTATATATATGTATATGTAATCCTATAACCTTTTATTAATAAATGTACCTTTCATTGCTGCATGACAGCCGTAACGTGGAATTTAAGATAAGCTATTTATTGCAAAAGTTTATCACACGAGTTTGTAATACTATTACAATTTATGTCATTAAAAGCAATTATAATGCATTGGTAAATTTGTATCGTGTACGCTTGTATTTAAACGACTCGCGCGCATTTGAGATATGTATATTTCATGCTGCATGACGTAGTTTTTAATATATATATATGTATCTATGTTGGATATGTGTATAATATATGTAAAGAAAAAAGGTCTAACATTCTAACCTGTATGCAATGATGATAAGATAAGGATAAAACGTACATGCTAAATAATCTGTGAAGTGAGCTACATGGTTTATCACTTTGTTTTATTGGAGCAACAATAGTTTAGTTGAAACAAAGGGAAAGAAAATGATTAAAGCTATTTTGGTATTTAATAATCATGGAAAGCCAAGACTGTCAAAGTTTTATCATTACTTTGTAAGTCAATCTGTTTGATATAAACATAACCTAATAAATTATTGTAATTTAATTTATTTTTTTAATTATTTTGTTTTAGAATGAAGATATGCAACAGCAAATTATAAAAGAGACATTTCAATTAGTTTCCAAAAGAGATGATAATGTTTGTAATTTTTTGGAAGGCGGTAGTTTAATTGGTGGATCTGATTATAAATTAATTTATCGTCACTATGCTACATTATATTTTGTATTTTGTGTTGATAGTTCAGAATCAGAATTGGGTATTTTAGATTTGATTCAAGTATTTGTCGAAACATTGGATAAATGTTTTGAAAATGTATGTGAATTGGATCTAATTTTTCACGTTGACAGAGTTCATTATATACTTAATGAATTAGTAATGGGTGGAATGGTATTGGAAACTAACATGACAGAAATACTTACGAGAATTGAGGATCAAAATAAGTTAGAGAAACAAGAGGTAAGTTTGTGTAAAGTAAATTTTTTTAAACATTTATTATTTTTGTGTATTCGTTGGCTTTATTATTTGTTGCTATTTAAACCAATTTGTGTTTTCATTATTTCGAATTTTCCCAGTGGACTGACTTTCTACATAGTCCAAATTATTCAATAATGCTTTTTAGGGAATTTACAGATCGGGACGATGTTATTCGCCTCGATCAATCGTACTCTTGGGTCCCCCGCCTTAATTGTATCAGCAAGACTGAAAAAAAAAAAAAAAAATGCAAAAGAAAGAAAGAAAGACAGAAAGACAAATCAATTCATCTTGATATTAATTCCTTTTCGTACTAAAAATTTTTAATTTTGCTATAATCCTAAAATAATCAATTTATCTTTGTGTAGTTGTTGATTTATGAAAATATTTCCAAGCATTCCTCTATCCCTGTATTTATTTTCGTCTCCAATTTTCAATACACAATTGTGCCTTTATAATAATGTAATTAATGAGATTAGCCATGAAATAAAATTCTTTTATTATTTTTATCATTAAAAATGTTAATTGTCACAAACCAATTTCCATTTTTGTCCTATTTTTTCTTTTGTTCATATCATGTGCAGGCGGGAATAACAGCAGCACCAGCACGAGCAGTATCAGCGGTAAAGAATATGAATATTCCACAGCAGATAAAGGACATGAAATTACCGGATTTACCGCAGGCGATCAAAGACTTGAAATTCTGACCAGCCGTTTCGTCGCTGAGTCCAAGCTGACTGGATTCCGCTAATGTACCGCACGAAATCAATGATTCAACGACGATGCAACTTTATACACCTATTGAGGGTACTGAGAATGCCCCAATTTTACCGAATATCCAGACATTAGTCACAAATGTTAAATCCTCACATTATCAGAGTTGAATGGAAACAAGAGAAAAAAAAAAAAGTAAAAAAAGACGAACGAAAGTAAGTTGATTGATGAATAAGAAATGTCGAAATTGACATCTTATTTATCTTTTTGTACATGAAAAATATAACGTTAAAATTTTTGGTATTATTGGCCAAATTTCAATTATAATGCTATATGTACCTTTTATACTTTCACGAAATACTCTGTAAAAATATGATATAAACCTCCGTTTAATGGTTAAAGTACTAGATATGAGATATTGTTATAGCATTCAAATATTATATTCAAATTAAAGAGAAAAAAAAAAAAGAATAACATTTAATGTACATTTAATACTTTTTCTGTCCTACAATTATTTAAGTATAGATACATAAAAACAGAAATAGGAATAAATCTTATTTTCTATTATTGTGCAGTTCATTTCGTAATGACGTCCAAATGTAACCACTACCACTTTCTGTTAATGGCGGTGGATATGGTGTATTTTTTAGTCGATAATAATCCGATGGAGCGTGCATTACAAATTCCATACACTCTAATTTCCGTGGTAAATCTTCTTCAGGGCCAATGATATATGTCTCAGGGCTAAAACCTTCCTCAGGTGGAGGACTGAAAAATAAAAAATTGCTATTAAATCTTAAGAACTTTAAACAAATAGAATGATAATTTTTTTTTTATCTTCTCTGTTATTAAATACCTCGAAGTGGTTGGCAATAGCCAAGTAATTGCTGCACTTTTTTCGCAGTATTGATCAGTAAGAAGTCCTCTAATTTGTGCATAATAAATCCCACCTTCGACATCTTGCATAGATACAACATCGCCTATTTGAAAATACGTTCCTTTGTAAAATACAAAATTGCTAGTGACTGGTGTAGCAACTGCTGAGGGAGCTTTTATTGGTGTCTAAACAAAATTCAATATTCATTATTTATAAAGCAGAATAAAATTTTTTTATACAATCTTTGTCAATGATGTTTTTATATATATTTTTAGCTACCTGTTTTTTGAAAATATGTCGACGTCCTTTGCCTTTAGGCACAACTTTAAGTGAAATATTGGACTTTGTAGGCTTACAATATCGGGTAATTCTTGTGCTTTTACGCGCTGGTTTGTTGATATTAGTTTTGTCATCCTCCTCATTTTTTTCCGATGAATTATTTGCATTTCTTTCATCCTCCAAGCAAGTATTACACAAACTACCTACATCAGTTGCATGCCACAATGGACTTTCCAGTGTACCACATTTTGTACATTCTGGTTTTACACCCAACGGCATATTTTTTTTCTAACCTCTATTTTCATACGTATCTTAATTCAAATAAATTATATAAATTCATAATCAAAGTTGTTATGGACATCAATTAATATATAAAATAATATAAACTTTCACAAAAACACATGTCTGCCTTTTTAAAAAATATATACATTAACATGTAAATTACATACATATATATATATATATATACATATCAGTAAGCGCCATATTGTTCAATGGCGTCCAAGTTTCCCGCGTGAAAATTCAAATATTATTACGCTGAATTCTCAAAAAAATGTTTATTGATTAACAATTTTTTCTAATAAGTCTACTATAATTCATCTATTTTAGCTTCTGTGCACAATTTCATTATTTTTCTCATTACTATATAAGCAATTGCAATGACGCATGTGAAGGGGTTATGTTCTTCATTCCCTTCATTATATTTGCACACATATTTTCATATCATAAGCATTGTTATTGTCAAAAGTAGATGATATATATCAATTCTGAGTACTCAATGTCAAATTGTGGATACCGAATACAATGTCATATCTTGTAGACACATTAAAAAACTTTCAGTTTAAATTTTCTCCTTTCAGTAAGTTATATACATATATTTAATATGTAATAATCAATTAATTTATACATCTTAATGAATATATGTATAGCAATTATAAATATATGTATAATATTTCTCTATATTTATATTATGTATTGATTTACAGCATATTCTATGTATCTTATCCATCATGTAGTGGAATGTATGTACTTTTATGTTGCAGTGGTATTCAGACATGCGTTCAAAGTTTCATTTTAGTTGTGGCAAAATTCACTGTTTGATGATTCGATTAGTCTGAATTGGATTGTTTACCACAATGTTTGTTGAAGACATGAGTTAAAGCAGAAAATTTTTACACATTTGTCTCTTTATATACATATTCATATACATGTATATTGCATTAAATAAAATGAAATGAAATAAGAGGAGACAAAATTAATATTATAATTTATATCAATAGGTATACATATTTATTTAATTTATATTAAATAATTAATACGACAAAACATAAACACGTGTTGTGATAATTTTATTACTTTCATCTTTAAAACACGTGATATATAATATATTTTCATCTATTTGTATGTGAGTATGTATATTATTTATAAATATATATTCGTTTAATTATTTTAATTTATTATTTTGTCATTTTTTTATTATATTTGTTTCATAGTTTATATATAAATTTTTTTTATTTTACAGTGTAATTTTTTTGGATGTTTATTCTTTGTTAGATGAATTTTTTTGTAAAGTTTTGAGTAAATATTAGGAAAATGATTGAGAAAAAAAAATTTTTTATTTTTTGTATTGATGATAAAAAATAATTTTATAGTTTATAAAAAGTTATATATTATTTCTATTGAATATTTTATTTGCAATTATGTATGACCGATATTTCACACTGTCAAGGAATTATAGACACGTCATTTTAAAGTTCACTCATATTTATTATTTATCATCTCTATACTTATTTATACTTACCCACGTAATGTGACGTTTTTAACTTATAATTTTGCAATATCATCACTATCACATTAGGAATTTACAAATATTGAAGGAATATGAAATTGATGAAACAAACTTCATGAAATTGTAATCGATAAAATGCCACTGAAAACAAATATAAATATTCATTATTTAACGTAATTATTTATTGAACATTTTATACTTTATGAATAGAATTTTTATTGATTTTTCAATTAATTGTTGGAATGTTTGTATTGTTTATGTGATAACTTCGTGAAATTGATTGTCATTCTGTCGCAATTTTGATGGCTAAATTTTTCATTCAGAAAAATATATAAAAGGAAAAGAAAAATATTATTTGTTCCATTGATTTTTATCGTCATCGGGACATGTTTAAATAATAAAATAATATAATATATTTATGTATACATAGATAGTGGGATTATGATAGAGGCAAATAATGAAAGCCATTTAACAAATAATCACAATACAAAGAATAAATAACTAAAATCGAATAACATTAACGTTTTTATCGCTATAATTATGCTCATTTGTTTGCAAAATATTTTATTATTATAATTCCTTATGGTATATGATCATTTTATTGTTGATTTCAGACCGTTGAAGCACTACAGATAACTGAGAAATATTGTGTTTCAATAATATAATATAAAATTGTAATGGGTCCAGTGATGGAGGATGTACACGAATTGCAAACACTCTCAATATACAAAAGTGACATAAATAGCGTGGATTTTGCTGGAGATTGTGTACTTGTAACTGGTTCAGGGTAAACAAATAATATATTTATAAAAATAAAAACATTGATAGAATGGTAATTATCATTGAAATATTTGATTAATTAATTTATTTTTGCTTTTTCAATAGAGACAAACGCGTACGAATTTGGAAATGGCGTCAGGGTGTGGGTTATGAAGAAGCATCATTTTCTCCATTGATGGGACATAAATATGGAGTAACATGTGTCAAAGTCAGTCCACAATCTACTATGTTAGCAAGTGCAAGCATTGACGGGACAACACAACTTTGGAATTTACGAGTAAAATATTTAAACGATTTATTGTATTTAATTTTATCATTATTTTTAGATATATTAATTAATTCAAGCGATCATTCTTTTCTCATCCAGACAGGATCCAAAATCCATACGATGGTACAAGTCGGTGGTGAATCAGTCCGCACTTGTAAATTTTCTCCAGACTCGACTAATCTCGTTACAGCAGGTGACAATGGACAAGTTTGCTTATGGGATCTTATTCGAAGAACTCTGATAAGGTCAAGCACATAAGTCTATTGATCAGCATGTATCTTTGATAAAGATAAAAAAAAATTAATAATGGGTATTACTGTTTTGAAATAATTTTTGTTTTTAGATGCTTTCAGCAGCATGAAGGAGCTGTTCAGGGTGTTTGTTTTTCACCAGACTCTGATTGGCTGTTGACTTCGTGTACTTTTGGCGTGTTAAAACTCTTTTTTGTCCCAGAAATCATTGATTCATGCTCACCAAGTTTGGATAATCCAGTAAATGCTTATGCTAGTGTAGATGATGCACACGATCTTGGAGTTGTTTGCTGTGAATTTTCCGTACAACAAATAGTTAACAGTATGATTTTTATTATATTAATATAAAATAATTTCGTAGATTTATTTAATTCATAAATATAATAATATTTATTTTGATAATGATATAATTAAAATAGATAATGAACCAGTGAGAAAAAAATATCAAATTGTTACATGTGGCAATGACCACAATGTTAAGCTTTGGGATATTACCATAATCGAAGGTAAAATGCAAAATCATTCTACAACAGCGTCAATAACACTTGTTAAAGTATTAGAAAAACACAGCAGTGCATTGATGTGTGTTAAATTCAATTTCAATGGTGCTTATATTATCAGCAGTGGACTTGATAAATCTGCAGTCATTTGGGAAACGGTAAATGCCAATAATTAATTTAGTAATCAAACATAGAATAATGAATAATTAATTGATATAATTTTGAAATTTTTCTGATAAATTAATTTAGGCTACGGGTCGAGTTATGTCTGTTTTGAGAGGACATAAACGTTATGTTGCTTGTTGCGCATTTTCCAGAGACGGTAACCTTGTTGCAACGGGCTCGAATGATCGTAGTGTTATTGTTTGGGATCTCACTGGAAATAATCTTACGATTGATTCAAAATTGGGACGACACAGTGATCAAATATTATCAATTGATGAGAAAAATAGCGATAATATTGACGAAGTGAAAGAGCGAAAAGTTGTAAATTATGTTGAAAATTCAGGACAAGATGTTAAGCTTCTTTCAACATTGGATGATCATGGCGGTGCTGTTAATAGCGTTGCATTTCGGGGAAATGATATGTTAGCATCAGCATCAGGGTGAGTATACAGAAAAATATTATTAATGTGAGAACTATTATTGAATAATTTTATTAATTTGTTTGTGTATTAATTAGGGATAAACTTGTACGAATGTGGTCGGCTCATAATGGTGAAGTGGATAACAATGATGATGATGATACAGATTTGGAAATAAAATTTATCGAAAAAAATTTTAGTCCAATTGAAGGGCACAAATATAGCGTTAATTATGTAGAATTTAGTCCATGTGGAACTATGTTGGCTTCTTGTTCATTGGATGGAACTACAATGATTTGGAATACAGAGGTATATATTTTTTCAGAATAATTTTTGGACATTATTATTGGGAATAAGATTAAATATAGAAAAATATTAATTGTAATATTAATTATACAGACTGGAGATCAGGCTCGCTCTTCGTTTGTTAATTCAGGATCAGCGATTCGTGTGTGCCGATGGTCACCCGATGGTACAAAGCTTGCAACTGCTGGCGACGATGAAAAAACAACAATTTGGGATGCCAATACGCTAGAGGAATTGCAGTAATGTTTAATTTAATAAATTAATTTTATAATTGAAGAAGTTGAATTATTAATCAGAATTATTTTCTGTCATATATATTTGTAATATTAGACACGTTTGTAGAATTTTCGAAGGCCATGCAGATGCAGTAATATCACTTGCATTCACTCCGGATTCGCTTTATATAGTAACAGCATGCAGCGAAGGAAGTTGGAGATTTTTTGATATTTCTGGAAATGTAACAAATGCACTTGTCGTTTGTGACGCTCATGATCTTGGAGTACAGGGCTGTGATTTTAGTCCAGCAACATCACCATTTCCATTGACTGGTGGTAGTAGAATACTTTCACACAATGATGATACCACAAAGTATTACAATCTAGCAACATGTGGAAATGATTCGTTAGTTAAATTGTGGCGTATTGATGTTTCGCTGTATAAAAAAAATAATAATCATCATGATGATGATGATGATAATGATGATGACGATGATAAAGATCGTGATTTAGAGGAAAGATCGAATTTCAATCCTGTATCATTTAGAGAAAAACGAACTCTCACTGGTCATGGTGGTAATGTTATGGACGTTAAATTTGCACCAAAACATGGTGAAATTCTTGGTACTGTTGCAACAGATCGTACAGCACGAATTTGGAGTGCAGTGAGTGTTTCAATGATTTACTGAACAGTGATTAATTATAAAGTTTATGAAATTTAATTAATTTTTCTTTTTTTAATATTCACTTTGGCTATTTAGAATTCTGGAGTTTGTCTTCATGTGTTAGAGCATCATGATAGCCTTGTCACTTCGTGTGCTTTTGCCAGTGATACATCGCTTTTTGCTACAGGTTTATAGCATTATTAATTATTAATACAAACTTCGAGTGCTAACTTTATTGATCACTTTAATAAATATATTAAATATGTTTTTGTTTTATTTTTCTTTCAGGTGCACTTGATAAAACTATTGTAATTTGGCAACTTCCTCAGGAATTAATATCACAGAGTATTTTAATTGATCGACTACGAAATAATACAAAGAAAGTTATGGACTGGAAAACCGAGGACGTTATTAAATGGTTGATTGAATTCAATTTGGGAGCATTGGAAAGTCGTGTTGTTGCTTTACGATTGAGTGGGAGAGCTTTACTTACAGCACCTGAGGAATTACTTATTTCACGACTTCATATTGGAGAAGATGTAAAGTATTTTATGTATATTTTCAAGTTGCCAATACTATTTTATTTATTTTTGAAAAATAAAATGCATTAATTATTTTCTTCATTATTACAGTTATTGGAAGAGTTTACGAAACAATTGTATTGGTTGAAGCAAGAGGATACAAATCGATTTGATAATATTGATGATATTGAAATCCCTGATGATTTTCTTTGTCCAATTACTCATGAGATTATGCGTGAACCTGTGATTTGTTCTGGTAAAATATATATTCATTTTTAATGATTTATTTTATATTAATACAGTTTTAGATGTTGATAATAATTTCTATTCCTAGACGGATTTATCTATGAAAAAGCGGCAATAAACGAGTGGTTTTTGTGTGGAAAATACACGAGTCCAATGACAAATGAGTCTTTAAACGACACGTCAATTACACCAGCAATAGCACTGAGAAATGCCATTTGTGCCCTTATTTATGGAGAACGTTCAAACGAATGAATTTAAATGAAAAACCAAAATAAAACTTATACTCCATATTCTACGCTCGTATCGAGCTGCTCGGTGCCTTTTTAAATCTAATATTATATTTATTTTTCTTCAATTAATCGATGTGATAATCTATAATAATATAAAATGGACCATCAGTTATTTTTATCAAATAATTTTATTCACATTATTGTAATTATTCAAATTTTACTAATTGTACAAAAAAAAATCTATTTTGTGATTTCTACACTAAAATAAATTAACTAAATTTCAAATTTTCATCCCAGTTGTTCATATATATAATAATATATATAAATATAAGTTAAATTAAATTAAATCAAATACATATATTAGATCAATCGAAAAGTAATGTCGTTTCTGCGCATATTGTTACTAATTTTGTTCAAAAAACAATAATTTCTTTCTATCCGACATTGAAAATTTACATACTACGTCGCAAGAAGTTTTGAATAACAATACTAATTACATTATAGATTAAAAAATGAAAACTTGTGAAAATCTTATCTGTTTGAATTCGACGACATTAATAATTTAATATACATATAGTATATGTATTTATGCGCGCGAAGCGCCATTTTTTTTTCTAAGATGGCGCCACAAGTTGTCACAAAATTTTTTTTTTACCATATTTTCACGCAAATACACACAGACACAACTCATCTAAACACCGCCCGTTGAATATACACCTCGTATAGAAACATTATTTATTCCTACTGCTTCAATATTTTCTTTTTTTTCATCACCATAGTCCATACGCACACATAGTTACCGGAAACAAATCGGAGCGACTCCATAACCATCATCGTCATCATCTAAACTCTTGTGTGTCATCTAAACAATGGTATGTACATATTAAATTTATCATATCAATAAACATAAATCATTACCTTACTAATTATTGTTGATAAAATTTAAACAAACGTCTTTTTATTCAAATTAACAGGCGTCATACTCTGAGGATCAGCTGGCGGGTAAGTGAACGTTTATCCAGAACCAACACCACATGATCAATGAATGATAGGCAGGCGATACGTTCATTTTTCTTCTTTCATTCGATGGTTTAATTGAGGTCAAGAGTGTCCTTGCCTTTTTAGACACCATTGGCCTGTCCTTTTCATGATTCATTTATTTGCCGATTACCTTTTATAGAACGGTATTTTTTTTTTCTCTTTTCAGTATTTTGCAATGTACATTTACAACAACCCGGGCGACCCCCAGATTACTTGTACAATATTTTTTTTTTTTTTATTCTCCAAGGATTTTAGCTTCTGCTCACAATGATCTTTTAGTTAACGTTCATCTTGTAATTGCACTGGTTACTTTTCTACATCTCTTTCGTGTATAACTTTAATTTAATTTATTATATTTATTTATCATACATTTGTGTTTTAAAATGTACGGATTTAGTTATCAGGAATTAACACACAGAATGTTGTCATCAATTGACGGTAGTGATTCATTTTATTTTCATCAAATCTATTTATAATCACGGAAAGACAAAAGAATTTTATCATTGTTACAATTGTTCATTTTATCATTAAATGTTAATTATTATTTGTGTTTTTTTTTTTTGGTGTTACATGTAATTAAATAATTGATTGTATGTATGATTTTTAATTATATCTAGAGTTTCAAGAGGCCTTCCAGCTTTTTGACAGTCGTGGCGATGGAAAAATTCACGTATCACAAATTGGTGATGCTTTACGTGCATTAGGACAAAATCCAACAGAATCTGATGTGAAAAAATTTACACATCAGCATAAACCTGATGAGCGTATAAGTTTTGAAGTTTTTTTGCCGATTTATCAAGCGATAAGTAAAGCACGTACGTCAGATACTGCTGATGATTTCATCGAAGGCTTGCGACATTTTGACAAAGACGGCAATGGTATCATCTCTTCAGCTGAATTAAGACACCTTTTAACAACACTCGGTAAATACTTATTCATGAAAAATAAAATATATAAACAAAATTATTAAATATTATTATTTTCAATTACACAATATATGTTTTTTTAATTTTTTAGGTGAAAAATTAAGTGATGAAGAGGTAGAAACATTGTTGGCTGGTCATGAGGATTCACAGGGAAATATAAATTATGAGGATTTTGTTCGTCAAGTAATGTGCGGCTAAATGTTTAGCTGTTAAATATCATAACAATATATACTAAACAATATTGCAATTATTCCTGAATGAATTATTAAGTTTTTCTTCATTTCTCAATGTTTCTAATATATTCAAAATCGTAAATTCCATTTTGATTATAACAAAAATTGATTATAATTATAACTGAAATGTGGGCATGATAAATGATAAAATGATGATATAATTAGGTGTAAATTAGTTATAAAATTTAAACGCGTTGTGCCTTGATCCAATCAAGAATATTGCATTTATTGTCATGGGTAACGTACGCGATAATAAATATTGTCAAATATATTATATTTAATATAAAATTACACGAAAAATAACAAATTTATAAATGACAAATAAATAGTTATATATCTGTGTAATTATTTTCAATTTTGCATTAAAACAAACCGAAAAATATCAATTATTAATTTGATTTTTCTTAAATAAATATATTGTACTATACATATCTGTATAATAATAACAATATAACAATAATATTATTATTATTATCATCATGTACGACAGAGCATGCGCAAACTCACAAAAGTATGCGCAAGCGCTTTTCAATGAAAAGATGACGTCAGGTGGTGGTAGGAAAATCGACGTAGACGACTACAAAGTTGAATATTTGGCGAATCATCGACAATATATATGTATATGTATGCATGTATATGTATATATTAATATATACATATAGAAAATATTTCGTAGCGTATTGCGCACTTTTCTCCCCACTTTATCTATTTTTAAACCACGTCGTCGACATCATCCCCACTACAAAATATAATCTGCGATTGCTCCCCACCACTTTTTATCCTATATGTATATTGTATATGGTGGATTTGAAGCTATAACTCTATAAGTTATATTCACTGCTGGTTCGTAGAGAACAACCAACGGTAGCCATATCGCTAGCGCGTGAAAGTACAAAGTCTTTATTTTTTTTTTATTAAAAAAAAAAAAATATCCCATATATCAATTGAATTTATTCGCTATTGAGCGAATATTATTTTAACGTATAAAACGTTATTTAAAAGGCCTTCAAGATTTTACGAAGGAAGAAGTATGAGTATTAGTTCTTATTTTTCGTTAAGTAATTGGAAAAGTAGTAACGACGAAATAATGCCGAGTTTAATTTCAAGTAATTGGTATGTATATAATTTATTATTAATTATAATTATTGATTTATATGTTAATTATTAATTATACAAATGTAATGGATAATACACACATTATCCGCCATTTTTTCATTCTCGTCGTTTCGTTACAATGCCGCCATTTTAAAATTTTTGTCGTGTATCACATGATATCACACCTTCGATATCATGCCAGCATTTGTTATGTTTAAACAATTCCACATGTTAAACAATATTTAATTGTTATGTTTAATATCTAGTAATGTTCTCATAATTACAATTGTAATTATTTAATTTTTATTATTCTTACAATTTCGTTAATGTAATATTTAAAATTTTTATATTTATCTCATCATCGAATATTATTTAATTCTCCCATATGTATTGAACAAATGACCATGAATTATATACTTTTATTATATTTATAAAAAATAAAATACCATTCGTTATATTATTCTCAGTTCAAGAATTTTAATTTTAAATATTTTATTTATGATACGATAATATATACGATGAATAAATAATTTTATTTTTTGTAAATATAATATCGAACGTGACGATTGTCACGCAAACTTTTATTTGCTTCAAGCATATTTCTGTATATTACACGAGTAATATATATACATACATACATACATACATACATACACGCATAAAAAATATGTCGCAATGCGCTTAATGAGCATAACTAAACACATTATATGTACGTATATTCAACTCAATAAATATAATTTTTGGCAGAATAGATGTTTCAAAATCGTTTTTACCTTTGCCATTATTATTCTCATATATTTCATTAATTTATTATTCTATTCAAGATCTAATTATATTTAAACGCCTGTGTAAACATCGATTATATACAGATTGAATTGAATTTATGTTTGTTTGTTTGTTTATTTATTTATGGATAATTGTTTGTAAATCAAATCCAAGTCTGTAGCAGACACATTTGGACTTTTTCCAATTTAATAAAATGATCAGACAATTATTCAGTTTCATTATAGAAAAAATATTTAATAAAAGTCACGTAACTGTTTACGATAATATTAAAATGTTGCGTAGGAAAAAATATAATCATTATCTTATCAATGAGAGAATTCAAGAACCAGTGGATAAGAACTGTGTGCGTTGATTGTAGAAGTCTTATCAGTATCTTTTTTTCTCAAGATCATATCGTATGTTTTTTTAGATTTAATTTATTGATACTACGCATTCAACAATGTGTCTGCTAATGTAATTACACATAAAATCATTGAAAACATATTTTTTATTACACCATTATTTATAAATAACATAAATGAAAATGATGATATAGGTATTTCAATTTAATATTAACAAACACAATCCAACATGACCAAACATTTATATTATATTATAATTTTTTAAATGTTATCTTTCATCAAAGTATTTTCACATCAATTTATCACATATTTTTGTGCGATAACTAAAATGAATAGAATGAACAAACTCAATTTATGAATTAATAATCAGTGATTTTTACATGCAGATATTTATATAAAACAAAAAGATAAAAATGTCTATTGACTATTGATAATCTTTGACTTGAATTCTTTTCAACATTATATACGATAACATTTGAACTGATTAATTGAATATGACATGGAAATTGTATACATGATCAAACTAAAAACATTATTAATTATCATTATGAGAATTTATTATTTGTTTATATTAATTAAATTGATTTTAATTTATTACAGTGAGCCATCAATTAAAAGTATTGAGGATATTTTTGAAGAAAACAATGGCCAGCAGCAATACTTTTCCGTAACGCTGGGTGTGGGGCCTCTGTGGTGGTCCTGATGCGCCCCATGCCGCATTGTCTGTATCCGCAGTCAACACAGAGAGCCGCGGTGTGGGGATTAAGAAGAGTCAGCTCTCTGTGAGCTCACACATTGTATCAGTAAGTTGCAAAATATATTTTGTTTATTTATTTCAAATAGATAAATATAAAATTATAATAAGATATAAATGAATGAATGTTTATTGAGAAGAAGACAACGTAGCATGATGATTTTTTTATCAAATGTCATAGTAGAAAATTGATTTGAACTGTACGACATATTCAATTTATTATCATTTACGATGGCATACAATTGACGTCATCATATATATGTAATGATTAATTTTTACAGGAGAATGAATTGCTGAAAGTAGTAAAGAGGAATGAATCGCTTCGTCTAGCCTTTACTCTCCACTTGACCGAAACAACTTCTGTCGAGTGGGAGACATTGATATGGCGTGGCACACTCTACATTTGCGTACCAAGTTGTCTTCTTCCTGAAGGTTCAAAGGAGGGATTTGTATCACTCCTTGAATATGCAGAGGAGACATTGCAATGCAACAACATCGTTGTTTGTCTTCGAAAAGATCGTTCAGACCGAGGTAATTATTTATCTAAATTTATTTAAATAAAATTCAAACATTTATATTAATTGTCACAATTGTATTTTTATTTTTAGCTATGTTGGTTCGCACCTTCATGTTCTTGGGCTTTAACGTTCTGCCACCGAATCATCCATTAATACCACCAAATTGTGATTCGGGTAACCTTTATATGCTGTATACTGTGGAGTAATTCACAAACATCTTGTATTTATTTATCATCTCGAATTTATTATGCAATAATAATATTGAAGAAATAATGATAATGAAAATGAATTGAAGAGTCGTACAGTTAATGCAAAAATTAATTAATGTTACTTTTTGATTAAGCTGCTCGCGCCTATGCTGCAATTTTCATACTGTTAAACGTATTGTGAAAATTGCTAAGCAGCAAAATTGCTTTTCATTATTGCTCTTTTTCTTTTTTTATTTTTTATTTAATGATTGAATATTATTCGATTAAGGGATATGGATTATTAATACTTGTATCAGGCTATTATCTACGTATAATAATGATAAAATGGATTCCATATTAAATTCGAGAGATAAATCTTTACATATACAGTGTGTGGAGGAAGAAGACAAATGGGGAAAAAAAAAACATACAAAAATAGTCGCGAAATGTAGAGCTGATTAATTATTCTAAGCTTTCCAATTTATTCTTCTCAATGATACAATTTGATCAATTCTAACTTGATTTTAAAAAAAGAAAAAAGGCTCGCAGAAAAACAACGGCTTCTCACCCACGTTATCGAATATAAATGGCTTCGTCGATTTGAAAGCGCTGAATAAATTTTACAACAGATAATAACTAACATCTAATCGATTTCATATCTCTTTAAATTATTAAAGATGTATGGTTTATACACGCATTCAAAACGTCGAGTTATTTTTAGTATACTTATTAATGTTCAAATTCTCATTGTTAATTCGTGGCAGGTTGGGATTTTTATCTTGTATTAAGTTTATATTATATAAATAAGCAGCATTATAAGTATTATTCACCAATTTATGGCAATGTATTTTCTAATTAAGGATTAATATCTTAATTTGCTTTCACAATTATTAGTTTTTAAATAACTTCACTTACTCTGAAACGATGACGATATTTTTCTCTATTATTTTTTCCATTCTGTACTGACAATATGATTGTTAATATGTGAAAACATCTTTATTTTTTCTGCCCATGTCAATTTTATTATAATTGATTATTGTTGTGAATATTCATGTCAAACTCCGTGAAATTTCTTATTTTAAATTTGTTTAATCGTCATCGGTATAGGCTTTTGTTGGATAGTTATTTTTATTTAATTGTTAGGATATGACTAGTTCTAAATGTAACAGATAACTTCCCAATCGATTAACGCTGAAGTAATTGCATTAGTAAGTGTGACTCTTATGTTGATTCATACAGACATTTAAAATATAAAATAAAAAAAAAATTAAAAATTAAAAAAAAAATTATAAAATTTTAAAAAATTAAAAAAAAAACAACAACACTTATATATAGTAGTAATAATCGATTATTAGTAATAAGTAGAAATTAAGTGAAAAGAAATTGACGGAATTATTCTCTGTAAATTGAAGAATTACATAATAATTATGAATTAATAAGTTGAAAAAAAAAAAGCATACTTTTTCTCTTTATTAATTTTCATTTTCTCTTCTAAAGTTTGGAACTTTTTTTTCTTATTTTTTTCTTAATCGATCCAATTCGAGCATCGGAATTTTTCTTTCTTTTTCATTTTCTGCCTGGTAATAACCACAAGCAAATTCCAATTCGATCAATAAAGAATTTCTTGCTTATTCAACAAATGAATAAATATTTAATGTTAATGTCACAAATTATAACATTTATTGTTTAAATTAGTCATACGCATAAAAGGTATAACTGCAAAAATAAAACAAGGAAAAAAGTAAGAATTTTAAGGGGTTTTTTTTTATCATATGCCATTTATTTTAATCGTTATACACAATTCATATTTCTTATTTATTTTCTCCATGAAATTTTATTTCAATGCACAGAAACACATGTGATGTTGTAAAAGGCAATAATTTATAAAGCCAGAAAATCATTTATTTCCTGACAAAAAATTTAAAAAAAAAAAAAAAAAAAAAAAAAGGAAACGATCATAATTCCAAAAAGTGGCTGCTGGTTGGTAGGTATCAACAGTCTTGTTAGTTTTTTTAAAAAATATATACCTACTTTTACAGCGCGCCTCTTGGTACTAATCCCAAACTGTCCAACATTCCAGATTCTTTATTCGCCATTGGTCGCGCTGACATTTTTTTACACTTCACTAAATGTTGCGCTAAAAAATAAAAAGTAAATTAAAAAAACTTATCAGATTTTTATTATAAAGAAAACTAAATCAATAAGTTTACCCAATAAATTTCCATCTTTAGTCGCGAAACCACATGAACATTGCATCTTTTTATCGAGCATTACATTAACAAGAGGTGATGGTACAATTAAACTTGTCATAGGCCTTTCATTATGTATTTGCTGTTGGTGTTCTTTGAATGCACGCCAACAGCACGTTACATATCGGCATTGCGTACACTTCTGTTCGCCGGGATAATGATCCTCCTCATCGATATCTTCCTCACATTCTTGGCACCGTAAATGAGTGTTTGGCATTGTATTCATTGTGATTGGACCGTGGCTCCATTTTTTTAAATTATCATCTTGCGGCAGTTCAGGCGATGGACTACGTATCATTAAACGTTTTACTTGATGCTGCGATTTTGGAATTAAAATATTTTTATCAATTGTTACATATGGCCGAATATCATTTTCTGTATATGATTGATGAAGATCTTGATGTCGTTTCAATGCGCTTTTTTGATTAAACCATAAACAACAACGTGGACATTTATTACCACGACCCTGTTCACGGCGCACAACGTGTCGTTGCATATGCACCAAATAAGCATGAACATTTGATGCACTAGCATGACTATCAACATTGTAATGCATTGTTTTTAAACAATAAGGACATTGTAAAAACTCGCCCAAATCATGAACGGTATAATAATGATCTATAATATCTTTATGACTTGATGAACGATAATTACATGTGTCACAGCGATACGGTACCTCCGATGGCATATGCACACATGACATATGGTTTATTAATAAATAACTGTTACCAAATTTATTTTCACATATACCACATACAACCATGAAACCATCGCTTTTACCAAATGTACTGTGAGTTTCGTCAACGTGCGTTGTCATTTGATGTTGAGATGAAAATGCAGCACAACAATATCGACAAACGTATGATTCAGTTTGGCCGGGAACTCGTGGTGGTACATGATTAATCATGTGCTGCATTACTTCAATATTTGAATTCAATACTTGATTACATAGGAAACATGTAAATTCAACGCATCGTCTATCTTCTTTGAAAATTATCAATGGATCACCGTCAACTGTACCGTAATAAACTTCATTGAGAGGCACCCGATCATTACTGTAAATATCGCGTGGCTTTGACGTATCCTCAATCATTCTTTTTGCTTCTGGTTCAGGACTTTTTGTTGATGATGCTGCCGCGTGTCTCTTTCGTTTTCGTTTGGGTCCGGGTTTTGAATTAATTGGTGCTTTTGGTTTTACTGTTAATAGTGGTGAATCGGAAATTGTCTGCAACGACTGAGCAGATATAGTTTGTTCAGTTGTTTCTTTTATTGATTTTATTGATGATGTATTTGTTGTAGTTGTTGCACTATCCGATTGTAAGATATCTGTTGAATATGACCAATCAACAAATGGATTAACTGCAATTCTTGATAAACGATCGAGTAATGGCTCAGTTGTGCGTAATCGTGTTAATTCAGCAATATGAGCAATTATATTTTCAAATGCACGACCGCATGTTAATCCAAACATTTCTCGCCACACTAATTCATCAAGGAATTGTTGAATCATTTGTCGATTAAGTAAACTCAGAGTATTTTGAAACATTCTAGGTACAATTTTTCGTAAATATTCCATGATTTGATAATTACTACGGGTATTTCTTGCATTTTGATCACAAAATGATGATTGAAATACATTATTAAAACCCATTTCATGTAGAGTTGTTTTATCCACTGTAAAATCCGTTGAAATTTTCGAATCTTTGTGCACCCAATCTTTTAAAGGATATAAAATATTATTAAATCGTCGTTTGCATGATCGAGTATCGTGAATTGGGTCACAAGCGCGTAATCTTAATTGTCCCGTCTCTATATTTAATATTCCAAGAACTTCAACTTTAACCTGACGCATATTACCATCTTGTGACGTTGTACCAAGACTGATAACACCAACTTGTACATTACATCCTTTACCGCCCATCAATGTACATTTATCCCATACAGCAGCAGTACAGACACTACGTAAATTAGTATAAAAATTTTTAACATACAAATTTGATACTTTGACCCATGACACAACATTTTGAACATTTGTTTGACATGCCCAATGATAAATTAATTTGAGCAATACCGAGGGCATGTGCGGTGCACCTTGAAATATCGAACCAGAAAATACCGAGACATAACGATCAGGACAACAATTTGAAATCCAAACGTATCCTCCAGAATATGGAAATGTTCCAGTATCACTATACATTGCCAATTTTAATTTAGGTTTACTGGCAATATTCCCACTACCATGCTGCGTACAATATTGTTCAGATCTTACGAGTCCCTGTTGAATTAACCATTCAGCAAAACGTGTTGCTGAATACATCAATACACTTTTAACTTTCATATCCAAATCAGCGCGTTCTTTTGACGCAATTTGTGGTAAAATATCTTTAATACGTAATTGCGGCCGTGCAATTACAACTAATGATGGAAATGTTCGTGTACCATTCATTTTATTAAATGCAATTTCTCGGTTGTCTGGAAGATTTTTTTTTGATTCATCAATAACTTCAGCTGATGAATTATTTTTAACGCCAATTGATATTCCACCAACGCTCGTTTGTTCTGTTGGTCTGGATATTAATTTATTTATTGTTTGTCCAGTTGTACGCGGTATTGATTTTAATTTTACATTCGATGCATTCGATGTTTGATTTGCATTATCTGGCTTATTACGATGCCGTAATGTTGGCGGTTGCGGTGGTGGATCTTCAACTACTTCAGGCTGTTGAACTTGAACAACTTTTGCACGTCTTAATAATCGTGGCTGTTGATTATTTTCTGGTGGAACTAACATGGGTTTTTGCGGCACCGTTGAAACAGTTGGGGTTGTAGTTGAAGGCTGCTGAGACACTGTACTCAATAATACACCCATTCTTGGATCCATCACCAATTGTATATTGCCTTGAGGTGTATTATTATTGTTCAAAACATTTAATTTAATTTGTTGATTTTTTCCCTGATTAATATTCAATTGATTGGACTTGGCATTTGTTGGTGCTGGTGGTGATGGTAATTTATATTGAAAAGCCCTAACTAAACCCGATTGTGCTACTTGATGTGCGCCATGCTCTTTCATCATTTCATCCAGACTTTTCATTACACGATCATAGCTTTCTTTTAATTTTAATCGTGACAACAATTGGGCGTTACTCAATGGCTCATCAGTACAATCCAAATTTAATGTCATGTCGGGTGGTCTTGTACTCGTTGTTGAACGTGATACTAAACGTCCCTTGGCCATATTCGATGAATCTAAAAAGAACACAAACGGTTTCAATAAAGAACAATTTTTTTTTTCCCTTATAGCTTTCCGTTAATTCACATTCTTTTTTTTTTTTTTTTTGTTCATCTTGAAATGGACGAACTGATTTATATTCAAGATTGTTAGGTTATGAATCTTAATTCTTAACAAAGCCATACCTGTTTTTCCCGCCATGCGATGTTACTCAAATTGTTCTATAAATTCATTCATTCAATTCAACTCATTATTGAATGAAAAATTAATAATAATATCGTACATTTATGTATATGTTTACTTGTCACTAAACAACAGTATGGAGCAGATTACAGACTGATTTTTTATACATGCATGTATGTGTATATCCGTCTTTGCTGCTGCTCTCCCAGTTCGATTAACGGAGATGGCGTCGCCGGCAATCCGCCATATCTAATTTAAAACAAAAAAATTTTTATGTTTCAAACGAGTATGGAAAATAATTTTTTTTTTTTCTTTCATACAAAATATACGCTTAACATATATATACAGTTAATCTTTTTCTCCTGTACCACCACCACCACCAACACTATCATATCATCATACATACGACATCATCAAGGACATGAGAATGTACAACTAGCGACTGCTAGCGGCGACTAAAGACACTAGAATTATCTTAGAATTCGCCTGAGGAGAAAGAGATGCCTGTATCAGTCGATAATATAGATTTCTACAATATCTGCAACACATACCTAAGGTACACAAATAATAAATGATCACTAATTATTTTCACTGCGCAACACACGTCAAAACTCAAAACATGTAAATAAATAAATATACACTACAATTGATATGTAATCATTTTATATAATAAATAAAAATGAATATTCATTTGTGTGTATAGGTATATATAAATGTAAAAATATTTTATATTTTTTATCCGTTAAAATGGCGAAATTCGACCTTACTAAAGATGATGAGGATTATTGGAATAGTAGCGAAAAACATTCATTTAGTTTTGATCAAAATACCGAGGTTAAATATTATGAATATTTTATTTATTGTTATGTTGTGTTATTGTTGTATTAATCATGTTGATAAAATTTTATTTTACAGGTAGACAATTTATTTGGAATTTCTAAAAGTGGAACAGCTCAATTGAGGGCAGGAATATCTAATATTGATGTGTCTGATTCATATTTAACGTATGATAGTCCGCAAACAAATTTAAAACCATTGCTGTCAATCATTTCAGAGCCAACATTAATAGCAAGTGTGTTAACATGATTAAATAGACGAAAATAAATGAATTGAAAATTGTCTTATTTTACTGATAAATATTATTTTGTTCCAGTTTTAGGTGCTGATAAAATATATTTGTCTGAAGAGCCACCAACAGTTGATCCAACAAGTACACTTAGACGAATATTACTTGGACAACCGTTTTCATTGGAGAAATATAAATCATTGGTGAATAAAACTGCGTTATTAGATGCGGCAATTCATAGTGGCAATGGCAATGCTATTCTCATTATTATTTTATTTATTACTAAAACTCTAAAGTCAACATTGGTTCAACGATTGCTCATGGACAGAGCTGATGCATTGAATGTGTATATACATTATCTTTCAACCAGATTACAAGTTAATGACATTACAGATTTATTAATGTAAATTTTTTCCGTCTTTATTGATGAATAATATTAATATATTTTCATTATTAATAAATATTTGATGAATATTTTAGGTTGGCAGGACGATCTGTTGATGCAGCAGTGAGTATTTCTCATTGTGTGAAGTATAGTAGTATTGATTTTAATAAAATATAATTAATAGACGATTTATTATTTGTTTTACAGTTGATGCAATTGAATATTATTATGAAAAATACTCAGGATGAAAGTCGGTTATTACAAAAATTAACAAAATGTTATAAGACACAATTTATGAGTTTACCTGAGTGTCGAGAAAGTATTTATGTTCAAAATTATGTAAAGTTATTGGAGTGGAAGGTGGCATTGAAGAATACAAAATTTGATGAAGAATTGGAAGAGAGTTCTTCTGTGCTTGATTGTTTACGATATATTTGCAAACATAATTGGAACAGTTCAAAAAGTGGATTAATTACACCTGCAATGTTACAACAGCAACAAGATATAATGCCTAGACAGTATCAAAAAACTGCTTTAAAAAGTAGAATTTCAGCTCAGGCTTGGGAAGACATTGATAATTTACTTTTATCTAAGGTAAAAATGATAGTAAAATGTGTAATAGCAATTATTTCTGTGTTGGTCATATTAACGGGTATTTTAATGCTATAATTTGTTTACAGGGATGGTTAGGAAGTCATAGATTACAGACAAATTTGCCAATTGAACAAGTTTTAAAAATTCTACATACTGGTCAAGCACCAACACCAATACTTGACAAATTTTTAGCTTACGTTGATAACATTGACAAGCGATTACAGTTGGCACAGAATTTTTCATGTGCCAAAACAATTATTGAAGTGAGAGAAGATAAAATAAAAATTTTATCAAGTAAATTGATTATAGAAAGAATTAAAAAAATGTTAATTGGTAAATTTTCTTGATTTTCAGATCTATGGATTACAAGGCAATCGCACAGCACTGTTGGAATACCGTGATACCCTGAAACCCCAATCTGAGACATATATTTTAGCCGAAAAAACCCTCTCATCACAAACAATACGATGGAAATCATGAATAAAATAAAAAAGAATTTTTATACTGAAAAAAAAGCTACCTTTCATTTATTTTTGTCAAATAAGTTTTAAACAAATAAGTGTTATTAGAAACTCCGCTGTTAGCAGTGGCATGAAAAGAAAAGCAATCAAAAAATATAATGACAATGACAGTTATGCTGAAATTAAACAGAAAATACAAATTTAAATGATTTCTTTTTTCAAATATAAATATATTATCATGAAAGATGTCTGTGGCCTGCCACTGTTTAATATAATCTCACAACTTGCTGTCATTGATACTATAATATTTAATTAGTTATTAGGAGGTGATGTACCAACACTAATAGCCGATTGTGGCGGTGGCTGTGATACCGGAAGATGAGAATATGAAACAAAATGCGTCTGACCACTCGGCATTGCATACCAATTTTCATGAACGTTAGGTCCTGGTATAGCAGAATAAAGTGGCGGAGGTGGATAATTTATTGGTGTATATATTGGTGGCATATTCTGCGGGTAATTATCTGGTGCCGCGCATATATAACCATTTTGATTCGTGCCACCTTCAACAGCTTCTGATGAATGTGAAACATATGATACTGGATACATATTTGCGTTGGGTGGATAATAAGTCTCCACCTCGTTAGTATAATAAGGCACATTGGTGTACATTGTCGCTGTTGGTTGATTAATATGCTGATGGAATGGCGGCGATGAAGCTGGAGCCGGAGAATGCAATGGCGGCGGATTCATTGGCTGTATTTGATGTCCATTATCAAATTTATTTTTTTGGGAAGTTTGCGATTCATTTCTCCCGAAGTTATTATGGTTTTGATTAATACCGCTGGAATTACTATTATCCTGCTGAATGACGTATGAACGAAAGTGATGTTCATGATATTGTCCTGAACGATCGTTACGATTGCGCCCTGAAAGGAATAAATCTTCCATTAATAGATATAATTATTTTATTTGTTGCATTCTTATTTATTACCATCATTAGGTTTTTTGTAACGTCCTTGGGGATTATTTTTGCGCTGTTCCCAATTTCCATTGTTATAATCACGATGATTTTCATTGTTGGAATAAGAAGATTTAGATTTATTAGAATCATGTGTGGGATGATGAGATTCATTCTTATTTTTTGCCGAATCTTGACGTGTGTCTGCACGAATAGACTTTGTATTTCCATAAGAATACATATTTGAACGATTAAAAGTATGAGCTTGTTCATTTTTACGACGATTTTGCGGCTGAAGAGAACGTGAATTATTTGATGGATTGTTCAATGGTTGTGAATTTTCATTTGATAGCGGTGCATCAAGTGGTGGTGGTGGTGGTGGTGGCGGTAGCGCCGGCACAGCCAGTACAGTGTTGCTCTGAGGAGCAAAACTTGGCGTATAAGCCGGCGCCGAATGATTTGGCCACATGTGATTGTTATAAAAACACTGGAATTAAAAATAATATTCATTTAATAAATTCTCTTTGATAATAAAAAGATAATTAATTATTTCTACTTACTTCTACACCCAGATTAAAAAAGAATCTCAAAGTTGGTACATCTAAAAAACATAATGTAAAAATAAATCGTAATTTAAAAAAATATTAATATTTTACGCTGATGGATTTCGCTAGATAATTGATAAAATATTCTCACCTGTATATGGAAGATCGGTACCGTTTATATCAACACTTGTTTGTATTGCTAGATTCACAATCTGATTAGCACGATCAACAACATTAGCAGATGGCGGTGGCAGAAGAGACGGTTGTGATATTCCTCCGGCATTTCCACCGAAAAATGTCATGGGAGCGTACACATTTCCATCAGGTGACACGCAAACCACATTCAAATTACTGGAATACATTGTCGGCGGTGGTCCATCTAATAATTACATACGAATATGTATATATTTGTATATATGTTTGAAATCAATGAAAATATTTTAAGAACAGGATCATGTATTAATATAAATTAATATAAATAATATATACTTTGATGTTGTGAATAAAAATTCTCATTCGATGTTGGTGACAGAGGCGATTGTTGAGGTAATGGCACGACATTTGTATTTTCCGCTCTTATCTGAACATTATTGTTGTCGTTATTATTAACATTATTAATGTTATTATTATTAATATTCACTGATTTATCATATGAATCTGGTTGATTTTTATTTTTGACCGATGTTGATGTTTTTTTACGAAAATCTTCCTTTGAATCAGTCTTGGTATTTTTCAAAGGCTGTGGATTGTCGAGAACAATCGACAACGGTCGTACTTCAACGGTATTCTTACATGAAAAATAAATGGAAAAATATTTCATATACACATAAATACACTTAATAATTTATAATACAAAAAAATTAAATGATATTCAATATAATACATACATCCATTAGATAATTTTCTTTAGTTGAATAGTTTTCGATGTGCGTATAATTTTCCAAACGCGTAGAATCCGTTTTAACACTGAGAAATAAAACAGAAAATGGAGAAAAATTCTTATGTATGTATATTTATATAAATTTATGGATAAATACTGACGATTAATTTTGATTGTCATGAATATCATGAAGAAATAATTTGAAATGAAATATTATAAATATACCTAGAGTTCCCAGCCCAGTTTGTGTTTTTGTTTGTTATGTTTTTCTTATTGTCGTTTGTCGTATGAATATTACTTCTGTTGTTATTAATTCGATCAAGACTCGTGAACACTGCATTATTCACAGAGTCCTTTGTTTTACGTGTATTTGAGTTCCACTGTTTCCGCCATTTTACAACTGCTTATTTAATTTTACAAATTAATATTTTTATATATTATACATTGAATAAATAGAAGAAAAATAATTCAACTATACAATTGGTAATTATTTATTCATTTATTTACACATATATACTTACTGTGATCAAATGATGAATTTTTTCGATGGAATATCGGTGAAGCTACAGTTGTTGATGTCAATTTTCGTTGGTCTTGTAATGGTTTTAATGATGCATATGGCACAATTTTTTTTTCACCAAGTTCCTCAATAAATACAAGAACTGGTCCTTGATCTTTGCTCATTTCTTGTATATGTCCAGTAAATAATTGTGGTGATTCCTCAATATTTTTATTATTACTTATCACATTTCCATTATTATCATTTTTTTGCTCACTCAATACATTTTGAATATTGTTATTACTCTCGTCACTATTATTTATCTCCGTACATTCATCCATTTGTACGTAACATTTTCCGCCAACTTGCAATTCAGCATTATTCCATCGTATCCAAACACCACCGCGTGCCTCGCGTTTTAATTCATGCCAAGTATCAAAATCTGTATTACGATAAATATTTGGATCAAGTGATTTAGCAACGCGATATGGAAATGGCGCAGCAGCTTTGGATTTATCATCGTTATTTTCAGGATCATTATCAATTTTATTAAACAATTCTGATGTCAATCGTTCTCTAGATGTAATATTGCCTTTTAAAAAAAATTTATTGTGCTTAATATTACCCGAACGATCATGTAACATATTCTGAATTGTATCATCAATATCAGACATTTTAAATACATTTTTATAAAGAGTTTGATAAACAATTGATTGGCAGTAAGCAGCAGTCTTAATAAAATTCTTTTCATATATTGTTTCATAATGTTGTGACGCCATATAACAAAGATATATCATTTTATCAAATCCATTATTTGTCACATTTTTCTTCACCATTTTTTGACAATCAAAAATAATAAAATCACATTTATACAAAAGTGACATTGCTTTAATTTCATTAACACCACCCCATTCTGTGAAACACAACATTTGTTTCAAATAATTCTCCATTGGCACTGCTAGACTCTAAATAAAAATATTCAAAAATAAACAATTAAAATAATATTTTCCTATTTTTATACAAAACAAAACCAAATAAATCTTTATAAATTTTTTTTATATTTACCTTCTCAAATAATTCTTTATTATCACGCATAAATTCAACGCATTCTTTCCTCACTTTAATATGATAATACTGAGTCATATAAATTTGTTCACTAACAGCTCTAAAAAGGCATGTTGGATCTTTTGGCGAAGTTTTTCTATAATATCCCTCATTGCTCAACCACTCATCCGCAGGTTCCATTGTTCGATGAGATTTTCTTCGTGAATTATCCATACTTATTTTTCGTTAGAAAAATTATTATACATATACACAGCGTCAAATATATGTGCGTACTTAACCGGATGTTTACATACCAATGGACTTTTATAGGTACGAGTACGAATCACTACTGTTGATGTACGTTCGTGAGGACAAAGAAATACTCTCTCAAGCCTCAAGACAACAGAATAGAAACAGAGTACGTTATAACACGTGGCTTTGGTGTTTTATTGTTTGAATATATCGTTCTACCGCCTTGAGCTAATGCAAAGTCAGTGATTGTCTTGTAGTAGTAGTATATATGTAATATGTATACATATACACACAACAATGACATTCATAAATATATGATATATATATGTATATGCACTTTGTTTGTGTAGAGGATAAATAAAGAGGGCTTGTGGGTAAAACGTAAAACCATTCCACGAACAGAAGTTCTTTGCTTGAGTGTATGTCATATAACTGATAAATATATGTAATGTAATATATAATTTTGTCGTTGATTGCCGGCCATAATCGTATCAATAAATACTTTGTAATAAAATTAATAGTTGACTTTCTCAAGGGCATATATATTAAGATAAATATAATGGATAAAAATGTACACATAAACTAATGTTTATGCTTTTTTTTTTTTTTTTACATTTTTATCTATTTATTTGATTTTGATGCCACAATGGAAGATTGAATTAGCGCGCGAAAATTCAAAATAGTTGGCCATTTTTATCCCTATATATATATATATATATTGTGTATTTTTGAGGTTATAATTATGCGTTATGAAAAAGAAGAATAATTAATATACGTATGTATATATATTGTTTGATATTGTTTCCATACAAATGATTTTTATTTTATTTATCGTAAATACTTTACCATTAGGACAATATGCAGTGCATACAAATGTTAAAAAAGTACAATAGCCCGTTTATATAAAATATAAATTCTTACAAAAGTATGTATCAATCGCGCTGTATCTTTACTGATCAATATAACTGCTGTGATGCATGTAAAAATACGCCGTACCAGCCCATCAAAATGAAAACTCAGACGAAAAAAAAAAATATATATATATATATAATTAATAATAGCATATTCACCTGCGCACAATTGATCATTTTGAGTTAATTATAAGAATTAAACTCGGGCATTGGCGACTCTCACATGCGAACAATAAATATGAAAATCATACGCAGGTCCAAAAATTGCACCAATTTATTAGGATAAATACTGGCCCAATGTATTTAGCTTCAAAAAAATAAGCTAATTTATTCACTGCAGTGAGAGTAATAACTTCGTAATTGTATCTTTTTTTTTTTTATTTTTTTTTGTCTTTGTATTTCATCATAAAAAGATAATTGAAAAATCTTTTTTTTATTTTTTTTTTTTTACCGACATTGTCCTCATATTGTATAAAAATTGTTTTTTCATACGAAAACGGCGTTTCATTTCACGATTCAATTCCTTCTTTTTTTTTCTATCTTCATTATGGTAACATATTAATGGTAATTTGTTACTAGATGTATTGAATAATTAGGAACTAGAAGAAATGTCGCGGATAGTCGTTTCGTTGTTCAAATTCAGACGATTAAATGATGTTTAGGCCGCGACTTTTTCAGCATCAATGTCTAAAATAAAAAAATTTAATCATAAATTATGAACTGAACTAACTTGAAAAATGTAATCAATAAAATATTGGAGGTTAAACTCACTTTCTTTGGTTGGCAAAACATTTTTCTCCAATGTTTCGGCATGCTTCAACTTTGCTGGGTCAAAATTTTCAATTCCTGAAATAAATTTCTGCTTGCCTTTCTCCTGTTCAATCGCTATAACATAAATAAATAATATATAAATAAATAAATTTGTTCTCAGTAATATTTAATTAAATTTGTAAAATATTCCTTACCAGTTTTATCAGGCAGAGGATTTTTTTCCTGAGTTTCAGTGTGTTTCAATTTTGCTGGATCAAACGCTTCAATGCCAGCAATAAGAGTTTGTTGATTCTTTTCAGCGGCAACATCTGTAAACCAATAAAAAAAATATAAAAATGACAGTTCACTAATTAATTTTATCATCAACTAGACAACATTAAATACGCCCAATATGATACCCAATAGCCCAAAATCACCTACAATTTATTAATCATGGTTATAGCAATTTTATCATTAGCATTAGTTAAAATGTTGTCATAAAGCTAAATGGTTAATTAATGTTCTTGCGTCCCATGTATGTATGCATATGAATCCTGAAAAACTTTTGGTTAATTGTAATTGATACCTGTGGCATTAGGTAAAATTATTTTTTCTTTTGTATCTGCATGTTTCAATTTTCCTGGCTGAAACGTCTCTAATCCATGAATCAAATCAGAATGTTGTCGCTCTTGTCGTACATCTATCATACACAATCATCACAAATTCATTTAAATTCTATAATTTTATAATAAATTATTCTACTAAATTAAACATGAAATCATACAATAAATTACCTTCTGCAGATGGAAGTAAATTTTTAATTGCAGTTGCTGCTTTTTTCATTCCATCATGATTAAATCCTTCAAGTTCACTTTTCAAATCTAACGACACCTTGGGCAGATCCTTCAATGATGGACTCACTGGATTCGACATTGTTATAAGATATTATTTTATTCTCCTTAAATCTGTAAAAAAAAAAAAATAAAACCATTCACTATTACAATTGGTCACTTTACTTTGAACATAAAATTAAAGAGAAAAATTAACATGATCATTTTATAATATCATTTGTTGATAAATAATATAAATACAGATAGAACATACAAAAATACAATGAAGTCTAACAAGATATGACACGTGCCATGGACAATTTGTAAGAGGTAGGTATTATAATATTGTAATATTGTCTTGAAAGTAAAGCAGAAGGCAGATGGCAAAGTAAAGGGGGAAGTGGTTGGTTGATGCCGCAAAAATTCCAGACGAATAACGGTACCCGCCCGCAACTTACACGATAGTTGATGGTATAGGAACTTTATGACAGTGTCTAGCACTTCCGTAGTAACTTTACCTCACTATACTATCTACAATTATATTCTTTCATGCCTTCTTTCATTATTATCCTCATCCTTTATTCTATCAAACCACCAAATAATATCAAACAAATATCACAATTTATATTTTTATAATAAAAAATATCAAATCATCTTGACATTGTTTTAATTAAATTCTCAATATTAATAAATATTCATATGATTAAATACAAATTAATTTTAATTTCAATTCATAGTGTGTAATAAAATATATTAAAATGCCAAAACCATTTTAAATTTTCCTTACATTATTTCAATTAAAAATATAGAATTTTTATTCTTTGCTGAATATATAAATGACTCAATAGTGTCAATTATATATCATTTAAAATAATAAAATTGACATACACAAGTGTATTTAATATAAATATATAAAGGTGAATCACAAAGAGGAAGTGCTTGTGGTTGGCTCATAGCTTCCTGTTAATTTAATTCAGTGATTCTCATTTTATTTAATTTGAAATAAATTTTTAACATCAAAGTAAAAACAGAATAAAAATATTTTATATTTATGAAAATAATTTTCATTTATAGTTAGATTTTTATTTATTTATTTTCAATTTACTATAATCTCCTTGATGAAAAGAGATGTGGATAAATAACAGAATAAAAAATGACGCCTCGCAGTATCCATATACTGGAATTTAATGAGATATAGAGAAGTGGCAGAGAGGAATGGAGTCTTTCTGATCAGCTCGCAGTCCTTATAAGGCTCGCGACTGTACGCCTGTATATAGAGAATTTGAAAGAGGTCGACGTGTGTACTGTACGCAACTGTACAATATCAACCAGCTTCAACTTGTGAGATGACTTTCCCAACGCGTGTAAATACAATGCAAAAGTTTTGAGACAAATATTAAAACAGGACTATCCACTCTCGCTCCATCATCATTTGATAATAATATTTATAGTTGATCACTTATACTTTAATAATAATATATTCAAACATTATTTAATTATATTTAATATACCAACTCATTATTAATGATTAAATTACTTGATAAAAAAATTCTTTCAGACCTTGAAATAATTTTTTATCTATATATTTATTCACATTTTATAGAACGGATAAATGAAATAAATTATTCTATAGAGAAAATATTTAAAAGTTGAAGTAGAAATTTCTTTTAAATATAATTTACACGACAGTTGATTTTATTTTTTTTTTTCAAATTAAATAAGAACAAAATTAATTAGAGCTCTATTTCTCTTCTTGTTTTTTTAATATAATTTATCTAATGTTTATAATTTATTTTCATGATCATTTAAAAAGTTCGTGTATATAATTTTTCTATAAATTAAATTTAAAAAATACAGAATTACTGAGAGTAACAAATAATTATCATTTAGAATTTGTGCAAGTAATCACGTCAATTAACTCATTTAATCGTTTTGCAAACGGAATTAAAATTAGGATGTTGCACGCATTGTTATTACAATATAGAAAATCATGATTATTATATAGCGGCAATTGTTACACTTGCTCATAAAAAAAAAAATTCGCATACATAGATGTACATACGTGCTATATTAACATTATTAACTAACTCTACACCATTTGGTTATAATATGTATGATGTCTGTGTGTCTATAACCATGACGGTTAACGAACCCTCTATCACAAACACTTCTACAATATATATTCAACAAAATACATAAGTATATATTTAATATACATAATACAAAATATAAGATATAAATTTAATTTTAAAACGCAGTGTGTTGAAAAAAAAAATTTATCAATTCCCAGAAAATTAATAATAAATTAAAAAATTAATATATTAATAATATTGTACAAATGAATGGATATTTACATTTTGCAAATAGAGTAAAGTGAGTACAGACAAAATGAAACAAATAAAATTTACTGGTGGGAGATAGAATTAATCGATTGTAGCGAAGATGATAATGTTGGTGGCTTCTGGATTCGTTGGATGTTGGCATAAGGGCGTGAAGAAACAATAGAGAAAGAGGAAAAAAAAAATTATATTATAGCGGTATGTATATGAGTTTGTATGTATACTGTTTCATGGTCATGGATATTGTCATGACAGCTTTATAATCAAGGTCATAACATGAGAAGACAGTAGAGAAAATAAAGAAAATAATTTTAATAAAATGTTTAGTTATATTAAATTTTTTTTTTTTTAACGAGTCTTGAAATATATATTATTGTTCAGTTATCAGGAGACTTACGTGTCTTATCGCTATTGAACGGTAGCATAATTTATGTATCTTTTGTGTTAACGCATTGTATATTATTATTTTTATAACTTCTTTTTTTTTTTTCTTACCGGCGAGTAAAGACAAGTAATGTATTAAAGTCAAAACACAGTTCATTGTCTTGTTGCTTGTACATTTATATACTTGTGTGTACCGATATGTGACAATGAAAGCGTGACGAAATGGTAAAACATAATGGATAATATATATTGATGATAATGATGATGAGAAATGTACGGAAACAATGGTCCCGCGACTTTGATAATAATATTTATCTCATTTGAAGAAAACAAGGTGGATAAAAAAAAAAAATAATTTCACGGTTGGATAAATATTTTCCTCATTGATATATATTATTTGTTCTTTTATTTGTCTACTCTCCATTTTCTTTCAAGTTCAAAAAATGAAAGTTATACTTGTACACATGCTGGTAATTTACAGTTGGATTGATATATTTTTAGGCTGGAGAAATTATACATTAGAATTCTCCGGCAGACCAAGAATATATCCTGCGAGTTGCATATGTATATCTTCTATACATATATTCATCAAAACCACGCCCTTGCTCGCCTGTTTCCATGGCTCTTCTCTTGGATCCTGGTTGTATTTATATAGCTGCACTTCTCTTTATGTATTACTCCTCCACCCGTAATTTTCCCTCTTTATTTTGCAACACTCAACCCCATTTTTACGGTTTATCGGACGAATTTTATAAAAATTTGCTGACTTTATGAATTTTATTTTTATTTACAATTGTTCAATTGAATGAAAAGAATATGAAAGAAAAAATACAACGTAAATTTTGCTACGTTGTATAAATATTAAATTCAATTCAATGCAATACATATACACAATGTGATTTGTATGAAGAATATAAATGTGAATGTGATTTTAAATTTGGTGATTTAATTGATAATTATTTCTGTTTGATATTTATAGATTTATTAAATGTATATAGTGTTGCTACAATAGTAGTAGTAGTAGTAGTATCCTATCCAAGGTCGTTTAATTCGACAAACTCCCGATGTGATACGCAGAATCGACGAGAGATATAAAGAGAAAAAGCCTCGAGAGATTGAACGAATAAAAAAAAATGGAGAACGAAAAATATATTGGCGTTTAATGCTAAAAACAAGCTGTGAAAATTATTTTGATTTTAAATTAATACTGATAAATATAAAAACAAAATTATGTATAAATTTATTTATAAATCCTTGATGAAAATATTTCTGTATTTAAATTTAAATTCAGGATGAAATTATCGGAGAATTAATTTCAAATAAACACTGAATTAATTATTAATCGACAAACATTAATACAAATTCGTAAGATAGAAGAACAAAGTGAGAGAATCTCACTCAAAAAACCGGTATATAAAATTTTTCATCGTGACGTGTCTTCTTTGCTCGTTGCTAACGCAACTGGAATCCAAGAATCACATATACAAATAAATAATTAAATATATAAAAGTAAAATACATCAAAATTTAATGAATTTAAATTGAAATAATATATAATCTAGCATACATGAAGATTTATAAATAATTTTGAAATCTCTGACCTGTCAATTGTGACAATGATGAATAAGGTGTTTTAAAGGTGAGAATTGTCACTACTATATCACCAATATGATCAATGATTGCTCCGATAAGAGATAAAAATTATTGAATATATCCTGAGCTTGTTGAGCAAGAAGAACTGAACAGTCAGATACTGAGATCGCGTTTGGTTTGTTAGTTGTTACTGGATTCATGGGATAATTTTTTTTTTTTTCCATAGTTCTCTCCCCACTTTCAGTTAATGTGCGCGTCAGCTGCCAATTGGAGTACGAGTCTGCTGCAAGTATACATCCCCACTGCTGGATAAATGATAAGTCATACAAGAATGTGTGTATGTGTGTATTTGTACGCACGCGCGCACACACAACCCCTCGTTGTTGTGTTGCAAGGAAAATTCATGACGAAGTAATGTGAGTCACCCTCTTGTATATATGTAGGCGTTTTCATTGTACATATATACATATATATGTGGTTGATTCTGTTAACAACTGGAGTTTGGAGTGACTGTAAAATATATAAAGAGCATTCAGATTATAAAGAAATACACTTGTGTAGTTAACTGGACATGCAGCTGATGATTTAAAAATCCTAATTTTTCTTTAGGCATTTAAAAAAAAAAATTCATTTGATTCTTTTGTTTATATATTTTCATAAGATAAATGTTTAATTATTGTTAGATTTTATATAGAATAATATATAAATAATGATGTATTAAAATTGATAATTGATGAAAATAAATTGTAGGGAAAAAAAAGTTATGAAAAATTAATGACAATTCTGCTTTGATAAATGTGTAAAATTGTATTTTAACTATTAGGGAGAACGGCAGCTGTTTTGAGAGAGGGGGAGAAATATATACATATATGTGTATATATATATATCATCCTGCTGTGTGGGTATATACTTCATGACTCATTGTCAACTGTAGCATCCAGCTGCGTCGCATGTGACGCTCGTATGTCTAAATGTTTGACATAAATGTACATGAAATATTTGCAGAAAATTATCTCCGCGACGATAAAGGACATTGAGACATGCTTTAAAATGGATAAAAAAAGAATGCGAATGAATAAATGAATTAGTGGGATATATATTATTAAGTAGTTGAGAGATTATTTTAAATTAAAAGAAAATGAAAGAAAAAATAAATGCTTCGGTACAACAGAATTGGGCGTCTTTATTATAAGACTTACTGCTATTTTTTTTTGTAATACACATCACATAATATTATTTATTTCATTTTGTTTTGTTTCTTATTCATAATTTATCAGGAATTATATATACAAAAAGCCATATGATGCCAATCGGGCACACAATACCTCGTTGGTCAATTAATTTATTCAAGTTCACTCGAATGGGAGAAAGATTTGTTTTTAATTTTCTTTTCATCTCAATTTTGATGAAAGTGTGTGTGTGTGTGTGTGTGGGTGGATGTGACGTATACTATTGTGTTTAATAGAATGAAATGTCAAAATTCTAAATGCGTGCTATGTTATTTGAATGTGTCAAGTTTTTAATTGGTTTTTTTTTGTTGCTTTTATTCACAAAATAAGAATAATGATTTCAATTCTTAATCAATTATGGCGTCAAACATTATAATGAAGACAAAATATAATAAACCAATAGCAGCAATTGGTTAACGTATAATTAAAGTAAACGCCACTAAATAATCTTAGGGTGATATTGTACTTTTTATTTCCTCGTTTGCTCTGATAATTAAAGTTCTTTTAAAAGATGAAATAAAAAAGATACTTTCTAATGCAATAGGAAATCCTCATGAATAATTTTGCTTTTACTCAATGTATGTGTGTATGTTTGTATACATGTATGATGAATACATATATTCCGAGTAGCACAATTAAATCCATGGTCAAATTACAAGAAAACGGCATGTTTTTTTTTTTTTTAGTGTTTATGACTTTAAAGTTTAAATACAAAAATTGAAAACGAAAAAGAGAAAAAAAATTACTTGTAACTGTCGTAGGCTTACTCCGGTGTGTTAATCTATATTATTTTTTTTCTCTTCGTTTTTTGTTTCTGTGTAAAAAAAAAAAAAAAAGCGCATTTAATCTTCCTTTTCTTTATTATTCATCGGTGATTTATCGCCATTCATTGGTGATCTTGAGTGACTCCGACTTTTGCTGTGCTTACTCTCTGAACGAGAGCGTGATCTGTCACCACGTGAACGTTCGCGGCTTGAACGTTCCCTAAAAAAATGTAAAATTAATAATTATAATAAGGAATAATATGATTTATTAAAGGAATATTTTTACATGGATTCATTTATTAATTATTACTTACTTGGAGGGTGATTTAGCTTTTGATTTTGACTGTGATCTAGACTTTGACCTTTCAGCCTTGGACCTGGAGCGAGATCTCGATTTGGACTTTGACTTAGAGTGGTCTCTTGATCTGTAAAATTTATCAAAATTAAAAAAATAAACTATAATTCTATATGAAACAATGAAATGATTAAATTTATATAAATTTTTAATTTGTTATAGTTAGCCCAAAGCAACGCCAAGCGCATTGTGTGTGTATTTATTATAAATGAATCATTGAAAAAAAAAAAAAAAAAAATAATATGTTTCATCACGATTAGATAAGTATCGATGTATCATTTAAACATGACAAATTTAATAATTAATGACACTGTGAATAAAAAAAAGTTATAAAAATAAATAATGAATACGCAGAAATTAAATAAAATAATATAATGAAATGAAAGAAAATGTTAAAAGCGGGATTGAAAGGTACTCACTTGGACTTGGAACGAGAGCGGCTGCGCTCAGGAGACTTGGATTTGGATTTTGATTTGGATTTCGAGTGTGCCCTTGACTTGGAGCGGCTGCTGCGACGGCTACGGCTACGAGAGCTGCGACGGCTCCTGGATAAAGATAAAATACGTTTGTTTTTTAATCTACAATTTTATCTCACTCTAGTTCATATCGCGATTTATTTCAATCCCGGCAGTTAAATGTTTTATTGATCTTTCTAGATCTGCCTCTAATTAATAAAAGTTTTTTTTCATTTGATTGTTAAATTGAAATACGCGTAATTGAAACCAACAGCACATTCTTTTCAGAAATGCATTGATCAGGGGGGGGCCGTTGAATAGGGTAAGGTATTATATTTTTGTTTCTTTTTTACCAGTGAAAAGTGTTGGATATTTAAGGAAGCAAGAATGAAGAAAAGAAAATTTTAATTTAACACATTAATATTCTCATTCTCATGGTGTTGCTTTGTTCAATTAATTTGTCAATCTCAAATGTTGTATTGGAAAATGCAAATAGGAAAAATTAAAAGAAAAAAAAAAAAAAAAGACTGAAGCGGTGGCAAAAATATCTGTTGGCGATGAAAGCTGGGGTTTTTTCCTTTGATTAACTCTAAATTAATTTGATTTTTTATCGCACTCGCAACCACGGGAATAAATTAATTACCTTGAACGAGAACGTGAACGACGACGGGAGCGTGAACGTGATCGTGAACGCGATCTTGAGCTAGATGAACGTGAACGGCGTCCTCCTCTTCTCTTATCCTCCACCAAACGAATTCGTCGTCCATTTAATTCAGTGTCGTCCAGTTTGTCAATAGCATTCTTCAAGTCCGAATATGTTGCAAATTCTACCACTCTGTAATATAATACCAAATTAGTATTTAATTATTAAATATAGAAAAAAATTATATATTTTTATTAATTTAAATTATCATTACTCACCCTTCATTTCTGCGTTGTTTATGGGCATCAGCGTACGTAACTTCACCAGCTTGTCTCATGTAATCCTTCAAATCCTGAGCATGACGTGAAAAATCATATATTAACCGACATACAATAATCGAAAACCATTAATTCAGTATCTTTTAAACTCTATTTTTACTATAAATGTTGATTGAAAAAAAAAAGAAAAAAAAAAGAAAACGTGGGAAATATTAAAATGAATATTGTGCACTCTTACATTTATTCCTCCGCTATGTTATGTTATTTTTTTTTTTGTATTCAATGATCCTACTACTTAATATATTATTATAAAACTAAACAATGTGTAAAATTGTATTTAACCACAGTTTAATAATGATATAAACTATTAATAAATATTGCTGTGACTGTGCTCGAATTTAGTAATCGCTATTTCATTCAACCTTTCTTTAGATGCAAAAAAAATTTCAAATAATATCAAATACATTTGTTTAAATTCATATTTACTCTACTAGAAAAATTCTTTGCTTTGTTTATTCATATTGAAAATTATCTATGTTATATGAAACTGCGATATAACCTTAAAAAATATTCTTAATTATTATCATCATCCTCATGCTATTTATTATATTCCATTGCATTGAATTAATAACATTGAGTGTCGTTGAAAAAGCTAGAGTAAATTTGAATTGAATTTAGTAAAAAAAATACACGATAATCATCGATGAATATTATTTTTTTGTTCAATCTGAAAAAAAATCTGATGGGACGAAATTCTTCTGATCAATTCTCGTTTCCTATTCTTCATATTATCATCATCAACATCATTATCATCATAGAAGAATTTCCTTAGTTGTGAAAAAAAATTAACAATGCTCCATCCATTTCCATTCATCCGTCGTCCAATAAATTGTCACATTGACTTATAATAACTTCTTCACCATTCAATCTTGAGTGTGTATGTACATGTTTGTGAAATGACGCATGTGGGAACCAGGTACGGCTTTTATTCCAAGACCAGTAGAGCATATTATTGACAGACCATCAAAGTGATATGTATTTGAATCCATTTCTCCTTTTAATCCCAATCTCATTTCCATTCTTCCTCAATGATCCATTCAGCTTCTCCCTCATTCTGTATTTTTTATCCTCAAACGTTGCGGTTAGCAAGTTGATGAGCAGCCAGGGGCTAAGAAGGACCAGGACACAAATGAGCAATGCAATTCCTTCCAGTTGAAATAATCCAGCTAATTTCAGTGATCCCAATTAATTATCACTTATAATAAATATACACTACATTTTAAATGTATATTCATTCATATATTAAACAAGTATGAAGTATATTCTTATTTTTGCATAAAGAAAAGTTGATTCAAGATTAGAATTTCAATCAACAATAATTAACAAATTAATTTGAACAAAGAAAAAAAAAATTAATCATCAATATTCTTTTCCTAATTTCGAGCACAATACTTATAAATAGTTGAAGTATTATTAATTTTCTTTTTACTTGGTTTAAAATCGCAGTATCACATCAATTTATATCCATATATTAATCATACGCGCGTATCCAAATAATTGTTGATCAACATTTATTACGTGATGAATATTCTTGGCTATGAACTTGTGCACAAGATAAATAGATAAAAAATATAATGAATAAAAGTATGACGATTAAATAATCAGACGTACATATTACATATTAAAACACACACACCACACTCACACATATATATACATATTGATATTAAACATCAATTTATATATATGTATACATGTAAAAATAAAAAAAATAATAAATATATATGTAAATATGTATAATCAATTTATTGATTAACTTTTTTTTTTTTTAAATAAACCTATATCTAATAGAGAACACTCGGTTAAGGTGACGCATTTACCTTGGGCCCAGGCACCACCTTGCTTACGGACAGAGAGAATAGGCCAGTACACACACAACAGCGCTTTGGTCGGGTCGAATCGGATCAGTGTAGCAGTCTCGCGCGGATGGTTTGACAATCGTGAGGCCCGTATTGTTTGATATGCCCTCTCATTGGGTGGCCCGCTGCCTGACTTAATAGAGACGGTGATACAACCCGGGTAGCAGTAGCAGTCGTTGATAGTAGAATTTTAGTGGTAGTAATGGATAATTTCTTTTTTATTTCTATTATTCTTTTTTTTTTTATGTGTCAATTCTTGATGATAGCACATGATTTGATTAAATGAATGAATGAATGAATGAATGAATGATTAAGTGATTAAATGAATGAATGATTATGAATTGAGTGATGAAGGAAAGAGTTGTAGGATGAATGTATGAATATTTGGTTGAAGATAAATTGTGGTTGCGAACAGTGGCAGTTGGTTGTTTTTACATTTGGTTGATGATCTTTCTCTCATTCCCTGATAATTCCATGAGATGAATTGAGCCCTGAATTAAATATTGCCGGTCAATTAGCATCACCATTGGCACGTCAACTCAGACACCAGATAAAAAACGCCCATTAAAATGTCACTGGATAGAGGTTGGTTGATCATAGAGGGTAGACAACAGGGTTGTGGTGACTTGTGGGTAGATAAGACTGCGTTGTGCCCCCTCAGAATAGAGACATTTTTGCGTGCTTTCCGGTATACCACTTTCATGCACGCTCGCACTTTTTTTTTTTGTTCTCATTATTCTTTCTCGCTTTATTATTATGTTTTTTTTTTCCGTCACTCGCCCAGCCCTCGAATCCACCCATTGAAGAGAGAGAGGATTCATTGAGAACACCCCCGAGACAACGCTGTGTGTTCGTACGTGTATGTTAAACACCAAGGTTGTGCGGCGCCAAATTGAACCAGAACCAAAGGCACCGGATACACCCCGCCGCCTCTCGTCATCGATTTATCATCGTGATCGCACATCATCTCGTCATATTGTGGGGCCCTATCGGATTCGCCCCTCCTCGGCGAAGAGAACATGGCTCTTCAGAAAGAACATCAATTTTTTTTTGTTTATTGATTGTTTCATATACCTTTTTCATTTATATAGTTTTATATATACATATCTTAAATTGTTGATCGTAACGTAATAACGTAAATGAAAATTTAATGAAACATAAACATAATTTGGATAATATTTATATGTGTAAATGAGATAATAGAAATGAAATTATTAATTTTTATAATAATAGAGAAGAAAAAAAAAATGATGAAGAGTCAGAGATAATAAATCAGCTGATTTTACCCGATGGAAAGAGAATTTATTGTAATGAGATGATGGGAATATTGTTACGACGTACAGACAATGTAAATTGATCAAGTAAGTCTTGGATTTATTTTAATTCCATTGAAATTTCACTTTGGAATTTTTCCCTGGATTTCAGTTAATTGTTTTTTTTTATATTCATTTCGAATGTTTTGGATTAATTCATGTTCTGCGCCCTGGTATTTCCCACATAGTCTGTGTTGCATTGCCCAACGTCTCTTGGATTGGCCACCATTTGTATTGCTCATTGTTTGTGTGTGAATTTGGCTGTCCACATTGATTGGTAATTTTTGCCAAAAATAATATCTCCATTCGTCCTGTCATTTTAATATCCATTCTCAATGCTGGAGGAAGAAGCTGCCATATATTTCCCTTATTCCTTTTCCATTGTCAACATAATATATTTGGTCCTTCATGTTATTTTTCTTTTATTTCATTCGTTCCACAATCTCGAATTGATTTGCCATTTCATTTAAACAAATGAAATAATATTTTCATCCTTCCATGATCTTACTTGATCAAAATGTACATCGTTTTATCATTGTACAATACACCTGGTATTGTCCAGAAGTCGCGACAGGGTAGAAAAAAAAAATGGAGAAAATATGAAAATGAAAATAAGAGAAAATAAAAATAACGCGTTGATACTAGAAAATATCGAGTAAATTTTTCTATATGCTCTTTCATTGAGCTGGAATTTTACGCGTCTACTTTTTATCGTTCAACTTCAATCATTGAAATCATCACGATGGAAGCCGGAACACGAAAGGATTATTTACTTGTTTTTTTCTCATAGATTAAAAGATAAATTATAAATAATAAATATTCAAAAAAATATGATTGAATTATACCTGCCAGCTGACACGAGATGATAGATTTTCCACTGTTAGACGATATTCGGTGCGTGTTGGTGGTCCATATCTACGAAAAAAGAGTTAGAATGAGTAAAAATAATGTCAATTTGTAGATTTGGTTAAGTATAAAATTGATTTTAGACTTGAATTAATCGAAAAAACAAATGAATAAATAAAAAAAAACATTTTTTACTGAACGAAAAAATTAATAAACCAAGAAAAAAGAATAAGTAAACGAAAAATAGTGATTGCATTACATAATTGAATATTAATAAAATAATAAATGAAAATAAATGAATGTTTATATAATTCAAATGTTAATTTTAATTTGTATATACCTGGGCAATGATTGCTTGTAGCTAGATGCAGTCCTCGTGTTTCTGTTCACACTATCTCTGCAAAAATGGATGTCATGTGAACAGAAATAACGAAATTTGATGGTTAACAAAAACCGCCGGCAAATAACTACAGATCTGCATTCATTGCTCAGGCACACAAATTAAAATAAATTAAACAAAACTAAATTATTTCAATCATAGAACTTTTTTTTTTTTGTTATTTCAATCTAAATCAAAGTCTACTATCAATTTTAAAAAATAAAAAATTGGCTTGTTTCATTACAATTTATTATCGTACCTGTCGTGCCGCATATCATCTCGGCTGTAACAAACATAACCATATACATACTATTAGTGTCTATTTGCGTTGTCACAAAATAGAGAAAAAAAAAATATTTCAACCGATCTAAGAACTCGACTTTTGACTCAAACCGACTTGGAAAATTTCCGTAATAGAAAAAAATAAAAAAAAAAAACTATGAATCTTTAATTTCTTAACAGAAAAAATGATGAAATTGAATCCAGAGCTGACAGCTCATATTCAGCGCTCAAAATGAAAGACTTTATCACGATCTTTGTTATAAAAAGTTATAAAAACGCGAACTCCTACAATTTATTAAACAAAATAAAAAAAAAAAAAAAATACTCTAAGTTATCTACACATATGTATTTCCATTTAGCAGTGATGAGATCTATAATTATTGCCGTTTGCATTGTGTATCGTTGATCCTGTCGCTTGTAGAAAAGGCGAACGGGATACATGATTATTGTTTTATGAAATTTGTTGTTGTTTTGTAATATTTTTAAAATATGTAGTAGTAAATAAAAAAAAAGGATAGCGTGTCTTACGCAGATCGCCTCGAGTCCCCATAACCACCACGGGAGTCACCATAGCGCCACTGGTCACTACCCCTAGGTGTCCCCCGGGCCCTCTCTACAGTAATTCTGTAACAAGACACATTGGATATACTTACTTGTCTCTCCAGGAGCGTGAGCGTCCGTAGCCACGGTCGCCTCGCCTCCCTGAAACACCCCCCCGTGCTATCTCCACCGCCACTCTGAAACACACCCAACAAAACCCCGCCTAAGTCCTCGACTAATTCTTACTCTAATTGTTGTCTCATCCCATACTCCATTTATCTTCAAATATTAAATCTCCTTTATTTTCATCCTGTCAATCCTTCTGTTTATCTGTCCATCAAACCGCAATTTACAAAAAAAAAAACAAACATTTTTTTTTCTCCTTTCAATATTCTTTACATGTCCTATTCGGCCCCAAAGATACTTTCGTCACCTATATTCTTCCTTATACTATATTTATCCATAAAATTCATCTAATTTATAATTTCATTTTTCATTTCTTCAATAAATATTTTATAAATTTATGTAAATAATCAATCATAATTAATTATCAGAATTTAATTTGTTGAAGAAATCGTTGATAAGTGACGATGTATCAATTATGAAAAAAAAAAAGAAATAAAGTTCTTTTTTTTTTTTTTTTATATATTTAAAATGAGATAATTATTTAATATACTGAAAGAAGATTGAAATTTCCTACAAAAATAATGTACATCTACATTCGGGGAGTTGATGGTAGTAGTTCAAAATGGCGGTAAAGTTTATAAGGATGTCAAAAAGATATATACTGGCATAATAATTATATAATAAATATATATGTATACATATACATATATATATATAATATATATATACAAATACGTTAATACAGATAATCAAGTGAATACGTTTAAAATTGATTGAGGCCATGCCTATTGCTCAGTTATATATATATTCAATATAAAAACAAAAGATAAAAAAAATAATATATATAAATTTTATATTTATTATAATTTTCTTTTTTTAATTTATTGCATTACTACGATCATTTTTATACGTAATCATTTACCTTTCTCCAAGCAGTTCTTTCCCATTGAGCTCGTACACTGCATCATCGGCATCTCTGTAGTCATCGAATTCCTGTATAAAATAAACAAAAAATAATAAATTAATCCAATGAAATAATCAATCCCAAATAACAATAATAATGATGATGATAATACACTAATGATGATTAATTAATTAATGCTTAATTTATTCTATACATGCTTGGTCGAAATTGAGTATCTTTCAAGATGATCGTTTGTTCGTTTCATTTCTTTTTTCTTTCACATATTTATTGTATGATTAATTCAGAGAGAAAGAGAAAGAGAGAGAGAGAGAGAGAGAGTGAGTATCGAATCTTACCGAATGAATTTTTCACAACTCGACTTTGATATTTCAGTTTGTATCAAATTTAACTTTTCTTTTTTTTTGTTTTTTGTTTTGACTTAATATAGATACTCACGACAAAGCCATAGCCATTCTTGATGAGAACATCACGGAAACGACCGTATCCTCTGAAAAATCTCTCAAGGTCTCTTTCCTTGATGCCGTATGGAAGCCCACCGACATAGACCCTTGTCCCTACCATACTGTAAAAAAACAATTGAACATTAGACTTACCACAAAGGCAAATCCATTCTTCATAGCGACCTCCTTGATTCTACCATATTTCCGGAAGAACTTCTCGAGGTCGCGCTCTCGCACCCGGTATGTTAATCCACCAACGAATACTCGGGTGCTCATTCTTAAAGGAAAATATAAAAAAACACCTTACATAACAGGCCAGGTTAACCTGCCATTCATTCATTCATATAATGCAAAATAAAAATTTTTTTTTGTTTGTTTTTACGTTTGACTTTACTTAATTTCTTTTAATTCAAATTTTTTAAATATATAAAAATAAAAAATACGTTATTATTGTTAATTAATTTATGAAGAATATGAAATTAATAAATAAAAAAAAAAAAAAAGACGGTTTTAAAATTCACCATTACAGTTTATAACCTCCAAACAGAAACCCACAGGCTTTTTAACTAATTAATTAAAAATAAAATGAATATAATAAACAAATGATTTGTATATTTTGTTTTCATTTTTAATATTAAATATAACTTCTATGAATGTTATAAAATAAATGTGTATATGTTATTCAATGTAAAATAATTATTTTTATGATTAATATATCTGTGCCTGTGTAAATGTCCGTTGGAATGGCCTTGAACTATAACAGTTTATTCAAATTACCTATTATATTTACCCAAAGATTATATAATTATATCCACGTGTGCTAAATTTTTCGCGATATTATTTATTAACAGCAAATAAGCTGATGTAAAATAAATGTAGAAAATATTATTTTGATTCACATCCGTCAAATGAAATTTGAATATTGATGTGAGAAAAAAATAAATGGATGAATTTTTATCTTTGTACGTTGATTATATTAATTAACACGAATAAAAACGACAGAATGCCATCAAATTAAATTACATATCTATACAGATATGTGTATATATAATATATTTAATATGTACATATATATACACACTGATGAATAATGGAGAAATATTCAATATGGCGGAGGTTAAAATTACGCATTATCTGTCGCGCAATGTAATTTTATTTCTTCATTAAATCAATACTGATATTGAATTTATTTAAATAATTAATTATATTCAAATGCACAAATAATTTTGTCTAGATAAATTAATATTCAAATAAAACAAATAATTATTTAATTAATTAATTAATTATATTTTATAAATTGAAATGAATTAAATAAGAATATTAAATGAATTCAATAATTGAAAATAATATAATCGATGAATGTTCTAGAAATATCTAAAAAAAATTTAATATGCCGGCGTTATTTAACTATGAAGATTCTTAAGTCATTGCAAGATAACGATAAGATATTTAACCGCGTCGTTTTTTTTTTTTTTTTTTTTTTTACACACACCCGGATTTCATTTTAACGAAGGATAAATACATAGATACAATATATTTGTTGAGTTGGAATGCTGAAATAATTCTTACCTGATTGAAATTAGATTTGCCCTGTTTTTTTATTCACTTTAACTTGGTTATTAACCTAGTTTTAAATAACACTATTTTACAAATTTGATATTTAATACAGAGCGGATAAAACTAGCGTCCGTAATGCAATGGTATTGTACGTATACAGGGACGAAGCAAGATGGCTCGATGAGACATGAAAAATGTCGGAAACAAAACGGGGTCGACAAGAGTAACTGCGTGGCATATAGTCTCCAACCCAAACGTGTGTTGCCCTCTACATCGTCAATAAGTTTTTTTTCCCCCAAAAAATGAGTCAAGTTCACTACTAAAATACTACTGTATTATAATTATTATATTTATTTTATGCACAAGGATAATTCATTTGTATGATAAATTGATTTATTAAATATAATTTTCTAATTAGAAATTATGTAATTGTTATTTATTATATTTAAAGGTACTTATAGTTGATGTGTAGAGTATTGTTCTTATGTTTTTTTCAAAGTCAAAAGATATTATTAACAATATTTTTGTTATGATTTTTATACGATAAATAATTTTTTTTTTATTGAATTGTTTATTGCATGAGTAAAAATACAATTTTATTTATGTAGAATGGAATTTAATTAGGGCGCAAATGTGCAAGAATAGTCTGGATTCGAGATTGATTTTTGAATATACATATATGTTGAGTTTGAATATACTATCCAGATGGCGCGCTAATAAATTCATTTGAGCGCGGCAATTTTTCAAATAATAGTTTATCAATATCATTTTTTTTAATGCAATAAAATCACAATATAAATTTGTTAATCACATTAAATAAATAATTAATAACTCTCAAGATTATACTCTGTAAGAATTCATTAAATTCATTAAACATATTCACATCCATACAAATTTTATATTCAATAGAACATAAATTAATATGAAAAAAATAAATAAATAAATAAATAATTTGAATATCAAATAATGAATATTAATAAATAACTATTCAATAAAACAATTCGTTTAATTTGTCCACAACGTTTTTATATAAACAAATAATTATATTAGTGTTGGAATTTTACAACAAACTTAACCTAAAATTTAATATCATTTCCACTATGTGGTACAAAATGGAACCAAAGTGGTTTCACTTGTGCAATAGCAATGTCATATGTATATATAACATCCTTCATCATGCATCAAATATATATAACATATAACACCGGCGTTTTCTGCGCCATCTACTAAAAACAAAAATGGTGGACAACAATATGCCCTATCCCTGCCCTGGATTTATGGCACGCCAAAAGCCTGCGTTCTCTAAGCCCATCTTTGCCATGTATTTTCCGTCAGCGGTTATATCAAATAACAGCGTGAACGTTGGAAATTATTTTACAACGTGTTCCATCACATTTCCTGTGAAATAAGTGAGTCCCATTTCTAACCAAAAAATCATAATCCAACTTGTATCAACCATCAAATTTTTTATCGCACAATTATAACTGTATTCACACAATTATTCGTCGTGTCATTTCCCTTATGTAATAAATCCTACTGCGTATTAATATACACAATAATTTAATCTATTTTTTACAATTTATATATTCATGTTTTAGTAAAATATTTGCTATGACTCTTGTGACTTTCCACATCAGCATATCAAAACTCTGTATATTATTTTATATTCTGTCAATGTCCAATGTTTTTATTATGAATTACATGACAGTATACAATTTTATAGATATTTAATAAATAAATGATGATGATTGATACTTGTAGATGTAAAATATATTATTTAATATTTAAGAGCAATCAAATGACAATTTTGTTTTTATTTTTAATTTATAAATTAATTTTTTCTTTTATATATCTTATGAAGGTTTGTGATCCAATTGTTCCGTTGGTGTGTCATGACTGAACAGAATTCTGCTATGGGGTTGGAAGCCCAAATGGCAGTTCCTCTGCATCTTCAGAGATTAGAAAGAACTTTGAATATTCAACCATTTTTATCTCAAGTTAATGATCTTTTTCAAGATAACGTTAGGTAAGTTTAGTTATAGTAATAATTATCAGTAAAATTATAATGTGAAATTTTCATTTATCTTCATTTATATTTTGTTTTTTCAGTGATAATGACAAATCCGCATCATCAGAATCATCAGATGAATCCAATAGTTATACAAATAGTGTATTAAATAATAAAGAAGGTATTGTAATTTGTTTATTTAATCATACAATTGTCAAGAATAATATTAATGGAATTTTTTTTTTTTCTATCTAGAGGAAAGAATAAATAAACTGAGGTTGTATAATATGACAAATATTGGCGATGAGAGACGATGGTTACAAGATATTTTACTTAGCGATTCATCTGACAGTGATAGTGGACAATCAGAGTCAGATACTGATGGACCAATCACTGAGGAAGATTTTCAAGATATGCTAAAATTTCATATATTACGTAAAAAGTATCAAGGAAGATTTTATCAAAAGCCGGAGAATATTCAATATCAGTATTATGGAGCTGGTTTATTATCAAATTGTGATAGATTTCCCGAGCATCAAAAGCTCATTGTTGGCAATAAAAAGCGTCGTGAAAAGAAATCAGAAAAGAAAATAATTAAATTAAAAAAGGAAAAATCAATTCGTAATAAACCATCGGATGCATGTAATGAGCACGATTATCCCGAAGAGGAGTGGGATAAATCAATGCCAAAGGAGGAAGAATTAGATGAGGCTGAATTAGAAGCAATGATGCGTCATCAGCCACGTCAACGTGGTCGTAAAAAGCATAATAATAAAAGTCCAGAAATGATGGCAATTAGAAGACGAAAAATTTGGATAATGATGTCGAAAAAAGAATTGGGCAAGGTACAAAGGGCAAAAATTAATAATCATAAAGAAATGTTAATAAGTTGTAAAAAAGTAGCGCAGCATTGTATGAAATATTGGCGACAAAAAGCAATGCAATCGCAAAAAAATATGAAAGAAACAATATGGCGTGCAAAACGTTTAACGCGTGAAATGCAATCTTATTGGAAGCGTTATGATCGTGTTGAAAGAGAGACTCGTAAGAGATTGGAAAAAGAGGCAGAGGAACAACGTAAAATGGACGTTGAATTAATTGAAGCAAAGCGCCAACAAAGAAAATTAAATTTTTTAATTACACAAACAGAATTATATGCGCATTTTATGTCGCGAAAATTAGGTAAAGCTTCACCGGAAGAACAATTACGTATATTAAATCAATTAGATGAAGAAAAAATTCCTAGATTAATTGGTATTGATGATTATGATAGTGAAACAATGAAACAAAAAGCTAAAAAGAATGCCACTGAGGCATTTGATCACGAAAGAGCTCGTACAAAACAATTTGATGCCGCTGCTGCGTCCCAAGAACTTCGCCTGAGTGATACACCTGAAAATCTTGAGCATCCTCAGCCTGCGATATTCAAGGGTAATCTTAAAGGTTATCAGTTAAAAGGCATGAATTGGCTGGCTAATCTTTATGATCAAGGCATTAGTGGTATTCTTGCTGATGAAATGGGTCTTGGTAAAACAGTACAATCAATTGCATTTTTATGTCATGTTGCTGAACGTTATTCTGTATGGGGTCCATTTTTAATAATATCACCCGCATCAACATTACATAATTGGCAGCAGGAAATGGCGAGATTTGTTCCGCTATTTAAAGTTGTACCTTATTGGGGTAATCCACAAGAACGTAAAATTTTACGGCAATTTTGGGATACAAAAGATTTACACACAAAGGAAGCATCATTTCATGTTGTAATAACGAGCTATCAACTTGTTATTACTGATTATAAATATTTTAATCGAATTAAATGGCAATATATGATTTTGGATGAAGCACAAGCAATTAAAAGCACTAGCAGCATGAGATGGAAGCTTTTACTTGGATTTAGTTGTCGTAATCGTTTATTATTAAGTGGTACGCCAATACAAAATAGTATGGCAGAATTATGGGCGTTATTGCATTTTATTATGCCAACATTGTTTGATTCACATGATGAATTTAATGAATGGTTTTCAAAAGATATTGAAAGTCATGCGGAGAATAAAACGGGCATTGATGAAAAACATTTATCACGATTGCATATGATACTCAAACCATTTATGTTACGACGAATTAAAAAGGATGTTGAAAATGAATTGTCTGATAAAATTGAAATAATGGTATATTGTCCATTAACAACGCGACAAAAATTACTTTATTCAGCGTTGAAACAAAAAATACGAATTGAAGATTTATTGCATTATACAGTTGGTGGAAGTAGTGGTGGCAATGATAATACAACTAATGATAAAAATTTTACATCAAATTTAATGAATCTAGTCATGCAATTTCGTAAAGTTTGCAATCATCCAGAATTATTTGAGAGGCGTGATGCCAAATCGCCATTATTTATTCGTACAGAGGCTTATCAAATGCCAACATTAATTTATAATGAAGGTATATTACATCAATGTATACCGTCCATTGCTCATTTGCTCATGAACAAATTATCAATATTCAATACTGAATATATTCATAGATCATTATCACGTCACGATGATAAATTGGAAAATTGTTTTTCATTTATGCGATTAATTAATTTATCGCCAATGGAATTGAATCAAATATTTATCGATGGAATTTTATATAAATTGTGTCATGCAACATTAATGGAAAAACGCATGCGAAGAATGAAATATTGGGATGATTGGTGGTCAGATCAAGTCGAATTACCAAAGAATTCATTATTGATAATACCTAAAATTAAATTTCAATTAATTGACAACATCGATTTAATATTTACACAAAGAATATTAGATGGCGAATCGTTTTATACTCATACCTCTCATATGATCAATTCAATGCCCGAAACAATGGCACATAGAATATTACGGAGTAGCAAACAAATGATGAATCAAGCAGCAAAATTTGTTCGAACTCATGTGCTAATTAAACCAGAATTTACAGATGAGCCAAAAGTATCATTATTACCAGAGCATCCACATCATCCCCGTCCGTCAATTACGCGATTGTGTCAGCCAACGACAATACCTGCATTTATCTGTGAAAATAATCCTAAAGTTCATGCATGCTTGAGAAAAATGTATGTTAGTAGTTCAGCTGCTGCGTGCGCTTGGCGACGTCATGAAACATGTAGCGGTGCGTTTGGTCGAAAAGTACTTTGGATGGGATGCGAAAAAGCTTTATTGTCCACACCCGAATACGAACCATCAGTTGGCGTTGAACAATTACAATGTGCCACAATGTTTTCTTATGAAACACTTGGTGGATTGTCAGCTTGTACACCCGTAAATGGCTGGTCTGATATTATTGTTCCAGGTAGAGATAAAATAATCATATGATATTTATTTATTTTTCAAACTTGGATATTTGATTCTTATACGATGTTTTCTTTTTTTTTTTTTTCCTTTTTTTCACCTCAATGCCGATGAAATTTTCTAGATAAGCAAACATTAGTCACGGATGCAGGGAAGTTGTCAGTGTTGGACAGTCTTTTACGTCGACTAAAAGAGCAAGGTCATCGTGTTCTTATATACTCACAGATGACGAAAATGATAGATTTGCTTGAAGTAAGTTGGATTGAAGCTTAGCGGAATAGATTGTATTTTTAAAACTAGAGTTTAGAGAATTAATTATGTGTTTTTTTTTTCTTTTATTATTTCAGGAATATATGTATCATCGAAAGCACACTTTCATGCGTCTTGATGGTTCGTCTAAAATTTCAGATCGTCGTGATATGGTAGCAGACTTTCAAAAAAGGTCAGTATTATGTATACAAATTTTCTTTTCCATTGTTTTATTGTGAAAGACTATAACAAAAGAGTATTATTAATTTATTCTCCCTCTATTTTTTTATTCTATATATATATATTTTTTTTTTCAATTCGCGTTCCATATTATGTATTGCAAACGAATGAATGCTCTCTAATTTCCTCAAGTTGACGACGCATATTATCTGTTTCATGTATATAATTATTACGTATGATATATAAAATTTTGCGGCGGAATGGCTCATATATCGATCACGAGCCTCGAGTTTCGCCTCTTTTTTTCTATGTGTATATATATTATGTCTGTTGTTGAGGGCTCTCGAGGCTCATTTAGCATGACGTTCGGCAATCCAGCCGAGCGCAACTGATGCACAAACTAATTGGCGAATCGAACTCGCGCGCGCCTGTGTGAATTTTTCGGAATTGGAGCTGAAGGAAATGAATATAAAAAAAAAAAAAAATGAGTTCATTGTCTTTTAATGAGCACACTAAAAAACCAAGGTAAATAATTTAACCAAATTATATAATGAACCAAGAAGGACGATCAAACGATTTCATCACAAGAGGAAGAAGCTAAAAATACGAGAAAAAAGAACGAATTAATTTTTAATCTTCTTCAGTTATAAATAATACTTGGGTGTAAAACAAAATATGTTCCCCTCTCATCCATCATTCGGAAAACCTTCAAGTGTATGGACGAAACCAGCCGAATTAATTTACATATAAATATACATGCTCGTAATAATATAAAGTTCGTTGTTCGCATATAAACTGAATCTGCGCCACCATGATGTGTTCATGTTACAGAGCGGACATATTTGTCTTTCTTTTGAGTACGAGAGCCGGCGGCTTGGGAATTAACCTCACGGCTGCGGACACGGTTGGTATTTCCTTTTACTCTCTATTCTATTCAACAATTCACAAATTCTCTTGTCTGTACTGATTTGAATGTTTTGAAGGAAAAAAAATTTTTTTTTGTTTTTTATTAAATATAAAGATATATTTATAATAAGAGAATGAGAATTAAGATATAAAGGGGCAGAAAATTATAATAATATAAAGTCCTATATGCAAAGCTTATGGATATATTAACGGTGTTTTTTATACGGGAAACTTGATGATATCGTTGGCTATTACTGCGGGTGTGCCAATGGTAACCCAACCAAAACCGTCGCTCTTCATTCATTTTTATTCCATTCTATTTTATTTTTTTATTTCCTTTTGGAGCAAACATCGCTCAGTCACGGATAACAGTTATGGTATTTCACTTTTATCGATTCAACAAATCTTATATTTGTTTCTTATGGCAGTCACGGCATGGGACACAATAATAATTCGATCAATGTTCAAGAGAAATGTTTTCGTCTTGTTTTTTTTTTATTATAATATTTGTGGAATAATATTCAAATGCTAATTTTTCTTTTTTCATATTTCATGTTGGACAAATAGGTAATATTTTATGACAGCGATTGGAATCCAACTGTGGACCAACAGGCAATGGATCGAGCACACAGATTGGGCCAGACAAAGCAAGTGACAGTATATCGACTAATTTGTAAGGGGACAATTGAGGAGAGAATATTGCAACGAGCGCGAGAAAAGAGCGAAGTATAATATTAAAAATAGTTGAATAATTATGATAAAAATATAAAAATAAAAAAGGAAATATTTATTTCTTGTAATTAAAATTTTTATTTAGATTCAACGGATGGTTATCAGTGGTGGTAACTTTAAACCAGACACACTAAAGCCGAAGGAAGTCGTGTCATTACTTTTAGACGATGAAGAAATCGAGGCTAAATGTAAGAATTAAAATGAAATAAAATAAAATTAATAATAAAATATTTTTTTGGACATTGTTATGCACATTGGTAGCATATTAGATTATGTTAATTAGACATGTGTTAATATTCTAATGATGAATAATAATAAAAATAGTGTACCCCGTGCACGCGGACCCGTGTCTGTATATTTCAGACAGTCAACGGAGCGAGGAGAGAAAGCAGCACGCGGAGCAGGAGACTCAACTTGAGTCGAGTCCACATCACCACAAAGAGAGGGACCGGAAGAGGAAGCTAACCGCGCTTCCGGTCAAGGTAAAACTCGCGCCCTTTCAAGTAATCACTTTGAGCTCGTGCGCACACGCCCTTTTCTTCACTTTTACTTTTCCTTTAATGCACCCACCACTTTGTATACATTTATAACTTAATATTTTTGTTAATATTATCCTCAATGTTAATAATTATATTATTTAGGATACGAAAAAATTATGTTTGGACGAGACAGTTGAAAAATCAAATGACGTATCATTAAACACATTCAATAACAGCCAAGAACAAACAACAAGTATTATTGATGATCAACAATCATTGATTGACAGTGAGAATAGAGCTCCAAGTAGTCCCATCAAGTCAGAGGTTTTTATTTTTTAAATAAATATATATTTAAATGTAAAATAAAAAAATTATTTCAAACATTTTCATGAAAAAAAAATTTGTTTTATTTGTTTTATTTTCAGGATGAAACGAGTAATGAAGGTTTAGTCGTTGATGTTGATGGCTCAGTACCGATAACAAATTCAAATCAACGACCACGAAATTTCACTGGAGGTTTCAATGAACCATCGAAGGGAGTGCGATCGGGCCATCATTTTAACTTTGGTGTTGGTGCCGGAGTGCGAATTCGTCCGTCAGTTCGAGGCGCTAGTAAACGTGGTAGACCACGAGGTTCACGACGTGGTGGTCCTATCGGTGGAAAAGGTCGTGGTCTTTTACTTCAATCACCATCCGCAAAATCATCATCGACAACAGCAACAACAACAACAGCAGCAACAACAACACCAACAGCAACAACGATAATTAGCGGTAACAATAGCGGTGGAATTGGTGGTGGTACAACATCACAGTCACCGAGCTCATCACATTCCCCGTCTTCATCGTCATCTGGTGATCAAATTGTGCAGCAAGGTGAAAATTGCGCATTTAAAAAATTTATTTTTTCATAAAAGAAACAACATTCGCGTGGCGGAATATGCAGCAGTTGCTCGTTGCTCGTGCCCAGAATTAATGCAGATCATTGCACTCGAATGATTCAACGATACATGTGTACACGTATAGATATTAAAGAAGAAAGAAAAAAAAAAAAAGAGTAATGCGAGGGGATTAAAATGAAGAAAAAAAAACGGGTAACAGCCCTGCTATGTCCACGGGGATTTTCTTAGGGGATTTTATGTATAGCAAGGGGATCCATCGTCCGATTATACGTATCCACAATTTATTTTTGCGAGCACAAGTGGATTTATTCGCAAACCTTTCTAACAAATCGGCTCCTCGTCATCATGTTGAAATTGACTCGCTCCCTTTTTTTTTTTTTTCTTTTATATTAACGTTTGCACTTGGCACTCGGTTACATTCTCATGGGGCTCATGAGGGGGTTTATCTGACGTGCCTTTGGGTGAATGGCTCTCTGTTGTGATGGTGACAGTGGTTGATATGAGAGAAAGGGAGATAACCGTCAAGTCGGAAATTCCCTCGCGAGCACACATGTGTGTTGGTAGTAATACACAAGTGTAATGAACAGTTGTGAAGTGAAATTCCCCTGGCTGCTGTCTCGTGTTCTCCTTTACTCTTTTGTCACACCCTTCAATGTGTTTTTCTTTTTGTGGTTGCATTTGCGGCCTCGTCTCCCTGCGCCATTCTAAATCTCTTTTTTTTTTCTCCTCGACCCCGAAAAACGTTTCATGACTCACTAATCTTGTATGATATACCTTTCGCTACCCTGAATGCACGCGTCCCTTCAACATTGCCAAGTGCATAAACACAAGATAGATATGAAATAAAGTTAAAAAAAAAAAAAATAATAAAAGAAGAAAAAAGAATGATTGAACGAAGGGCGAGTGCATGAAGTCGATTTTCATCTGCGATCAAAATCCCCTTCGGAAGGGCCATGTGTAAAAGATAAATGTTGATTTTTTTTTATCCAACTTTGTCCCCTCTTTGAATTGAAAAAAAAAAAAAATCAAATGGGACCTTACTGAAGAATTTTGCCAAGCAGAATGATCTCGCATCGTTCGCTTCGTCGTCGATCAAATAATAAAAGGAAGAAAAAGAAAAAAAAAAGAGAATAGAGTCTGGGGGGATAAAAAAATTGACGGGAGGAAGGAACGCGCGTGCGAGATGTGTCTTTTGAGGTACAAAAAATGAAGACTAATTTTTTTGAAATTATCGCGTGTGCATAAGTCGCGCCACAAGCGAATGAAATCGGAGGCGCGACGTGTATATTGGCCGGGTAAGAGGAGGTGAAGGAAAAGGAAGGTGTGTATATGCTCTCTGTGTATTACGTCCGGGCGTGAGTCGATAATAGCAGGTGCGTAGCGACAGTGGCAGCTGCGAGCGATGCTGCTTCTCTCATACAGTTTTTAGGGATCTCTTATTGCCCTTCTCCAAATTTCATCTCTTGCATATCACAAATATATTTACGATAATTAGAATTTTGTTACTGTCGTCTTTATCCGTGCATTCACAATTATGTAAATCATTAAAATGGACAGTTCAGTCCATTCAGTTACCATTATTTTACGTCAATTATATTTATTATTATTATTTTATTTTTGGTCTTTATTTTTTTTTTTTTTTCTTTCTTCCTTTTTCTTATTCCTTTGATCAATTTAAAATATGATTCCAGCATATGCAGTTTCACTCTGTCGAGTGAAATAAATTTATGAGCTTCTCGTTGTATTGTATCCTCATTAGTACGATGATATTCGAGAGTCTCCTTTCTCCTTTTCTTTTTTTTTTTTTTATCACTTATTAACAGACATGTAATTTTTTATTATCCTTTTTAAAAGAAGCTAATGACGCGTGGACAATTGGATTTTTCTCGCGGTTTCTGTAATTTATTTTAATTATGTATTTCAAAATGTATTTTTATAATTTTTTTTTTTCATTTACATTTTCGCTTTAGGATATGTTAATGCGGGACCTGCTGATGGTGACGGTCCAAGTACAGTTGGTCCTTTGGGTCCAATGGTAGCAACGATGAGTCAAATAATACCTGGACGTGGAGGAAGTGGAATAAGACGTGGACCTGGCCGACCACGATTAAGACCAAGTGGTCCGGGTAATCAGGGACATCGTATTGTTGGTCATCATCATGGCAAACGAATACAGCGTCCATTACCAGTGCCATTGCGCTCTAATCAAATGTCAAATGTTCATTCCAAATCAACGACAATAAAAATAACATCGGCCAATGCAAATGTCACGGCAGTTCAATCGTCATCAGCTTCATCGTCGTCAGCTGTGTCGGGATTATTTCCAACAGTGTCGTCCAATGAATCACGACCATTTGGATTTTATACTCAACAGCAAACGACTAATCGCGATGAACGAACGCAAAATCAAAAACAATATTAATTAGTGATTGGGTGAGTTTAATTTCAATTAATAAAGAGAAAAATGTGAGTGTAATATGAATTAAAATGTGAAAAGAAATTAATGAGATAAAGAAAGGAAAAAAAATTTATATAGACGAACCGGATACTTGAGTGTTATATATTAGTGTGTTTGTAATGTGCGTATAGTGAGGACGGAAAGTAATACGATATATAAATGATTGGCTCAAGTGGTTTGTGATCAAGTTCGAACCTTGTAATTAATTGATTGAATTGCGCGTCGTGTGCGCGTGGACATTTAATAAGAGGGGAATAAGTAAATAGAGAGTAGGAAAATTGAAGAGTAATTTTTTTTTTTTCTCTATTACTCTATCCTATTTACAATTATTTCCGGGAAAGTTGTGTAAAACATTAACAATTATAAAAAACATAGACAGATTCATATGTTGCAAATTTTTTTTGTTTATTGTTTTCATTATTTTTATTTTTTAATGTATGTTACGAATCGTGCTGATAATTGTATGAAATAATGTGGTATTTATTAACTTAGTACATTATAAATGACAGCTAATTTCAAATGTATACTGTAATATGAATAATCCTGAAACTCTAGATAAAATAATTTTTTTTTTTTAAATAATTCAATTATGATTTTGAAAAGAAAAAAAAAATATTTTCACTTATTTATTCTTCTACGTTTCAAATGTTTCTTTTTAATTCATATATATTTATTTTACAACGAGAATTATATACAGTTTGGAATGGGTTTGACCATATGAAATGTTGGATGGATTTGCAAAGTAGCCAAGGCAATTTTAACTACCCTACGTGTCAATGAAGCCAGCTGTCGAGCACACACATCATCGTACATGTACATCGTCAACGCATCATCATATTATATGTATACATATATGTAAACGTGATTGGATATTTTCCCTTCCATTGGGAGTGTTCCAAACTCTGACCCCATGGTCTTTTTTTTTTGTTCACCCTCCTCACTCATTTAAAAGTCCATTAAAGTAGCCCACTCAATAGTTATTTCACGCGGCGCCTGCTTGATAATAACGATGATGACACATCTAAAGTGCATGAAACTCCTTCAAAGAGAAACCCATTGCCAATTATCGTTCAACAGTTGGTATCCCAATAAACCCCTCTAAACACGCACATAATATTACAAAATCCCATTAATTTCTTTTCCGGCATTTCTTCATTTTTCTATATAGACATCTTTATTCATATTATATTAAATGTATTATCTAAATTGTTCATAATTATTATTAAGTAAATAGCACTCTTGTAAATTATAATAGACACAAGCAAGAAAGTGATACAATATCTCGTTGAACGTGTTAGAAATCAACATTTATATTGCTGAATTAATTCAATAGTTAATTTATTATATTATAATAGTTAATATTCCCTCAACTATTAAATATATCACATTAACAATTCATATATTATATTAAGAATTATTATTTTATAACAATAATTGATATATTACATTCACAATTAATATTTCATCTCAATTATTCATATTTAAATCAATATTAATATGTGATATTAATATATTAATTCAATAGTTAATTTATTATATTAAAATAGTTGATATTCCCTCAACTATTAAATATATCACATTAACAATTCATATATTATATTAAGAATTATTATTTTATAACAATAATTGATATATTACATTCACAATTAATATTTCATCTCAATTATTCATATTTAAATCAATATTAATATGTGATATTAATATATTAATTCAATAGTTAATTTATTATATTAAAATAGTTGATATTTTCTCAACTATTAAATATATCACATTAACAATTCATATATTATATTAAGAATGATTATTTTATAACAATAATTGATATATTACATTCATAATTAATATTTCATCTCAATTATTCATATTGAAATCAATATTAATATGTGACATTAATATATAATATCAATATGTGATATTAATATATAATATTAATATGTGATATTATTAGATAATATTAATATATGATATTAATATATAATATTAATATCAATTTATTAAATGATTCGATCGAATCTGTCTTGATACTAAAAAAATGTAGAGCGTGTTTATATCTTAGTTTAGTTTATCAGTCAACATGTGTCTCTTAAAGAAATATATGATGTATATATGCGTACACTCAAACAACTATGGCCTCAATTGAAATTTTTGGCAAACATTCAACGAGTAATAATAGCATGAGGGTTATCGTTTTATCCATCTACATGGATATAAGTTATAATAAACCTAGAGTCCTTCCTGCATACTCACAGGCATTTTATTTGCACATATTAGTTATTCATCATTTGTATATGTATACATACATATATATATATATATACCTGCATAAATGTAAAATACACAAACCCCAAGTGCAACCAGAGTCGCGCCAGTTAAATAAAGCGCGCACTTGAAGCAGGTGCGAGACTTAATTCATGACAAGGACTCGTGTGTATACATAAACAACCAAAAGAGAATTCAAAAAAAAAAAAAAAAAAATATTTATTTCACAGGGAATTTCGAGTACGCACGCGGCATTGAATATTGCCAACAGCTAAGGAGAATGTAATGCAAACGTATTCGAGTCCATTGATGTATCATGATGGATATATATATATATATATATATATTAATATTATGAATAAATAAATGCAAAATAAGTGAACGAACGTTTTTCGAGGCTATGTGTATTTTATATACGGTATTATTTTCATTTTCACTACTGTAATGAAACTTTATTATTTATGTGTGGATAATTATTTTTATTTTTCATGTAACCCGCCAAGGAAATCATGTTATTGTAGTCCGGATGCGGGTTAGCTCAATGTCATCGTTATAATTTTTATCTCATTTGACGAGAAATAAAAAAATTAAAATGAATATGAATATAAAAAAAAAAAAATGAGTGGAAGAAATAAAAAAATTTCTTACGCGTTGTTTTTAAACATGAGCTCGGTGACATCGATGTGTGTTTGGTGGGTCACACCTGCTTGTCAACTCCTCGAATGAAGCAATTGAAAATGATACTGAACCAGAAAAAAAAAAAAAAAAAAGAATCATCAGGTTTTCATTACTGTAAATAAATATTAATTCAAAGTAAAACTTTCAATTCACAAATTTCTTTGATATAATAATTAATAATAAATATAAAGAAATATTTATTTATTCTTTTACTTAATTTTATTTACAATAATAATGCACTTAAATCATATATATATATTTACAAATATCATGAAAGAATAATTTAATTTCTCCATATACGTAATAACAAATGATCTACATATATAAATCCAACAGTCGCATGCACGAATTAAACTACGACCTACTGGCATTATATATACATGACCATTAATATAAAATACATAACTAATTAGTGCGTCCGGTATATTCTCGCACGTGCCTAATGAATAAATAAAATAAATGCGCAGGGTGGATATATTATTGTTGGGGTCGTTAAACTTTTGTTTCAATGCGAATAAACTTTTGAAACTGAGAAAAGACATGCGCCAAGGAGAATATAAATTCTGATTGAAATCTCTTACACGAAACAAAATTAAATAATACATCCATATACCAATCAAACTCTATAAATATAAATCTATAAAAAAAAAAAAATAAATAAATAAATAAAATAAATGATAAAAACAAATTTAAGAATGACTTTTTATTTATTTTTTTTTTTTTTCATGCATTACATTGATAATACTTTCTTGAAATGAGTGAAAGAGCATGAAAGATGTTGGCGTCTCGGCGTCAGGCGTCGGTGCACCAAGCGTACTTCCTGCGTTGACCGGAAGTCGCGAGTCAGAGTCTCTCGGCTTCTATATACGCGCGGCGTTACGCTTCCTTACGCGTATCTACCGTCTCGGTGGCAGTTTGCCTTCTAGAGTCCACGTTTGCGCTGTATTGCCCACCCTTCAAGTCACGATTCTATAGGGGCCCACAACGGTATCATTGTGTATGTCTGTATGTATAGATACTTATACATAAATGAAGTCGTAGAAGAAGGTAGAAGAAGAGGAGCGGCATCAGCCTCTCTGAAGTTACGAAGCGCAACCGCTTCAAGGACATACGCATCTATGTTTATGTATTATGAATAAAGAAAAAGAAAAAAATAAAGTCAAAAGCCACGACTCTTTTTTTTTTTTCTTTTCTTTATTCTAAAATTAATATAGTAATATTTTTTATTTTTATTTTCATTTTACTATTCTTTATAGTTTGTTTTATTTTTTTTTTTCTTTATTTTTATTTTATTGAACTTACGTGTGTGTTTTTAAATTTTTATTTACACTATTGATATTGTTTAAAGATGACGGAGGAATAGGTGAATTGATAAATTAAAACCATCTGTCATTATAAACACCTGACGTGTGTCAATAATATATATTGTGAAGAAATAAATTTATTTCTTCATTATTATTAAATGCATTTAATGTTTGTGTGTGTGTATATACTTTTTATATTTTTATTTATTTTTTAGGTTTGTTGAATTATTATATTTTTTTTTTTTCTTACGAATATTGAGTGACGAGAATTGGGAAAAATAAATTGGATTATTATTCTGGGACATTTTATATACATATTGAGACACCATGCCACGAAATTTTTGGCTTAATGACCCCATTCTTCGACTCTCTCTCTTCCTTTCATCGTGTATATATATATATATATATATACATCTTCACGTGTAGTATATAAAATCAATATATATATTGCATCAGTATTTTTTTACAAACTCTTTTCGATATTAAAAATATTTTTCGCGGTCATTGATCATAAAATTTTGCATTATTTTTTCTAGATAAAAATTACAAATTAAATTACTTTATTAACTCTAACAATAAACATTATTATAAAAATAATTTTAATACAATAATAACTACTTAAACAATATTAAAAAAAATATTAATATAAAATGTAATCTTTAATAAAAATAATAACAGCCATTGCATTATAAATAATTCATGTGTATTTATCACCCTGAATAATAAATATTCTTAAACCATTAAATTTTCATATTTACACACAACTCTGAACATAAAACAATATCAAACAAATAAATAATAATTATTTTAATTGACAATATTAAATCCTCAAAAAGATTCATCATATTTTTTTCATTCCAATATAAAATTAATTCAAATTCTATTTCTAAAATCACATCAATAATTTATTTATTAATATCTATTGCATATATAAACTCAAGAAAGGAAATGGAAAAAAGTGTACTCTATAAATAGAACATAATAAAAAAAAAAAAGAGATAAATGGAAAAATACGAGGGAGTTTATAAAAATGATGAGAATAAAAAAAAATAATGAAAACTAAAAAATAAGAAAGAGAGAAGTCTAAAGTCTTTTCTGGCATCTTTTGATCTATATAATACATTATAATAAGGAAAATACATTGAATAAGGAACACCATGGGTATATACATATATACATACATACATATATATGCGGTTACAGTGGATAAGAAGAGAGGGGAAGTGGCGCGTGGCAATAAGTATCGGATACCGCCAGATGTTACGAGAAGAACGCGGCAGCTGTATATTTTAAAGTATATATACATATGTATATATATATATACATATATACAGTAGGTATATATGTATACATATACATACATATATACATATATATTTATTTATTTCAGTGCCAGAGGGTATTAAGTCATATGGAAAAATTCGTGGACTTAATATCGTAAAATTGAATTTTTATTTATTTATTTTTTTTTAAAATGTATGAAGTATATAATGTATTATTTTATTATATATTTGATCGTATGTATGTATTGAGTATGACCCAGGCTATGTGCCAATTGTCCTCTGCTTTTTTTCGCACGTATAACACGGCAGCTTTTTATATATAAATGATGACGTGTAGTGTCCCAAGGGAGAATGATGCAGTGTGCTTTGCAGCAGGTAAACACCAGAGTACATATAGAAAGAAAAGTTTCTGCATTTATGTATGTATTATATGTATGTATATTAGTGTGTACACGTCAGTCACAATGGTTTCACCAGCAAAATGCTTCCTATAATGTATATGTGTAATGAAAAGACGAATTTTTTCAGTTATTTGTAGTTTATTTATTTTTTATTTTTTTATTTTTATCATGTCACGTATGTGAGTATAATTTTTTTGTTTATTTTCTTGGTATTTTGGATAATGTTTCGCTTTTATTATTATTTTGGATGTTATGTATTTGAATGGGGTAATTTTGTGTTATGGATATATTTAAATAATTTTTTTTTTTTTTAAGATATGAAAATTTTTTTATTGAGAGACAATTTTTTTTTATTACGAATAATGAATTTTACAATGTTATATTTAATGTTGGACGTTTTGGATATTAATACAGTATTACAGTGTATTAATTATTAATATATATTTTTGTTTAGTAATTTAATTTTTTATATTTAATAATTGGATTAAAAATTAATTTTAAATCAAAAATAACAATATGATTATTTTAATATTAATTTTAATGTATATAATTTTTTTTTATTTACTTTAATGTTTATCTTAGAGTTACATGGCAATACATATTCATATACATATCAAGAATATTTTTTTATTAATTAATATTTATAAATAAACCCATCATTTTTATTTTAAAATTAAAAATTTTTCTCAATGTTTTTTTGCTTTGCCATATTTTTTTTTTTTTTTATCAACTATTATGATATACAAAATATATATTTTTGTATAAACAAATGCATGTGTTCTTGAAAGAAGAAGAAAAAAAAAGCTGATGAAAATAATAAAAGTAAAAATTAATTTCCGCTAATTTTGAATAGTGGTTTTGAGTTATATAAAAATAAATAATAAAAACCACAGAGTAATATTATTTTAACTATACATCTAAATATATAATATTCACATACACAAAGGAATATATGTATACATATATATATAAATAAATACAATTCCACATTGTCTACAGCACCTGGTGTACAGATATCATTTGTATAATTTATAACAATACTACACATATATTATATGTTATACATATTTGACAGTCCCTTTAATTTGTCCAGTATAATCTGAAATATATTTATATAAAATTGCGCCATTAATAATCATCATTTCACCAGGGGTTTCAATATATATAGATTAATTATTTGGAAGGAGAATTTCATAATTGCCAAGAGGCTTTGTATAAATAATATAATAATAAAGCAGATTAATTATTTTTTGATGCTACTGAATTTTTTCAAGATTTATCTATATCCATATGTCACAGATAAAAAAATTTATTTGAAGCATTTTTAAATTTATTATCTCAATTAAAATATTTTCTTTGAATAAATAATAATTATTTTAAGCGATTATTATTTATTTAGTGGCTGCCAAATTTTTTTCTAAATATAAACACTGCACAGTTGTATAAATTCATGTGTGTAGAATTTTTAGAAATTATTTATTTATTAATTTTTTATTATTTTGAATTTTTAATTGAATTATTAATTTATTATTAATTATACATATAATTAATTTTTTAGTTCTATGGAATTAACAATGTATATTTAATTCATGTATATATTTTTATATATTAATTAAAAATAATGCATAGAAAATAAAAATGACAAAGTGTATTTATTTTCATTTTTATTTTACCCTCGAGAAAAATATTATTCTTGGCCATATATCAAACAATAATATCGGTTATATATTTAAATTAAAATTTATTTATTGTTCTTAATCCTATTATTATCACATTAATGTCAAAAATTCATCCATTAGTGCACACTAAAAATTACAAAAACAAAATTATAAGAGTAATATATTTTTCTGCAACAATTAACCACTGTTGAATTAATTATATTTTATAAAATTCAGTTTATAAATATATAAAATAAATAAAACCTTGAATAGTGCATTGAAAGCATAAAAACTGAGTGTATATATTCAAGATTTATCAGCAGCTGTCGTACAAATAATTCGTGTGATAATATTTTGTGAGTGAGTAAATGGAAGCAAGGTGATCCAACTAACTGAGGATAAGCCAAAGAGTATATATTTTTCACCTGGCGATAAAAGCTTGAAAATATATATCAAAAAGAAAAAATAAAAAATTCCATATACCCATATCATATACAACTGAAGATTAAACCAAATAAATAAAAAAAAAATAAAATAAATGCAACGAAGAAATAAAAATAATAAAAAAAAAAAAAAAATCTACTGCAGTGAATAAATAAAAATTACATTGAGGGACTTTGAATTGAAGCGTTTGCAGGTGACTCTGAAGTAGGTGCAGAGATTCGATTACTTTAGACTCATCGCTTTATATTATATATATATATATATATTTTGTTGGTTGGATGTCGTGGGGCGAAACAGGACGCGTTGAGGGGATTGAAAGGAAGTGGCTGAGGGTCGAGGGCGAATATCCTTCCTGTTCCATCCCACACTCCTCCCATTGCACTTTTTTTTCTTCTCCAGTTTTTTTTTTATTTTATTTTTTCCTTCTTATTCTTCTTTATTTCATCTCTATCTATCTATTCCACTTTCACCAATGCACAAAAGTTTTTGAAACTATTCTAATATATATCTCTTGTGTGTGTACATGTGTTGGCAGCTGCTACGATGATTTGAGCACGTGCTACCACTGTGTCCCTTTGAGCATATAAACACCATATAGCAATGGTGCGCAAGTACACATTTGTGTTATGTGAATGTGTATATATAGTATATATATATGTATATATATACATTTATTTATAATATATTATAGAGAAGGTATGATAGCTGTTTTTACTTATTTCATTTATTTATTTTATCTTTTTTTTTTTAGCATATTTTTTAAATCATTTTTTTAATCAATGATGATGGATTTATTTATACCAATTTTATGCGAATGTTATGATGGTGTTTAATGGTAAATCTGAAGCAATATATTTATAGTTAATTTATTTTTAATTTATATTTAATTTTAATTTTAATTTTTTTTTTTATATTTATATTGAATTTGTATTTATATATTATTATTTTTATTTTTTTATATTTATATTAATTTTTATGTTTATATTGAATTTATAGTTATATTTTTATTTTTATTTCTTTATATTTATATTAATTTTTATATTTACGTTATATTTTTATTTTTTTTATATTGATATTAATTTTTCTATTTATATTAAATTTATATTTATATATTATTATTTTTATTTTTTTATATTTATATTAATTTTTATGTTTATATTGAATTTATAATTATATTTTAATTTTTATTTCTTTATATTTATATTAATTTTTATATTTATGTTAAATTTATGTATATATTTATATTTATATTTATATTTAATTTATATTTAATTTAATATGATGACTTTGAAGGCAGATTAAAATTACCAATCGTTATATTTATATTAATAGACAACATAAAATTACTCAAAAATATTGAGTTATATTTTATATAAATTTCTGGCGTGTTTCCAAATGTGTCTAATATTCACTTTACTTATTTGCACCCAGTCAATTTTCTACATACATAAATTGTCGTGGATATATATTTATAATACAAATCACGTTCAAACAAGTAATAAAATATATATGTCATTGTTACGCTTTTCTGTATATACGATTTTTATTTTTTTTTAATACATTTCTCAAGTGTGGATTCTTTATTGTTGTATTATTGAATCATTCTGCTATTGCATTTATTTTTTTTTTCTTCATTGGGAATGAATAATGGTGAATGTAGTACATAAAATACACTCAACGATGGACAGTGGTTGTATATAATATTATTGTGTATGAGGAGGGACTACACTATTGTTACTCAGCAATAAAAGACGTTTGACCGGAGTAAATCGTTTAAAATGAGAATTCAACGATGTAGTGTAAAAAAAAAAAAATATAACAAAAGATACACTGTCGACAATCGTTTTTTTTTTCCTCCTCATTGTCACGTATATCTATATATAAATTCAAAAACTATTTGACCTTGTTATATTCACCAGCATATGCTCATAAGTCGTAAATAATTAAATAAACGAGTCTTAATTCTAAAGCATAAAATATTTTATTATTTATCATTTATTATAGCCACTGGTAGAAATATAAAAATAAAAAAATTAATTAAAAATCCTTCGAAATGCCAAATATTTAAATTTAATTTATATACTAATAATTTGTAAATTAATTTCCAACAATAATAAAAAATTATATTCTTTATTATATTTTATTATATTTTTTTTTTTTTTTGTTTACTTCATTATTATTATAAAATAATGAAATAAAAAAAAAATGCCCCCTGGCAGGAATATAAAAATAAAGAAATAAATTAAAAATCTCTTAAAATCTTCAATATTTAAATTTAATTTATACATTAAAAATTTCCAAATTAATTTCCAACATTAATAAAAATTATAATAATACTGAAGTAAACCAAAAAAAAATTCCCACTAGCAGGAAAATAAAAATAAAAAAATAAATTAAAAATCCCTCAAAATCTCAAATATTTAAATTTAATTTATACACTAAAAATTTCCAAATTAATTTCCAACAATAATAAAAAATTATATTCTTTATTATATTTTATTATATAATTTATTTTTTCTTTGTTTACTTCATTATTATTATTATTAAATAATGAAATCAAAAATAAAAATAATGAAACCAAAAAAAAAATTCCCACTAGCAGGAAAATAAAAATAAAAAAATAAATTAAAAATCCCTCAAAATCTCAAATATTTAAATTTAATTTATACATCAAAAAATTCCAAATTAATTTCCAACAATAATAAAAATGATAATATTAATGAAGCAAACAAAAAAAAAAAAAAATGCCCAAACAATAAAGTCAAAAGCATCTGTCGAGTTAATAATTATTCTACATTTAAATTATATTATATTATAAAACTAACTGGAAGAAAAAAAAAAAAAGGTTGCGAGAATGTCAAAGACCAACAGACAAAAGAGCGCGCGGGAAAAAGTAATACTACTGCCGGTATACTTTTAAGCGGGTGGATGGAATCGAGAGCACGCGCGGGAAGAACTTGGAAGGCACGTGCCATTCGCACAAAGAGCTTATAGCTAGAGATGATGGCAATGGCAGTGGCTTAAATTGAAAAAGAACGATATATACATACATACAAACACATAAAGAAATATAAGAGTGGGAAAATGAGAGAGGCTGCAACAGCATCCGTGTGTCAAGCTCGTCTTGTCGCGACCATCTGTTGCTTCCTGACATTTCCATTCGACTAAAATGTCGGAAGCATTTTTAAAGATATAATATTTTAGATATGTATAACATTATATTCCTTTTATTTATTTTATTCGCTTTGCTCTTCCAGCTCCTTCTCTTCTTCTTTCACAAATACAAACGTAGATATTATTATTATTATATACATGTTTGTGTATACTTTTAACTATACATTTTAAGTCTTAACCGCAGGAAATCCTTCGTTACTTCCTTGCTCTCCATTTTTTTTTTTTCTTTTATTTTATTTATTCATTCGTGTATAGTGTGCATATGCTTGGGATACAAAATTTTCTTTCGTGACGTGACGCGCGACAGACGAGCATATATATAAACGCGCGCGTGCAATTTGAACGACGACGATGTGGAACATGGGATGCTGGAGGCAGGTGGCACTCGTTTTAGTGAACATTAAAATACGCCAGACGGTGCAGCAGCAGCAGCAGCAGCAGCAGCAACAGCAGCAGCAATAACAGGAGAAGCCATCAGTGGGCTCATGTGAATTTTGTCAATTTTTTATTGGAATTATTTTGTGTCCTGGAGAAAGAAAAAAATATTTTTCAATATTTAATAACTTTGTGTAATAATGAATATATATTACAATATTTATAATAGTATATTCTATTATTTTTATTTTTATTTTTTTCTTGGATATTTAATTAAATATTGAATCGCGATTATTGAAGTATAAATTTAATTAAAACAGAATTTAATTTTGCAGATATATTATATGAGTTGATAAAGCCAATTATTTTCGTGTGGAAATAAATAATGATTATGTGTAAATTAAATTGTTGACGTGAATGTTTATATCGAGGCCAATTAATGAAATAAACATTCGAAAGTGCATTTACAAACAAAACAAAACAAAAAAAAAATATATTATATCAGCCGGAAAGTAATGTCGTTATTATTATTTATTTAATTCAAAAAAAACAATAATCTTCTTCGATCCAGCATTAAAACTAGATTGCAAAAGATTGGAAATAATAACGAGGATGATATCATTAATTAAAAATAAAAAGCTTGTAAAAATTATATATTTAAATTTGACTACATAATTATACTTTCCGATTGACCTAAATATAAATAAATAAAATAGACTATGTACGTATGTATTTGTTTATGTATATAAATGAGCTGAATAATGTGAAAATGTTGATTTGAAAATGATTATTAAGATCAGATGAAAAATATAAAGAGCTGCTGAGCTGGAGAAGCAAAGAGGGGCAGATGGTTTGGCATTCTTGCGCGCGCGCGTGAACGCTCAGCAAAGTGGCAGCGGGCACGCGCCAACAAAATAAAACATCTGCCATTTACTTCCCAGCAACTCATGTTGTAAAGAGAGAACCACCGACTCCAGTTCCAGTTTCTTATTTCGTATCTTTTTAGTTTGCCATCCATCTCGGTACTTGTTTCTCTTTTCCTCCTTAATTCCTATACACATTTATACATATATATACAATACAAGTCCTTTGGACCACCATATACCACACCATACCTTTTACCAAAATAACCTATACACCCCCACATGTAGCTGTATAAAATATATTTTTGCCAGATGTCCGAACTCCTTCAACTCCGCCTTCTCTCACATTTTTTTTTTTTTTTTTAACTTTATCCTCATTTCTCTCTTTCAACTTGGGTATAATTTTCCATTGAATGATTCTGGATCCATCTGCATTTTCAAATTACATTATTATACCATCGTCTTATTATTATTCATATTCATTTTCCAACAATAATGTATGTATTGTAATTTAAATTAAAATCATTTTCCATATCTAAAGATTTTGAATTTTTACTTACATAAAATATAAATTTTTTTTTTTTTTTGCTCTTTTATGTATGGTGAATATATTTAATGCAAATCCTCTCTGGATGAATCCTTAGTTTGGCTAGCACGAAGGTCTTCAAGGAAAGCAGATGTCACATAAATAAATCGCATGTATATACATACATATGTACATATATTTATATAATATAATATATTGAGAAAAAATGAAGAATCAGATTTCTCGTTTATATAAGCAACGGAGCACTCTTGCTTGCTTCCTTCCTTCTTTCCTCGATTGCGCCCAGTCAATTATTGGCACTGGTGCAGGTGATCTGGAATGAATAATAACAATAAAAAAAAAATAAAATAAAATAAAATTACATGAGCTAAGGAATAATAATATAATGCAGTGTGATAATAAAATAAACTATAATTTAACATCTTGCTAATTTTCGTTGAATGTACAGTAAGATAATGTTGAAGAAAAAGGTGAAAGCGAAGTGAATTTAATTTTGGCATCTGGATTTATATTATATACACTGTAATTATATATAACTTTTATTTATAAATATATATAATATATACATTGATGTAAATATAAATAAATTTTTGATGGTGATGAAAAATTTTTATTGCAGATTTTTATAATTTTGTAGATATATTTTTGACGACAAAGTGCAGTACAGCTGTATACCTGCGATCCTTTTCACGTGCTCACCATTTGTACATATCTATTTTATAGGTACATAGCTATATATATATATAATATATATGCCAACTCGTTTTTCAAAAGGTGGTAAACAAATTACGGTATTTGCAGAGCGAAGGAAATTATATTTTCTGCATACTTTAAATGCACAAGTTTTATAGTTTATTGTTAAATTGAAAGGTCCTCGAGACCATCACTCGTCCAGATGTTGTGCAGTCCTCTGAATTTATTTAAATATATATATATTGCACTATTGGATTTTCCCACATTGGATTTGTGCCATGTGTTGCTGTAAAATGATTCACTGTTAAGAATATATATTTTTTTTCTTCGAGAAAATATACGACTTGATAAATTCGACAGGAAGAAAATATTTTTCGTTGTTAAATTTGTTTGTGGTTTTGTTGTTTTATATATTCATTCTTTTGTTATTTTGTTTTTTGATTGTAGAATATGCTTGAGAAATTATTATTAAAAGAGGACGATAACGGGTCCAGTGCACACGGCAGGTGCAACGTGAATTGAGATGAATTAAGAATGACGACACCATGAAGAGTAAAAGCCATTTTGTTTATTATATATACGTACGTTTATATACAAACATTATTAAGAGAGAAAAAAAATAAGAAAAAATTATAGAGCTCGTGAATATTCTTGAATTTTAATATATAAAATATCAAAAGTAAAAAAATTCTATAAATTCACGAAATGCTTTATTGAATTTTCTTTTTATTTTTTATATTCTTTAAATAAATGTATGTATATATTTTTTTTCTTTTGGAAATGACAGATCTTAGGATCATAAACTGCACATACTCCCACATGGATCAAGCAGCTTTATTCCCTGGGGTGGATTTATAACTCAGTTTACAATCTTCCGCATGCACCATCAACCCTTAGAAGAAAAAAAAACTTAGACCTCCTATTTTTTTTTTTCCATTCTCTTTTCCTATTTCTTTTCACTTCCTTTCAGCTATCAAGGAAAAAAAAAATTCGAATAGCATCTGCTCTGTACGCTCTAGCCATGCATCAAAACATTAAACAAAAAAAAAAAAAACAAAAAAAATGAAGATAAAAAAAATAGACAAGGGTAAGTATACATCCGTATGTTTGATGCATCGAACCTGGAGAATAAAAAAAAGGGGTTGCTGCAGGGATAATAAAAAAAAATTGTCGTCAAGCCGGGGTAAGTAATATTATTTCTCAAAAAATTTTCCCCTCTTTTTCATCTTCTTCTTTCTCTTTCATCCCCATATTCATATATGAAAGTATATTTATATTATTTATATACGCGTACACGTATTTTAAACTCACCCCTAGTAAGACTGAGCGTGAACTCGGCCTTTTGAAATTAGGGTCACGAATCACGCGGGGGATTGCGCCGATCGACTTTATTACCTTTGTGATATAATCGATCGATCGGATTACAGAAATTATTCCAGACGCTTTATAGATATATATATATAGCTCATTGTATAACAACATCCCCCTTGTCAACGACTGCAACATCCAGACAGATAATACGAGGGGAGGAAAAAAATATAAATACAGTCGTGAATTGAAAAATACTAAGAAACGATAAATTATCTTTGACATTGAAAATTCAAATTGTTTGTACAGGAGGCACAAAATTTTTATTTTTTTTCATTTTAATTATCCTTAATTCATCCTGTAAAAATTAAATCCCTAAAAATTCATGATTATCATATAGTATTATTGATATTTATAAAATAAATATTAATAATATTATAAATTTATAATAGAATTTTGATTTGGTTATATTTATATTTGTATAATCAACAAATATTTACTTTGGTATATTCTTTTATGAATGTTGCATAATGTAATAGGCTGATTCATAGCGAATTTATTTCTACTGTTAAATCCATCAGAGGGTGAAGAATAAATGCAACAGAATGTGCAGAGTGTATATAACAGTATGATAAAATTGAGGGAGAGTTGAAATAGAAAGGAAATAAAAAAAAAAAAATAAATAAAAATTGGTAACAGATGAAGAAGTAGACGAACAAGAAGAAGAACCAGCGGAGAAATCGTACGTTCTTTTACCCATGTGCAAACTTTTGGTTTTTAGTTGTAAGGAGACAGATGGAAAGAAAGATAGAAGATAACCTGGCCATGATTCAAAAGATTCTTTCCATGGCATATTTTGGGGTGTCTGACAGCTGTTGTTCCCTTATACCAAATACATATCCTCCCTCTCCAAATGTCTTCGTTTTTTCTTTTACTTTATATATATTCACCATCGCATAAGGTTGCTTATATACTTTACTTTATATGTTACCTTATATACAAAAGAGCTGAGCTTTGAGCCATTGATTATTTGCGATTTTTTTTTTTTTCTTCTTCCTTCGTTATTGATTATAATTACAGCCAGATGACCATCAAACCACTACTTAAAAATTTATTTATATATTTTTTATATTCATCACTGGTTTATTTCGATTTTTCTTTTCTTCTTTGATTGTTTTTATCCTGTTTGCCACAACTGTAAATCCAAATTATTCAACTTCTGCTTCATTCACCCCTGTATATACGTATGTGATTCTATTTTATTTTTTTTTTTTTTTTTATTCGTGGTTGAGTACAGACCGCAATGAATTATATGTATATATTTTTTTTTACTCATTCTCTCTATTGATCTCGTCATGTTTGAAAACACGTCATGAAGAGAAATAATTATAATTATAGTAATAAATAAATGAATTATTATTATTTTATTGATCTGTCATTTATATAATTATTTATATTCTCTATAAGAAACTATGATTAATTATATCACTACTGAAATATTTATTTAACTTAATTATCAAGCTATTGAATATAAATAAATTTTAAGAAAATAAAATATTGAATTAATTCGTGATAATTAATTAATTAAATTTATTTTTAGTTGAATACTTGTTAAATTTAATTCATTAATTTTATCAACTATAACATAATTACCATCCAAATTGTAATATAATTATATTAATTAATATATTAAATGTTAATAATTACATCAACTATAAATTAAAACTTTAATTAACAATACTAAATTATTTTTTTTTTAATTATATTTTAATTCTTATACATCCAGAATTTTTTCTTCGCGTGTATAATTGGTATATTGAACACAGATTGCTTAGATAATTTGTTTATAAAGTAAAAATAAAAATAGAGTATGTATAATACATATGTAAAACTATATAAGGGACAGTATATAAAAAAGGGTTGTGCAAGCTCTCAAAGATTATATAAAAGCACGCTACACTTGGCCCCTTATATTCAAAGACGAAAATAAACCATTTTAGCCTTTGGCTGACAAATAACGCGGAAGTATATAACAGTAGAATCTAACCCTATTTACATACAACACAACATTCTTTTTTTTTTTACTTTCATAAAACAAATAAAAATTATAATTCCACATAAAAAATTACAATACATTTTAACTATATAAATATTTTTTTTCTTGAAGTAATTTGTAATTTTTTATACGAATATATATAATTTTTTTTTATAGTCAGTGGAATATTATTTTGGTTTTGAAGGGCGGAGGAATATGAAGAATACCTTCTGGCTACCATAGAGTATATGTACATGCAGGGTATATATTTTATATATACACGTTTAATGTATATAAGAATTCGAGGGAGTCAGTCGCGAAGCGAGACGAAAATATGTATATACTTTAATACTTATATACACAAACATAACATCGTTGGTATATATTTAATAAATAGCAGCCGAACATCAGGCATCAGGCATTAAGATCTGAGCAAGCAATCTGTCTGATCTGTCGTTACTTATATTTGCTGTTTATTATAGCCCTTATTATACTTGCGCCTTGCCAAATCTCAGGGGAAATATAATTTATATTCGTTTATAATCCATAAATATATTTGAACATATTTAAATATTTCGTTTCTGTTTAATAATAAAATTATTTTAGAAAATACTATAGCTGAACCGGCAAACGTTATTTTGCCATATAAATTATTTCTAGTGAATATTTTGGTAGTTAAATTATTATTATATGTATGTATAAATTATTATAAAAAAAATATATAAATATTTGGTAGTTGAAAATAAAAAAAAAAAGAATTATTATATACAGTACTAATATCGCTATTAAAAAATGGGGGTTGATGGTGAAAGGGTGAAAATTAAGGGTTATATGTATTTTTAATGCAAAATCATAAAAAAATAAGAATAAAAAATTTTTGTTCGAAAAATAAAAATAAAAAATTTTTGTTTAAAAAATAAAAAAAAAATTTTTTTTGACTACCCTTATCATTTAGGGTTATAAAAAATAGTTTACATATCTATTCTCAGACCTACTGAATATACAAAAAAAATTTCATAAAAATTGGTTAAGATTTTATTTTTTATTTTGTTAAAATTTTTTGAAAAATAAAAATAATAATTATAATCCAAGTACTGGACGATGTAATAACGAGTTTTGTAAAAACAAGTTTTCAATAAAACTCGGGGTATAAATGAAATGTATTATAAAAATATTTATTATGTAACGTATATTTTTGTTGTTGTTTTTTTTTTTTTTTTTTTTTCATGGATAAATACGTGTCAAGGGGAAGAAAAATCGCGGTCGATTTTTGTATATGCCATGTATATAATATGTCCTCGAAGGATCCTTCGATCGCATCTGCACGACGATCCCCTGAAGGTATAAAATATATTTCCTTCCTCACTTTATCTCACGCTTCTTTTCAAGGTAATGGATCAGGTAAATATACATCAACGGACGCGTCTTTATTCGACCATATAGAATATAGATCCTCGCCAACGGATTCGACCTTCTGGTTCGTTGTACCCTTCGATGTAAAAGCAAAATGTTAAATAAATAAATAAACAAATGAATGAATGGATAAATAAATAAATAAATAAATAAATAAAAATTTTATTCAGAGTAAATCAACTTTTTTTTTTACTCTCCATCTCAAAGAGAATTATTTTAATAATTATGTATGGTTTTATATTAATAATAACAAATAGAAATATTAAATTAAATATAGTGGAGGAATAAATATTTTTTATTTATTTGAGTTGAAGAAAAAATCTGCAAAAATATACGATATAAAAAATACAGAAAATAAATAACAAATTCAAAATTAATTGTATTAATCGATTGTTTATTTTATTTTACTACAATTTATGAATAATATTAATTTTTTGTGATAATTTACAAATAGATATACTCAAATAAATATTTAAAGTATTAAAAAAAAAAAAAAAAAAAGATTATTAAATAAATTAAAAATAAATAATATAAATTTTTCATCATTGTAGGTTTTTTTTTTTGTGAACTAATTTTACACGTTGTTGCTTATAAAAAATACAAAAAATATAAATAAAAAATTCAACATGGAATTGTATTAATCGATTATTTATTTTATAATTTTACAGCAATTTATGAATAATAGTAATTTTTGTAGTGATAATTTATAAATAAATATATACTCAAATAAATATTTAAAAAAAAAATAGTAAGAAAAAATGACAAAGAAATAAATTATTAATCGATTGTTTATTTTGTTTTACGCAGCAATTTATGAATATATTATTAATTTTTGTGATAATTTATAAATAGATATACTCAAATAAACATTTAAAATAGCAAAAAAAAAAAAAATGACAAAGAAAAAAAATTAAAACTAAATAATATAAATTTTTCATCATTGAATTTTTTTTTTTGTGAATTAACTCAACGACTAAAATTACAAATTCGACAATATAAATTTCATGCTAGTTTCACACATTGTTGCTTGTCACTTTAATTGTCTAGTGAATAAAATTGTGATGAAAGAAAATTAAATTATGTATACACATACATATAAATATATATTTATATCTAAATGTAAAAGGTTTATTTTACACGTGAGAAAAGACAACAAAGCTTCAGAAGTTAATTTTAGTCGAGGCGAGAGACACGCGTCCCAAAAATAGCACATATGCACGACACGAAGAGTGATGTGAAAGGATAAGATGAGGAAGAAGTCTGTATACAAAAGAGAAAATTGACAGTGGTGGAGGAGGAAGAAGAGAAAAAGAAAAAGAAGAAGAAGAAGAAGAAGAAGAGGGGCATCTGTTGCATCAAACCAACCACTACCATGACCAGGTGCTAGCCACCTTCCGTGTCTCCCCTTCAGTATTCATATAAAAAAAAAAAAAAAAATCTTCTCCTTACTCCGCGCGCGCTCCGCCTACTTGTTTTATTCCTGAGATTTCCACCATCTGCAGTCTGCAGTCCACCACCTTTTCATCCCTCCTCTCCTGCACATATCGTCTCGTCATTCTTTATATACTATATACTAATATACTAGATGCTTATATATATTTTCCTACATGCACTAATGTACATAGTCCATTTCCCTTTGATATTAATATACTTGATCTCATTTATATATTACTAAGAATATCTTCAATTTTTTTTTTTTTCACTTGAAAATTCTTTTATATTCCATTTTATAAATATATATTTCGTTCCCTCAATCATTCAAATTTTCTGACATTTTTCCTGTCTTTCTGTCTTTTATTTATTCCCCTTTGCATATATAAATATATATATCGCATGAAAATGAAAATAAAAAATTTTATAAACTTAATCTTTATATAATTCAGATTGATAAAATAATTTTTAATATATAAATGCTATAATTTTTATTAATAGAAATATATTTATATTAATAAAATAGTGGATATAGTTTATATGCATGATTTATCTGGCTTTTCTCAATGGTGCCGACGATAATTTTTGAGACAAGCAAAAATAAAAATAAAATATCTTTATATTATACAAGCGGAAGTGAGAATGTTTGGCTTGAGTTAAAAAGTCGTCCCTATATCCTCTCTCCTTTCTCTTCCACCGTTCATAAATTATATTACGCGATTGCGGATGAGTGTGTATATATATGTACATTTATAGTGTGTGGTGTGTGTCATGAAAACAAGATTGAAGCGTGTGCTCAGGAGTTTATACATATATACAATATGTTTTGGTGTGAGTTTTCGTCCCCAAGTGAATCGTGAGAAGTGCGCACGTAAGAGCCACTGAGTGAGTATTTGTATGATGGTATTGTCCTAAAGTATATATATCGCACTCTTTGTGGCATCCGGTTGTATTTCTAACATGTATATATATGTGTATATTGTTTCAAAATTATTGATTAATCCTAAATCACTAAAAAAAAAGAAATAAAAAAAAAATTATGAACTTTTATTTATTATAATTATATTTTAATATTGAATTATTAAATAAATTTTATAAACCAAAAATGCTCTATTATTTATTTATGAACATATATATATATAATTAATAATCTGATTTTAATTGTTTAATTAATTAATTTATATATTCATTTTGTTTTGATGAAGTTTAGGGAGGAGAAAATTATTTATTTATTTAAATCTATGTATTTTTTTAAATATTTATTAATGAGTAAATTTGGCTTATTAACAATAAGGTTAATAAGCATATTTATATTTATATATTGTTTCAAAATTATTGATTAATCCTAAATCACTAAAAAAAAAAAAAATAAAAAAAAATTATGATCTTTTATTTAATTATTTTGTGTAATTAAATTTTAATATTGAATTATTAAATTAATTCTATAAACAAAAATTGCTCTATTATTTATTTATAAATATAAATAATAAATAATATAATCTGATTTTTAATTGTTTAATTAATTAATTTATATATTCATTATTTTGTTTTGATGAAGTTGAGGGAGAAGAAAATTATATTTATTTATTTAAATTCATGTAATTTTTAACAAACATTAACAAATATATTTATATGTATTTATTGTTTAAAAATTATTTATTAATATTGATTTATTAAATAAATTTCAAACAAGCCAAAATTGTTCTAAAAATTATCTATAAATAAATATTCCAACATATTTTTGATTATTAAAACTTTTACATAATCTGATTTTAATTGTTTAATTAATTAATTTATGTATTCATTTTTTCTTTGACAATATTGAGGTGGAGGAAATTAAATAATAATTTACAAGCACATGTATTATATATTCTTGCAGAATTATTTATTTATTATTAATAATTTATATATTTGTCGAATTTTTTTTTTTTTTTTAAATTTCAAGAGAAAAGAAAATTATATACATATGTATTTGCATGTATATATATATGATTGTGTTTCTTTGGCCCGACCACAAAAGTACAATTGAGCAATTACAAAGTTATTATATATATCGTACACAATATAATTTACTTGTTCCTTTTTTTTTTTTTCTTTGCACATGTCACGACATATTATATACAAGATATTTTTCGCTCGTCACACTCCATCATCGCTAACACAATTCAGTACATATATGTAATTAACTTTGACTTTGACCTTCGTCACCCAGTGTGAGGTTAATTGCATTCGCATCAATTGATGTACTTGTTTGTATGTGGAGTATATATAATGATGACAGATTGGTTAATATGAGAAAATAAAATGTGACGAATAAATAAAATCGTGTAAAGAAAAATGAGAATTTTTTTTCTTTTTCTTTGGCAATGCGAATTAATTTTGGGGGTTGTTGTGAAATTATCTATGCATTCTATAGTTTATAATTAATTCAATGTTGATATTTAATTGTTTATTTGAGAAAAAAGAAGAAAAAAAAAATATTAAATTCAAGAAAATAAATTTTTATATAAAAATTATATTCAATGAAGAATTAAAATAATAATAATTATAATACTAATATTCAGTTGTTAATTATTATATCTACTATTGTGTTGCTCTTTTTGATAAAAAAAAAATTTGAATTATAAATTAATCACACGCTGAAAAAATTCTCAAATTTTTTTTTTTTTTGATAGCTAAAAATTAATTTTTAAACAAAATAAATTTATATTCGATAAATAATTCTTTCTGAAATAAAACAAATATTTACTTCAGCATATAAACAATAAAATATCTGCATATTTTCATAATTAAATTAATTAACAAACACGTGATGAATAAAAAAAAATGGAAAATAATTTCAATTAACAAAAAGTCTTTATACAATTCATTGAAAAAAAAAAAAAAAAAAATATCAGCAATTACTTCTGCCTGTTCAAATCATAGAATATATATTAAAATAAATAAAAAGAGCAAAATAAAATTCTATTTATAATTAAACGAGTGAATAAACACATATATATTTATATTTATACAATAACTTTACATAAATTAATATCTAGATTATAAATTGCAAATAAGAAACCCGATTCTTTCCAGTAAACAAGAGTTATGTACCTAATAATAAGCTTTCCATCTATTCATTACTGACACATATGCGCATAAATATAAAAAATACGAAAGGAAAAAAAAAATAAATAAATAAATAAAAACCAATTTCATATTAATAAAAATACATTTGTGCTCGTCTTGCATTTAATATTCCTCCTAAAACTTTCGCGGGCCTCTATATAAATAATTCCACTACTTTAATTATTCTCCACATCGTCACCGCAATTATATCGTTCCGCAAAAATTCCTCTACAAAATTTCCATCGTCTCACATCGATAATTCCACCCGTAATAAATTAATTACCATCACAATATTCCTTTCCTCAATTAATCAAACATTATCTCCTGCACTCAATAAAAAAATAATATTAATTAATATTCCTCATCGATGAATTATTATACAGACAAATAAAATAAAGAACAATATTAAATAGAAGTAGAAGTAGAAATATAAATACATACACATGGCGTGAAAAAAAAAAAAAAGGGCAATGAATTTCTATATCCCACGGTCTTTTATTTTTCTCTTTTTTATCTTTCCTCTTATATACATAAATACAAATATATATATCCATATATATGGTTTTTTTTTATTTCTCTTTTTTTATCTTCTTATTTTCTGATGGGACAGAGGTTAAAAAACATGGGGGCCACAGGCGTGGGAGAAGACCATAAGGCAAAAGAGAACGCGAGGATCGAAGAAGGCTGATGCTATTTTGCGCCGAACAGCAGCTGTGATCCTCACCCTGCAGCCACGCAACCCTTTCTTCTTTTCCGAACTTCAACTTCATCTGCTTCTTCTCTCTTTATATTTCCTTCTTCATCAGAGATATTTATAAATATATATTATTTCCTTATTCTTCACTTGTGTATGTATGTAATACACAGTATTCAATCGAAAATTGAGGTGGCCGCACGTCTTTTATTTCAACTTCCCCTATAAATGCTAAAAGCCCAACTTCAACATCCGTTTCTTTTCAATGTCACGGTCACTTTATTGCTTGTATTCTAAATATTTTTTTACTTCAATTATCCAACTGCTACAACACAGAAGAAGAATAAGAAGAAGAAAATGAAGAGTATGGCTATACTTCACCGCAAAAAAATAAAACAAAGAAGAAAAAAAAATGTAAACAAAAACATCATTGTTTTCTATTTCATACATATCTAAAAAGATATATACAAATGTTCTGAAGAAGATTCAAGGAAGAAATAATAAAAATGAATAAAGAACACACTTATATATATACACATGAAACAAAATAAATACATATAAAAATTTTTTTTGTGGCGTATAATAGAAAATGAAACCAAGTGTTCTCTTGAATTTTGAGTCTCTCTGTCTCTATCTCTCAGGAAGTCGTCAAATGAAGAACTATTCTGAATGTGCAAAAATGCAGATATATAGACACACCTGCCTGAGTGAAGCTCACGCGCGATGAGAGAGTGGCATGTGCCTAGAAAGACCGCACCAAAGTCTCTCTCGTGCATTGTCCTTCTTTCTTTTCATTTTTATTTATTTTTTTTTTTTTCAACGCTCGTATAGGGCAACTGGGCAGGCGTGTATCACATATACATATACATATATAATATACGTACATATATGCGCGAGTCAGGTAGTAAGGTGGGCACCGGTGGGTAGGTGCAGCAATATAGCCTGGATCCCAGTGTGTTAGCAGCGTGGGAAGCTACGGCAGCTGAGCTCAAAAACGCCATCCAAAAAGAGACGGCTGCAGCCTGGCTCTTCTTTCCTCTTTTGCTTCTCTCGTTCAAATTTCAATACATTTATACATATATATATATATATGTATCTTGATTACCATTATCATCATTATCATCATGAGCGCATCGATTGAAGTATAATAAATGAATTGCACGCTTTTTTATATCACATTTGTATACTGTGAATTTCAATCTTGTATACGAGGTATAAAAAATTTTTAAACTGCATGTGGATTTATTAAACTGGGAAGTGATATTTACGACTAAGGGCTGATTATTAATAGTTGAGGGATTATTAACTATTGTAATATAATAAATTAATTATTGAATTAATATATTAATATAATGAATTGATATTAATTATATAAAATATTAATATCACATATTATAATAGTGATTTAAATATAAATAATTGAGATGAAATATTAATTGTGATTGTAATGTATCAATTATTATTATAAAATAACAATTCTTAATATAATATATGAATTGTTAATGTGATATATTTAATAGTTGTAAATATTATCTATCATAATATAATAAATGAACTATTGAATTAATATATTAATTTGAAAAATTGATATTAATATTATATATTGATATCACACATTAATATCAATTTAAATATAAATAATTGAGATGAAATATCAACTATTATAATATAATAAATTATCTATTAAATTAATATATTATTTAAAAAAATTGATATTAATATTATATATTGATATCACATAATAATATTAATTCAAATATGAATAATTGAGATGAAATATTAATTGTTAATGTGATATACTTAATAGTTAAGATAAATATTAACTATTATAATATAATAAACTATCTATTAAATTAATATATTAATTCAAAAAATTGATATTAATATTTTATATCGATATCACATAATAATATTAATTTAAATATGAATAATTGAGATGAAATATTAATTGTGAATGTAATATATCAATTATTATTATAAAATAACAATTCTTAATATAATATATAAATTGTTAATATGATATATTTAAATATTGATCTAAAATATTATCTAAAAATATTCGAGATTCTAAATTAAGTGAATCGTGCAAAATATAAATTCATATTCACGATTTAATTTAATATTTATTTATACAAAAAAAAATTTTTTTATTTAACCGTCAAGACCTTTGAAATAAATATATATATGAAATGAAAATATTATGCATACGCTTTAGTTGGTTTAATATATAATAAAAGCAAATTTTTTTTTAAATGTGCGCGAGCGTGTGAGAGTCGGATTAGTTTCTTCGTTGAATTTTTATAATCCCACTGTTTGAACAGGAACTCGAACAATTAATAATAAACGTAGTCCCCAATGCCATTGAATTACATTCGGGACAGGATGTCCTCGGAGGATATGGTATGATTCTAATACATATACATATAAATTCATGTATGGTCTCTGTACTTTGTCATAGGTACAGATGAGGAGAAAACCATCTACCACTATTTCATTCTGCTTATTTATTTCATCTCCCTTCATCTTATTTTATATATGTATGGATACCCTTGAAGAGATTTTTCAGTTTCCCCTTGGTATCGTGCCTCTCTTTCTCTTTGTTCTGTTTAGCTTCCTCCTCCCTCGTCATCCCCGCGTTCACCAGCCCAGTCTTTTACACCATACACACTTTTATATACACTATACACACTTTGGCTTACAATGAACCGTGACAAAATAATCACGTACCTGGACACACATATTCTATCTTGTGTGTTTAGACGTATAAATAAATATATAAATCACCTTTTATCTTTTTTTTTTTCTCGCTCATCGTCGCAGTCTTTTTCTTGTTTTGTTGTGTACAATAATCGTGTAGTGACAGTAGCAGTCGTTGCCTTTGTTCAATTGTTCATCAAAGAGATTTGAGTTAATCCCTTGGGTATTTATTTATGCGTGGATTTTGTAACAGACGAATGAAAGATTAATTTTTTAGAGAATAATTATTGTTACAGTTTGGTAATTTATTTTCTTTGTTTTATTATTGTCAAGGAAAAAAATAATTAATATCAAAATTATTGAGTAATAATTGTTATCGATAATTAAATTTTGATTTTGAGAACAGCTGGATTAAATTACTCGAGAATTAATTGACGTATTTTCATGCAACTTGAGGATATTTAAAATAAAAAAAGCAGATGGTAAAAATTTTCACAATCTCTTCTTGAATATATAATTATTCGATAATAATTATTGAAGCAAATTTATTTGATTAAATTTTGCATAATATTCTCAATATATTCCTCTTAATACTGCCAAGGTTAATTAATTGTTCAAGGATCTTTTCTAACTATATCCTCAAAGACAAATACTAACTAAAATAACCAAAAAAAAAAAAAAAAAATTAGCACTAAAATTTTTCCAATTTATTTCTAATTTCGATATTTCATATTAATTATCACCCCACAAATAGTTTATTAAAGATTCAAATGATTAATTTCCATAATTCACTCAATTAAAACTTGAAATTCAAAACAACAAAAAAAATAAATATTTAAATTTACTTTATTATTTATTATCATTATCCTCTTCACTGTATAATATTAATAAAAATAATTATAATTTCCCTCAACTAAAATTTTACTAAATAAATTCTAATCATAAAAAAAAAATCTCCATCTTCTTCAAAGCACGATGAAAAATATTGGACCAAAAGAATCGAGTCTACAAATGATTACTACAAGAAAAAGTCTCGAAAAAGTGGCGGAAGTGGCCCCAGTGTATATAGGAATTGCGACCACCTTCACTTCCGTTATATTGAGCCATTTGAAACAAGACCACCACATTTACACTGAAGATTTATACATATATAATATATACATTGAACTCACGTTTACTTTTATCTCACTCGTTTGTTCTTTACACTGCAGCAATGCCTCTTTCAATATTAAAATACACCCTTGGCGTCTTGTACACACGTGTTGCCTCAGGCCTGCAACTCCACCAATATACATAGTCTTCTCACTCGCTCATTCATATTGGTCTTCTTCGGGTTTTTTTTTTCTTTTTTCCTCCGGATATACTCGTACAAATGAAATCCTCAGGCGCCCAAAACTAAAAGAAAAAAAAAAAAAAAATAATAATAAAGGAAGAAAGAAGAAACAAAAAAGACATGAACACTGCGGCACACAGATTCAACTCATACAAGGTGGCAGGCCAAAAATATAAAAGCGACCCTCTTTCCCTCCCTTCCTTCCTTCCTTCCTTCCTCTCTTTTCTTCCTTACACACAGTATTTCTTTCATATAATATGTGTTTATTTTTTTTATTATTTCTCTCTCTTTTTTTTTTTTTTTAATTGTTTTTGTTCAAATAAATCTAAGGAATATTGACCATCTGTCCATGATTTTTCTTGAATAATATTCACGTTATAATTATAAATGGGAAATGATTATTTTTCCACTTATATATACTAAATTGTTGATTTTTTGAAAATGTTGAAAAAGTATTTAGAGATGGAATAATTTGTTTTTTTTTTTTTTTTTCAGGACAATGCGCCATTTTTATCATTGTTATAAATTTATAATACATTATTTTTATACACCATCGCAAATAAGTGGACACTCAACATCGTCTACTACGTGATTTGAATTTTTATTTTATTTATATATAAACCGTGCATGCACATTTTTATATATACGCTCACACATCAATTTTAAAATGTTATTCAGCAAACAATGCGCACACACGTTTCTTATTCTCTCACCAGTATATTGTTTATCATGATTTTCGGAATAAAAATGAAACGTGAAAAATGTCATAATGTAAATAAATTCCAATTGTTCTCAAATATATTTTTATGAACGTGCTGAAGTGCACAAGCTTTGACATATGTCGAATAAATTTTATTTTATTCACCGATGTATACAATATACAATTCTCTCATAAAATCACAAATCAATAATGTATATATACATTTGCACTTATGTATATTTTATATACATAATCGCATGTCAAAATATAAAAATCTCCTCGAAACATCTCTTCACGTGGGTGCTGAATAATTTTGCATAAACGAAAACATGAAAGCTAACACAAAATATATTATTATGTAAGTCATGGCAATGTACCAAAGCTCTTTATGCGTGTGTGAGGGTGTAGTTATTTTAACTCATAGGATATTTCTATGTCACTAAAAAGAGATAAAAGTAAAAAGTAAAATGTGTAAAAAAAAAAAAAAATAATAATTTTTATTTATAAATTTTTTTTGAGCTTTTGACTGAAAATACAGAAATATGCAACAGATGTTTTTTTTCTCCCCCTCTTTGGTTTGTGTATAATGTATATTACAACCACCACACAATGATTCATCCCTTCAAGAGGACCCACTTATGTCATCTCCACAGGCAGTCACTATATATGTACTTATTTTGTGCTTTTAATTATTTTTTACGAAATTACATAATCAAAAAGTATGATATTACATATTTAATTATTCTAATAATTGTAAATCTTTATATATTTTGTGATTTTAATTATTAAATATTTTATAATTAACTTGAAAATATTTTTGATAAAAAATTACAATTCATGTTGAATTCCCAATATTATTATTTAAATAATAAATTAATTCCATACGCGAAACAGAAAAAAATAAATAAATGAAAAATATATTTGATTGAATATTAAAATTAATTTAAAACTGATTCAAATTTTTTTATTCAGAAAAATATAATTTATTTATAAAAATAATAAATAGACATTTATATTTATTTAAATAGAGATCAGAATGAAAAACTAATAATTAATTTACTGTCTGGTTTTAGTACTTTATTTATAAATAAATGCATATTTTTATTTATTTATTTTTTTTCATGAAACCTATACAAAAAGTATGATGAGAATTTAATGGAATAAAAAGACGCGACGACAGGCCTGCCAATCACAAACCACTGGGCCCGACGGCAGAAGAGAGAAATAACAGCAGCTGCAACACCCGATACGTATCGCAATGAGAAACGAGACAAGACGAACAGTTTACGTTGGTGTGGTCCTCGCAGGTAAATAGGACTGGCAAAAAGCCACCAAAGAGCGACAAAAAAAAAACCAAATAAAACTTCTATCGGCAGACCCAGAGGATATCGAAACGATCCTCGGGTTCTTTCGGAATTGTTCGTGAACAATCGGGCACGTGGCACGCGTGCTTCTTCATCCCCACTTCACTAAATCCTCCTTTTTTTTTTTTTATCATCTTTTATTTGTCTCTTCACTACTTCAAACTCTCACGCATAAGCTTGAATCAATTCTTTGAACATATTTATAAATATCATCTCATCTTATTTATTTATTTTTCTTATGTACAAATTTATTATTAAAAATTATAAATCGCTGGATATAATTCTCCAGCACGTTTTTACATTGTATGTAGAATTTGTTTAATACGAAAAAAATTAAATAGATAAATACCTTGTATACATATTTATTTCATTATTCACATCACCACATGTAACATAAGTCACAATTTTCATTGCACATCACGACAATATAATATTCTTTTACTATCTTCCTTTATCTCCTTTTCACATACATATATATATAATAATAATTAGGTACTGAATCCTCGCACGTTTTTCACAAAAAAAAAAAAGATATATTCAAATGAATAAAATAAAATACAAAAAGCCCTCCCATATTAGAACACACACAGCGTCTATGTTTATTTCTAACTCGCCCAGCTCTTCATTAATATTCAAATCATGAACATATGTTTGTTACATAGAAATCCGTATTCATTATTACTATTTTTTTTTTTTTCATTACTCATCCGCATAGAGATTTAATAAAAATATAAATTCAATATAAAAACACTTTAAATATCCATAGAGACACACGTGCCACCAATTTTTCTTTATATAAATTAGAAACGTTTCTATTTAACACACACACACACACTATAAACATCATTCACGCGTCTATTGTTTGTAATTACCCGAACAATAAACAGTAAAAAATCTATAGTAAAATAAATTAATTCATTATTATATTTGAATTCATCAAACGGCAGTAGAAAATAATTTTTTATTCCACGGTTGTATGTATAATTATTATCTTCACTCAACAAAATTTATTTACATAAAAATATATATAAAAAAAAAACTTGATAACATATATTTGATACTTTTCATTTTATTCTACTACATTATCCTAAGAAAAAAAAATAAATATATCCGTATACCTGGAGAAAAAAAAATATAAGAGAAATATACATAATAGCTATATACGCTGGTGTATATTTTTGAGAGACTGAGAGTGGCCGGAAGCTCGTGGTGGGAAAGTAAACGTCGCTGAAAGTACATATGTGTATACGTACAAGTAAATATATATATAGGTAAAAGAATGAATTGTGTATGCAGTGAGTATATGAACTATCACATTCTGTGGGAGAACATTTGCCAATCCCATATTATATGGGAATGTTTACCATCCTTATGTGTAACTAACAGCAATATATGTGCGCGACATAAAAATAAAAAGAAATATATAAAAGAAAAAATGTAGACAACAACTCTGCACCATTTATAGTAAATTATAATTATTCTATAGTTACTGTTTGTATAAATTGTATGAGTGTAATATATATAATATATATGTATCAAATATATTCAAGTATATATATATATATATATAAAAGAAGTATTTATAGATATCAATGCAAAAAGTTTGTGTAATGGGTGTAGGAATGAATGGAATTGCAATTAAAGTCTTGGGGATTATTTCAGGTGATGAAAAACAAAAAAATAAAAGGAAATTGCGCGTGACAATTTCACGTGTTGTGTAGTCGCGCGCTTGACCTCATTGAAGCTTTGAACTTAATATGTATTGTGTACTGCAACACGTGATTGTAAGAATGTAAGTATGTAGGGGTACACAGAAAATAAAATAGAATATATTTAATTGAATGAATGTTGAAATGTTTCAAAAGCTTAATTAATTCATCATCGCTTTCAGTAAATAAAATTTTTCAAATCCCAGTTCTATTCTCAATTAGTAATTGATATTTTTCTGTGTTAAATAAACAAATTATTATCAATAGCAAATATTAATTAAAAACAAAATGAAAATTATTGATAAAATAAAGATGTAATAAAAGAAAAGAAAATTTTCATTTAATTAATTTTAAATAAATTTATTATATATATTTTTAATTGCAATTTGTAGTATATAGTGATATTAATGTGGGGATTGCAAATATGAGAAGAAATTATGGAACTAAATCAAGTCGATTGTTTTACGTACGAAAGTATGCTAGTATTTATATTTTCATCGTGGCAAAAAATAAATAAAAGTAAAGATTGCGGCCATGTGCGTATGCGCGCGCGCCGGAAGTGGTTCGCCGTTTGCATCTGGCTATATGTATATCCCCCCAGGTTGGTTTGACCTGTTGAACCACCTCGTGACCGGAAGTGTATACCCTATACGATGTACATACATACATATATGATGTATCAACATACTTCTCTCTTCATCACATCACCCTCGGCTCGTGTATATATCCTTTTTTATTTTTTATTTTCATTTTTTTTTTTTTTTTGCCATCTCGTCAGTAGGTATATATATACACCGGTGCGTATATATGTAGAGCAAGTATTTGAAGAATAAAGGGAACGGAACAACGAAAAATTCATGTGTTCATACACGTTCATTGCAGCAACAATAACAATGGCTTCTTTTTTTTTTTTTGGTAAGACACTTCATCGCTTTTGCTTATGTGCTTGTTTACCCTGATTAATAATATCCACCCACAATATTTTTAAATATATATATAGATATATTGTCTTTTATATTAATATTGAAAATTTGTATATAATTAATTTTTCTAGTTTATTATATGACTCAATTAATTTTTTTTATTTGTTAAAATATTGAATTAGATTAAAAATATTTATTGGACAAATTTTGACTTGTTTTAATTATTATAATAAAATCATGGATTATTTTATAATTCAACTAAACGCTTGAATTGAAAAAATATAGCATTGTTTATAATATAAAATATAATTTACTTCGTATTTGAATATATTAAATTAAAAAATAGATTACAAAGTGAATTATTCATTTAATTCCATGTATATAAAATTATAAAATTAAAAAATAACCCTAATCTTTGTATAGTAAAACATAAATTAATTAAAAACATATATCTATAATGACTTTTGATAGCAACAAAGAGTTGTATACACCGCATATTTGGCACCCCTTTTTTATTTTTTTTACTTTGCTTTTATTACTCAATATATTGTACGTACGCGGGCATACAGATGTGTATAAATAATATATAATACATGTGTATATATGAGGGGTCGTTATATTACGACATTGTATAGCTCGTGGACCTGTCTCCCGCATACATTCCACCGCCATCTCCCCAAAGGGGGCCATTGTTATATAAATATATATGTGTGTAAAGTTCAGCTCTTCTAACAAATTTCCAGGCGCTCGTTCATTCGCGGATTTTGCTTTGTGTATAAATTCGTTGGTCGCGATCTTCGTCCAACTATATAATATATCTATAATATACATATATACTGCACATATATACACAGATATATTATTCATATACATTGTTGAACGGGCTGTTAATGCGCATTGGTGAAAATATAACTGAGACCGCAAAGTGTCGCCGCCATTTGCAGTTGCTCGTAAATCTTTGTTAATAGCAACGCCCCCTACCAAATCTCCTCTTTTCATGAAGATATAAATTCACCAGCACATATATACACCTCTACACAGAATATATATACAACTATATTAATAAAATAAATTTTTTAATTTTTTATCATTCAAAGATTAAAAAAAATTTTTTGTCATCGTAAATTAAATTCATTCAATTCATATTTAATATTTTTTAATAAATAATATAGAATATTAATAATAATTATTATTTATTAGAATTAGTAATTATCTGTAAGAAATCAAATAAAATATAAAAATGAAAAAAATAAATAATAATTCAAAAGTTATAAGAGAATATAAACAAATGATATTATGTTTATATACATGTATATTTATTATCAAGTTTGGACGCGTGCCATAGTCGTAATGCTACGGAATGGATCGGGTGTTATCGTGACAACAATAAAATACGCGCACGACACGCAGCAACATAATACTACGCCAATATGAAAATTTAATCCAAATATATAAACATACATATACTCATATAAATTACAAATACATAAAGCTAAAAAAATAATAAGAAGATCAAACTTAATCATTATAGAGACAAAATCATGCGCATAAAAAATAAAAATAAATTTTCAATCATAAAAAAAAATTTGTTTATACAAAAATAAATGTATTTTAATTCAAACAACTTTTTAGGTTACATTTTTCTCCATAGATATATAATTAAATTATACAGAGAAAAAAAAAATGGCGCCTAAAAAAGTGTTAAATTCATTTAAATTTGCTTAAAAAAATTTTCTTCTCCAAACATTGTGTGTATATAGATGTATTATATATAGGTAAATACATACTTACATAGTTGAATTGGCTGCGATGCATATTTTTATACATATATATACAAAAACACCACCAGGGGAATATATAGGGTGGTTGAGACGCAGTGTAGTGGTGGGGTTGGTGGACGCGTGCAGCCGGCTTGCAGCTGCGCCTCACTCATTCCCCCCACTCATAATAATATAAGCTCTCTTCGCTATAATATCCCCCCCCCCTCCCTCCCACCCCACTCGTAATTTTATCATCGGTATAATATATACATGTGTGAATTGTGAGTGCGTATGTATATTATATATATTATACACATAACTGTTGGGATCTCTTGGCGTGCCGCGTTGCGCCGCTGCCCCTCAGCTCTGGCCTTCCCCCTCTTGTTCGCACACAATACTGTTGCTGTCTCATTCCTCGTCTTTCTCTGTCTCACAATGTCGCGCGCGCGCACGCAGGCTCTTGCGTTCAATTGCTGCGAGTGGTGGTGCCCTGCGGGGCCCGTCCGCCGCCAGGCCACCATGATTATAAGTAGGGGTGCTGCTACGCCGTTACCTCCAGTCGAGGGTTGCTCTCATACTATTAAGGACGTTATTTTGTCCTCTAAATAAAATAATATAATAACACGCGTGTGTTTATTTATTATATATAATAGAAGAATTAATTAATTATTCATTTATTATATTTTTATTTGAATTTATTTTTCACTTTTATGATTTTATGAATTTTTATTAGTTTTTTTTTTGTATTTATGATTTGAGTGAAGTGCACGCATTTTTTTTGAAACAAACATTGTGGATACATCGATACAAATGGATTTTTAGATGAAAAAATAAATATTTATATATTTATTTGTTTGTATTTGTTGATATAAACGTTGAAGAAAATTTTTTTTTTATTTGAAAAAAGTGATAAAGAAGTTTTTGAAGACTTTGATAAATTTATCTGCCGTGGTGAATTTGTTATTGTGATTATAATTGTGTGTTAATGTGGAACATCTTATTTTCCGATTGAGGATATACAATTTTAGTTTGAATTATTCTCAAACTGTGGCGCTAGTGTTGCAACAAAGATTGTGAACCGGTGAAACTAGCAAAAGTTGAAAGAGAAATAAAGAACGAAAAAAAACAAAAAAAAAAAGAATACAAATACAAACTGAAAGACTTGAAATTTTTGGCTGTTGATCAAACTTCAATCAGTTGTACAATCACAAACACACACACACACATAAATAAATGTAGTGTGTACTTAATATAACCAACAAATAAAAATAATCCCGCCATAAATAAAATTCTTAAAATCTATCATATCGTCTAAAAATTCATAATCAGCATCAAACATCAAAAAAAGAAGAATAAAAATACAAATTAAAAATATCCTCAATACATCTACATACAGTAAAAGTTGTGTTTACCCAAGTATACACAATAACATACATACAAACTCTGCAAGAAACATTGCCATACACATATACTCAAGCCAAACTACCATTTCTTTGGCGCGAGTGTGTGCTGTTGTCCCCCCTTCTATAACGTTTGAATAGTGGTGGGGTGACGATTGGCAAAAAGTGGGAGAAACGCCACAGCGAGTCATCTTCGCGTTCGTCCAATACACCAGGGGTTTGGACGGTTCGCTGTTCGGTATACTTAGGTATAACCGAGTCGACTCGCCGAGTGTGTCAGTGCGCGAGCCGTCGTTAGTTGCGACGCCGGTTTTTTTTTTCTTGCTCGAGATTGAGCAAACAGAAAACAGCATTTATCATTATATGAAAGAAAATTATTTTTTCGGTGCTCTATTCATCATTTATTTACACTTACACATACACATACACACATATATACGTGCAACAATAATTATACAAACACCAATGTATATATTTGATATAATTAAACATATCAAAGAGAAAAAAAAAATAATATACAAAACAAACACTATTAAATTTTGATTTATATTACCATCATTATTATTATTATTATTATTATATAAAAATATATGAAATATTGGTAATAATGGTGAATTATTTCGTGTGTGATAAATGTAAAGTGTGTGTATTTTGAATTAATTGTGTATGGTTTGGTTTAGATTTTTATTGAATTATATTTATTTATTTTTGTTTCGTATAATTCAATATTATCGTACGAATTTTTGTGTGTAAATTAATTCATAATTACATGTCAACGACGTCAATTATAAGGATAACAACGTTAATTATTTTTTTTTTTTTATTATTTCAACAATTGGACTTGGATTTTTCATAATCAACAACAACTGCCAAGTATATTCACACGCCACGGATTAATATTTTGGTGTTTATACTTGAATATATAAAAGTGGTATAAAGTGTAATAAAATTAATAGAAAGAAAGATAAAATAATAAAATTAAAGTGCATAGATATTAACGAGAATTGGGAAACGCGATAGATTCCCAAAAGTTATCTTAAAGGCTATGGATCGTGTTATAGTGATCACCTCAAGGAGGTAACAAACCAATATTCAGATCTAAACAACTTAAGATCGAAATATAAACGTGATTATTAATTATTAAATTAATAATCACGTTTACAATAACAACAACGACAGTGGCGTGAGATCAAACATCGGAGAGGAAGCTCCTTGCTATTATTCAGGAGCTTTTTTTGACACGAACATGTGGACCACAATGATAGTGTGGACGGTTGCCGTCGTTCTTCTACCGTCACCTCGAGTAGTAAGTCTAAACTTTATTTTAAAAAATAAATAAATAAAAGCATATAAACATTATCTTACAATACAATTAAATTATCATCACGTTTCTCTTTTCATAATTTATCTAATTAATAATTAAACCCGTCGCCAATACGAATTTATATTTAATAATCCACTGAATATATTAACTCTTCAAATCTTTTAGTTTTGATAGATCAGTATTTTAATTCTTTTCCATCTTATTCATCATTCATTTTTATCCCCCTTTGTACGATTATATACAAGACTAATAATAATAATAATAATAATAATACTGGTATTACTATTAATAATATGGACTACGTTTTATTTTCTTCCTCTGGTTTAGTTGTGATATAATGAAGAATAAAAATTGAACAAGTCTGTGCTCAGTCACTCGACCAGCCGGTCTCATTCGAGCTGTCATACACCTCTTTCGTTTCAATGTTACGTGATAAATACATATATGAAGTTGGGTAGTAGAGTGTAATAGTAGTAGTAGTAGTGGTATAGTAGGGTGGTGGTTAAGTTGTATTTAATGGTGGGGATTTGTGTTTGCTGTTTCTCGCAGCTTATACCGAACCCCACTCAATACAATTTCTCTTCATTCATCCTATTTTTCACGAGACTTGTATATATGTATATACAGGTTAATACAGTTATTTCAGTGGATCAGTTTATCTTTTTTTTTTTTTTTTTGTTTATTTTCTTGTATTCTTTTTATTTCTTGAATATATATTTGACGTATTGTGTCATTTGTTCAATTTTAACAATTATTAAATTCGTGGGTTTTTATTAATTTACATAATACACATATTTATTTCTTCATTTGTGTAATTTTGTTGTGGGGAAAAAAAAAAATGATTCTTTAGGTGGGTCTTTTTGAGAGCCACGTATATTTAACGGGAGTATTTATTCTTCTTTCATTCTCGTTGGTTAAACGTCAGAATTTCGCCGAACAACACGAATGAGGAAGAAAGAGGAAGATGATGAGAATGAGAAAAGAGGCTAATTTTAAATCTGGATTTACTCTTTTAGAAGTCATGTCTAGTGCATCTTTATTTTTTCTTTCCTTCCAGTTAGGCTTGTCGCATATTTTTTTTTATTTTTCCTTCATTTATTTATTTTATTTTTTACTTTTTCTTTTCATTGGCGGCGGGATTGCAAAATTACAAGTAACTCACAAATGATTAAAACGAATAATAAAAAGAAATGATAAATAATCGTATTCATATACATACATACATATGTATGTATGTATGTATGTATGTATGTATGTATGTATGTATGTATGTATGTATAAGACATTGGCCTGGCCAGGAATAGATCGAAGCACGTTAAAAGTTTGCAATTTTACTCTGTGCTGAGATATAACCAGGACGTTTATTATTATTCTTTTTTTTTCCTTTTACTTTTTGTTACTTTTATACGAGGGGGTGAAAAATGGCGCGTCGTCGATAAAAATCCTCGCCCCTTTTGCCTCCATAGAATCTCTTTTCTGCACTGTGTTCTCTACCTCTCACTTCAACCGGTTTAATAACACTTTTTTTTATTCGCCGTTTTTTTTTTTTTCCACATTTTTTTTTTATCGAAACGATGGAATGAACGTGGAAGAAATTCCTATGCGAAGAGAGTTTGTGAGAATAAAAGAAAGAAAAAAAAATTGTAAAAAGTACACATATTTCGTGACTTGTTCATGGTTATTTCGTGCAATGAATCGCTATTTTCCGGGATTTCATCCATTCGCGTGAATTTATTTTTTATTATTCCTTTTTCTCATTCTTTCTTCGTATATATACGCGAGATACTCTCTGTATTTTTTATTATTTTACATTAATAATCACTACACTTTATCATACAAATAATATTTTCATTATATAACACACATTTATTCATCTAAATTAAATAAATTAAATTACTAACCTGCAGTAAATATTTATCAATAGATGTAAAATTAAATGCCAAACGACAATGTATTTGTACAGGAATGAAAATTATCGCTGGGTCACTGTACAAACATTAATTATAAATATTCATATACTAATCTCATACTCATACACATACAACAATAATACTGTTAACAATGTCATTTATATTTTTTTATTGCCCGTGCAAATTATCCATTTGGATTTTTATGGTCTGTAAACAAAAAAAAAAAAGCAATTACACATTAAATCGTTTTATTATTCCATTTCCTCTTTCATTTTTATTATTTTTACATGTAATTTTTATCCGCCAAAAAATTTACATGGCAGGAGAGATTAAAAAAAAAAAAAAAATCAAAAAAAGATTAAATATAATAAATCTACATGCAACCAAACTCACCCTAAATGTAAAAGTATGTGAGATAGAGAAAGAGAGTATCTTGCGCACGCGGAGGGAGAAGCACGTGCACCAATGGCGTTATGTCTCTTACGAGACTCCCGTCGCGCGTGAATTCATAGGGGATCCCCCCGTTTTTCGGTTTGGCATTGTGGAGCACGCGCAGTAGACTCACGCATGTGTGTGAGTTTCGCGTCGTTTGTTTGTCGACGACGTCGTCAGGCTATCGGCCCCCATTTCCAAGAGAGCTGGATCATGGTGGGATGATGAAAGCGGATGAGAGAACAGGATCGTGCGCGTTTAACCAACATCTTTCCCCTTTCCCATATATATATATACAAATACATTCATGGTATATATTACACACGTGATGATAAATGTCGTTGTAATTTTTTTTTCTTTATTTTTCTGCTCATTATAATAATTATATATAAATTAAAGACATTTTTAAATGAAATAAATTCAAGTAAATAATAAATTATTTTTTTTTTATTCTGTATTAATTTTATTATCTATGTATTATTAATTAACATAACTTATTTTTATTTGTGTGTTTGTGTGCGGTGTTTGATTTTATTTTTTTAGGTCAATGCTTCGGGTGTATTCGAATTACGTCTAATGTCATTTGTCAATGAATATGGAAAGGATAATACGGGAAAGTGCTGCTCAGGAAGTACGTCAAGTACAGGTGATTGTTCAGGCGTATGCAAGACAAGATTCAGGGTGTGCCTGAAGCAATATCAAGCAAAAATTGATACAGCCACACCATGTACTTATGGTGATGTTGTCACACCTGTATTGGGTGGAAATGTAGTTAATTTAAAACCCGATGTGACATTACCAAGTTTTACCAATCCAATCAGATTCCCGTTTGACTTTTCGTGGCCGGTGAGTACAAAGAAATATATTTATAAAATTATTTAGCATATATATTTTTATATTACTCTATATTATTTATATGTATACATATAGATTGATAGAGACTAGAGTTAAATGTTAAACAGATGGTGACATTGAAAGATATAAATATGTGTAATGCACGTATAAAAATGAAAAAAAAAAAGAAAAAATGCTTTACTTATTTTAATGTAGTGTCTCTGCAGACTAAAGAGAATTTAAAAATAATGACAGCTGTCTAGATGTCGGTTGTAAATAGTTCTTTTGTCTGGAGATTCTATAGGATCCAATAGATATTTACATGTATATAATATTTAGGTTTTATACTTTCTATATCTCCTCCCTTTTCTTTTATATTCGAATTTATAATATGACTCCACCTACAGAATAATTATTTTTATTTTTCTTTTGCTCTTTGGTATCATTGAATAAAGTGAGGAAATGGCATAGAATTTATTTTATATATTAATCCATATGGCAATTTATATTATCTATACAGTCAATTTATATAGAATACATCCTGAATATTTTGTTATTTTATTTTCCTTTTGCTCTTTTCGTCTATATTGACCAATATTACAGGAGTTCATAAATATATATACAGTTCTACTGAGAAATTTAATGGAAGAGAAGAAAAATAAAGCGAAGAAAGAGTCAAAATAGTGATGAAAAAAATAAAACTTAAAAAAATGGAAAAGGATAATAATAAAAAAATATATATATAGAAGCAAAAGCCCACTAATTTTCTCGGAAGCGAACAGACTAGAAACCCAGCGCCACATGGTCTTTTCGTCGTTATATTGTTGGGCCTTAAAACATATGAGAAAGATAAACGTGTGCTGTAATATTGTATTCTGCAGCAGGAAAACAAATTAAAAGAATTGGATAGGGAAAAAAAAAAACATCTACTACTATAACCCAAGCGTGCGAGAACATCAGGCCCCATGTTGCACTGCTTCAGATTATACAGTCGAAACCCTACACATTATTTTCCAATTTTTTTTTTTTACTTTATTATTATTTTTTGTTTTTTTATTCTTTCATAATGATGAAACGAACAATAATTATTCTCTACTCGTAATAGCTTCAAAAACAAAAACACGCACAGCTTTATAAAATCTATATAATGTTCATTTATATAAATATATATTATATTAAAAACATAACCTTAAAATGAGAGAAAAAAAATTATCTTCATATTTGATGCATCGTTGTGTGAATAAAGTTGCTCACTCGCGTTGAATAAAAGACAAGCAAAACAATAAATAAATACAGCTTATAAATGCGATAAAAATAAAAATATAAAAACTAGTATAGTATATACATTTATCACTTTACTTTAGCCATCGTGAAACAGATGAATAGTTGCCGCAGTAGATATGTGCGACTTTTCGCAAAGTATTTAGCATAAATTATCTGTATTGAAAGATCTGCGCAACTGGACAGAAGCAATGGAAAGAAGAAAAAAAAAAAACATTGGAATATAAAAAAATCACAAAACTGCTTGAACTCTTTCTCACTTCCTCTCTATCTATCTCTCTATCTTCTTCCCTTATATATTTTTAGAACACGTTCCTATACCTCCAGCTACGAAATATAAACCAAAAAAAAAATAAAAAAAATAATTTTTTTTTTTCGCTTATTTCACGTCATAATTCCATTTCATCACAAACACCATTAAACATACATTCTTCTGCCAAATATTTTTATATATTCTTCATATATCTTTCATCCATACACCAGAATAAAAATTAAAAACAAATTAATTTCAATTATAAATAATAATAATACATACACCAAATTAAAATAATAATTATTAATTGATTGATACACCGCAATATATACTAACAAGACAAATTATAAATACAATATTACACAAAGTAAAAGATATAATTATCAACTGCATAAATTAAAAAAAAAAAAAAAATTAAAGCATAAAATACAGTAAGATAAAATAAAATAAAATTTCAGAATCCGTTGAGTTGCTTATTTCATGCGAATGGATTCGCAATAATATACTCTCTTTGTCTGTCTTATAGACAGCTACCTGTTTCCACCTTCTCTTTATCATCATCATCATCATCCTCATCGTCTTCTTCTTCCTTTTCTTCTTGCTCGTCTTGTGACCGTTCCGGCGATGATTAATACGTGCATACGAGAGAGTCTAGATTACAGAGAGACGACTATGTCCACACATCCACACATTTATTCACATATCTATGTTGCATATACATATATAAAAGAAGAGTTGTGTGGATGAGAAAGAAGAAGAAGAAGAAGAAGAAGAAGAGTGTTATGTGTGTTATGTAGCTGTATTGGTGGAGAGAGGTATGCCAACGCAACCCGTGGGAACCAACTTGTCGAGTGAGCTGCGCCCGTTCTCTCTTTCTTTCTCGCTTATATTCCCCAATTTATCCGTTGCCTTCTCTCTCTTCACTTCATTCGTCGGCATGTTATATATGTATATAGTTTTGCCTTGCTACAAAACTTTCTCTGTCTCTCTTTTTCATTTTCAACACACACTTGCACGCACCGCGAGTCACACAAAGCAAATAGCTGACAATTTTCAAAGTTAAATATATAATAAAAGTAAAAAGGATAAATGTACATATATATTTATTTTATTATTTATTTATTTATTTTATTATTTATTTATTGGGTTGGGTATTTAGACCAATGGAATTACTTACAGTCAGCATTGTTCCTCGTGAAATGCCGGAGTTTTGTGTGTTCTTGAAACAAAAAAAAAAAAAATTATAGAAGGGAAAAAAAAAATCTATAATAAAAACAAAAACGTTTTCGTGCGCGGCTCAATTCCAATCTCGGTAATAAATTAGTTGGGGCGATCACGGTGGCATTTTGTCCTCCTTGGCAATTTATCACCGCCTACTTTTTTCACCCAGGCAAAACCTCTTTTTTTTTTGCATCAAGCACTACATTGAATTGTGTTTGAAAGTATTCACTGAAATATTTATTTATATATATTTAAAAATGTTATTATTTATATCATGCGGAATTAATTTGGCAATGTATAGACTGTTAAATGATAATTTTATTGTGTGTCAAACGATTTGTAGAATATTGACAGAGTTATTTGTTCGTTGAATGGTTTTTTTTTTGTTGCTTTGTTTCTCTTGTAGCTTTGTGCTCTCTTTTTCTCTTGGTTCGTGGCCCATCGTGCGGATATATTATATATGTATAAACATTTATTATTCAACGGACGTGTAACGGGGCCGTGTGTAGTCAGAGTCAATGCATAAAAACACACATTTAGATATGCACTAGTAGTTTAACATTAATAATTAAATGTGCGAGAGTGCTTTTATCACTGCGTGTTTCTCTATACGGTCACGAGACGCATTTTTTTTTCTCTAACCGCGCATAATATTGACAACTATATATTGCAATAACAATTAATAGACATAATAAATTACAACAATACTGTAGAAAAAAAAAATAATTTTATTCAATTCTTTTCCATTAATTCCTACTGCAATAATTATAATTTCGAGTAATAAAAATAAAAATTATCTTTATATTTAATTTGAGTAAATAGTAAAATTGACAAAATATATATTTTAATTATTTTTTATTCATTATTTTTATTTGTGCAAATTTTATGTTTATAAAACATATGTGTACGCGTCGAGCACGCGTCACTTCTCTTTCTTTCCTTTTTTTTTTTCTTATTTCTATCTCTCTTTCTCTCTTTTCCCCTACCAAGTAACACATAGTGATGATTAATGTGAAGCGATTCTTGAGCATTGCGGTGTTCATGTCTCCCTTCATTGCCACACGCACACAGTTTAGGACTCGTGCGCGCTTTTACATATTACAACTGTCTTTTCCCTTTTATTATATTTATCCACCTCTCTCTTTTCCTCTATGGCAATTCGCTTTTTATATTCAGGGTGACATTATTAACGCACACTTATTGCCAGGTGCAATGTCTGCACCACCAGTTAGGGTGAAATATATATATAGGGGTGAATTTATCCGCGTGCCTATATAGGACTAACGTAAATGCTTATGGTATATAGAAAAACGAAAGAAAATAATATAATAAATAAATGTATATTTATTAGTGTATTTTTACATATTTTTTAACAATTTTTGTCACCATCAAAAATTCTTATATAATAAATTCAATGTAAATTATTTTTAATTCAAGTATTATTTATAATTTTTATTTTTTATTATTCTAGGGAACATTTTCGTTGATTGTTGAAGCTTATCATGACGTTGGCAACACGACACAACATGCGCCTGGTGAGTAAATTTATTTAAATATCTATTTTTATTTTATTTGTTTATATATTTTTAATAATTTTGTGTGCACTCGCAAAAATTTTGTGTTCCTTACCGGAAATTAAGCCTGATATATTCAAAGCCATGTCGAAATACTTAATCATGTTGAAACGAAAGAGAAAAAAAAAAAGGAAATTGAAGATAGGAATATGTATCGTCGTTTTAAAAATCATTTATTATATCTCACACGAAGTAAATCCATATCATAACACACACGAGGGCATCATCACTGTTGGGATTATTACTGCAGGGCATGTGCGGCCCAGCTGGTAACATATATACATGCATACATAGAAGATGAAAGAAGAAGAAAAAAAAAAAAAAGCAAGAAACAGAACCTGACAAAGGCCCAAGAAGTCACTTCCGTTTATAAACGACGTTTACCAGAGATACATTATCAACCTTCCTGACCTCATTTGTCGTGTTCCCCAATCATCTTCAACCCCTTCCTTCCAATGCAGTGTATAAAAATATTAAAGAATTGAAAAATAAAATATAAATCTCAAAGGAGATATTAAAAAAAAATATAGTAATGATACATGTAATAAAAATGAGGAAGTGAAAAAAAGTATTTATACTGGGTGGAGAAAAATATAAAGTGAATGGCGGGTGTGTAGTGACACCGTTGTACATTCATTGAGAATGATCAGTATATAGTAAAAGAGAGAAAGGATGAGCAATGTGAAGAGCATAAAGATAAAGAGGTAAAGAATTATAAAGCAAAGGCTGCGAATTAAAGAAGAAAATAAGAAAAAGAGGAAGGCGATGGTGATGGCCTCAAGGGACACTAGTGTTTCCTTCCTGTGTAACTGTATAGTGTAAACACTGAAGTAACGTGACACCCTTGTTCAAGAGAGTACACATCAGCGTGGAAATATAAGTGCAAAGAGAATATTATATAGAAATAAGGGGGAAAAAAAAATAAAATAATTCAAGATATAAAGAGTTCACAAAGTTGAATTTTATTCTCTTCATCATACTCGTTTTGGCTTTTATTTTATTATTATTATTTTTCTTTTATTTTTTACCCTGTCTCTCTGATGGTTTCTTTAATATTTGTTTAGTGGGTTTGTCAGCCCATTAACGTTTGTATATTAAAGTTCATTATTCATATATCCAATGTTAGTACAGGAGTCTAGACTACATTCACTTTATATATTTATTTATATTTAAATAAAATTTTAAAAGAGATATTTGTATATGTATATTAATTTATTAATTAATTTACTAATTAGTTGATTAATTATTAAATTAATTCAACTGATAATAAAGTTTGTTGTGTGGTAAAGCTAATTTAGAAGAGAAAAAAAATATTTATAACTGTGTGTTCAGTGTAGCGTATTTTATTTTCGGTTGGATAATTTTAATTACCACCTTTCGTTGCTCGTTGTTACCAAAATTAAATTATCCAACCGAGAAATAATATAAAGCCGTGTGTCATTGTTATTATTTTAATTATTCATTTCGAGTAAACTTTTGAGAAAGTAAAAAAAAAAAAAAGACTTTGGAATACAGAAATAAATATTTATATAAAACAGCAATGAGAAATATTTCTCAAGAGCTTCCGTAAAGTATTTTTCTTTCCACTACTGCTCAAATTCACTTTGTGAAACTCTTGGTTTGTGAGAATGAAATAGAGGGAGGTAATAAAAGTTGAAGAAGAAAAAAAATATATATATTTTTAAGACAAAGAAAGTGCGAAGAGAACGTAAAAATACAAGCACGCAACATCGTCCCAGCTTGAAACGAGCTGCCCTTTATTGCTATGGACTTACTGCACGGATGCTGTGTTGTTGTTGTTGTTGTTGTTGTTGCTGCTGCTGCTGATGGTGCTTCCTTTCTCACAACTGCACGAGCTCTGCCACAACCCTCCTCTCACATCATCTCATCCCCTTCACTCTTCCTCACTTCATTTCGTTCTTCATCTCTCATATCCACCGCCTTCTTATTCTTCTGATACTTTTTCTATATACCTGTGCCTCGCCTACTACACCTGCGAACCCAAAAATAAAAAAAAAGGCCCAAACGAAATAAAAGAGAATAAACAAAAAAAAATAAATTGCTCTTATTTCATCTGGCGAATTAATATTAGAAAGGATATTTTAGTACCACGTACACGCGATCTAAACTATTCCCATCGATATTAAATTGTTTAAAACTCTTGAGAAATAATAATAAAAAATTTTTTTTTGGATAAATAGATTAAGTTAATATTTTAAATTTTATTTTTATTTCAATTTCTTTCGTTTGTTTCTTCTTTTTTTTTTTTATAATATACTATTGATTATTGTTTGTTGGTTAAATACATTTTCATAGTGACAATATAATCTCTAATAATATCTTGCGAGTGTGAGAGGAAATCAAGTAGTTGAAGCCAGACGCGCGCTCTCTGAAATCATCGAGTGGTCCCGCTTTTGCGCCCGCACATTTTAGTAGCATCAACAGCAGCAGCAGCATCAGTAGTCCAAGATACTTGTGCTGCTGATGCTGTTGCTGCTGTTTTCATTATATACTTCGCCACTTCCCTTCTGAGAATACACACGAGTATATAGAGAGACGGCGAAAAGAAAGAAATAACGAACGATGAGTTTGAAATAGAAAGAGGAAAAATATTCTTTTAAGTATCTTTGGGCACGCCATCATCAAAACAAAAATGCTTCAATTCTCTACTGCTTCCCTCTATATTTTTCCATCATTTTTAATTTTTTCTCTGATAATTTCTCCTTTATTTATTTACTTATTAAATATATATACACATACATATATTTTTTTTTCTTCGACACAACGATAGAAATAATTGTTCAGCCACAAAAATTTTACAAAGGCTCACACGCTCGCTATATTTTATGTCTACATGTATACACATCTTCTCGCAGGCTTTTACTTTTCATTGGCACCCCATACCTGTTATATATACATATATATCCTCAATGTGAAAATGAAAGAGGTATGAAAAAGAAAGAAAAAAAAATAAGTGAAACGATAAAGAATGAAGGTGGAGAAAAAAAATTGAGATGAAAAAAAATTTTTATTTATATATAAATATATATATATATGTATCTATATATGCCCAGAATTCCTCCTCTTTCCCAGCAACCGCGTTATATACATACATATATATGTATATATATACAGCTCTTTTTGCCGGATGCGTATATACCGTCAACGGAGAGTAGTAGTAGCAATAGCGGACGAGCGTCCGGTCTCTGCTGCTGCCCGCGGGGCCGATGCACTTCGATCATTGGGTGCAGCGTTGACTTTTCTTTCTCTTCCCACTTATTCATACCACATGATTCTATCTCCTTTATTATCCTATATTATATTATTATATTTACCTTTATTTCATTCTTCTTTATCAGCTATTACGAGTGCATACATAATTATAATGTGTAATAATTTATTTTAATTGTCAATTTAGTAATAATAAACCTTTGAGATTTAATATTAATAAACCTTTGAGAATCCAGGACCTTTTGTACTTGAAGTGAGAATTATTGTTTTAACCCAATGAGAAATTTGAATTAAGTGTAAAATTATTTTAATTATGAGATTGTATTTGTAATTTTTTATTTTTATCTTTTCAGAGAAAGTTTTGATAACGAGGTTAGCGACCCAACGATGGTTGGATGTCAGCACTGAATGGACTAAGGATGAGCATCGTAGTGCACATTCATTGATGGTGTATGAATATAGAGCGACATGTAGTGCGCATTATTATGGAAAACGCTGTGAGAATTTGTGCAGGCCACGCGATGATAGTTTTGGACATTATAGTTGCAGTCCAAGTGGTGATCGTGTGTGTCTTTCTGGATGGAAGGGTGATTATTGTAATACCCGTAAGTATTTTATCACACTGACAACTTTAAAAGGAAGTAAATGTTAATAAATAAAATGAAGAAGATGAAGTGGGGAATTAAAATGAAGACCAGAGTAATTCAAACGAAACAGACGTCACGTATCAAGTGCAATAATCAGTTTAAATGTTGCGCGTGTTCAAACACGCTTTTTAATTTTCTCCACGCACATGATCCTCGCAAAACACACACACACATACACATCTATGGCTTCCCACGCTTCAGACATGTACATATTCGTCGTCTCTTCTTTCCTTTCACAGCTTATGTACACATATTAATACATATATCAAGTATATACACCTTCTACTCTTCTTTCTGTTGCAAACGTTTGCTCTTTAAAACATTTATACCATATATTTCATTCATTTAATCTTTATCGTTATTTTATTTCTTTATTTATTCACTTTGTCTCATCTATTGTTTCTCTCCATTTCGTCTCAGTATAATAAATCCAGGAATAATTTATTCATTTGTATATTTTTATTCCATCTAAAATTATCAAATCAAGTTCAGTTTCTTCATCAAGTGCAATATTTTTACATAACATTAACCAAATATTTGTTTTGTTATTTTATTTATTTTTTTCTACCGGTTCAAAATCTAGATAATCGGTCATTGCACTTGTATCCCAATCCTGTTTAACGATACTATTCAACTGTCAATAAATACCACCGAATAAATTGCTCACCGGATTCACGAATAATCGATTGAATCAGAAAAAAAAAATATAGTCAATTTTATATACCTGTACAGTATATATCTACACACACACATATAGGTACACACACAAAGTGTAACTTTGAATTTAATTTCAGGGGTGGTTCCAACATTGTAGTGGTTTTTACATTATTTATTTTTTTGTCAGTCCCACTTGCACCCTAACTCTCTGAGCTCATAGACTTTAGGGGTTGTACAGAATATAGTTATGCTACATACTACATAGTGTAGACATATCGCAACTGTGTTGTTAGGTACAATATAGTATAGAAAAGCGAATGTATATGATGAAGAAAGCAGCTGCAACGCGATCATGGGCCCAGGGCTGGTTTGCGACAGCTGCCGCCTGGTTCGTCGGGTGCTTTAACCAACAGCTGCATACGTACACACCACCAAACTTCTACTTTACTTCTCTCTTTTACTCTCAAACAACAAAAAAAAAAAATAAAGAACATATAGGTATATATGTACTGTTGTCCTTTTTCGTCACGAATATTTCTTCTTCTCTTCTTCAGTATATGCTCTGTACCTTTACTTCTCATGCATCCATCCATCATGTATTTTACCTGAAGTGCGACTACGTACCTGTGATCCGATGTCCCTTCAAATTATTCTATCGTATATAGCTTATATATTTATATACATAAAGGTACATATACCTTTTTTTTTTTTTTTTTCGCTTCTTGATGCAAGAAGTTTTGTCATGTGAAGCAGGTCAAAGAAGCGGGAAAGTGAGGTATAAGGCGTTGAGGTTATGTTTCATTCTCGTTTTCATTCTTTCGATTTTATATTGTCATTATTTTTTCCGCGTATTTCGAATATAATGATCCACTGTGTATATAGTAGTATGACAATTGTCGACCTGCAGAAAAAAAAGGAAGAGAAAGCTCCTTGTCAATTGTGTCTGTGTATATGTGTGTATGTATGTGTTTTGTATATGAAAGAGAGAAATGCATAGGGTAGAGTGGAGGAAGAAGAAGGGAGGAAAAAAAAATAAATAAAAATCGATAAGACCGTTACAAAAGCCGACTATGGTAAAATTGCTTTTAAAAAGTCCTCCCTTCCGTTTTTCTCTCTGTTGTATATTTATTTCATTCATTCTACTGTTGCTGTTCATGGGGTGTTTGTATTATATTGTGTCGAGGTCAGGTTTTAAAAGGAAAAATTTTTGGAAAATGGCGGGGAAGATAATGATGAAAGAAAAAATTAAATAATAGAAAAAGTCAAGTTCATTTATTTGTCAAAAAAAGAAAAAAAAAGAACAATTCGTAGAAATAGTTTAAATTATTTTTTTTTATAACATATATATACATTTTTTTTTTGTTAAATTATCTGTGTTTCGTTTTCGACAAGAATGAAATGAAGATATATGTGCGTTCTTTCACAGAATTTTTTTTATTTTTAGTTTCATAAAACAAAAAATGAAAAAAAAAAATTTTTTTTTTCTTCATGATTATTATTGTTATTATTCATCTTGATTTTTTTTTCCCTCCTCAATCTCTTTCACAAGCAATGTCGGTGTATTTTTCCCCCCTTGGATTCTCTCGTATCAGGATCGTGGAATCCCTGCGATTTGGCCATTCCTTTCGGCGTCGATCCACACGAGAAATAAAGAGAGAGTGTGCGAGACACAAACATGGCGACTATAAATACCACCGTCGTCGCTTATATTCGCGCACGACGACGACGACGACGTAGACGGAGACGACGGTCTCTATACACGAATGTGCAAACGCGACCAAAAGAAAAAGCGCAAAGTAACATGAATAAAGAATAAAATAAAATAAAATGAAATAAAAAATTAAAATAAAAATCCCAAACTGTTCTCTCTCTCTTCCTCACCTCCTCCTTTCAACCTATTAGAGGTTAGGGATCTTCAGGAATATATTTATATACATATATATAATATATACTTGATTGTGGCTTCTTGTGGCATGGCCAAGGTCGTGCCTCTTTCTCTATCTTGTTTCTTCTTTCGTTTTATTCTTTACCAAACAACAAACAACGAGATAGAAAAGACAGAGAACAAATAATGAAATGTCCGCGCGCGGTAAAGCACACACACACACACACACAAATATATATCCCACCTTCTTCTTTCCAACCCTTTTCATTCGATTGATGCTATCTGAATGTATATATAGTGGCTTTAGTTGGCGACTATAAAATTCCCTGCGGGAGTACGTCGTCGATTAATTTAAGTCTAAAGCAGTTTCAACAGAGAAAGGGAGAGAATGAAAGACGAAAGAAGGGTTTGGAATGTGCACAAAGTCTTATAGTATTCCTTTTATCCATATACACTCTCTCAATACTATTTCTCTCTCCAGTAATTCTCCAGTAAATAAATATAAATCTCTACATCTATATACATATAAACATTTATATATAAATAAATAAATATATATATATATATATATATAAATATATAGTATGTATAAATGTTGAGTTGTTGCGCACACGCAGCCTACAGTATGAAGTAAAATGTTTGCTACTGCTCGTATGCAATTGCTTCGTGGCTCAGAGCCAAATGCAAAGCCTTTGGATATATTTCCGGACTGGACAACCTCTCTCACTCTAACTTTTGCCCACTCACACTAACACACTCATATATAAACATCTATTCTACGTATAATTCTTCAATATATACACGTGACACAATTTCATTTAGCCTTGCACTCTTGCGCATATTAGGAATACAATGTTAATGCATATATTTTGTTCCATTCATTTTATTTTTTACTTTTAATAAATGATACATGTATGGATGGTTGAATATATATATATATGTGTGTGTGTGTGTTGTAAGGATGTTGGGTAGTCGTGAGGGACGAGATCGACCTCTTGTGGTGAGTTGCCTTAACCTTTTGGATTTTTTTTTTTTTCGTTTCAGCCCGCTGCCTGCCCGGATGCGACGAGCAGCACGGACATTGCAGTCAACCCAACCAATGCACGTGAGTATATGTTTATGAATAAATATATATATGTGTATGTATGTAATAAACCTATAAAGACATTGGTATATGATGTTGTATATAGAGGTGGTTGTGTCTTTTTACATTTTAAACAAATGAACTAAATGGCAAATTTTTATGTACATTTTTCATGTTTTGCCAAATTATTTGGTATCTTTATTATTTTTTTTTTTTTATTTCTTATTTTCTATTTGTTTCATGTGTTAGTATAGTACACATTCAGGCATACACACCAGTGGAAAAATTCAAAGTATATATGTACATTTTTTTTTTTTTTTTTTAAATTGTTTCCGTTTCATTGGAATATCCACTCTATTTCACTTCTTGTCTCTTTATACACTCTCCTCTTGACTCACCAACGGAATATTTTATGTTCTTTTATACTTTAGAAGAATAATAAAATAAAAATATTGTAAGAAAAAAAAATAGACACGACCCACGCGACTTAAAGAATCGCAAACGACTCGCCATAACGTGCATATTGCTATTTCGTAACACGCCTGCACCTATCTCTATTCTGCTTACATTTTTATAATGCTATCATGTATGTATATATACTTCTGTATGAAACACATCTTAATATACATATATACAAGTGGAGAAAGGCATTTGATTTTATAGGAAGAATCAATAGGAAATATTTATATATACAAAAACATATAAAGAAAATATAAAAAATTGAAAAAGTATCTAAACACTTGATACAAAATTTTATTTATCATATTTACAATTGAGATAACTATGTAATATAATAATATAATACATAGACATAAATGGAAAGAGAAAAAAATGAAGGAAAAAAAAAAATTGTGAATCTCGTCTGGCGACTTTAACCCGAGCTTACGAGTTAACTCGATCATCTAATTACTTCTCCGGGCGAGGTTAATTGTCACAGAGTGAATGTGAATGTCGAGACAATGAACGATATATATTATAATGTAAAAGAGGATATATATCTACACGCCAAAGAGAATTAGACCAATCGATAAGATAGATTAGATGCAAATAGAGGGAAAAGAAAAAGCGAAAAATGATAAAAATAAATAGAGTGAAAAGAAGTGAATAAGAAAAAAAAAAACTATGCGGAAACGCAGGAGTTGAGAGACGCACCCTCAAGCGTTTCGCAGAAAAAGTACGTGCTGTAAATTCGTCGTCCGTTTAAAACTCTCTCACTCTTCAGTTATATATATATATATATTCATTCAGACATTATATATGTATGAAGAAGGCGTATGATACCGTGAGAAAGTCGCGGGATCGGTCCCCATTCGAATTACGTGAAAGAATCGCGTCGGTGTGTCCACCGACAGCCCTGCCGCGATTGAAATTTCGGAGTCTATCGTTCGTGTGTCGACGAGTGTGAGCATCAAAAAAAAATAAAAAGTAAAAGAAAAAAAAAGGAGCGAGAGCGCAATGAATAAAAGAGAAGGACACACAATGCGCGGTGGGAGCTGAATACCGATTAACCATTTGTGCGCCCATGCACACATACACTCTCTTTCTCCCTCTGTTCACAATCTATGACTAACAGAGAAAGAAGAACTCTGGTGGTATATATAAAAAGAAGAAAAAAATTAAATGAATAAAAATCAAAGTTGAAGAGAAAAAGAAATTAAAAAAAAAAAATAATCACGCATACACAAATCTCTCAACTATGTTCGGTCTGTTGCCGTCCGGATTGCGTTCTTTCTTGACTGCTTGCTGCTGCAAATCTTTTCGTTTTGGCGTCGGTATAACGCCAAACGTGTGTGTTCGTACATAACCTATACACCCGCAGCGCTCTCAACGGTGCACCCGGTAACCCTTACTCTCTATAGACCACCTAACCTTACTTTTTATTCTCTTTTTCTTCCTCCCTCATGTTTTCCCCCATGTGTATGCATGTGTAAGTACAAATGTGTGTGTGTGTGTGTTAAGAGTCCGGTTTGCCTCGACTCAACTTCGCCATTGCCTCTTCTTCTTCTTCTTCTTCCTCCTTCAATCCTTCTTTATTCAAAAAGTATACGGGATTTAATGGTATAGTCATGCGACGACGGTGGCGGCAGCAGCATCGCACTAGTGTGCAAAATCGCCGTGTGTTATACGAACCAGTGGCGGCAGCAGCATCACCACCATCATCATCATCATCATCATCGTCGTCGTCGTCATCATCATCATCATACCACCACAACAACTGCACCACCAGCAGAAGCAGCAGCAACAGCAGCAGAACCAACGGCCCCGCGTTCACGTATTGGCGCAGAGTAAGGCGATCGCTGGCGCGCGCGTCCCCGCGTCGTATACCCAACCATACTCACACACATATATACACAGACACGTGAGGGGCCCGTAACCTTTCCTTGACCCGCATACTGAACGGCTGTGCCGTGGCTCGAACCGTGGGAACACTACTCGACGACTCATCCCCACTCGGCCATTCGTCCGGCATCCCTGCTCGCTCTTCTCTTCGTTTTCCTCCACCATCTCTCTTTCTCGATACCCATTCCCTTCAGACATCCAACTCTACTACCTCCTACTTCACTGCTTTCAGCTCACCTCTCTCATATAACTTCACGTTCTATCCCGCCTTTACTCTTCACTTCCCGCACTCGGTACATACCTTTTTTCTCTATCTATTTATCTATCTATCTATCTATCTATATATGTATGTGTGTATTTAAACTATCTTTGTCTTTCTTCGTTTCACCCACCAGAGACTGCTGTTTTAGCCTTTCATCTCTCTGCTCAACGTGTTGTTCCCTTCGCTATACAGGAGAGAACCCTGGACGACGTAATGGCCGACCACATCCTCTATCCTCTTTCATATCTTCTTCATATGCACACATACATACATATATATGAATATACTCTATGGATCCCTCCAATGTTCTTTTCGTCTCGTCTTTGGGAGTAGTCCATAACATAATATGTTATATATCTTTTGGTCCTTTTTTCCTTTTTTTTTTTTTTATTTATTTTTTATTCACTTCTCTTCCTTCCGCTCTTTAACCTCTCACTCATTTTTTTTTTTATTTTTGCCTGGAGTAATATGCTTACTCTCACTCATCATCATTGTAATTTACAAAAAAAAAAAAAAAAGTTCACATCTATATGTCTATATGTACATGTATAAATATATCCGTGAGAAAAAGTATACACCAAAAATAATAAAAATTATATTTATTTGTGTGTGTGTGTGTGTATATTTTTAATGAAGAATTTGAGGATGAAAATATATTTAGGATTTTTTTTTTTTTATTACAGATGTAGTCCAGGATGGACTGGTCCATTTTGCGATCAATGCGAAAGATATCCCGGTTGTCTTCATGGAACATGTCAAAAACCATGGGATTGCCTTTGCAAAGAAGGATGGGGTGGTTTATTCTGTAACCAGGATCTCAATTATTGTACGAATCACAAACCATGTCTCAATGGTGGCACCTGCTTCAACACCGGTCAGGGCTCCTACACCTGCTCATGCGCGCCAGGTTTCAACGGCACCGACTGTGAAAGACCAATTTCTGACTGTCAATCTAAGCCATGCCTCAATGGCGGCTCATGCACAATGACAGTAAATATTAATTCAACAACGCGCACTGTATCGCGCGCAATCAGTAGTAATAGAAACAATAATTCAGCGGGTATGGAAAAATTATCAGCGTATCAATGCAATTGTCCGCCAGGCTGGTGCGGTCGTCATTGCGAAACAAGTACAAAATCATGTCGTGACACACCATGTCATCATGGTGGTACATGTGTTGATGACACTAATAAGGGATACACGTGCCATTGCCCATCAGGCTACTCGGGTCACGATTGTGAAACACAAGTGAACGAATGTGCACCAAATCCGTGCGTAAATGGCGGCACGTGCAGTGACAATGCCAATGGTTATCGTTGCACCTGTCCCACTGGTTTTACCGGGGAACGTTGTGAGATTAATGTTGATGACTGCCAAAATGATCCGTGCTTAAATGGTGCCACCTGCATCGATATGATTAATCGTTTTCGATGTCAATGTGTGCCAGGTTACGTTGGACGTTTGTGTCAGGGCAAAGTGGATTATTGTTTAGCTAAACCGTGCGCTAATGGTGGACAATGTATTGCTGATACAAATGATTATCGTTGCGCATGTAAACCCGGTTTTACCGGTAAAGATTGTAGCGTAGATGTGGACGAGTGTAAAAGTTCACCGTGCAACAATGGTGGCTCATGCCGAAATCGTGTCAATGGATTTTCATGTGAATGCACTGACGGATGGCACGGACAAACATGCAATGAACCAAATAGTGCTGGCATAACAATACCCAGACCGTCAATGTCAATGAGTAATAATAACAATGCCGGTGGTGTACCGCCATCAGGTGCGAGTTATTGGTCTGGAAATTTATCACGACCGTCAGCTGAAGCGCGTGATGCTGGATTAACAACTGAGCATGTTGTCGTTATTGCAACATTATCAACAGCAGTGCCAGCGTTTGTTCTTGTTGCTGCATTGGCAGTGATGTGCATGAAACGAAGACAAAAACGTGAGCAAGCACGTGCTGATGAAGAGGCACGTTTACAAAATGAACGAAATGCAGTGCATAGCAGTTTGAGTAAACGCGCAAGTAGTGGCGGTGGAAATGGTGGTTGCGTTAATACAAATGGAGTTGGTATCCATACTGGACATCAGGGTGGAATGATGGGTGTTGGTAATGTAATTGGTAATAGTTCAATTGGTATTACAAATGGTGGTAATAGTGTATGTTCATTGGGAGCTGGTGATTCACACATGATTAAAAATACATGGACAGCAAGTAAAAGCATTAATAATGCCAGTGTTGTTGGACGTGATGATCTTGATTCATCATTTCAAACTGACAGTGGTCTTGATATATCGTGCGGTGGTTATAAACCTGAGCCAGTACTCATGCCTGATGGTAGATCGAGAACACCGAAACAACTTAATACTGAAGCGGCGATGCATCGTGCGTCGCATCATTATACAAAAGATAAGGACATTGGTGTTGTTAGTGTTGGTGTACATGACGGCAAGAGGACGTCCATGTTCTCGAATAGCGGGTCGGATTCTTGTTGCGCAACGGAAGCATCATTGCTAAAGAGGCCAACGATAACAGACAGTGGTGGCGGTGGTGGTGGTGGTGGTGGGAGTGGTGGTGGTGTTAATGAGGGTAGTTGCGGTGTTTATGTTATAGACGATCATTATAGGCATGACGCGACGCTCGCGGCGACCCTCGCCACGGAAGTTTAGTCGTGAAAATGTATATGTATTTATAAATAGAATTAATGATTCACCGTTGGAATTAAAATAAAATGAAAAAAAAAGAAAAAAAAAATAGAAAACGTAAAATCGAGAGATGAAGAACAATTTAAAGTGAAAAACTAAAAGAAAAAAAAAAGTAACAGAGAGAGACTATTATCAATTATTTTTTTTTTGTCGTTAATTTCTTTTTTCATTTATTGTAAAATTTTTTTTTTTTTTTATTTTTCTTCTCTTCTCCCCTCGAATATTATTCGCACGTTGTGAAATTTTTTGAATTTATTTTTCATATTCGAATTCGTATGCAAAATTAACAATTCGTTTTCGTGATTTTGATGAAATGATTTTTTTGGTTAAATTTAAAAATTGTAGAAAATGAAGTAGTGATGCGTGCGAATAATGTGCGACGAGAAAAAATTGAAGCAAATATAAATGCTTAAATAAATGTATAAATCTTGACAGATATAACTGGATTATGTCGTGCTCAGATTTAATTACTAAATGGAGAAAATAATGAAAGATGAAAAAAAAAAAAAAAAGAAAAAAAAAAGAAATGAGACGAAGAAAAGACGAAGTGAGAAAGAATAATGCTGTGTCCCTGGCGGTGAAATCTTCACCACCACCTAAACAAAAAAATAATTATTTTATATAAAAATGTCCCTCGTTTATCCCAATATATATATACATATATAAATATAATTTTTTGACTCTAGGTATTTAATATTATCATGCTCGAAGCAGAACTTTGTACAGAATTTAATTTATTATTATTGTTATCTACTATTATTAACGAAAAGTGCGATCGATGTTAAGTTGAGACAATATAATGTAATGTCGTGGGACTATTCATTTATTATTGATAAATAATATTATATCGCATTATCATTGTTCCAGTAATTTACAACTGCGTGCGAACGATTTTCGTGTGATTATTCGTGATTTGAATGACGACAACATGTGTATGTGTTTATGTGTGTAACATACATATATTGTATGTATATAAATAATTTTTTTTTTCAATGTTAAATGTGAAGACTTTCCGGAATTTCCATTTTTCTTTCTGATATTTATATAATTCACATTTATATATATTTTGTTTCTATAATAATTTCGACTTACCCTAAAACGACTCGGATTTTTCAGCATGACGTTTAAAGAAAGAAAAATAAAATAAAATAAAATTCCCTGGAATTATTTATGTGATTATGAGAATATCCATTGGGCGTTTTTCCGTTTCTTCCATTGACGGGACAAGTTGTTTGAAATTCGTGACGTTATATTATCTCTATTTCAAACAACTTGCCTCGAAAACAGAGGAATAAAAAAACATGAAAAAGTTTTTGGTCTCGCCGGATTTCCGGGTAGTCTTCACTGATATAGCAAAACTTTAGCAGCGAGCTTCCAAAAAATCGCGTTCACTTCATTTTGTTTTTTTTTTTTCTTTTTCTTTTACACCCGCTCTCTTCTTTTCTCTTCATATTGTGATGCATGTTCAAAAAGAATTCGCCTTCCATCCAAAATGTTTTGTGACTTTTATGCGCTCGCTGGTTGTCGAGAAAAAAAGAGAGCACCAGGGTGTGACGGTGGCGGTGTAAGACGTCTGATCGTGTTTCCAAAAATAATTCTTAAAGAAAGAAAGATGACGTTGAGGCGTTCACTCGACGTCCCTCTTTTAAAACTCTTCTTTCTATACTACTACTGCGATCGAGTGAAAGAGAGATGCGAAAAAAAAAAACAGAAAGGGACAGAAGAAAAAGAGCGAGAGAGTAACAAAGTTTGTAATGTAAAAAAGAAAATCCAGAGACATGATGTGTTGTCCTGGCCATTGAAACCCCGCCGTGCATTTGCAAATGCGAGAAAAAAAAAATAAATAATTCAAAGTCAAAATTAACGTAGTATGCAGACCAAAAATGAATGGGAAAAAAGTTAAAAAAATTAAAATAGTGATGTATACATACATACATACCTTTCATACATACATATATTATAAATATATTGAGGAAAAATCATAAAATGACGCACGAGTTATGCGACTCTTCGGGCATTCATATTTCGGCATTTGCGACGTCGAGATTGGTCAACGGATGGTTTATTTATTATATATTAAATACTATATATAAATTATTTGCTTGTAATATTTTTTTGTATCTGTAATGTTCCGTAATTTTTCATATAAGTTTGTTTTTTCGGATTATTTCTTTTTTTTTTTTTTTTTAGAATTTTGTTTCTACAACAACAAAAATTAATGAAAGAAAAAATATTTTTACCCATCATTGACAATAATCGACGTCGCCTTGTGAAATATATATAATATTTAAAGTGACAATTATGTGTTGTTATTGCGCGATTTATTGTGTAATTATTTATTTTTGTGAATTGATATATGATCTATGTCTGACTGGAGTATGATAATGTATTGAGATTTAAATATTAAAAAAAAAAAAAAAAGTAAATGTAAAATAATATGATCATGATGACATTTATGTGTTACGTGTTTGCGTGTATGGTGTGCGTGTATGATAATGACGCTGTATAACAATGACGATGATAATGATGGTTAAAGTGAAGAGAAGATTGAAAGATAAAAAAAAAAATGCGCTGATTCGATAATGTTCCTGTTAAATGATAAATAATAAATGAAAAAAAAAAAAAAAAATAAATGATTGAATAATTAAATAAATAAAAATAAATCACACAAATGTATAACTAAGTCATGCTCTTGGAATAATAATCAAGTTGTATAATATTTCTCATGGGATCGATAGACGAGAGCTAAGGTAGAGATGAGTTTCCGGCTTCATTTTTTTTTTTTCTATCTAAATTTTTTTATTTTTTCATCGAGTCCTGAAGAAAGAAAAGAATTCAACGACTGTTACAGATCGTTACTCCAAGACTGGATTCTCCTTTATATCTCTCTAGACAATATATATGAATATATATCGATGAAAAAAAAAAGCTCTTTTTCGTCTTTCTCTTACTTCCTGCTGAGATATTTAATTTAACTTCAAAAGCACAAGAAAATAATAATTCTCCTTACGTAATTCTAATTTCTCACCTGTCCCGTTAATCAACTTGCCAAGAGAATTAAAATTAAACACGACAAAAAGCTTTATATACATTATTAAATTATTATATTCATGATTATATACGAGGAAAAAAATTCAAAAACAATATATTAAATATTAATTTCAATCTCAATTTTTGTACTTACTTTTTTTTCTTTATCTTTTGGACAATTGCATAATCATTACCGGCGTTTAAGAATAATCGCTTTTAAATATCATATCTATATCATTATGTACCTCCGCGAATTTTCATATAAATAAATAAATAAATATATATATATATTTTTTTTTGAGCGGTTTCGTATGAAAAAAATAGTAATTAAACAGCAGACCCCGTGATATATTCCGCGAGTTATTTTTTATTTAATTAACTTGCGCGTAATTTTCCTCAATAAAAATTCATCGTATATATATATAGAAATATACAAATAATTGTGTAATGTAATTGCTTGATCGTGTGAGAGCAAATAAAAAAAAAACAAACATTGTGAATGCGTATTATTACATCGATCCATTGTAAAGACTTTCTCGTATATATAATAATAGCATATATGTAGTAAAATAATAAAAAAATCCACACATACACACATACACAAACATTTTTTGTATAAAGTAACAAAAAAATCAATGCGAGAATAAAAAAAATCTGTATATTTGTAGTAGAAGTGTACAATTTAAATAATAATATCTACGACCATATTATAATTAATTGCTTAAAAAACAACAACAAATAAAAATGAAACACACAACAATTCGTATTAATTGTAATTAAATACAATTGTCATTACCCAAATAAATTAAATAATTCGATTATCATTAATTATTAATATTATTATATATATTTGTGTAAATAGAATTGTCAAATATAACGATGTCGAAACAGGAAAAAAAAAAAATACTGTGAAACGAATAATAATGAATGATGATATAAATTAAAAAAAACAATTGTTTATATTATTTATTTATATCACTTCCCACTTTTATGTTTAAATATACTGATATGACATTATAGTATTATTATAATTATATTTATTTTGCAGATTTTCGTTTAGATTTATGTTATTTATATTAATCATTGGCGCCAATGTGATGACAGACATTTAATCATTTTCAGGGCGTGTTCTTATTACAAGTAGTATATACATAATCCTCCTTAATCGCACTAATTGAGCTATTTTTCCATCGCAATCCACCAGTGAATCATCGACATAAAATATACATACATATACATCCATTAATCTATACATATATAAATATATAGTCTAGAAATTTTGTGCGAGAACCAGCTGCTAAATCACCTCAATTTATTCATTTTTGTTCTCACACAATTCCCATACACCACCGACAATATTCATATATTCATTTGTGAGAAATAATATACCACAAAATTTTATGTATGATATTTTCATCAAATATGATTAAAAAAAATTTCGACATGTAATAATTACTATACACTTTGTTTTTAATTTTTAATTTCAATGCGGACAAGGTTAATAAGTGCGAGAATGTATATTATATTTGAAATGACTGAGTGAATTTCTTCTCAAGCACAACCAGACTATCTTGCATTCACTCTGTCATTCCATTTTACCATAAATTACATCATTACATATACCCGCGGCTCTGTATAAACATCAACCGCGCGTCATTTAATGGCGATGAGCCGATGTTAAATCAAGATATAAACATATACACACAGCCAATATTCCGTAAGTATAATATATACAAATAATATATATTCAAGAAAATAATATGAAAATAGTTTTATATAAAATATACATGAAACTCTTTGGTTTCATTGCGTGACTTAGTTATATTATCTAATCTATAAAATATTTTCATTACAGGTATTATTATATTCTTCAAGAATTATATACAATTAAAAATTCTTTCAATTATTATCTTCATACACTTTTATTTATGCTTCTTTAATTTAATTAGAAGCATAAAAAAAATATTTAAAAAATACATTGCCAAAGTGAAATTAATGATTATTTCAAAAGTGCAATATCATTTTGTATTCGCTCATACATAAATTCATCTGACGTGTATGAAACTTTTTTTTATTCATAGATGTATTATTTATTTGCTCCAGAAGTAAGAAGTGAGCGTATATAATACACTCAACATATATTCAATGGAGTGTACATCTCTCGTTTGGAAGGACTTTCACTTGCCCTCAGGTAAATCGTAAATGTTGAACAATGTATATACACATATACTCCACTGATGATCATCATATTATACCTGCAATAATCGTCATACACACATTACATATATATACTCACGTATATAATCCAAATGATAACAATAATAAATTATAATAATTAATTGAAATATACGTACATGAATGAAAGAAAAATGTTTTCCTTACATTTTTATCATCAAACAAAAATTGTAAATAAATTTAATTAATTAAATATAAGTGAAGTAATGAATTCACTTGATAAATACTGTTTGATGAGATGAACAGAAGTCAACAGACCAATATGGCGGAAGAGGAAAAGGGATTGTTATATGTGTATTTACAGTTTGTATCCTAATCGGGGCGTAGAGTCAAGCGATGCGAAAAAATTAATTGCCGGATGCAATCCAATCGATTCCCACGAACTCTCTCTCTCTCTCTCTTCCTCTTTATAAAACATCTCGATATACATATGTACATGTGGTTATATGTATACTTTACATGAACCGAGATAGAGCCCCCGAATTGGTCCATTATCCTACAACACATAAACAAAAAAAAAAGTAAAATAAAAATTACTATATAATATATAAAATTATAATAACACCAAAAATTCTTTTTTACATACATACAGGTCTCAAGCTGATGATGATGATGATGCTGTATAGTACATCAAAGAATCATCAAGAATATTACACAGGCAGATACTTAATAATAATCCTCAATTAAATTGCTAAAAATACATTTTGAATATAATTATCTCACAATAATAAATTTAATATTATACAACGGTATAAAAATACACAATAACATCAAAACTACAAGACTATATATCCTACACCGAAGAGATATATATATATATTTATGTATATAAATAATAAAAAAATATGTATGTAAAATGAATGATATACATGCGCGAAAATGATTTTGAAATTCATTGAACTATTGAAATAAGTTGATGTTTCAAACACGACAATACATATATTTCCCTTCTTATTCTTCTTTATATAAAGTCTCTCATTGTCAGTATACATATGTATATAGATAATACATATACCTATATATGACAACGAGTTTTTGACTTGAGTTTATAAGTATAACGAATGTGTATATATACTGTATAGGAAAGATAGTCGATAGGGGTAAAGCAATATGAGGTACGGAACGGTACGGTACGGTACATTCACCAATGACCGAGTGGCACGGATCCTCTCATCTACTCTCGTCCTATGTCCTCTCTTTTATACACTCAACACATACTTCTATTTTATTTAATACATACATATAGAATAAATAATTTAAATGTCTATGTAGAAAATATTTATATAGATACGTATAGTATAACTTGACTTTTCGCGCAGATTATTTTTCTATTTTATACATATTACATGTACGTTATTGCAACTCTTGCTTGTTTATACATTTTTTATATGTGTAATATGGTATGTATGTACGTATGGATGTAGAGTAGTGATGTTGTATTATATTTATTTGCTCCTGGAGGAATTGCGCGCGTGAACAGATTGAACGAAAAATTGCAAGTACTTTTCTTCCGTGCAAACAGAGAGAAGTGAGAGGAGTAATGCAGAGACGAATTCGAGCTACGCGCCGAGCATCGTGATCTTTGACACTTGGGGGTCGCAATGCTCTCTATCTCTTGTTGCTTCTCTATGAGAAGAGAGTGTATGGATAATAGCTGCAGAAAACAGCAGCAGTGGAAACTGCACCATCAGTTGATTTTTTTTATGCATTATACACGCGAGAGAATTATTCTCCAATTTTTTTTTTCATTTGCATACTGCTATTAAAAACAATTATTATTTTTTTTTTTTGGTTTCTTATGTTGCTAATAAATCATTTTACAAGTTGTTTTGAAGCTTTTTTTCAGTATTTTAGATAAAGATTTATATTCCAGAATTTAATATTGGATTTTGGTTGATGATAAAAAATAATTGGAGAATTTTTTGTGATATGAAGCAAATTTTTTCAGTAGATATTTTCCTGTTAATTCATTTAAGCTTAAACTATTTTCTGCATAGATTAATATGAAATATTAATATTAATATTTGCAAATTAAAATATAATACAGAAAATAATTTACAAGAATTTTTTTTGAAATTACAGAAAATTTTGTTCTTCTCTCAGTATGTATATATTTATGTTATATACATTGGAAATAATTCATAAATATGACGTAGGCGCCACATAATTATATTCGTATATAATCTATTGTTAAGTTTCCTCTTGAATGAATGTAAAAAATATTTTTTTTTTCTCATCTAAATAATTGATTATACTGTTTCAGGGCCGTGTTCTATTCACGCTGGTATATATTGCATATAGATTTAAATTCTGTGAATTGTATAGTTTGAAACACAAATCCCACGATGCGTAAAACGTCCTTCAGATTAAATGTGCAATCGTGTTATACCATGACTATGTAACACTGTGTGATTTTTTTTCCTTCATTTTCTCTATAGCATTCCAACTCCCCCGCGACGTAATTCACCCAAGCTATTACATTTTTACGAGCAACTCCTCCTTCATTGCCATCTTCCTCATCGTCTTTTTATACAGCCAATATATAACCACAAAGTTTTCCCATCGGAGCAAAAAGTCATATCAAAATTTAAAAATATATATTTATATAAGTAAATCGCTTCCTTTCTCGTGTATATAAAAGCATTTGTATACGTAATCCTCCCGGATATGTATATTTATATATTGAATTCAACTCACTGCCATGTGAATATGATCATCCAATTACTTATATTTATTCTGTATATGGCATAAATATATATATATCCACTACATCAGTGTATGACTCAAGGTCACAATTGTCTTGCAATTCCATTTGTTTTTCGCGTCATTTTGCAACGCTACTTTTCATTTCAATTTTTTTTTTCTTTTTCCTCTCCTTGTGCACTTTTGTAAAGCAAAACTTTATATAGTTACTACAAGCACGTACGTGTTTGTATTTATATTCTCATGACTTTCTCACATTGAATATTGACGCGACGATTAGAGTCCTTCGATTATATCCACGTTTGCAATTGACGTTCCTATATAATATATAAATATTTCTTACAAATCATTGTATAATGCGTAATAATTTTCCGTTATTCCCATATAAAGAAATAATAATTCCTTCACGTATTACATCTTTATAAATAAATTCTTTAAATTATTTTACACCATCCATAATATATTCAATGAAATATTTATAGGAAAATTAAATTTATAAAATAATATTTAGAAAAATATGTAGTGGTATTAATCTGAAATAGAAATTAAAGAAATTATGTAATTTTTTGACTTTGAAAATATATTAAATTGTCACTTTGATTAATAATTTACATTAACATACCTTTAAATACAAATATTATATACTCTTGCAGTACGAAATAAAATGCAAACACATATCGTCTTCGATATAATGGTGTTCAAAGGTGCCGTGTACGCGATTCTCAATCCACCTCTTTCCCCCTTTCATCTTCTTCAGTTCCGTGCTCATTCTCAATTTCTCTTCTTCTTCATCCTTTATTTCACCATCCTCTTTGGCTTCAATGTGGTGCGCAGCGCGTTCTCGAGATTCTCCCGGTGTGGAACGTGGCCACGTCCAAGTAACTACCATACACACACGACGGTGCACATCATCCATGCGCGCGCGGATAAACGACCTCACGACCCCAACGACGACCCGCGTTCGACTTATTCTCTAAACGGGTCGACGTTCATTAAAACCAACGTGACTTGAAGAAAAAGAACACAGAGAAGAAGAAGAAAAAGAAGAGCCTGAAAAAAAAAAAAATACAATAAATAAAAGAAACAAATATAAAAATAATATATAAAAATATCATTCAAATAATTATGTGTCATTGGAATTCCATATGATTTATCAGTTATAGTAGTAGTAGTAGTAGTAGTACTAGTAGTAGTATATAATGTTTATGCGAGTGTGTACATAACTAATGTTCATTTATAACATAAAATGATTTATAATACCTAAACTAATGAAATGATCTTGACAAACAACAATGTGCTCTCATCAGTAAAAATGAAAGGAAGAGTATGATTGCATACACACGTCTTACACACATATACCTTTATATATCAACAAGAAATTGAGATAGTGATCGCGTCGTTTCCCTTGCGTCATCGCACCTGCCATGCGCTCATGGTCCAGCTTGTGTCCAACTTTACATACAGCTCTTTTATATACCAGTTTCAAATTTCTATCTTATACTCTGTTCATATATACCTTCTAAAACTCACACTCTCCATCTGAATTTTTTCTTAATATCAATTCCTCCAACATAAAATAACACGTATAAATATTCATACATATGTATATTATTTAAATATGTGTGTATATATATAGTATAAATATATTTATTTATATTTTGTTTCTCTTAGACGTGCTGTAACAAGAAGAGTTTTAAATGAGTGAAGGAAAACGATATGGAAACGCATTCCAACCGCATCGCCAAGCACATAGCGCTTGCACTTACGTGAATATAATGTACACACATATTCATTTTATATATATACATATGTATTTCACATATAAAATAACATTAGCACAGACGTATAGTTGTTCAAACGCGCGCGCGCGTTTATGGACTTGTGGGATATATTCGCGTAGGTATTTTGCGGGCGCCTGCTCGTCATCGTATTGCACTATAACTGCAAAACATTCAATCCTCTTTGTTTTCTCACTCACTATATATCTCTTACCCTTTACTTCAACACATATATACTATGACTCACTATATATTCAGCTCCATACCTGGTAATTTATACAGCTTCTCATTCACCTCACTCATCTATAGTAATATGGCTCCCGCAAATTAATTATAAGAAAAAATAATGGATGAAGAATCTATGGAGATGAAAAAAAAAACAACAACTATTATTAATGAATCATAAAATTGAAATGTATATGTGTATATATACGTATGTGAAATAAAATATTTAAGTACGTACAGATAGAAAGCATTTAGTGATGCATATAGGTCAAATTGGCCTAGGTCAGAGATTTCTGACATGTGGTTTAGGGCACACCATGGGGGCCTTTATTATTATGGCTATTGGCTAATCACACCACCTCTATAATAATCTTTTCACAAAAGCGAATAGATATGCGAACAACTTTCACGCGAGGTGTATCTGTATATACAAACGAAATTCACAGCTAGTGATGTATGTATATAAATGCTCTTCTTCGTATGTCAGGGATTATTGCCAGAGGCGCTAACGCACACCCGGGAACATGGTGAGCTTTGGTTTTTGCCGATGATATCCGCTATTTGCTGCTGCTGCTGTTGCTGTTACTCGACCTCTACGAACTCAAAAATTAGACAATTTTACCTCATAATTTTTGGCTCCTGGTTGGCCTCGACCCTTCAGGTCATCCTGCAACATGCCCCAACCAACATTATTTCACTCTCTTCATCTCATCCAAGTTATTAAAAGTAAAAAAAGTTGAAAAAATAAAATAATAAAAAAAAAAATACTTCTTATAATTTTATCTATTCTTTTTCCTTCTATTCTTGATGCCTTCGTGTTCCGCCGTTTAGATTCAGAGCAAAATGCTCCCGGGAATATTGGCCTTGTGTGTTTCTTCAGTGGCATCGACTGCTCACGCACTTCCAATTATTATATTAGTGGAATCGACCGCGGGGCAAATAGTAAAGAGCAAAATGACTGAGACGGAAGAAATAAGAGAGAACTTTATATCTTCACCGCACAGCTTCTGACTTATTTGTTTCTTGTAATATACATATACATATATTTACCTCTACACATAAACCTGTCTCACAGTCTATATACAGTTTTTATTATTTTTTTTTTCCTATTTTTCAACTGTAACTCTTTCTTATTCACTCTCTTAATCATCATCGTCGGTCCATTCTCCTCTACGATATTTTTTTTTCTCATTTATTTTCTTTAGTTTTAGTTTTTTACAACATCTACTTTTTATTTTTTTTTTTCACAGGCCCACGATCCTCAAACATCTTCCCAAACTCCACACACTTACACATCTCTCAGGATCCATGTATAGATACATAGATAAATACATACACAACAAGCATATATTCTCTTTTTTTTTTTTTTTTTCAGAGTCAGAGAAAGAGAAACTATGTATATTATATTGGGGTACATCCACCTGACGATCTATCTATAGTGAACCAGCTGTTTAGTCCACCTAACATATATTTAGACAGATTGGACCCTTGAGATATCTATAGATATATATCGTCGTAGATAATATATTTATCCATAGATATACATATACGTATATAGATATTTGCTGCTGGCATCGTGCAGCCAATTATAATTATTGGTATTTCCAAGACTATATCCTGAGAATCCCAGTAAGTTATGTGTGTTTAATATCACTGTGGTGTATGCAGCACTCATATATATTCCAATTTTATTATAATGCCGTTGACTTGCCCTGTTGAATAAAAAAATGTTTTCATCATTTTTTTTTTTTTTCACTGTTTTATACAAACATTTACATGTATCTATCTATGTATGTAGAGAGATATGTAAATATATAGATGAATTAACCATGTACATATATATATGTTTATATATGTATTATATACTTATTTGTGGTAGTTATATATATTTAGTGAAACGATATGAGGTCGTTTGAATTCGCAGTCCAACACGAGGACAATCTGTTCCATCGAGCTTCATCTTTTTCTCTTCTTCACAATACACACACGACTTTTCTCATATTCGCCATATTTATTTCCTCTATACTCACTTGCAAATACCGTTTCCTTTTCTATACGTATATGTATATATACATACGTGTTTAGATTTTATGTATAGATAAATATGTATAGCGATTGTGTATATTCATGTTTTAGGATTTTGCACCTTTCTTGATCTTGTCACGTTCGTGATTCAGCTGGAATAACGAAATCTATGTGGAATAAAAAGAAATAAAAGAGTCAATATATATGAATAAATTGTAAGCACAATAAATAAGATTAGTCAACTTTGCAGTCTATTCTCTACAATGAATATATATAAATATATACTTTATTTAAATAAAATCTACCGTTAGATTCATCGTCATCGTCCTTTACATCCCTTTTACATCAAACTCTTCTTCTTCTTTTTCTCATTTATTTTCATTTATTTATTTTTTTTCTTCTAGTGATGCTTTTCTTTACATGTCTTTCTTAACCTCACATACATATTGGTAAAGCCATCAATTTGTATGTTTCATTTCCCGACACATCTGAAAATGACAAAGTAGATTTATTTGAATTACGAACATGGAAAGAAGAATTTGTGATAGAACGTTATAGGTATGAATAAAGTTTTGTACCAACATATCAGCATGTGTAGTCTGTGGGGGAGTAAGTGTAGTCGTTCTTATAGTGGTACTTGAGACGGAACGAACATATATACTTATATATATATATTGTTTTATATGTGTATAACCCTCACATCGTCACGCATTGCGACGATAAAGCGGATAAAGCCAGAAGCCGATCTCGTCGTCCAAGCTTTGGTATCTGTGCATATACATATAGATAAAATAGTAACGTTACTCTCCGGTAGGTGAATACAGAAGAACACGCCGGCCATTAACGAACACCACGAACGCAATTTTACTTAAGGAATAGAAAATGAAGAAACACCACATAGATAATATGCATATATACATATATCTGTATGAAACTTCCTGACTGTATGTACATATAAGATATTGAAGTTGTGTATGTTATATGTTGAAAAGTCTCTTGAAGTCAAGAGTAATGGTTTGAGGTTAAGTCCCAAGCGCAATAAAACTGTTTTCAGGTGAAAGTCTATATATATATATATTGGTGTATGTATCATCATGATTTTAAACTTGGAAGTTTCTATATCGATAAAATGTATGTATTTCTCACGCTCAATTATATTATATAGACAGATATATGATGTGTGTGTGTGTGTATAAATAGATAGATATGGATGATAAAAATATGCGTATTATATATGTATATTTAGTTTTTTTTTTATCTATTCTAATATTGGCGCCCTAACCCTGAAACACAATTATTTCCAGACGACGACCTTGCCGATGATCGCGTCTTGGCGAATAAATAAAGCACAAGGTGGAGAAATAAACAGAATGAGAGATGCAAAAATAGTGAGAGACAAAATAAAAAATTAATTATTTAAAGTATATATACATTTACGGATGTATATATGTATTAAAGAATGCGGGGGCGATTGAAAAATTGTCAAAGAAGTGGAAATTTATATCGTGTGATGAAGATATACTTGTTGGCAATGTTTTTCAAAATAAATTGAATGTTGTAAACAAGAGTTCAGATACCTCTTATAATTCGCGATGCTCAAGAAAAAGAGAATGAATTCAGTCAATTTAAAACAGTGTATACACACCAATCATCATCATCATCATCATCGCATGAGCAGTATATACGTATATACATGTAAATGTTTGAAGTTGAATATGTGCTTGCCACGAAACTTCATCGCACCGTGTCGAGTTAAGTCGTACGGCGTAACAACTCGAGCGTCCCAAGCACGAGCCAACATATATGTATTTATATATATGCACATGTGTAGTACATACGTATATAGCTGAAGACTCAAAGAGTGTGTAAATGTAAATACATATATTGAAGAGAAGAAGAGAGAATGAAAAACTGGCGACTGCGGCATATAGCCAGTAAGCTAATGTTGAAGAATGAAGAGAAGAAGTGGACGAAAGGGGGCAAAACTCAACGTTATAGTTCCGTTTCGCGGAAATAATAATGAAGAAGCCATCGTCAACGTGTGTGTGTGTATATGCGTGTGTGAGCGCCTGCCTGTTCATCACTACAAGCGAGTCTTTTCGTCACGGACTAAGCATGTATGAATATCTGATTGTTAAATGTGAGCAACCAGGGTTCCCTTTTTTTCCATGCCTAAATAATTTGTTTTATTTTTTAGGTATATTCTGTTTTCTTAATATTGTTAATGAAAATTTGGAGGTTATTGTAGCCCCGATAAACACAATCAGGCCCACAATGGATCTCTGTGAATTTTTGGATGAGAGTAAATATTAATTCTTGTGATTGAAGCTTGCCATAATATTGCTAACAATGTAGATATCATTTGTATATTTGTGTATACATAATGATGTTGTGATCATCATTATTGAGCAATATGTATACATACTGAGGACGATAGGGGCCCCGAATTATTCGTTTCCGCTCGCTAAGAGAACGCATCGGCTTCCGGCCAGTGATATAAACCTGCGATATGGCAATATATTGCGCGTGAGAGTTCTAAAGTTGTTCGTGCGTAGCTCTCTTGAGAGGTATATGTATGTGCATCTGTATATTGTATGCATGATAGCGGTGGTAAGGCGTTCCCAAATATATTTTTTGATGGGGCCAAAAATGGAGAAAAAAAAATATATTTATCGTGGCCATACGTGTCTTACACTCCTTCGTTTCCTGGAGATTTTAATTGATTCTAATTTTCGAAAGCAGACTTTACCATCGCGTGTCACACGTTCTCCAATATATATGTATATAATTTTTTATTTTTTTTTTGGGTCTTTCATGTGAAATAATTAAGGTAGACCCACCTGTCTCTCATATTTTTTTGATTAAAACGAATTTACTGTCGAGATTCTTGTCTTGGGGGATATATCTTTTTTGGATCCAATTAATTGATATGTATATACATGTATGCATGTATATATCTTATTTATTTATTTATTTATTTATTATAAATATATTTTAATGACCTAGTGCATCCACTTTGAATCCATTGTGAACCACGTCGTGAGAACGTGTGTTAAATTGTAGGTTAAGTTTTCGTTGGAAATTCAATGAATTCCACGGAAGGCATTTGAGATAATGTGGGTTCAATTAATTATCATTATAATTGATTGTAGATAAAGTAGAAGTTATTGCTTATGTATCTATCGTCTAAAAACGACCATTTTATATTTTTCTATTTGAATTATTGACGGTCGGAATCTTATCATAACCTCAAAGCGGGAAACGAAAATTCAAATCTGCCAACGCCATCACTCAACCTAATATGAAACTATTTTTAGCGAAAATTTAGATCACGTGATCATTCTTACATATGAGGCGTAGAGTACATTGTTTTTGACGTCTTTGGAGATTAATTATATTTTAATTATACATGTACTGAAACAATATATATTCTCATTGATTATTATAGAACCAAATTCGTCCGATTAATTTATCATCATGAGTGTTACTGAAGCAGAAACTGTTGGTGATCTTATTCAAAAAATGATTGTGTCAATGTGTGGTGAACAAAAACCAGGTGAGGTTAAACATTGCACTAGATATATTCAATTTTTTTTCGTCTTCAATATTATATTTATCAATTATTAATTAATAATAAATTGCAGAAGTTATCAGGAGATTCATGCGTTTTTCCCTTGGTTTATTATCCTCCACCCAAGGCGTAGAATCGTTTCGTGAAGACGAAATAACAATTGCCAATCATATAAAAAGTAAATTGTCATCCAGAGACAGTGTTCATTTTGATAAACTACACAATGATCTCAAAGATAAGGTAAATATTCTATTAATATTCAATCTTCATTCATATTTAAATATATATTTTTATTTTTTATAGCCATTAAAAAACAGAATAGGAGTATTGATATTTTTAATGTACATGAGCCAATCAACTGATGAAAACAAAACTAATTTTTCATTTCATGATATGAGATTGGGCTTAACTTCGCCTGTTGCCTCCACAAGCTGTAAGATAGAATTACATATTACTTTGTAAAATGTGTGTTTGAATAACTTGATAGAAAAAAAAAATAAAAAAGAAACATATTTAATTGCAGCTTACACACCACAATCATCAAATTCACAGGGACAAATCGTCACAATAAACACACCTGATACAAATTTTCGAGTAACACCACCGATAAATCCTACTGCACGAATACTCAATGATTATTTTGTATCTGAAGATATTTTAGTTCAAGATTTAATATATTCATTTCAAGGAATAGAAGGAAGAGTATTGAAATTAGATTCAATTTATGGATTTCAAATTGAACCAAAAGCAAACGTAAATCGTTCTCATAAACAAGCGGTTTTGCGATTAAGTGAACTGGGATATTTACACAATATTGTGAGACGAGGATTGGAAAGAATGTCAATAGCTGGTGCAGGACGAGTCGCTGATAGTTTTGTCGCAGCATTGCACAAAGAATTATCTGAATATTACAGATTTATTGCAATAATGCAGGAAGAAGTTAATCGCGCTCATAATTCGATGGGATTTGAGACTGTTACACTTTCTCATTTGCATTTGTGGGCATGTGATCCTTTGGAGAATTTAAAATGGTTGGCAAACATCGTTAGAGCGTGCCAAAGTCGAAAGGGCGGTGCATTAGCATCAGCTATCTATGATTTTAGTCATCATGGTGATGCATCCGTTAAAAAACTTGTCAAACGAATATTGGAAAGTGTTTGTGAGCCTTTATATAATATGCTAATACGTTGGATCAATGATGGTGAACTGGACGATCCATTTCAAGAATTTTTCATTGAAGCTTGTGCCGATGTAGTTGGTGATCGAATGTGGCATGAAAAATATCAAGTGAGAAATGCAATGGTGCCAACATTTATCAGCAAATCGCAAGCAAAAAAAATTCTTGGCACTGGAAAGAGTATTAATTTTTTACGTGAAGTTTGTAAAGGTTCAGCGCCAGTTCATTCACACAACGGTGATTTATTGTGTGGAGATCCAAATGAATGCAATGTTGAGGCATTTTTTGTCATGGATCCCGATGGTCCACTGCAAACAATGATGAATGCAGCATATAAAGAAACATCAACGCGTGTTGTTGAAATGTTGGCAAAAGAATATCAATTAATGGATCATTTACAGGGCATCAAAGGATATTTATTGCTTGGTCAAGGGCATTTTATTCAACATTTAATGCATTTAATGGAGTATGAACTCGCTAAACCTGCGAATTCATTGTATCCACACAATCTTTCGTCAATTTTGGAGACTGCAATTCGGGCAACATGCACAAAGATTGAAGATATTGATGTTCAAAGACGTCTAGATGTGAGATTATTGGCGCCCTCGGAAAATGAAACTGGCTGGGATGTATTTATTCTTGATTACAATGTGGATGGACCTATTGGAACAGTATGTTAAATAAAATTAAATATAATTAAAGTTTGAATACTGCGTTATTGTAAATAATATTGATAATATTTTTATTTCTAACGTTTATTCACAGATACTGGAACCATGCAGACAAACATATCAAACGGTATTTTTTTCATTATGGCGAGCTAAACGTATGGAATCAATTTTATCAACAATATGGAAACATCAAATAACATCGGCAAAAATGTTTCGTAAAATGCCTGAAGTTTTACCGCTACAAAATCATATTCATTTGATTACAAGCAGTATGGTACATTTAGTACATCAAATGCAATATTATTTTTTATTTGAAGTTATTGAATGCTCTTGGGAGGTGTTTGCTAAACATTTACGTCAAGCTGCGTCATTGGATGATATTATTGTTGCGCATAATAATTTTGTTGATTCTGTACGACGTGGTACATTATTAGATGAAGATTCACAAGAGCTTATGGATCATTTACGTTCGGTTTACGGTCCAATATTGGATTTACAAAGTTTAGAGGAGACATTTCTAGCGCGGGCTACAGAAGAATACGAAGCACGATTGAACGCCAGTGAGCTTGTTGAAGCCTCAAAACAAAAGCCAAAAATGTGGGGACAATCAACGAGTACTGAGACAGAAAATACCGAAAGACAAAATATTTTTACGAAATATTTATCTACATTATCAAGACAATTACGATTATTGTCCCGTACATATCAAGATCGCGTAAAGAAATTTCTTCTTATGCTTGCATCAGCTGAAGATGTGTCATTGCAATTGCTTAGCGTACGATTGGATTTTAATGAGCATTACAAGAGTAAAGATAGCAGTCTAGTGGCACCACTTACGTATCAACATCGTCGGCAGAGTGAAAAAAATTTTCCAATAGCCAAGTGACACTCGCCAATCGATTTATTGATAGATATTAAAAATTCACATGACAATGATGATGCAAAATACGTAAAAAAAGATCTTTATATCGATAATTTGGGAAAATCTTCGGTAAAATCACCGAGATCTTTACCAAAAATGAAAATTGCATTCAATGATTTGACCTTATTAAATTCAACGAGTAGAAATAATTTGGAAGACGTTGAAGCAAGTAAACGTGCTTTAAGAATATTATTGGAAAAAGAAATTTTGGCTTACACACAATCAGAATTTGCCAATAATATAATTGAAACACCTATGACACCACATGATTATCGTGAATATGATTTTTTTCCGTTTTTCTCTAAATTTCCACCACTCGATGAAATCCAAACAAATAGCAACAATAGTAAGACAAAATTTCCTATATCAATAAATGAAAATCACTTTTCAATAGAACAAAAAAATATAATAATTGAAAATAAATGTGATTACAATGAAAATTTAACATCATCATCTAAGAAAGATGATGAATTTCTTCTATGGCATGAGAGTTCGAGTATTTACAATGATACAGCGTCAATTCAAGGCTCACTGTCAGGCGACAGTATCTCGACAATTCCATTTTGTCGTGACAATGAAGAAAATGATAACAAATCAAGTTCAAGTTGGTGGCGACGAAAGCGTTGTATTATTTGTTGTTGCGTAGGTTGAATTAAATAAAACCAAAACTAATACTCATAAATAATAAAACAAACACAATACATTCAGCAGACATTATCAATATTAGATGAAAACAAAGTCAAATAATCAAGATAATAAATTACTAAATTCACATTTGCCTTATTACCAACACAAATATTTTTCTTCGTAATTTATGTTTATTCACGTTGCCTACATACGTCCAATTAAGGGCTCACTATATTATTTATTGCATAACTACGTATATACTTACATAGTATACATGTATATATATACAATTATGCCAATGCAATTAAGATAATTGCATCGTTAATAATACTAAAAGAGGAAAAAAAAAATGTAATGTGCTTCAATAATTTGGCAACTTGTAAATATATATTATTTCTTCTTCAAGGAGTAAAAAAACTATATATGTGTATTTATTCAATTGTTATGTACATGTATATACATACATACATATGTATTTAATTGAAAAAATTATTTGCATTAAATTGATTTGAGCGCGCTGAACGTTATGTGTATGCTATATGTATACTGTGTGTTTGCAGCTGAATAAAATTGCGCAAGGTCGGTGTTAGACGACCATGGATCGTCCATGGTAACTGTAGACAACACCACTAGTATGTGCTAAAGCTCGATAACACGCACATACAAAACCGCACAAAGAAAATTTTTCAACTGCCTGTGAAAGTATGTCATTCACAGTGCTTTATTCATGGAGAAGCTCACTGCCAATAGATTTAACTATAATAAACATATGTGTTTGACATCGACGATGATGACAACAACGACATAGTCCCGGGTAATATTCACAATATAATGCACAACAAAGTACCGAGAATTCAATCAAAAAGTATATAAAATAATTGTTCTTTCTTCATTTTTTTTTTTTTTTTATATTTTATTTTTCTGGCACGAAGAAAATCTTTTTACTTCGACTTTTTATTGAATTGATAAATGAAAAAAAAAAATAAAAATTTACAAGTGCACGCCCCTATCTGTATTGTATATGGATGTATTATCTATTGAATATTTAAAATGAATGAAATTCATTCAGGTGAGTAACGTATAATTTAAATATTAAATATTTTTGATTCACTACGTATTGTAGAAAAAAAAAAAAAAAACATACTTGAGCATATAAAGAAAATTAATTTATCTATGTTTTTTTTCTTCACATGAATTGGTTCGTTTGTGTGGGAATGCACAATCACGCATTTGCAGTTATATCAACGCACAAATTCAGAGAGTTGCCTTGACAACGATCAAGTTGGTATACAAAAGTTCTCAGCTGTATTTCAAAATGTTGATTGGAATTCCATTATTCATCCAATTTTCCACTGCATAAATAAATTCCCGAATAAATGAATTTATAAATCTCTTCAGTTGATAAACATATAAATTCATAAAAAAAAAAAAACAAAAATAAAAATGAAATAAAATCCAGTGAATAAAAATAAATCTTATATGAAAACCTTGATAAATTATAGATTAAACCATAAAATTGAATGGAGAAATAATATAACATACCGATGTATGGATTGAAAAAATGAATAATATAAAAAGGAAAATAAAATTAACGAAGCGATGATGTGGGAATGGAAAAGATAGCGATTATCAGCCTCATCGTCTATGTGTAATGATGAGGTCCTCGTCGAAGAGAGTAAATCGAGTGGAAGAGACACTGGCAAAGGAATTTGTGGTAGAGGTCAATGACGACGACGACGACGAAGAAGACGACGACGATGACGATGACGACTATGACCAAGGCAATAAAGGTGGCGGCTGTTGGTTGGAAATAAAATGCGCTATAGAAAAGTCAAATGTAACTTTAGAGGAGGACAATGTGGATAGAAACAAAGCCGAGCATGGTGGTGGTGGTGAGAGTTCAGGTAGTGAAGCTGAAACAGAGCCAGCACGAAGTTTTCATCGTAAATTAAGCACAAATAAAGCAATAAAAAATGCGGTGAGTTTTTAATTTAATTTATCCATATAAATATTCGTTGAATATTTCAAACATAAAAGCTGCCTTTTCTTTTCTTTTTTTTTTTTGTTTTCTTTCATATTAATGAATGAATGAAATGAATTGAATTTATTATATAATTTATTCAAGGTTTGTTGGACAAAAGAGGGCTTTCTCATGAAACAAACGTGGTCGTTCCAACGTTGGCGCAGGAGATACTTTAAACTCAAGGACCGTATTCTCTACTACGCTAAGGATTCCAAGGTGAGAATATAAAATGATTAAAATATAAATAAAAATCAAAACGATCCGATAGAGAATTGAGCGTGAAAAGTGGCATTTAAATGTTAGGGGGAATTTAATTAAATGTTATTGATTGAAAAGAAAAAAAGAAATATTTTTGTTTTTCAATTCAATTTCAACTGTAATGTCGCGGACTTGTAATGTCATTATAACTCTGTGACAAGTGAACGAAGAATAAATAATGAAATAAAACTAAGAGAGAAATAAACGAGCAATACCAATGGATCATTTTCATTACTTGCTGTGTGCCGTGAATGTGCGTCACAAAAATAAATTTACAACAATAAATAATTAAATTCTACATATGTTTTCTAAGTTTATAAACAATTATAAAAACGTATAATCTAAATTTATAAATATAAATTTAAATTTATTTGTATTCTGTACATATAAATGATAAATTAAAATGTTAAAAAGTTTTAAGTAATATTATAAATTATATTTAAAAGAAAAAATTAAAAACACAAAGTTATATTTGGAGTTTATGGTTAAAATGTGAAACTTAATTCTGCATGAATGAGATAATGTGGAATAAAATTAAATTAAATTAAATATGAGAAGTAGAAATATATGAGAATTAATGAGCAATTGGAGTACTTGAGTTGTCACAATGATCTTTAAGCTTTTGTTAACAGCAACAAGAGCTATATAAAAACCGCCATGTAAATATAATAAATACATGTTTACAATTATATATTTTATAATTTATCAACAACATTATACATACATTAAATGTCGCAATAACACGTTGAATATGACAGTATACATATTTTAGTTGTGGTTTATCTTCATATCATATGCGGAAGTTTTAATGACCGTAAAATTGTATTTGTTTTTATAAGAGAAAATCGATAATAAACTATAAGTATAATACTTATAAACATTAGTTATCCATTCATGATTAAATTTATCACATGATTAAATTGAACAAAAACTCAATCTATATTTATATACAAAAAAATATATTGATTAAATTATTATGATACTGCGTGGGCTAATATATTTTTTACACTAATAACAGACAGATATACATTCACATCAATATACTTCAACGTGTTAAAACTTGTCAAAATATAAAATGATTGATGATTCATATACACTAATTTGACATGGTGAAAAATAATAAATATATGAATATTGACAACAGAGTTGAAAATAAATATAAATAGAATAAAATATGATAAATAATGAATGAAAAATAGAAGAAAAAAATTTAAGAGCATTAAATAAACTAACATTTGTTTAAAATAAATATTAATTGTGCAGAACAAATATTTGAATCAATATAATAAATTTCGTTACTTTTATATTATTTTTCTTCTCAATGTAAATATTTCAAAAATTTCGATGAAATTTATTTAATATATTGCAATAAATAATAATCTAAATGGAGTAATAATATTATATACAAGTAGAGTGACTGTTAAAATCAAATAGTATTTTTGGAATATATATTTAAAAAAAGCGCACACTCATGATGATATGAGGGAAAAAAAATATATTACTTTATGCTTAGTCATATTCGTTTATTATCATGTTTTTTAGTAATGTGTGCGGGCTTTTAAGCTACATAGAATGTATATATCTTTCATGTATTGTGAAGAGAATGAGAAGTGAGAGGAAAGTGATAACAAAAAAAGAAAGGGAGAAAAATGATTGTCAGAAACAGATCTGAACTGATTGTTGAAATGAGTTGGTGAAGAGGAAGTGAAGGATAATGAGAGAGAGAGAGAGAGAGGACGATTGATGCCGAGGGCAACCGATTGTTACCGAGGGTTGAATTTTTCAATGGTATATTTTGCCCCTTCAGGGGATTCTCTCTCACTCTCTGGATGATGATAACAGACGTGAATGCGCTACTGCGGTGGTTATATTGGAGGGATGGATGAGGAAGAGGCGACGACAGGGAGGGAATATTTTATATGAGGTAGATGGTGGTGGTGGTGGTGGTGGATGTGGAGGAAGTGATGTAGGTATAAGGGAGGAATGGGAACAGGAGGAGCAAATGAGCGAGTAAAGCGCGCACGTCCTGACAAGTCGTATTTTGCAGTCGTTGTGCTGATGCTCGACGTTACGGATCATACTTTTATCTTTAAATAATATAATTTTTAAATTATCACGTTTAATTCAACAATATTATTATTTATTATTGCAATATTGAGTGAATAAATATCAATTATAATAAAGAATAAAAATAAATTAAGTGGATAATTAGAGTTTGAGATAGATAAAAATTAAATGTAAAATTTTTATTTTATATTTAGTTTAAGTTTGATATTTTTCTTTATTTTTTTCTTTTTTCTTTTATGGATTAATGGATTTGATATTTTATTTTACGGAATGATAACGTGTAGTGGGATTTATATTGTAGGAGTGGGTGATTATGCGATCGACAAAGGTAATATTATAAATAAATAAATAGATCTGATGAGTTGCAGAGTCTGGGTCAAGCACGGGCGAATCATGACCCAACTCGGTGCATATATTGGGGATGATAAACGCGGGCTTTTAGCAATGAATAATGGGAAATATATTATAAGCATATGAAAATATTTTTTTTCACTATAAATTATATAAATAAAAAATATAAAACGACTATAAAATATATTTTAAATAAAATAATAATTTACAGAATGTGAAAATAATTATCGGGGATAATCAGCGGTTTTTAAATTAAATATTAATTATTAAACGGAAAAATTAATTAAAAATCAATATGTATTAAATAATAATTATATATCAATGTATTATTTAATATATAAAATAATATGACAATCATCGAATATTAATTAATACATATTAACTAAATAAACATAATATTAAATTGAATGTTTATAATTAACGTTAATTATTCAGATGAAAAATAAATATTTACGTTCTCAACGGTGAGTTTAATAATATATTAAAATAAATTTTTAAGCTTGAATATTGCAACAGTATTTTTATTTTTATATATTTCTTTTTTTCTTTTTTTTTTTCTCTCTTATGAATGATTTTACTTTGTTACTTCCGCTCTAGTTT